>CM060336.1:7892276-7894776 GCA_030674155.1 Stramonita haemastoma
CTTCTTCTTCTTCTTCTTCTTCTTCTTCTTCTTCCTCCTCCTCCTCCTCCTCCTCCTCCTCCTCGGACGCTCAGACAGCAACTATCGTTGTCTCTCATATGAACACAAATACGATCTGCTGCCGTTAAGTGCCTGACAAGTCAGGCCCAGCGCATCCCACTTGGGCTAGTCACTTCCTGAAGCTCAAGGTAAACGTGGAGTGTGGCCTGTGCTCCCTCCTGCCGCACCGCGTAGATTGCTCTCCCCTGATCTCTCATCATCTTCCCTTGGCACCCTGCATGACCTCCCGTTTGACCCTGATTACCTTTCTTGACACGGGCGCTGACCACCCTCGGCTCTGGACGCCGTGAACTAACATGACGGCGCGGGAACCGGGGTCACGGGCCAGTTTGACCTTTTCAGGTTTCGATGGCATCTTGGGAAAAATGTTAGGGAAAAGTTTTGTTGTTGTTGTTTTTTCTTTTCTCTTTTTGTGTGTTTGTTTTTCTTTTTGTTTATTTTGTGTGGGTGTGTGGTTTTTTTGTCGTTGTTGATTATTTTTACGTGTGTGTGTGTGTGTGTGTGTGTGTGTGTGTGTGTGTGTGTTGTGTGTGTGTGTGTGTGTGTGTGTGTGTGTGTGTGTGTGTTGTGTGTGTTATTGATGTTTACTTTATTTATTTGATTTTTTGTATTTTTGCAAGAAGGGGGAATAGGGTAGGGTCAAAAGTTGTTTTCGTAGTTTTAATGTAAGTGATTTTCCATGTTGTTTATCCATGCTGAAAATAAACAACAACAACAACAAAACTTTGCAGCATATATAAAAAAAAATGTTATGCTCTGCTGCCGTGTCTCAGCCGAATGTTTATTACGAAGCAATATGACTTGTCAGTCAGAGCTGTATCTACGTATAGGAGAGTATGAAGGCTGTGCGATTGCTCTCTTGATTGCGGAGAAGAGAGAGAGAGAGAGAGGAGAGAGAGAGAGAAGAGAGGAGAGAGGAGAGAGAGAGAGAGAGAGAGAGAGAGGAGAGATGACGAAAAGATTAAAAGGGCACTATAAATTCGACGAACGCTCAAAACCAGTTTCTAAGGTTGTCAAGTTCGCTCCTGTGTATAGTGTTTTCTTCACACACGCACGCACGCGCACACACACACACACACACACACACACACACACACACACCACACACACACACGCACGCGCGCACACACACACACACACACACACACACACACACACACACACACACACACACACACACACACACACACACACACACACCAATCTGCTTATTTTTTCAGTTTCAGCTCCCCTATGCCCCCTCCCTTTCCATTTAACCCCTCCCCCCTCCCCAAATCTCAGTCTTATCTCCCTCTGCAGTAGTAGTCTTAGTGATAGGAGTTGGTGCCCCTGTGACTGTGGTGTGGTTTCAGTGCCGTATTTGTGTTCTAAAGATTTCAGTGGGGTTCGATCGTTTGTCATTCCACGGTGTTCGATCGTTTGTCATTCCACGGTGGACACTGGAGTGTGTACACTGGCAGTATTTTGTCTTTTTGTTGTTGTTGTGGTATATTATTTTTGCTTTGTCTTTCTTTGTAATTGTTTTGTTTTGTTTTTGTTTGGTTTGGTTTTCCTCTGTTTTGTTTTGTTTCTGTGCCGTCTTCTCAAAAAAGGTCAGGGACTCTTTCAGAACACAGACTATCCTCATCTTTAGCAATTTTTGTGCCAGAGCTATCTGTTGTTGTTTATTTTCCTTTCAGTCACCTTTTTTACCTGCCATCTCTCCGTCTTATGTTTTAGTTTTCCAGCGAACCCCACATAAGTGCAAGCTTTATTTTGTCTTCTTTTGCATTACTGAAATCATATTTTCATATTACTCTTCTCATCTTTTACCTGTTCATTATTCTGTTTGCTATTTTGAGATAATTGATATTATAAGTATCCTTACCTTAACCTTAATTCTCTCCGTGCCAGAAGGCACATAAGGCTTGGACATCATTTCTCCACTGGTTTCGATCTGTAGCTGCGCTGCGTGCTGCGCTCCAAGAGCTCCATCCAGCAGCATTCCGCTCCACCCCACCATTCTTCGCCAGGTTGTCTTTGGGCGGCCTCTCTTCCTTCTTCCCTCTGGTGTCCATCCGAGGGCCACAGCACAGTCATTCTTCTGATCTTTCTTAGGACATGGCCAATCCAATTCCATCTCTTTCTTCTTATTTCTGTACTTATCTTCCCTGCCCCTGCCATCTGAAGGGTTGCCTTGTTGGAGATGTGCTGTTGCCATCTAATCTTAAGAATCTTCCGTAGGCATTTGGTTTGGAAGGTGTCCAGTTTTTCTTCTTCTCCTTTTGTGAGCTTCCAGGTTTCACATCCATACAGAAGTACTGAGAGTACCAAGCTCTTGAAGAGGGAGGTTTTGGTTTTGCTGCGATGTCTCCAGCTTTCCAGATGTTAGACAGGCGTTTGAACTGGGTGTTCGCCAAGGCTATCCTTCTTTTGACATCTGCTGTTCCTCCTCCATCCT
>CM060336.1:7899776-7904776 GCA_030674155.1 Stramonita haemastoma
TACGTGCTGCTGTTAAAATACAATTTGCATGTAAGAAATTTTTTTAAAACTACAAACAAACAAATAGAAGCAGAATAAAATAATATTAAAAAAAGACAAGGACAGAAACAGGGAAATCATCTTAAAACGTGGTATTTTTAGATATCCAAAAATAAGGACAGGCTGTTTGGGGTTTGTTTTATTCATAAGATGAAAATAGAGTAACGAAAACAATAGCGGGGACAGGATTGTTTCGTGCAGTTCTGTTTCTTTCTTCCTATCTCAGAGGAAAACACTAACAAGACTTCGCGAGGTTAGTGCTATGAATTTTTTTTTCATATTTTGAGTAAGGTTTTACTCTCTCTCTCTCTCTCTCTCTTCTCTCTCTCTCTCTCTCTCTCTCTCTCTCTCTCTCTCTCTCTCTCTCTCTCTCTCCGTTACTACAAAAAGTTCCTTTTTTGGTCTCTATAACATATCTTAAACGGGGGAACACTCCTATAATGCAATGCAAATCTTTAATGTAAACTGATTTTTTATCAGTATTACTTGCATGATAGTGTGTGCTTTGTGTTTTTCCCCTTCAAAATGTGACCAAGGCCTTTTGAATAGACCATTCTCTCTCCTCCTCCTCCTCCTCCTCCTCCTCTCTCTCTCTCTCCTCTCTCTCTCTCTCTCTCTCTCTCTCTCTCTCCATCACACCATCATGACACATATCCATACATGCAGAACACGAAGGAAAAAACGACTAGCTACACTGTTACGTAACACCTCCATTCCACTGGGAAATATTTTTCCTCGTGGAGGAGTGCCGACTCCACTTTCCCTAAAAGGTCCTTCGGGTGTGACCATATTAAACCTAGGTCCCTTGTGCGGACGCACGCAGAACGCTTTGCGTACATGCTAAAACCTGTTCCGCTTTTGGGAAAGTAGGCCATCGTGTGCCGGTGGTGGGAACGGATGACAGCATTTTACAAAACTGGATAGACACAGGGACTTGATGTAAAAAAAAAAAAAATTAAAAATTAAAAGATGAGTGCTTATTCCACTATCTTCAAAATAATAGATTAAGTATGATAAATAAATGATATGAATAAATAGGTTGCACCATAAATTTATAGATAGGTTGCACTATAAACATAAATAGTTGCACCAAGACACTAAAGTATGGCACCGTACAATAAATTCCATCATGTTTTGCACTGGAAATCAACACAGAAAACCTCACACAACCAGCTTCATAAACCGGTGGTCTGCGACCAACAGTTAAGATGGAGCTCAGGAAAATGATGGCTATACTATTGCACCCTCATCATAGGTCACGCCCTCTTCGTCCTAGAACCTGGAGGTCAGTGCCCTATCAAGGGAGGTAATCAGGGTCAAAGGGGAGGTTATCCTGGGTGGCATGGGGAGATTACCAGAGATCAGGGGAAGATAAGGCATGGAGGTAGCCAGCATGCAATCTGCGGGTTAGTTAAGGTCTGAATGAAGAACCGTTGACTGCTGGTGTTTTGTGGGGTCCACGGGGCACGGAATGATGTCTGTCTTGTCGGAGTGTGTGATTTAGATGTTGTCATTACCAGCGGGGCGTCATTGTTATCGCCTCGGGGTAAATAGGGTAGGGGTCCAACGTTAGGAAGAAAAAGATCCGTACACAGTCTGTGTTTGGTGTGTGTGTTATTGTTTCTTGTTTTTGTATGTGCTCTACTGTACTCTTCTTACTATAAGCAGAGTTGGTGCGTGTTCTCTGTGTTTTAAATACCATGCTGCTTATAACCTTTGCTGGGGGGGTATCTGTTTGGATGTGTTCCCATTATCAGAAAGCACCCAACGTTGATCTGGTTCAGTTTGTTGGTCAGACAAGTTAGAAGTTGTGGTTTAAGATCTGTTTCTCGCGTAAGTTGCTTTTCTCTTCTATACATACACAGAACTTGGGATTGTAATAGCTTAGTGGTGGTCAAGCATTGCTTTCTCCATGCTAAGGTTAAGCAGCATTGAGCTGTTACCAAGTGGATGGGTGACTGTTTGACGCCTTGGCTTCAGTACAGTCCCAGTTCCCCAGCTGTAAATGGTACCTGCCCTCTTTAGGGTCAGCGAAGGTAAAGCAGCGAGGGAGAGGAGATGGGCCCACCCTCAATACGCTGGCCCCTAGAGAAGCTGAGGTCTCTGATACCTCCCTCCTCAATGAATGCATAGGTCATGGGAACACCTTTATCTTAAATCTATTTTTAGAACTGGAGTGAAGGTTTTGTGTGCATCTCTGTTGGATGTCAAAGCTTGTAACGTATATATTTTTGTTTTTCGTTCTTCGGCTAGAACTGTAAATAACTCACCAATAGTGATACTTTTGCACACGCGACCGTTAAGGTAGCCACACCCCAACTTCGGGGATGAACATGCGCTGATAAAGTGGGTGAAGAAAATATCAGCGCCAGAGAAAGAGGTATCCCTTGCATAATTTTATAGAAAGACCAACTGTTGTTGAGAAACAGATCCGTGAACTAGAAGAAAAACAGGAGAGGGGTTTTTCTTCTTATTAGTATTGTTCTTCTTCTTCTGCTGCTACTACAACAACAACAAGAACTACTACTACTACTACTACTACTACTATACTACTACTACTACTACTTACTACTACTACTACTACTACTATACTACTACTATTACTACTGCTACTGCTACTACTACTACTACTACTACTACTACTACTACTACTACTAACTACTCCTGCTGCTGCTGCTGCTGCTACTGCTGCTACTACTACTACTATTTTTATTACTGCTGTTGCGGCTGTTGCTGGCTGTCTGCTGTTTCTTCTTCTTCTTCTTCTTCTTTCTTTTTCTTCACCAACAACATCACCATCATCAACATTTTCTTCTTGTTCCTCCCCTCTCTCTCTCTCCTCTCTCTCTCTCTCTCTCTCTCTCTCTCTCTCTCTCTCTCTCTCTCTCCCATTTTCCTTCTCTGTCTGTTGTTATTTTTCTTCCTTCCTTCTTTCCTGATATTTTGTTCTTTACTTTCCATGACTGTAGTGTCTTCCCATTTTTTCCTCTCACAGTTTTGCGGGTTTCGTTTCGCTTTTAACTGGCTTTCGAATCAAAAGCTGAAACACAGCCGCACAAAGAGGCATGCACGTCTGCTTTGTTCTGGCGTCAAAATATGAATTTCACGGGTTTCGTATCACCCACACACGCGCACGCACCACACACACACACACACACACACACACACACACACACACACACACACACACACACACACACACACACACACACACACACACACACACACACACACACACTGCCAAGAATATTGGCAACAGACCCTGTACTTTCTTATTTCTTGTTTTTGTTGAAAGTTCAGATGTCTTCTGTCTGTCTGTCTGTCTCATGCTCCTCTCTCTTCCTCTCTCTCTCTCTCTCTCTCTCTCTCTTCTCTCTCTCTCTCTCTCTATCTATCTATCTATCTATCACTATCTTCTTCTGTCTGTCTGTCTGTTTTCTCTCTCTCTTTCACTCACTCACACTCCCCCCCCCCTCTCTCCCCTCCCCCCCCTCTCTCTCTCTCTCTCTCCATATACCCCCCCCCTTCCAATGAATTTGCTCCCTATACTATTCTTTAGCTCTCCATCTTGGAAACTTATCTCTCTACAAGTTCTGAAGCTAGTAGGCCTAGTGGCATTGCCGTGTGCTGTGCTGTGCGTGCTGTGCTGTGCTGTGTGTGCTGTAGTGACGACGCTACCTCGGGTATCCTGTTTTATGTCCCTTCTGCTGCAGTGTCTTCACTCCTACAACATCAGAAATTGGGGGATAAAAAAAAGATCAGGGACACACATGTTGGGGATATGTATGGTCGTAAAACAAGCTCACCTTTTTTTTCGCTGGGACTAGTGAGATGGTGAAAGAGAGAAGGATTGAAACGAATATCTATGAAAGAAGAAAGAAAAGAAGAAGAGAGAGAGAGAGAGAGAGAGAGAGAGAGAGAGAAGAGAGAGAGAGAGAGAGAGAGAGAGAGAGAGAGAGAGAGAGAGAGAGAGAGAGAGAGAAAGAAAGAAAAGAAAGAAAGAAAGGAGGAGGAGAGAGAGAGAGAGAGAGAGAGAGAGAGAGAGAGAGAGAGAGAGAGAGAGAGAGAGAGAGAGAGAGAGAGAGAGAGAGAGAGAGAGAGAAAGAAAAGAAAGAGAGAAAGAAAAGAAAGAAAGATTGCGAAAAAAGGAGAAAAGGGGGGGGTGGAGGAATGAAGAAGAAGGAAACAGAAACATCCCTAAAGAGAAAGACAATAAATGAGGAAAAGACGAAGGTAGACGGTAAGAAAGAAATAAATAGTATAGTACTATGCAAATACAACCAAATATTCTGTGTTGTTCTCTCTCTCTCTCTCTCTCTCTCTCTCTCTCTACTCTCTCTCTCTCTCTCTCTCTCTCTCTCTCTCTCTGCGTGTATGTGTGTGTGTGTGTGTGTGTGTGTGTGTGTGTGTGTGTGTGTGTGTGTGTGTGAGTGTGTGTGTGTGTGTGTGTGTGTGTGTGTGTGTGTGTGAGCGCAGCAGAATAAAAAAAAAAAAATTCTTCAAAAGGCGTTCTTGGATTCTTTTTTCTTTGACGAAACATTAAAAAGACACGCGAAAACCCACACATTCATTCCCTTGGGAGTTGTGTGTGTGTGTGTGTGTGTGTGTGTGTGTGTGTGTGGTGTGTGTGTGTGTGTGTGTGTGTGTGTGTGTGTGTACGCCTGTACGTGAATCACACTTGCTCGCACGCAAATGTCACAAGCATTTGAATCAAATTGCATTAAATATATTTTGACAGTTCAAGTAAAACAAAATATGGAAAATTCTCTCTCTCTCTCTCTCTCTCTCCTCTCCTCTCTCTCTCCTCTCTCTCTCTCTCTCTCTCTCTCTCTCTCTCTCTCTTTCACTGTGTCTCCTAGTTTCAGTGTTTCCAGTGTCTCAGTCTCTTTATGTTTCTTTCAATCTGTGTCTGTCGTCTGTCTGTCTGTCTGTCTGTCTTCTGTCTGTCTGTCTGTCTGTCT
>CM060336.1:7909776-7917276 GCA_030674155.1 Stramonita haemastoma
CTCTTCAAATCAGAATCTTTTCTCTCCCTCTCTCCCTCTCTTCCTCTCTCTTCTCTCTCTCCCCTCTCTCTCCCTCCCCACCCTTACTAACTCCTTCCTCCCCCTCCCCTCCACACATTCATTTCATTCTCTTCTTCTCTACCTCCCCTCCCCCCCCTATCATCTTCTCCCTCACCCCCCCCCCCCCCCCCCGTCCCTCCCTCCACCAATTGCTGTTCTTCTTTTTTTTCCCTGTCGCAAATGCGGCGAAACTATCTTCAAAGACAACTGACATATTTGTGAAAGCGTCAATTAAAAAGAAATCGCCATGGAAATTGAAGATCCGTTTAAAAAAAGAAAAAGAAAGACAGAAAACAGAAAAAGAAAAAAGGAAAGACAGAAAACGCTGTTGATTTCCTTTTCTCCTTTCTTTGTCAAAGCATGTCTTTTATATTTGAAATGTACTCTCTCTCTCTCTCTCTCTCTCTCTCTCTCTCTCTCTCTCTCTCTCTCTCTCTCTCTCTCTCTCTCTCTCTCTCTCTCTCTCTCCCTCTATGTGGTGTGTGTGTGTGCGTATCTGTGTGAGGGTGCGTGTGTGTGTTGTGTGTGTGCGTTCGAGCGTGCGTGCGTGCGTGCGCGCGCGGCGCGTTAGTGTGTGTGTGTGTGTGTGTGGGTGGTTGTGTTGTGTGTTTTCCCTTTCTTTAATCCCGCAAGAATGTGCGTGTGTGTGTGCGGTGTGTGTGCACGCTCGTGTCTGTGTGTGTGTGTGTGTGTGTGTGTGTGTGTGTGTGTTGTGTGTGTGTGTGTGTGTGTGCGTGTTATGTGTGTGTGTGCCTGTGTGTGTGCGTGCCCCTCCTCCTCCCCTCCCCTCCCCCTGTTCTTTCATCCCGTCATCATGGCAGTCCCTGTATTCTCAGTTTGACAGCTGGTCCATTTAGCGTCCATTTTTGCTAAACGTGTCGCTGACAGGATGATTTGAAAAATAACGGCTAGTTGTCGCTTTTGCATGTGGGGGGGGGAGGGAGTGTGTGGTGTGGTGTTGGGGGGTATGTGAGTGTTGTGTGTGCGCAAGTGTGTGCGCAAGTGTGTGTGTGTGTTTGTGTGTGTGCGTGTGTGCGTGTGTGTGCGTGCGCGCGTGTGCGTGTGTGTTTGTGTTTGTGCGCATGTGTTAGCGTGTTTCTGTGAGTGTATTTATGTGCTTGTGCACAACATGTATACGCGTTCTTACGTGCGCTCTGGTTTGTGAATATCGTTTTCCATACATGCATTCCCTTGTGTGTGTGTATCAAAGTCAAAATTTTATTTCCAGATGGTACATTGAGTAAGCAATAAACTTGCTTTTTTATCAAGCCATCTATCTAAAACAAAACAAACACAAACACAAAAAAAACCCACGAAAACAAAAAACAACAATACCGCCAAAAAATCACTTAGACAAAAAAACAAACTAAAAAAAAATGAACCAGGAAGCAAACAAACAAAATACAACCAAGAAAACCCCATCCAAAATATATTTAGCGACAACATTGTTTCAACACATAACAACAAAATAAACTCAAAAGGAACTAAAGAAAATACAATGATAATAATAGCAATGATAATGTTGTGTGTGCGTGCGTGTGTGTGTGTGTGTGTGTGTACGTGTGTGTGTGTGTGTGTGCGTGCGTGTGTGTGTGGCTGTCTGTCTGTGTGTGTGCTTGTGTGTGTGTGTGCGTGTGTGTGTGTGTGTGTGTGCTTGTGTGTGCGTGCTTGTGCGTGCGTGTGTGTGTTTCAGATTCCTGGCAACATGCAGGGGTTCAATTCCCGCAACGAGACCATCAAGGTTCCGGCCAGAGAGGTCATTCCGCCCATCCTGCTCAGCGATGACCGAGACTCTTTCGGTGTCCAGATGTACACTATCACAGGTCAGTCAGTCAGTCTCAGTGTGTGGTGTGTGTGTGTGTGTGTGTGTGTGTGTGTGTGTGTGGTGGTGTGTGTGTTGTGTGTGTGTGTACGTGTGTGTGTGTGTGAAGTCAGGTGTATGCTATCATTGGTCAGTCAGTGTGTGTATGTGTGTGTGTTTGTGTGTGTGCGTGTGCGTGTGTGTGTGTGTGAGTGCGTGAGTGCGTGTGCGTGTGCGTGTGTGTGTGTGTGAAAAGTCAGATGTACGCTATCACTGATCAGTGTGGGCGGGGGGGGGGTGAGTGTATGTGTGTTTGTGTGTTGCCAAGGGGAGTGAAATGGTAAAGGAAATGTAGTGTAATTGGTTCATAGAACAGCGGTGTCAGAAGAACAAGAGAAAGGGTGGCACTGTAATGTGGCCACCCTCTGTCCATGAAAAACCTGTTATGTTATTCAATTTTCATCTGGCATAAGAGAAAATTGGTAAGCATTGTTGCTCATGCCTGCAAGTGTTTCCATTTCCTTTCATGAGTTTATCCAAGAATTTTCTACCCGACTTGCTCAGTGCAATCAAAACATTACGTTAAAAATGCCTTTTGTTTTCATAAAATATAAGAACAAGAGACGGATGATGAATACAAAAAAGCCCTCTGAGTAGGTCCTGCTTCAATCTAAAGGATGTTGTTTTTTTAAGCACGGAATGAAAAGAACAGGTTAAAATAGAGGTCCCTGTGGGACACCGCTTAAGTTATATCTGAGTTTCTGGGAAAGTAATTTATGGTAATTATTAACTCTGTGTACTTGATTTAACAACTTATGTCAAAGAAAAACAGTAGCAGCATCTTAAAACTCGTGAAAAGCTGTACAATCTGGTTAAATGCAAACGGTTTTTTCAAAGGCTTCTGAAAGGTCCAGAATCACAGAAACGCAGTCATTAGAAATGTCACCGGTGTTAAAAAGTGTCAAATGTGCCGTGTTTAGCTTTCAACAGATGCTCCAGATGTAAAGGAAGGATGGCAGTCAGACAATAAAGAAGAAATACATTAGTGTATATAAGTATTTGAATAGACATAAAATGTAAACATATAAAACTAATGATAATGTTGGTTATTTTCAGATCACTTGCAGGAAAAGTCCTGACTGGACTACCAGCCTCAATATCCAAATATGTTAAAATCTCTGTAGACGGTTTTTTGTCTATTAACTATGTACATACTGCGATTACAAAGGTGTTGATGTCTTTCTTTTAACTCTAAATGAATTGTTCACATTAGGCAAAACTACATGAAACTTCGAGGTTAGTACTCACACTTTTGTTGGATTCCTCAGCTACGTAACAGAAATTGCTGTTTAATTACTGTGTTTGTACCTGAAACCAAACAGCTGGCGTAACTTTGCTCTGTTATATGGGCTACTGCTTGCTTTGAACCTCTGAAAAACTTGATCCTATCTTATCTTTAGTTATCCGGTGTGCTTAAACCACGCAATGACTTTTATATTTAATATAGTTTGCTGTCGACAATGTTAACTCCTGAATATGTTTGTAACGATATGTTCCGTCCTCCTCTCTCTCTTCTCTCGTGCTCTTCTGTCCTCTCCGTTCCCTCTCTGTCTCTGTCTCCTCTTCTGTCTCTCTGTCTCTCTGTCTCTGTCCTCTGTCTCTCTCTCTCTCTCTCCCCCCCCTCCCTCCCTCCTCTCCTCTCCTCTCCTCTCCTCCTCTCTCTCTCTCTCTCTCTCTCTCCTCTCTCTCCCTCTCTCTCTCTCTCTCTCTCTCTCTCTCTCTCTCTCTCTCTCTCTCTCAGAGGAGGAGGAAGAGGAGGAGGAGGAGGAGGAAGAGAACAGACTGGATTAAACTGTCATGGTTTCATACGACGAAATGAGCATTGCTGTCTTTCACAGCGAGCCTATAATCACACCACAGAGTAGCCAGCAGGTGCAATGCAATCAAAACAGCGTTTCTGCGTTCCTGAAGATTCCCCTGCCTCTTTGACTGACAGTATGTTATCAAGTTCTTAGCCAGTGTCTATCTGGGTTTGAGTCTCTTCAGCCCTTGATTGCGGTGGTGGAAGACCGCAGAGCTTTCAAAGAGGAGAGAGCGGATCATTCCACGTGCTAATCAGAAAAAAAAAATAGTTTGTTGTCTCTATGAGGGTCAGTAATCGATGAATGATAGTTTGGTTTATAACTGCATTGATAGTTTGGTTTATATAGTGCGTTGATGTCTCTACGTTCCTATGAGTGTTCGCAGTGCATAGAGGCCACTGAATTGCGAGACTGGTTGGCAAATTATTCAGATCAGTGGTGATTGCTGAATAAGTGGGACTAAGATCTGAATACAGGATCTGAACATTGATGTGGATACCTGGTCTTTTTTTCGTTTCCTGGTTTGTTTGGGGGGTGGGGGGGTAAAGAAAATGGTGCGTGAAAGTGTGTGTATCTGTGTGTGTATGTGTGTGTGTATGTGTGTGTATGTGTGTATGTGGTGTGTGCGTGCGTGCGTGTGAGTGTGTGTGGTGTGAGTGTGTGTGTGAGTGCGTGTGAGTGTGTGTGTGTGTGTGTGTGTGTGTGTGAGAGAGAGAGAGAGAAGAGAAAGAGAGAGAGAGAGAGAGAGAGAGGGGGGGGAAGAGAGAGGAGGAGGAGGAGAAAGAGAGAGAGACTCAGAGACAGAGAACACACAAAGACAAAGAACAATACTACTCCCCACAATACATTTAACCGAAGTTGTGCTTTGCTGACAAAACATGAGCTCGATTTCAGAGCAGAATTGTTTTAGGATATTGTGTCAAAATAAATGTTTTTCATTAATTAGTATTACTATCATCGACTTTTTTTTTTAGCTCAGAGTACTTATAGTCTCACCTGATGAATAGTTTATAGATATAAATGACTTATGGTAGGATGGATGAATGGATGGAGGGAGGGAGGGAGGAGGGGATGGATGGATGGATGGATGGAGGGAGGGAGGGATGGATGGATGGATGCGATCAAATAAAGTAATTTCATTGTTTTTTCAATGCACTGTCTGGTAATACATGGACTATGACCCGAACGACTTGCAAGGGAACAAAACTTGAACTGGTGCCCACAACAGAGAAAAAAATACTGCTCTGGAATCGACAATTCAGCGGAGATTCGAACCTCTACCCTTCAGATGACTTCAGATCATGAGAATAACGTTCTGACCACGGAGCTACCTCGTCCTCCTGGCAGCTAGAAGATTAACTAGGCTGGAAAAGATTTGACCTTGACAAGATTTTGTTTTACCTCCTCCACCCACTCCTTTTATCTTTTTTTTTTCTTTTTATTCCTTTCTTGTTCCTTTGACCTCCGTGAGTTTGGTTGTGTTGTTTTTTTTAGAATTTTCCTGGCATTTCTTTTTCCTCTGTTCTCTTCCTTTCTTTTTTTGTTTTGTGTGTGTTCTTTTTTCTGTTGCAGGACCCATTTTCCCTCCCTTTTGTTTCTTTACTCCAGTTCTTTGTTGTTGGGTTGTGGGTGGTTTTTTTCGTTGTTGTTTGTTTTCTTTTCGTCTCTTTCCACTTTCTTTTCGGTTTCTTTTGAAATCCGCTGCCTGAGATTAAACTGGAACCCCCAGATTCCACGGCACACACACACCTCCCCGTGGAAAAGGGTGAAGGAAGGGGGATGGACAGAAGGGTTCAAAGTTTCTGGAAGAATAAGAAATGGCAGGGGATGTAAGAAGAGAGAAGAATATCATCTCCCTTGTCCTTGCATTTATTTCGCAACTCAGTTGTCGATCACAAACAAAGACAAATTCTGGAATTTTCTTCTGCGTCCAGAAAAAGGGCAGAGGTGGGATGAACTCGGTGGTTAGACCACCCTGGCTTGTGACCCCTGCTAAAAGCTAGGGGGCGAGAGTTCAAATCCACTGCTGAATTGTTCGTTTGGTTTTTTGTTTGTTTTCCTTTGTTTTGTTTTGTTTTTTCGGTGGAGATTTGTTTTTTTCCTTTTTCATTCTCTTCTTAGCGGTTGTTTTTTGGGAAAAGTTTCAAACTCAGCTCTAACTTGTGTGCAAAGAGTTGAATGTTCTAGGAATATTTTTTATTTTTTCTAAAATCTCTGTCTCTCTCTCTGTCTGTCTTCTTCTGTCTGTCTTCTGTCTGTCTGTCTGTCTGTCTGTCTCTCTGTCTCTCTCTCCCTCTCTCTCTCTCTCTCTCTCTCTCTCTCTCTCTCTCTCCTCTCTCTCTCTCTCTCTTGCCCTGCCTTTAACACTGATATTAGTTTTGCCTGTGATACTATTCATGTGACACTAACATTAGCCCTGTCTGTGACACTAACATCAGCCCTCACTAACATTAGCCCTGTCTGTAACACTAACATTAGCCCTGTCTATAACACTAACATTAGCCCTGTCTGTGACACTAACATTAGCCCTGTCTGTAACACTAACATTAGCCCTGTCTGTGACACTGACATTAGCCCTGTCTGTGACATGACATTAGCCCTGTCTGTAACACTGACATTAGCCCTGTCTGTAACACTAACATTAGCCCTGTCTGTAACACTAACATTAGCCCTGTCTGTAACATTAACATTAGCCCTGTCTGTAACACTAACATTAGCCCTGTCTGTAACACTAACATTAGCCCTGTCTGTAACACTAACATTAGCCCTGTCTGTAACACTAACATTAGCCCTGTCTGTAACACTAACATTAGCCCTGTCTGTGACACTAACATTAGCCCTGTCTGTGACACTAACATTAGCCCTGTCTGTGACACTAACATTAGCCCTGTCTGTGACACTAACATTAGCCCTGTCTGTACACTAACATTAGCCCTGTCTGTGACACTAACATTAGCCCTGTCTGTGACACTAACATTAGCCCTGTCTGTAACACTAACATTAGCCCTGTCTGTGACACTAACATTAGCCCTGTCTGTGACACTAACATTAGCTCTGTCTGTGACACTGACATTAGCCCTGTCTGTGCACTGACATTAGCCCTGTCTGTGACACTAACATTAGCCTGTCTGTGCACTGACATTAGCCCTGTTGTGACACTAACATTAGCCCTGTCTGTGGCACTTACATTAGCCCTGTCTGTGACACTAACATTAGCCCTGTCTGTAACACTAACATAGCCCTGTCTGTGACACAACATTAGCCCTGGTGTGAGGACACTAACATTAGCCCTGTGTTGGACACTAACATTAGCCTATGTGTGTACACTAACATTAGCCCTGTCTGTACACTAACATTAGCCCTGTCTGTGACACTACATTAGCCCTGTCTGTGACACAAACATTAGCCCTGTCTGTGACACTAACATTAGCCCTGTCCTGTGACACTTACATTAGCCGTGTTTGTGACACTGACATTAGCCCTATCTGTGATACTTACATAGCCCTGTCTGTAACACAAACATTAGCCCTGTCTGTGACACTAACATTAGCCCTGTCTGTGACACTAACATTAGCCCTATCTGTGACGCTAACATTAGCCCTGTCTGTGACACTGACAGCACTGTCTGTGACACCAAGATTATCCATGGATGTGAGGGATATTGATATTAGCTTTGCATGCTTATTTTTTATATGGAGCATAATGGAATAAGCACTCATGTGCTCTTTTACATCCAGTACCTGGGTGTATGCAGTTTTGTCAATATTGTCATCTGTT
>CM060336.1:7929776-7939776 GCA_030674155.1 Stramonita haemastoma
GAGAGAGAGAGAGAGAGAGAGAAGAGAGAGAGAGAGACAGATGGACAAATAGAAAAGGTCTGGAACTTGACGGAGTGATATAACTCGTGAGTCTCCCATGTCATGAAAACGTGCTGGGTGTGGGAGCAACTCTCATTCACGGATGGAAATCAGACATAGACTGGACAGCAACAGAACGTGCCACAACTGGCCTCCCTCTGTTTTCTTTCTAAGCACAGTTTTGTTTTTTATTCCACTATCGGAAGATTACTTGGGTTTACCTCCACATTTTGAGTTTTCGTGGCTGTACATACATATACGTGACACGTTTCTCAACATTCGTTTTTGTATACAGGTGCTGTTGTGACACGTTTTACAGCAGTCATCTGAGTAAAAGCTGAAGTGTGTGGACATTGAGGTATGTGCGTTTTAGGTGTGTACACAGGAGATTGTAAAAACGAAGTGGTCACGCTCATATGTTAGTGTGTGTGTGCGTGCGTGCGTGCGTGTGGTGCGTGGTGTGTTGTGTTGTGTGTGGCTTATGCTTTAATGTGTGTGTGTGTGTGTGCTTCTTCTTCTTCTTCTCATTGGTTTAATGTCCGTTCACTGCAAGGTGATTTAGACAATGGTACATTCACGTTAAGAATGCACTGAAAAGGGGATCAGGGGAAAAAGTGAAAGGATAAAGAATATAATGGATGATAATAAGTTTATACAATTTCATTTATAGTAACTGACCTACTGGTGACTGGCAAATACTTGCTGCAACTGATACTAAGACATGCGACTCGGAATCATACAGAACACTTTGGAAATTTCCGTATTTTTCCCTTAGATCTATCCCTTTGCTTTTATACGAGGCAATGAGCACAGGGCAATCAAACAGTATATGGTGGACTGATATAATAGCAGAACAAGTGCAGAAAACGTTTTTTTTGAATATTTAGTTTTCCAAGCATTTAGACGTAATTTATGAATTATAATTTCTATATTTCGTGGGCAACACAAACGAATTAAGTGAAATCTAAAAAACTTTGAATATGTTGTGTGCATGTGTGTGTGTGTGTGTGTGTGTTGTGTGTGTGTGTGTGTGTTGTGTTTGTGTGTGTTTATGTAGTGTGTGTATATTGCTTGCTACTTTTAGAAAGATAAATGCATTCACTTTGCCAGGTGGTCAGAGACAACTACCTTTGGTTAAAGGAGCGTGCACACCACACACACACACACACACACACACACACACACACACACACACACACACACACAACCACACACACACACACACACACACACACACACACACACAAACACGCGCTCACGCACGCACACACACACACACCTCTTTCACCAATAAAGGCAACTGAAAGCCTCTCTCTCTCTCTCTCTCTCTCTCTCTCTCCTCTCTCTCTCTCTCTCTCTCTCTCTCTCTCTCTCTCTCTCTCTCTCCTCTCTCTCTCGGATAGCCTAGTGGTCAGAACATTGCGCTGGCAATTTGAAGACCCGGGTTCGAATCTGGTTGAGGAGATTTTTCTCCTGGAGTTAACGTCAGTGCTGACTCCACTCTCCCCACAAGTCCTTCGGATGAGACTGTAAACCGAGGCCCCGTGTGCGAACGCACGCAGAACATCTTGCGCACACGTTAAATCCTGTTCCGCTTTTCGTAAGAGTAGGCCATCGTGTGCGGTGGGAACAGATGACATTTACAAAACTGCATACACACGGGGACTGGATGTAAAAAAGCACAAGAGTGCTTATCTCATTATCCTCGATATAAAAGAATAAATCAAATCTCTCTCTCTCTCTCTCTCTCTCTCTCTCTCTCTCTCTCTCTCTCTCTCTCTCCTCTCTCTCTCTCTCTCTCTCTCTCTGCAACAGGTTATAGAATAACCCTAGCCTATCCAAATGTAAACAAGATGATGAGGCATTAACTCATTTATGCCCGCCACTGACGCAGTGTGTTCCCCTTATGACGTTTCAATCAAAATCCAATCACTCTGCATAATAATTGGTTTTTTTCCTCACAAATCAACTGCAGGCAGAACAGAGATGGGGAAAACATAAAAATATATTTTAGGCCGTAAGCGTCTCTCTGATCTGTAAAAGCATTGTGAGATCATTGCAAAAGAGACAAAGAAGATGGATGAGACTGGTATGAAAAATATGGTGATAAGAGTGAAGATTCAACCTCTGTTCCAGTAATGACAATGAAGACAATAAAAGATATGAAGAATGACAGAGGAAAGTAAGACAGAGGCACGAGTGTGTGTGTATGTGTGTATGTGTGTGTGGTGTGTGTGCGACTGCGTGTGCGTGTGCGTGTGTGTGTGTGTATACATGTGTATGTATGTGTGTATGTGTGTGTGCGTACATGCGTGCGTGCATGCGTGCGTGTGTACTTTAACGCAACTAAAACAAAAGGTCTTTGTATGTGTATCATCCCAGTTCCCCACCCCCACCTCCTCCATCTCCTTGAACAAGAAAAACAGTGATTCCTGTTGTCTTCTTCCCAACCTGAAAGAAGGAATGGGGCCCCAGGAAAAAGGAGTGAGTTTAGCCCTGCTTGTCTGGACAACAGATTGGTGGCGTCTCCCTCAGTCTGACAGAACCAAACATTCTCAGACTGAAGAGCAAACAGACAGAAGGAGGAGGGAGAGTGAGGGGTAAAGAAGGAGTGATCTCTTATCTAACGAGGTCAATAACTTTGAGTGAGACAAGCGTACATACGAGACTGTGTTAATGTGTTTGAGAGAGAAGGTAGGTGTAGCGGTGTTCATAGGTTGATTTTTTTTCTGGGGTGGGGGGGGTCCTTGGCTTAGAGCTCTGAATTTCACTAATGGTGACATTTTGTGTATGTCACCAGTTTTTCCACCACCATTGAAATAGCCACATTCCAACTATGGGGATAGATTCAACCTATCTACCGTTGGCCGCCGCTCTTTCTCTGTTTCTGGTCCATCGATCTGGAACGACCTTCTCTCCCTCCGGCAAAAGCCTACTTATGACATTTAAATCCAACCTCAAGACACATTATTCCAAACCTAAGTTTTCTCCTTTCCGCTTCCATCTTTACCTGTCCCTGCCTTCAACATCCACCTGCCAAAGTGCATACGTTTGTAGTGTGTGTGCCGCGCGCGTGTTGCTGCTTGCGTGTGTGCGTGCGTGAGTGGTGTGTACATTCGAATTTGTTAAAACTGTAAATTGTTGTTAATTGTGTGTTGTGTTGGTCGAATGCAAGCGCTTTGATTTGTTTTTACAAGATAAGCGCTATACAAATTCATTATTATTATTAATTATTATTATTATATTATTATTATTATTATAGTGTTGGGAATGAAACTTACAAACTGTGTCATGAGAATCAGAAGGTACTTCCATGCTCTTTCCGATGTTCAACTGTCGTGGTTCTTTTGACGCGCACAAGTCCGCAAATACATGGGTCCAACTGGTGAGTCTCCTCTGAAATACTTGACATTCAGGTCAATTTACTCATCAAACTAGGAAGAGTGGCCAAGGCTAGGAATCGAACCCACATCCTCATGGTTTACTTGTTGGGTAGGTGAACATCTATACAATCCTGCCACTTTTCTTCTTGGTAGGGATTTAACTTCAAAAGAGGAAAAGAGGAAAAAGATTCACAAAAATCAACTTGTGTATGACTTTTGTAAATGGGTCAACGTATGAATGCCCCTTTTCTTTTTGATCACGACTATACCAATGTCTGGATACTTGTTTCAAACGTTTATTCTTTTCTCTTCAAATAACAATGGTAAGCAAAACAGAAACCTAACCTAGTCAAATCAAGCAGAGAACACAGGGTTTGGAAAGAAAACAACTATACCTTCTTGAAGTTATTACTACCGCTGGCACTTTTTCTCTACCTAGTCCATCTTTTTCTCCAGCAATAAACAAAAAATCATATCCCTACAGCACGTTTTAGGGAACACAAGAGTCTCACAAGTCCACCATTCTTTCCCAGTTTAAAACCACTGAACCTTTCCATCCTTCTTTTTGTCAGCAAGGCAGACAGTGATTCCTATTGTCTTCTTTCTAGGCTGAAAAGGTAAGACAGTGTGAGGGGGGGGGGAGTGCTAGCCCTGCTTGTCTGGACAACAGATTGGTGGTGTCTCCCTCAGTCTAACAGAGACAAACATTCTCAGACAGAAGAGCAAACAGACAGGGAGAGTGGTAAAGACTGATCTGTTTTCTGACATGGTCAAGACTGAATAAGGCACGCAGTAGATCAGAAACTGACCTTGGATGATTTCGTGTGTTATATTGTGAGTGCATCCAACTCTAAAATGTTATGGACAGTGCAACCACACTCAAGCTTGCGCAATGTGCTCCCGTGTACAATATACTATCAGCTGTGGTGGACCAAACTAAAACCCAAGAAATGCTCTGATCATCAGTATGAGAACGCATGTAGAAAGAAAATCACCCTGAAGTTGGAATGCGGCTACCTTAATGGTGGGTAAAATAGGTCACATACGCAAAATCTGACCACTGGTACACCTAGGAGCTGTAAGCGAGGAATAAAAACAGAAAAGAATATCATACATTTTGGGGTAGTTTTTCCTCCCACGTTGTTTTCTGCTGGGTCTATATCTTTACCTCTGCCTTAAAACAAAAATAATTCTCTAACATCATTTTTTCTTCTTCAGAAAACTGATACCATGAGTTACTCAATTCCCCATCACACCCTTACCCACAATTTCCATGTCACCTACCCCCTTTTTATTCACTAGGTCTTAGTAGTAAGGCATCGATTCCATCTGTGCTCCTCCCGATTTTTAAAGTTATTTCAGTCCTGAGAGTCTGGGTGATAGATTGGTGGTGTCCCCCTCCCTCTGACAGGAGCAAACATTGTCAGACAGAAGAGCAGACAGACAGGAGGAGAATGGTGAGGGGTGGTCTTGCTTATCTAACATGATGGGGGATTAAGGCTAGGACATGCAAGACATGATCCTTTGGCTGGGGTGGTGAGGGGGAGGATGCGCGTGTGTGCTTGTGGTGTGGTGTGGTGGTGTGTGTGTGTCTGTGTGTCTGTGTGAGCCAAACTTCAAACGTGTGTGATGTATGTGTGCGCGTATGTGTGTGTTTGTATGTGGGGGGCGGTATATCTCGATGTGGTTTATACTCTGTTTCTGTGGCTGTGTCTGTATGAGCTTTTATATTAAAAAAAATATCAGGAAATGTAAACTAAACAGTTAAACATGTGTCCAAGGACAGCTTTTGCGAGTGTGCTCGAGAATGAGTCACGTTTTTTCCTTGCTTACTCATTACCAACTGTCAAAACTCACATAAAAAAAAACCAACCTGGCTGTGAAACGTGCTGTCTCTGTAAACACAGGCAGCGATGATGAGCCGAACTAAAGCCTGGCTAATCTTCTAATCGTCCTAGGGAGACCCAGCTTAGAGTGAAAACAACAATGCCATCTTTTCAACCCGACAACCGGCACGTTCTCTCCCTGGTTGGTCCAGCTCCTATTCCCTGCAATGGAGGGGAAATCAGACTTCAGCAGCACGTTTTTTGGAAACAGGAGTCTCGGGAGTCACTTCGTTTCCATCCAGTTCTATCCCACAGCACTCCTCCTTCCAACCCACTTTCTCCCTCAGCCAGGAGACATTGATTCCTGCTCCGCTCTTTCCAGCTGAACAAAACAAACTGTTTTAGTATAGTCAGTCCGAAAAGTCCGAAGAGTAATTAGAGGTGTCTCCAGACACAACACTCTCTGAGGGAAAAGCAAACAGACAAGATGAGAGTTGATAAAGAGTGATCATTTGTCTGCTCTAATGGTTAATTTGGAGTGAACAGGGGGGTTCCTAAGTATGTGTTTCGGAGGAGGGTGTAAAAATAAATAAACCATACCTGCAACACAGAATCTCTGGTTTTCTTGGTTTGGTTTGGTTTGGTGGATTTATATTTGGTAGGGTTCTTTCAGAGAGGGGGGGTTCATTTGCTTTGTTTTGTTTGGGTTTTTGGTGCTGTTGCTGTTTTTTGTTGTCTATTGTTTATTTTGAAACATGGGTCTCATTAATTATCCCTTTCCTACCCATTTTCACACCCTCCACCTGATATTTGTCCATCTTCTTCTTTAGCAAAAGAAGACACGGATTTCTGATGTGTTCTTTCCAGTTCAAAAATTGATTTAACCCTGATGGTGTGGCCAGTAGATTGGTGGTGTCCCTCTCAGTCTGACTGGAACAAACATGTTCAGACAGAAGAGCTAACAGACATGTGAGAGTGCTAAAGAGTGATTCTCTCTGATGTAATAATCGTGGGGAGGTAAAGACGGGCTGGACATGAGAGGCTGTTTTCAGAGAGAGAGAGAGAGAGAGAGAGAGAGAGAGAGAGTAGAGAGATGAGTAGGATGAGGTGAGTGTGTGTGTGTGTGTGTGTGTGTGTGTGTGTGTGTGTGTGTGTGTGTTGTGTTTGTGTGTGTTATTTTATTTTGTTTAATTTATTCTACACTTTTGTAAATCTTGTCATCTGTTCCAACTGGCACACAATGGCCTATTATTACGAAAAACGGAACAAGGATTTAACGTTGCGCAAGATGTTCTGCGTGCGGTGGTGTGTGTGTGTGTGTGTGTGTGTGGTGTGTGGTGTGTGTGTGTGTGTGTGTGTGTGTGTGTGTAGTGTGTGTGTGTGTTGTACTTGTGTGTGTGTGTCGTACTTCGTGTGTGTGGGCGTGTGTGTGTGCGTGTGTGGCGTGCGTGCTATGGGGGGGAAGGATGCAGCCAAGGACTGGCTTCTTGCCTATCCAGATCGCTGAGGGTTCCAGTGCATCTTTATCCCTAAATTGTCAGCATCACAGTCATGCCCATGTCTGAAATTTGTGCAACGTGTCTTGCCTGTACATTCAAGCTACTACGGTGGTCAAACTAAAACCCAACTCATTTCCTAATTGTCCAGAAGAAATGGAGCTTAGAAAGTAGATGACAATGTCTTCCTGAAAGCTTCACATTTTGCAAAGAGTTATTTTATTCAAACAGAATTTCTTTTTAAAAACATCTCTAAAAGTTCAAACACAATTTTATGGGATGACAAATTGACTTGCATGGCCCTGTCACATTCTACATACACAAATTGTGACAAATGATTTCACGATTTCTAACCAAAAAAAAATGACTACAAGTTAAATACCATTCTTGGAATTCTGTATTAAATATACTTCAAATATTTTTTGCCGTTCCCTGCCTTGAGCTCTGAGGATTACCAACTGCGAGATTTTGTGTTTGCAGCCATTTTTTGCCCACCATAAAGCTAGTCACAATCCAACTTCAGGGATCTAAGTTATACGAAAATTAGCACAGAATAAGAAATGTCATCAAATGAACAAAACAAATTGACTAAGGCAATGTTCAACAAATTTACAAACCAGTTACTTTTTATCTTTTACGTAGTCCATGTCTTTTCCCCATCAATGAGCAAAATGTCACCCATACATCACTTTTTTTGTTCCTCACTAGAATTCTAGGTTCACAAATGAAAGAATTGTGCATATGCGATCGTCTTTCACCCACAAATAAGATAGCGGCATTCCAACCAGGAATTTTTGAACGTTTAACTTTTGCGTGCCAAAAGTGTTGTCAATCCTCATTCTAACACGCACTTTAGCTTCCTAAACGATACATCACTTTATTTTTTAAAAAAAAAAAAAGAAGTTTGTCTCACTCTCACCCCAGTCCCAGGCTATACCGGTACCCCCTCTCCCTTACCCTTTCACCCCTCTCCCTCTGCCTTCTTCTAGAACTACCAGGAAAACATGGAATCGTGCTCTTTTCCGACTTGAAGGAACTGCTTTAGTCCTGACAGTCTGGGCGGCGGTAGATTGGTGGTGTCTCCCTCCCTCTGACAGAGACAAACACTGCCAGACAGGGAGGCAAACAGACAGCAGGAGGAGAGAGGGAGGGAGGGAAGCTTGATGTTATCTAACATCGTGCATGATGTGTCCAGACACGTTGGGATTTGTGGTGGTGTTGTTGCTTTAGTGTGTTGTTGGTGTGTTAGTGTGTTGTGTTGTGTTGTGTTGTGTTGTGTTGTTGTGTTGTGTTGTGTTGTGTTGTGTGTGTGCGCGTGTGTGTGTTGTGTGTGTGTGTGTGTGTGTGTGTGTGTGTGTGTGTGTGTGTGTGTAGTGTGTGTGTGTATTGTGTTGTGTGTTTGTGTGGTGTTGAAGAGTGAGAAAAAAAGTGTTGTGTGTGTGTGTGTGTGTGTGTGTGTGTGTGTGTGTGTGTGTGTGTGTGTGTGTGTGTGGTGTGTGTGTGTTTGGTGTTGAGAATGAGAGAGAGAGTGTGTGTTTTTGTGTGTGTGTGTGTGTGTGTGTGTGCATGCGTGTAGCGTGCGTGCGCGTAAGTGTGTGTGCACGTGCGCACTTTGGAGCAGCAAAAAAAAAAGTATGGCATGCTAGTTGTGCATAGATCTGACAAAAGAAATCATTTATATACTGTAAAACGAGAAACATGCACTCAGTCCGTTTATTATTCGTTGTGCATAAAACAGAATTACCCTCGTAACATGATGTTATAGGGACACATACATGTACTTTGTTGAAGAACTGTTTGTGCTTGTGCCAAGATGTGTATGTTATGAAACGCACCATCCCTACGTAAACGTACCAGCCATGTCTTGGAACAACACAGATGCAGTCTTCATGTTTGGAAAGAGAATCGCACAGTCTGTCTTGAACAAATTTGTGGACATGTTCCCCAGTACTTAGTGCGTTTCTTATCCATAGTGCATAAAACAGAATTACCCTCATAATGAGCACGATCCTATAAAGAAAGAAATTTATCAGCCATGCAACTTTATCTCAGCTTCTCAGCCCCATTGTACTAATAATTGTTCCATCTACCTTGACTGGGTTCCATAGGAGTTTTTGTTGCAAGAATAATGGATTTTAGAGTTCTTTGCTACATGTAACAAGAACATCATAGAGAGAGCGAGCGAGCGAGGAGCGAGCGAGCGAGCGAGAGAGAGAGAGAGAGAGAGAGAGAGAGAGAGAAGAGAGAGAGAGAGAGAGAGAGAGAGAGAGAGAGAGAGAGAGAGAGAGAGAGAGAGAGAGAGATTCAAAACCACTTTCCATACATACAAAAACTACGACTCCTACAACTCCCAAGCTTCAAGAACAACTCGACTCAAGAGGCCCGCAATACCTCCTCACCCACTTAGTCAGTGAACCCCTTTCAGCATCAGAACATTGATCTGTGCCATAGGGGTACCACGTCCCAGAGAGGAGAGGAAGACCTGCAAAAGCCCCGAGAGTCTGGGCGGTAGATTGGTGGTGTCTCCCTCTCTCTGACAGAGACAAACATTCTCAGACAGAAGAGCAAACAGACGGGAGGAGGAGGAGGAGAGTGAGGGGTAAAGAAGGAGTGATCTTGCTTATCTAACATGGTGGGGAATTTTGCGTGGGACGTGGCAGACGTGATAGTTTGCTTTGTTTGTGTTGTTTGTGTGTGTGTTGTTGTTGTGGTGGTGGTGGTGGTCTTCTTCTTCTTCTTCTTCTTCTTCTTCTTCTTCTTCTCTTCTTCTTCTCCTCCTCCTCCTTCTCCTCCTTGTACTCTTTTACTTACTCTCTCACGCTTTTTCTTTATCAATCTGTTTCTTCTCCTTCTGTTGCTCTTTCTCCTCCCTTTATCTATTCTTTATTCGGTCCAACCATTTTTTCCTTGTTCTTTTCTCCGTCACATTCCCGTCTTCTATCATTCCCCTTTCTTGTCTCTTTTCCTTTTCTTCTTCGTCCTTACCCTCTGTCTCTCTGTCTTCTGTCTGTCTGTCTGTCTGTCTGTCTGTCTGTCTGTCTGTCTCTCTCCTCTCTCTCTCTCTCTCTCTCTCTCTCTCTCTCCTCTCGTCTCTCTCTCTCTCTCTCTCTCTCTTCTCTCTCTCTCTCTCTCTCTCCATCATTATGGTCTTGTTACCATTCTTTTCTCCAAGCAACAAACGATGGCATTGACCTTTACACAAAAACTATGACAATGTCTCTTTTATCTCTCACAAAAACAGATGCTTTATCATAAA
>CM060336.1:7942276-7943293 GCA_030674155.1 Stramonita haemastoma
TACATGGACATCAAGAGTGTATAGAGAGAGGGTATAAGGACACGCTACAAGCCATGCTAAATGGTGTGATGGTCTGAAGAGGGGGGGGGTGAAATTAAGTTTTTCTCTTTGTTTGTTTGTTATTGTTGTTTTTTTTATCGGGGATTGTATTGGTTGTTTGTTTTTTCTCTTTTAGAGTGGGAAAGGGGAAAAGACAGAGTGGTACCATGTTGGTAAGCCATCTTTGAAACAGTTCTACATCCCCGAGGTCGGAAAGCAGCTACCTTAGTAGTGAGTGAAAAACAGTCACATACGCGAAAATCTCACCATTGGCGAACCTCGGAGCTCTAGCCGAGGGGAAAACACAACAACCAAAACAAATATAAACAAAACAAAATAGTCGTCAGGTTGTACAAATAGTTGGTGGTGATTTATCTAGTTCGTACAAAAACAGATTTCCAGTTACCTAGCTAAAAACACAACATCAAAAAAAACAAGAAGACAAAACAAAGACAAAAATATTGTAACAAAGATTACAATAATGCTTACATGATAGTTGATTTTTTTTAATATTTCATCCGATAAGCAAAAATGTTTCCTTTCTGCAAAAAAACCCCCCCACTTAATTCCAATTTCGTTTCCAAAATCTTCAAAATATTAAACAGTTGCAAATTTAGATTGGTGACGCTACAAGAGCCCGAGGTTTCACCATTTTTTGCCGCCTGGCGTGAATATGCGCTCGTATACGTGTACACAACACACACACACACACACACTCATCACCCACTCTCTCTCTCTCTCTCTCTCTCTCTCTCTCTCTCTCTTCTCTCTCTCTCTCTCCTCCTCTCTCTCTCTCTCTCTCCTCCTCTCTCTCTCTCTCTCCTCTCTCTCTTTCTCTCTCTCTCTCTCTCACTCCTCTCTTCTCTCTCTCTCTCTCCCCCTCTCTCTCCTCTCCACCCTCTCTCTCTCTCTCTCTCTCTCTCTCTCACTCACACCCACATCACACCACACCACCTCTCATCCCTCCTCATCTCTCAC
>CM060336.1:7943393-7945893 GCA_030674155.1 Stramonita haemastoma
TATATAACTTCGCTAATGTCAGAGAATGCAGAAGAAAATGATTCTAGGTGACCTCAGTGCGAACTGTGAGTTATCCTTATTCAAAGAAAGTGTGTTTCCATATGGGAGTTGGGGGGGGGGGTTCGTTCTCTGGTGAGCTCCCAGGTTCACCAATGGTGAGATTTTGCAATTGCAACCGTTTTTTTTACCCACCATTAAGGTCGCCGCATTCAGACTTCGGGAGATGTATGCTGGGTATGTTCGTGTTTCATATTTCATTTCATATTTCATACCACTTTATGTCACAGCAGATTTCTCTGCGTGAAATTCGGGTTGCCCTCCCGGGGAGAGCGCGTCACCGCGAGTGCACGCCTACACATTTTTTTTTTTCCGTAACCCACTGAAGGCTGACATGAATGGATAGGGATCTTTAACGTTATGTCTACCTTCTGCATGGAGGGGTATAAGACACTGGCAGGTCTGTACTTAATTTTGACCTGGGAGATCATAAAAATCCCCACCCTTAATTCACAAGATGCCGCCAAAATTCGAACCACGACTTTCATGGACCCTTGGGGTTGAAGTTGAATGGTCTTAACCACTCAGCTATAGTGACTGTTGCTTCCATGTATTCTGTAACCCTTTACAAGCAAACTGAAAAATAGTGGACAGTACACGTAAATGTTCCTTCGTTCGTGCATCGATATACGCTTGAATAACAATAATGGTTATAATGATAATAATAACATATAATCATCATCATCATCATCATCTATTATCATCATCATAACGAGAATGATGCTGAAGTAGAATATATGGAATTTATATAGCACTGTGATTCTTGTGAAACAAAATTTATTTAAGTGCTTCTTCTTCGTCGTCTTCAAACGCTCAGACAGCAACTATTGTTGTCTGTCATACGAGCGAAAATGCGAAGCGCTTCTGTAAAGCCCTGACAAGTTAGGACCCAGCACAACTGACTTCGGCATGGGAGAGAAATGTTCTCTTTAAGTCTTTGTGAATAAAAGTCAGGAGAGTGGACCAAGAAGGCAAAAACATAGAAAAGAAGGTGACAGGAAGAAAGGAACAAGACAGAAAAAAGAGAGGGATAGAAAAGAACGAATTTCTAGCACGGAATTTCCAGAATGTTGCATACTACTCACACTGACAGGTCCTTTGACATCCCTACGGGGGAAAAGGAAGAAAAACAATTCTATAGACAGAAAAAAAAAAAACAGAAAAACACTCGCGTCAACAAACAGAACACCCAGCTAGGAAGTAAATAGGAAACGGTTAGTACCGTTCTGTGCTCGATGTGTCCCCCCTCCCCCCCCCCCCCCCCTAGAGAACAGTCTGATATTCACACAGAGAAATCTGCCGTGACTGTCAAGGCTAAACAACCCAAAGGATGACTACACCATCGGGTTCTCTGACCTTGGAAATACTATCTTCCTAGGAGCAGGACCAGGGAATGGCCAGGAGGGAAGGATGGATGGCAGGACGGACAAATAAAGTGCAGGGGAGACAGCATTCAGATGGGAACTGGCTTGACCTTTGTCCATTCCCCAGATGGTTGGGTAGATCGGAACGGCGGGGAGATTGTCAAAACACTAGTCGTGCCTCTGTGACAATGCAGCTTAAAGGGGACAGAGAGTCGGAATGTGAAAATGATAATTTGGTATTTGAAAACGGAGTATTTTCTGTAAAACAGACTTATGCACGTTTTCTTTTTGCTATAATACTATGTCTGTTGTTGTTGTTGTCTTGTTGTCATCGATCCTCGGCTAGAGCTTCAAGGTTCATCATTATTGAGATTTTTGTGTATGCAACAGTTTTTGCCCACCATCAAACTAGCCGCATTCTGACTTAAGACACATCTCTGTTTGAAAAACAGCAAACAAGCAAATAAACACATATGTAAAGTGCATAAAAAAACGTCAGTTATAGTTACCTTTTATGTTATGCTAGAGATACGACTAATGTACGATGTTTATGTGAAAGAAAAAAGAAAAGGCGACTTCTCACACTGGCCAAACTCATTTTCAGCTAGTCACACTAGTTAAGTTGGTAAAACACAATCCAGAGTCAAAACCACTCCGGTAAAACTCATTCTGAGACAACTACCCTTGTCACATTGCGGCATTACGTCTAAAGTCTGTGTGGGAACAGATGACAAGATTTACAAAGCTGCATACACACGGGGACTAGATGTTTATAAAAAAAAAAAAAAAAAAGCACAGGAGTGCTTATTCCATTATCCTCGATAGAAAAGAACAATAAAATATAAAACAAAATAAAAATTACGCTTGTGACAGAGGTAAGACTCATTGTTGGGTCAAGGACTTTTCATTTGAGCAACATAGACTGGTATAACCGCACATGTCACTGTGATAGACTTAGTCTATGTTTTGAAAAAAATATATAAACAAGATATAAAAAGCTTCAATACTGGTAAACAGTCTGCTGTAATCCTATTTTCTACAATTGTAAAACTCGGTTTGAT
This sequence comes from Stramonita haemastoma, assembly GCA_030674155.1. NCBI lineage: Eukaryota > Metazoa > Mollusca > Gastropoda > Neogastropoda > Muricidae > Stramonita > Stramonita haemastoma. The sequence goes on from CM060336.1 coordinate 7,945,876, forward strand.
ACAGTAAAACATATTACA
>CM060336.1:7953393-7973393 GCA_030674155.1 Stramonita haemastoma
TACTCATTTCACAAATTGTTGCTTGTTGTTTCTGAACTAATAAAACTATGTAAACCAATTTATACAGCGCTATATCTTCCAAGAAACCAAATCTCTCATCTCTCTCTCTTTCCCCGCAGTACACCTTCGACGAAAACATGCTCCCCAGCTGCATGTTCAACCCGGATTTCCGAGTCTTCGGGCTGCGCATCTACCTCCGCAACAAAGACTCCATGATCTGCCCCATCCGCACCCCTATCCCCGCCCCTCGCACCACCGCCCCGGCACCCACGCGCACCCCACCCGCCCACACCCCCTACCCGTACCCGCATCGACCTCGGAGACCGCACACTTCGCCACCCGGGACGTACAAAACCCTCAAGCCGCCCTCTTACGACGAGACGGTGATTCTGGATGAAGACATTCGAGAGCGGGAGAGTGGGGCGTCTTCGCTTCTGCTCGGACAGGGCTCCGCTGTGGTGGTGTCACGTGCCCTGGGAGTGGCCTTGACCTTGTGGGGACTGCACGTGCTGCTCCAGCGTTGGTTGCTGGTCGAGGGGGAGGTGGGGCCCAGGAGGGGGAGGAGGAGGTAGCGGGGGTTTTTGGAGTTGGGGGTAAAACCCGGATTTTTTTTTTTTTTTTTTTTTTAGATGGAGAGTGCGGTGTGTGTTGATGTCGTGGGTGTAAGAGTGTGTGTATAGTGTGTGTGTGTGTGTGTGTGTGTGTGTGTGTGTGTGTGTGTGTGTGTGTGTGTGTGTGTGTGTGTGTGTGGTGTGTGTGTGTGTGTGAGTGAGTGAGTGAGTATAAGTGTTTGTGTAGTTTTGGTTCTGAGGAGGATGGGTTGTTAATGATTTGCATGCATGTGCCTCTGTGAGTGTATGTGCGTGCGCCTCTGTGAGTGTGTGTGTGAGTGTGTTGTGTGTGTGTGTGTGTGTGTGTGTGTGTGTGTGTGTGTGTGTGTGTGTGTGTGTGTGTGTGTGTGTGTGTGTGTGTGTGCCTTTGTGGATGTGTGCGTGTCTATGTCTGTATGTGTGCGCGCGTGTGTGCCTCCTTGGGTGTGCACGCGCGCGTACGCGTGTGTTACATGTGTATATATATATAAGCCAACTTGCGCATCAAGTTAAAACTGATTTTTTTTTTTTGCGATGGTGGTCCATTTGTTGACTTTCGTATATATACAAATTAGGGGATTTTGGCTGTGGAAAGATGAGCAAATAACGCCTAGAAAAGGAGCGGAGATGACTGTTTGTGTTACATTATATTAAAAAAAAAAAGTTTGGAAATTTTGTTATATTTTTCTCTGTGACTCAACTTGTTTTTCTGCATGCTGTATCTATATGTATGGTGTTCGTGCGTACCTCTGGTGTGTGTCTGTGTGAGTGTGTGAGAGTGTGTGTGTGTGTGTGTACACGTGCGTGCATGCGCCTCGCCTCCTCCTCAATAATAAAAAAATAAAATTTTTGACTTTTTTCTATGACTTGCATAGAAACTGAACTCTGTGCTTTGAAGAGTGTAACCCACGCTTGTGCGTGACTTTTTGTGTGTCTTCAACCATTTCTTCATTTTCAATCTGAGGGGTTTGAGTGTGGATGGAGAGGGGGAACTACTGATTGTACTCTAACAGGAACATTGCTGTGTACAAAACCAGTGGACAAAAAAACATGTTCGTTGTGTGCTGTGAACTTCTGCAATTTTCGGTCCAGCAACATTTGTCTCTGACTGAAGAATCAGCAGACGTGACACACCTTAATCCGTGTTCAGACACAAGACTGGACACTTGTGTGTGTGTGTGAGAAGTGTGCTGTCAAGGAGAAGTGGTGACTCTTTCTGGGACAGGATGCCTTTCAGCCTGAAGTGTGTACACGGTAAGTCTCTACCGCAGCCTCTCCATGTTTTCTACGTTGTTTGTGAAGAGAGAGAGTGGCTGGTGTCCTTTGCATTCTTGTGGCAAGAATCGTGTACTCTACTGTTATTTCTCGTGGGATATTTTTTGTTTGTTTGTTTTTAAATTTGAGAGAGATTACCTACTCGATATGTATGTAAAGAGAAGTTACAGTGTCTTCTAGGTTTCTGGATTTGCATTTTGCTGTTTGGGGTGTCTGTACATGAGGAAATGATATCCTGTGCATGTTGCACGAAAGGTATTTGGAAAAGCAAGATTTTTTGTGTGTGGAGAGAGGAGTCCAAGACATCTAAGGTATAATAGAAATATGTTATCTCACAGAGGACAAAAAATATATTGAGCGCTTGTGCTTTTTGTGGACAAACCTAGAATTAAGACCCTTCTCAAATCCCATTATATGACACAACCATTAGGCCTGCAAGTATCAGAAAAAAGCTGTCATACATAGAGATGTGATTTGATTAAGTTATGAGAAGGGTCATCTAAATTCTCCGATTGCTTTTTGGAAGTGATTTCAGCTTTATTTTCCATATTCCTTAAATGATTGTATATTGTCCATCAAATGATTTTCTAGCTGAAAGTGGACTGTTGTGTCACAGATTGTGCGTATGACTGGTGGTTTGGAAGTGTTTTGACATTGAATGGAGTTTCTGAGACTGTGTAGGCTTCTGCTTTTGATGACCATGGTTTGTTGTTTGTAGCATGTTCTGTGTGGGCGTGCCTTCACGCTCCAGCGTGGCCAATTCATCACGCCAGATCAGTAACACTGGGCTGTTGAAAATGGAAATTATCCAGCTGTTTCTATAGAAAAGATAGGAAAAGTTTATCAAGCTATGTCTATGTAAATGATAGGGAAAAAGTTTGTCAAGCTGTTTCTCTATACAGGATAGGAAACCTTTATCAAGCTATTTCTATGTAAATCATAGGAAAAGTTTATCAAGCTGTTTCTGAGATCTTGTAACCACGTATGTCTGGTTGTGTGTCCATGGATGAGTGTGTACACTGTATTGAGTGAGTGAGTGAGTGAGCGATTGAGTGAATGAGAGAGAGAGAGAGAGGTGTGTTGTGGTGTGTGTGTGTGTGTGTGTGTGTGTGTGTGTGTGTTGTGTGTGTGTGTGTGTGTGTGTGTGTGTCTGTGCGTGCGTGGTGTGTGTGTGTACTTGAATTGTTAGAAAGTATAATGTTGGGCATGTTTATATGCTTATTTTGTGTGTGCTAGGCGTCCATATTGGAGTATAATTATGTGCGTATATCTTATAACAGGGAAAGATCTAAATTCTTTATCACTTTCCTTTCAATCAGTGATCAAATGCTTTGAGCTGAAAATATAGAGGAAAATGTGCCATGCCGTAGATTTATGAACGATTAATGATTCGTGCTTGTTCAAACGGAAATCTTGCATTATTTTTCTAACAGTGAAGCCTGCAGTTATTATTCCCATTCACAGCTTCGTCTTATCGCCATAGAACAACATTGATTTTAGATGACATCATCTCAGCCTGCTTGCGACTTTAAAAATTCTAACATCCAACTGCGCTATGCCTATTTTTTCTAAACAAAAATATGCTGAAGTTGTTTTGGTTTCTTTTTTTTTCATGGACTTTGAACCAACTGTTTCGTTTGCGTAATTGAACTTAGGTTTTTGGTCCTCATGTTTGAATTTTTGTTAAACTGGTGTTGATACTTGTCTACTCCACTGGTATGTTTTGTACCAACTTTTGAGTGCTGTTTGCGTTGATGAACTCATCATGAAGCAGTTTTCATTTATGCTGTTTCGTTGATCTGTTAACTTTTGTAATAATTATGCTCTGGGCTTAAATGTACTTGACGGGCGCTGCTCATCATAAGCTAAGAATTGGAGTTAAGTGCTATATGTTGTATATTGCTCTGACTCTGTGGGTTATTTTACTATGAAAATACATATAGGATTGTCATTATAAACAGTATAACGTCCAACACATACGATGCTAGCAGTTGCTTTAAAGAAAATAGAGGTGTTGAAATGGTTTGAAAGGTTAACCAATGACATTAGCCATAGGGAGTAATCTTCCCTATATGTTTGTTATCAGTTTATTATTAAAATTTGGTTTGTTTTGTACCGGATTTGTTCGACTGATTATGAGACGGACGTGTGTGTTGTGTGTGTGTGTGTGTGTGTGTGTGTGCGTGCGTGCGTGCGTGCGTGCGTGCGTGCGTGCGTGCGTGTGTGTGTGTGTGTGTTGGTAAAGTGGATATTTACTTGTATTCTTTTTCTCATTTCCAGACCATTTTAACCATCAGGTTTTGACATACCTGCACTCACACATTTTCAATATAAGAAAACAAAAAGAAACCTTTTTAATATCCCTGTTTTGAAAGCAAAATGTTTCCGAGTTTTCTCTTAGTATTTTAATTTTTTTGTTGTTTTCACTGTTTTGTTTAAACAACACAGAATATTGTTCACTATCTTTATTTTTCATTCAACTTTTTGTGATCTATCACACTGGTTTGTGCTCTCTCTCTCTCTCTCTCTCTCTCTCTCTCTCTCTCTCTCTCTCTCTCTCTCTCTCTCTCTCTCTCTCTCTCTCTCTCTCTCTCTCTCTTCTCTCTCTCTCTCTCTCTCTCTCTCTCCTTGATCTGTTTCCTTCCATCTATCTGTCCTACTTTTCTCTTTTTTTTTTGTTTAGTTCTATTTTTGTTTTATCTGTACTTTCCTTGAACGTCCTCTTGGTTTTTGCTTTTTTTCAAATTCATTTTGATTAGAAAGTTTGCTGTTGAATCCATCCTTGTTGAGTTGCCTGTTTTAGTTTACACTCGTTTTATTTTAGCTCAGTATTGCTGAAAATGAGCACGATTATCATAGATCATCACATTCTTTTGGGAGTAAGAAGTTTACTATCAGGAATTAACTGCGTTTGGAGTACTTTGTATAAAATGGAAGGGGGTGCTTTCTAAGGACTAGCTTTTTCTTCTCTTGGTCGCTGCATTACGTCACATAGTGATCATTTAACTCTGTGTGTGGGGGGGGGGGGGGTTCTGTGTGTGGGTCTGTGTGCGGGTGTGGTGTGTGTGTGTGTGTGTGTGTGTGTGTGCGTGCGTGCGTGCGTGCGTGCGTGCGTGCGTGCGTCTGTCTGTCTGTCTGTGTTAGCAGTTAGCATTACAGTCTTAGCAGCTGGGAATATTTAGAAAGATGGTAAATAAAGTTTGATTTTTTTTTGGTATTCCAGTGCTGCAGTGTTCTTTTTCTCAGTGGTGAATGAGCAGCAAATGAAATGAACATACAGGAGCGCTCATACAACCACTCACATGCACATACATGCGTATGCGCACGCACGCACACACACACATACGTACACGCACACAAACACACACACACGCGCGCGCACACACACACTCATACACACACACACACACACACACACACACACACACACACACACACACACACACACACACACACACACCATAAATTCATAACAATAAACAGACTTAAGATAAAAGAAGCCAGTAAAGTTCATATCAGCAGACATGTATACGCGATTCCCATTTTCCTTTTTTTTTCTCTTATTGCTTAAAACTGTTGAGGTCGTTCCAAGTCATAAATACACAAATCAAGTCAGACAAAACATTGTCCTAATTTGTTGTGGTCTTTTTTGCTTGTATGTTTATTTTCGGTTTAAATTAATATTTATGTTCATTTTGTTGGGTTTTTTTCTTTGGTAGAAAATGTACTTGGTCTTATTTGGATTGTTTCTTTTTATTTGTTTTAAGTTTTCTTTGGGTTATTTTTCTGATGATGATAATGTATGCCATTTCTGGAGCCCAAAAGAGTGCACAAAAAATAAACTTCAGAGCACCTCTGCAAAAGGTCTTTTCATGCATTCCACACTAAATATGCACAAAAAAAACGATTAACACAAACAGATGTGATGGATATGCTTATATACCACTGAAAATAAAATAACTCAGATGAGAAGAACGATAAATGACTGAAGTGATGAAGACTTCACACCAGGAAAAAGACTGGCCTTCGGAGTTGAACTGAAAGTGTACAAGTTTCTGGTAAAAGGATAGGAAGACCAATCCACACAGATAGAGAAGACCAATCCACACAGATAGAGGAAGACCAATCCACACAGATAGAGGGAAGACCAATCCACACAGACAGAGGAAGACCAATCCACACAGATAAACCACAGCTGTGGGATATCCTGTGTATGTTGGCTCAGGACAGGCATAATATCACAAAACACCACCAACATAACCCGACACGTCATTTTATGGGGCAGGAAGGAAAACTCAGACTGCAGGAGAGGAAGAATATTCCATATTTCTTTTTGCTAAAGGCAAGCGCAAGCTACAGAGGTTTGTGAATATATTGTGAGGAGTGAATAAATGACACTGCCATGACTACACGACTGATATGACGCCAGAAAAAAACTTTAAACATGACTTTGGTCTTAACCTTAAAATGGAAAACGCTTGACAAACAGCTTATAGCTAAAGGTAACGAACAAAGCAGCATGATATGAGGAGGGAAGGTAAGGTATGTCCAAAACTGATGCAGTCATAAGGAGCAAAGTGTCAATGAGTCAGTTTCTCTAGGGGCCAGCATATTGAGGGCGGCGCCAATCTCCTCACCCTGCTGCTTTACCTTCCCTGACCCTAGAGAAGGCAGGTACCCATTTACAGCTGGGTGAACTGATGAACTCTACTGAAGCCAAGACGCAAAAACGGTCACCCATCCAATAGGTAATTAAGCTCAGCGCTGCTTAACCCTACCTTTGAGAGAGTTCTCTTACCACTGAGCTATCCTGTCCCCATAACGTAATAAAGAGACCATAAAGTTTTAAAGAACAAGCCACAGAAAATTATGATGAAGGCAGACAAACTGGGTAGCTGTTCACCAAAACTAGAGAATCTGTACCACCATTGTGAAGTTGAAGCAGTTCACTGATAACATTCTATTAAAACTTTTATTCGTTTTGAAATCGTATGGTAATTTTTGTTTGATTAATCCACAGAAAATAATGTGTAATCTGAAATGAACTGAATAGGGAATAAGTTGTCACATAATGGCTGGAAAGTAGTCTGGGTTATCGTCAGCCGTTTGTCATAAGGGATAGGCTTCACAGGCGAAAGGAAAAGAAGATGGGCATTTAATTCTTACAGTCACAAAATTGTGTGTCACAGGTTATAACCTCTGCGATGACTTTTTAGTGTTAATACTGCATATTTTTTCATGATAGGCATTGTTCCACAGCAATGAAAGCTTTTGAAAAGACAGAAACATTCAGTATCCAAACTGTACTGATTTTCCCTTATTCAATGTAAGCAGGGAGAGATTTAACACAGAGTTTTGCTGTAAGAAGAATATCACGCATTCGACTTTGCAACCCTCGACTTCAATACAACCCTTCCCCAGGGATTTTTTCCTGAATGTAAGTGATCATGTGTTGCCTACTTGGTCCCGCACATTGTGTGGAATGATAGCTGTGACTGACACAGACTGAGGAAGTCTGACGAGGAGCTTGATTGGTTCTGTGGCCTGTACACGTGATTCCCGAGCCAAGGTATTGGTTTGATTATCACTGTCAGCTACAAGGCTGGATCACATTTTATTTTCAAAGTCTACAAAAATTTCCAGATTCCAGTCGCCTTTCACATCTATGGAGAGATTTTTATTCTAAATCTCATACCTGGACACATGTATAGGCAATCATGCACACGCATAAAACCCCACTAGGTCTTGTGAAGATGAGAAGACACGCCAACAGAAATGGATCAAGGAGTTAAAAAAAAAAATAATAATAAATAAAAAATAAAAAATAAAAAAGACGCGAAGTAGTCTTATATTTACACATCATTCCTAAGGTCCCACTACAGCAACTTTTATGTTGGAGAAAAAGCCACGTACTCGAAAATACCATTAATGTTGTTCCTCAATGTTTTCGCAGAGAAGCAAAGAAGAAGAAGGCATCTGACACACACCATCATCCACAGCTAACGATCTACTCTGCACCTCAATGTGTCTGCTCGTCTTTCACTCTCTCTCTCTCACTCGATCAATCAGCCAGTTAGTCAATCTGTCTGTCAATTCAGGTTTATAAGCAACAAAAAGACACCAGACCCCAGCACTGTGATGTCTAGTGCAAGCGCTTTGATTTGTTTTTACAAGATATAGCGCTATATAAATTCCATGTATTATTATTATTATTATTATTATTATTATTATTATTATTATTATTATATTATTTATTATTATTATTAAATCAAACAATCCATCTGTCGATTTCTGTCCAATTATGATATGCTAGCAACAGGAAGGCACGAAGGTTTTGCATCATGTCTGGTGTTAATCAACAAATCATGGAGTCAGTCAGTCAACCAATCAATAAGCCTCTCATTCAATCACCTACACAGCCCATTCTCTCAACAATGGGATATGTGAAGCTCCACCACGAAATGAGTCGCTTAGCACATATTCCACTTTTCCACTAGGAGCCATTAAAGGCAGGTGGGGGTGAGGTTCCCGATTTTTAGATTTTGATTGATTATAAAACTAAATCACTTATTCTACCTTGTAGTGAAATATCAAGGCATAATTCTGTTTCCTTTTGTCTTTAAACATGCTTTGAAAATACCGAAGCCCTCATTCTGACCACCTATTCTGATGCTTAACTTGTCAATTTCTCATTTTGACATTTCCTGCAGTCTATCATTTCAATTTGTAATAACTTTTGATAGAATTGTTCGATTTTCAATATGTTTTTTGTATTGTATCACCATTTTATTGCAGATTAACAACATGTTCATAACTAAAAATTTACCTCTGGTGCAATGCGACTCCTTATGTGGTGGAGCGTCACAATTATTATTTTTTTATTATCCAACCAATCCTGAGTAACAGAACCTCAGTGAAATGACATTAGTATAAAGCAATTGATCAAGAACTCAGTCCATGCATCCAGTCAAACCATGTTTGATTACGATCATCAAATCAACAATTCAGTCCACGCATACATTTATTAGTTCATGACTAATGACCAGATTCTAAGCAAACCATTCATTGGATATTTCATATCTAATCGCCAGATTTTAAGCAAATAGGAGACTCTGAAGTTCAGTGTGATTGTACCAAGAAATAACCAGTCAAAATGATTTTTTTTAAAACACGATTAAAATAACAAAAGACTAACGATTCACTCAATTCCTCTGTCTGTCTGTCTGCCAGTCCCTTTGGATACCAGGGGGGAAAGCAGAAAGAAGGCACAGAGCTTCACTGTGCCGACTCTCCTAAAGCTCATTAGCTATTCAACTGTCAGTTTTGGATTCACCCGTCAGTTGGTCCACGTTTTGTCGCCAGATTCCTCGCATAAACAGGCACGATGGTTCAATGTGATAATGTCTAACGTTATATTATATAAACTTATGTTTAAAATGTACAAAAAAGTACATGTGTTTCCTCTGTTATATTTTCAAAATGTTCCCATGGTTTGTGTCATAATCTATAATGTTATGATGTTACAAGGGTTTTTTTCCGGTGTGAATTGAAGATGGCACTCACTACAAAAGGGTGTGTGTGTGTGTGTGTGTGTGTGTGTGTGTGTGCGTGCGTGCGTGCGTGCGTGCGTGCGTGCGTGCGTGCGTGCGTGCGTGTGTGTATGTGTGCGTGTGTGTGTGTTTTGAAAAGTAACCGGCTTTGTATCCTAAACCACATTAGAGAAAGAGATCTTTGTTAGCATATTATAACTTTAAGATGTCTTAGGGGAGGAAATTTGGTTTCAAGCTCGTGGTTATTGATGCTGATGTAAACATTAAGAAAGAATTTGTTTTTACATTGGAATGTTCTCTTATAATGGACCTAAGCAAAAAGTGGTTGTCTGGTGATGTGAGACAAATAAATGTCCTGTTCTTCGTTAGATGCACTGTCAAAGACCAAATTTACAAGCCAAGCTATCAAACTCATCGTTGGCTTTTCTGTCTTCTCTTTCTGTAACTGATTAGCCCTTGTCGTCATGGGGAAGCAGGGAGGGATGTTGTTACTGTTTATACTGGCCTTGATTTTTTTTTTTTTTTTTATTTTTTAAAAAACTTTTTTGTTGGTTTAATATTTGATAGGGTTTTTTCTTATTTCCTTTCTAAGCCATGCAGCGACTAAGAACCTTTTTGCATCCCCCCAGGTGAAAGGAAACCGGTTCTCCCAGCGCTGAAAACAAACTTTTCCTTCCAAATAATCCCAAGACGTGTTTAGGTAAAATAGCAGTAAATGTAGCATCACGAAACACCTACTTCAGTAAGTCTGCCATGTGTGTGCCACCTGTTTCTTTTCGTCTTTCACACACTGATAATGTCACACCTCAGAACAGCAAATGGAGTTAACTAGAAAGACATTTTCTTTTTTTTTTTTAAATGCCTTCATCATAAATTTTTTACAAGGCCTGCTAGTATTGAACACAACGTTGCAAATGGTCTTGATTATACTATAACATACTACAAATGAGACGTTGGTTGTTTTTGTTTCTGATCAATGTGTTTCAGAAAATTGCCTGCGGTGCACTGTGGTTTTCAGCTTATTGTATTCGATGTTATCATGAAATTGGCTTACATTCAATCAGAATATCTGCTAAAAAAAATATCTACACTAAACACAAGAAAACCAAAGAATGTTAAAGTAGCACTAGATGTAGTATATGTTAGTATCAAGCAGTATTCTTAAAATACTTTTGTTTTGCACCCTCAGTTTGCAAAATGAGATAGTTTGATATATAAAAAAAATGGAACAACAAAAACGGAAGTAGAGGAGACTCTTCCATCTCAGTACTGTTGATGCTTGTCTTTTAATTTGATGGCAACACGTAATATGTTAATCCATTATTCAACATATCAATAAACAACAGCTAGCTTTTTGTCTATGAACATGCTATTCCAAAGACATATGTTGTAAATATAGTACTTAAGCATTGCTACAGTTTGCTTTTTACTGAGTCCTATATCATAGAGTGATGTAATGTAAATATATTTAAAAGTTTATTGGGAGCTGTTTCAAATATGTTAAGAGAACAAGGAGGATTAGTCAGTTACAGGGATGTGTAAAGAGTCTTGGTGATGTGATATCAGTTTATTATGTCATGGAGAGATGTCTCAGCAGTGATACAGACACAGCTCAACACACACTGCCACACTACAGCTTCGGAGATACTGAATGTTGTGTTATTTTCTCAGATAGGAGGAAAAGGTTTTTCTCTGAGTGTGGTGGTAATGGTGGAGAAGGTGTGGTTGGATTATGAGGAAAGAGGATTTTCTTCCGTGTGTGTGTGTGTGTGTGTGTGTGTGTGTGTGTGTTGTGTGTGTGTGTGTGTGTGTGTGTGTGTGTGTGTGTGATTTATTTGATTCGATTTATTCTTTTATATCGAGGATAATGAGATAATGTGTGTGTGTAAGTGTGTAAGTTGTGTGTGTGTGTGTGTGTGTGTGTGTGTGTGTGTGTGTGTGTGTGTGTGTGTGTGTGTGTGTGTGTGTGTGTGCGTGTGTGTGTGTGTGCGTGTGTGCTCAGTATTGGCTTATTGTTCATGGTAATAAAAAGAAGATTCCATAAAATGTTGGAGACTAGGAAACATAAGCAGCTCGAAAATTATTTACCAACGCACACGTACAAGTCATTGATCCCTCTTTCTTATACTGCGTGATTTTGTTGTTATTATTTTTTATGATAATGAATGTGGGTATTGCAGAATAGATCACAATGGTGTAGCGATTTGAATAATCAAACGCAACTTATTTCATGAAAACTATTTTAGTAACTAATTCGTAATGTAAGCGGATAAAAAATTTCTTCATTTTATTGGTTCTTATGCAGTCAAGTATTGGGGTATTGGTATATAAGATTATAGATATAAAAGCGTCAACTTATTTTTCAATAACGGGATGCCAGCAAAATCAATTCAACATCTCACTGAAACAAGAAACTTGTTAATCAAAGCAGCAGCTTCAAAGTTCTGAACAGGAAAATGACCGAATGAAGGAAACAACACTTTCATGGTGATCATCATAAAGAAAGAATAAATTCTAGAAAAGATCCACGTAACTGCACGCATGAAACAATTCAAACTGCTTATTTCAAACCAACAGTTTGCTCGTGACTTGTCAATTCTGCTGATTTTGGTAAATTCGTATTATCTGAGGGAACTTCAAACCAATAGATCAAAAGCGATTAATAGAGGAATCAAAAAGGATGTTGGCAATGGGTGAATGAAAGAGTGGAAAGATCTCTTGAGCTGACAGTTCTAGTCAGTGGTGAATTGTAGGTTCTGTATGAAGCGGTGACTTATGGAGGAAAATCCAGACATTAATGATTCATTCTGAACAGATCAACAGCAATTCTAAGAAATTAAACTAGGAAAAATGGCATTTGCATACAAAATAATGATGATTTTGCCAATAGGAAACCCACTTCAGTTTGATATTCATATCTTGCACACTTCATGTTTGTTACGTTGTTTTTTTAACATTGCCAGTCAATGTCTTGTGATGATAATTTCAGCAATGCATTGGATGTTAGTCTTTTACTGATGCTACATTCAAACAGTATTGGTAAGTCAGATACGTGTTTGAACCAGAACACAATGCCTTTTCTCATGCTCTAGGAGGGGAGATAACCGGTCGTGTGAATCCACTTCCATGGACAATTTTGCTGGGACTTTTGTTATTATTTCGTCTTAATCTTTACTCCATGAATATTGATAGGCTTCTGACAAAAAAATGTTAACGTGAAACAAAAATGAAGTACTCACAATTTAGTTATTGTATATTTCGTGCAGCGAACAAAATGTTGGGTGTGGACAGAAAGAGGGGGTGGGGTGGGTGGGAGGAATGGGGTATGAGGGTTCCTGGACCAGTGAACCCTTTATGAGGAGAACGTTCACTGGTCAGAAAGACTTAGTTGTCAATGTTGCTGATCCTCCTGGTCTAACACATGAACCTGAAGAAACATTTACTGGATTTATTTTAACATTGAATGGAGAGACACAATCCCTTGAATAGAGAGACAGAGTCCTTTGAATAGATAAAGAGACACAGTCCCGTGAGTGAATAAAGAGACACAGTCCCTTGAATGAATGGAGAGACACAAGTTCCTATGATAAATGAATGAATGAAATGAATGAATGAATGAATGAATGAATGAAGAAAGACACAGTTCCTTGAATGAATGAATGAATGAATGAATGAATGAAGAGACACAGTTCCTTGAATGAATGAATGAATGAATGAATGAATGAATGAATGAATGAATGAATGAATGAATGAATGAAGAGACACAGTTCCTTGAATGAATGAATGAATGAATGATGAATGAATGAATGAATGAATGAATGAATGAATGATAAGAGGCACTGTTCCTTGTATGAATGAATAGACACAGGCCCTTGAATGAATGAATGAATGAATGAATGGAATGAATGAATGAATGAATGAATGAATGAATGAATGAATGAATGAATGAATGAATGAATGAAGAGACACTGTTCCTTGTATGAATGAATAGACACAGGCCCTTGAATAAAGAGACACGGTTCCTTGAACTAAAAAAAAAGACACAGTCCTTTGAATAAATAAATGAATGAATTAATGAATGAACGAATGAAGACGCATAGTCCTTTGAATGAATGGACACTGTGTCTTGGATGGAAAAACACAGTGTCTTGAATGGAAGGACACAAGTGTCTTGAATGGAAGGACACGGTCTATATCTTCAGCCCGTGTGGCTGTGGTCTGATGTCGTCTGTCAGCTGATTCTCCCAAGGCATTTCTATACAATTTCAAGGACCATTTCTTTAATTATGCTTGGATCGGACCCATGATGGATTTTTTAAGTGTCATACTGCAGTAGACTGCATTTTCAAGGTCGTTGTCATGGTACAATTGAAACAGCTACCCTCGCTCTCTCTCTCTCTCTCTCTCTCTCTCTCTCTCTCTCTCTCTCTCTCTCTCTCTCTCTCTCTCTCTCTCTATATATATATATATATATATATATATATATATATATATATATAATCTATATCTATATCTATATCTATATATATGTGTTGTGTGTGTGTGTGTGTGTGTGTGTGTGTGTGTGTGTGTGTATTATATATAATGATCATAGATGTATTATTTTTACTTTGATTTGAAATGTGTTTTGAGCTGATTTACACAGTTTATCATAGCAAATGGACCAGATCAATTTTGTTTTGTTTCTTTTGATGGTATTATTTTTTAGCTTTCGTGATTGGTTTGTTGATTTTTTTAGCGCATTCAAATGTATTATGAACATTGTTTTCTGTAAAGATGGGGACAGAGTAGTGTGAAAACGTATTGATTGGATATTGAGATTATGTTAACAGAGTAGAAACATAACGGGTTGTTTTCTGTCATACCTATGTATCAGACAGAGGTGCTAAGGTGTATCAAAGTATCTGTGTGGTTATTAATCGTGGGTATTGGAGGTTTCTGAGAGTCTACTTACCCCTTCCCCCCCCCCCCCCCCCCCACCGTGAGGATACCAGGGCTCTTTCAGTATGAATAGCATCCCCACCTTCTGGAAATTCTGTGCTAGACATTTCCACTTTTCTGTCTCTCTCTTTGTTTCTGTCTTTCTCATTATCTTTCTATAATTTTTTGTGCTTATTTTTCTGCCTTTCCGGTACACTCTCCTGCCTTTTTGCTAGCAACTCTTTCAATTTTTCTGTTTTCATTATATGACACTCTACCTGTGGGGTGGGGGGTTGGTTCTGGCGACCAGGTAGTGAGACTTAGACACTGGGGTGGGCACAGGATGTCCATTCTGCAGTAGTATTTGCCCATGTGATACTTTTTTTTTACGTTAACATGTTTGCTATCATTTTTGTTTTACTCTTTTTGTAAGCTGGGGGTGATGAAATAAGTGGAATGGCTGGCGTCGTCAGCACAGTCTGGTTTATTTGCCTTAAGGAAAGAAATAATGTAGGTATTGTGTCATCCATACAACAGAAGGACCAATGCTCCAATTCCAAGGCCTGCAATTTTAACTTAATCCTCCCCAGGACCCTGCATTGCACGGTTATCTTTTTGATTGTATCCCTTTGGTTCCCTGTGCCATTTTATCCAATGATGTTTAAACAGTTGTGACTCCCTTTTTTAAATCTCAAAGTATCTTTTATCTATGAGAACGGTGCGGGACCTGAATCGTTGTTCTGTTAACTTTCCTTGCTGTGTGACCATAAAAGCCAGCCTGATAATTATCGTCTACTGTGGGTTTTTCCATTGAAACACAGCTCATGTTCTGGATAATACTGTTTTGCCTTGTGGTTGATGCTTTGAAATTGATTGATTTTGCTTGGTCGTTTTTTACGTCAGTGTCACTCTCACCGTATACAACTTAGTTTTGTTTAATTGAGATTGTCTTTTAATCGTTTACACAAAATTTGGGGGCCTGTTTTATAGGTATTTGGGGGTCTATAAATCAGAGGGTAGGTCTATCTCTATTTTTTATGGTTAGGGTACATGGTTACATCTGCTTTTTGTAAATGAGTATATAAAAATATTGTATAGCCACTGTGGTGTATAGTGTGATTTTTTTTTCAAAGATGTGTGTTGGCGCGCGCGCGCGCGCGCGTGTGTGGTGTGTGTGTGTGTGTGTGTGTGTTGTGTGTGTGTGTGTGTGTGTGTGTGTGTGTGTGTGTGTGTGTGTGTGTGTGTGTGGTGGTGTGTGTGTGTGTGTGTGTGTGTGTGTGTGTGTATGTCTGTCTGTCTGTGTGTCTGGGTAGATTTATAGCTTTGTTCAGGCACAAATTCTTCTTATTTCGCTGCTTATCCCACAAAGTATATTCTTCAAAAAAGCATGAATGCATACTGGATACTTGTCACAAAACATTGGCCACTCGTAATTGGCCTCTGTCTGTCTGTCTATCTCCAGAGACAATGGAGACTTGTGCCCTGGTTTCCACAGGTCTATGGAACTGCAGTGTTTGCAGTGATTACGTTGCCCTGTTCTGGGAATGCAGGTGGCGTTATGGTTTCTGCTTCAGGGATACATGCATACATCACGTTTTTTGTAACATAATGTTGACATTTACCATGAAGATGTTGTCACTTGTACATGATAAGGCATCACATGAAATATGCGAACATTGGGGATAAAAAGAATAACACGATGTGAAACATTGAGTATAATAAGAAACCCAATAAAAAAAAAGTCCTCTGTTGTTGTTTTTTACCCTCTTTTGGATAGGACAGTACTGGATGGAGATGAACGCTAAAAGTATAAACATCTGTCAGTTGCTGGTACCCTTATTTTTTTATCTTTATCTGCTCAAGTGGAAAAGAGCTATACACTGACTTACACACACACACCACACACACACACACACACACACACACACACACACACACACACACAACGCACACACGCACACACACACACACACACACACACACACACACACCAACATGAGAGATCGTGAAACAACCATTTCCTACTTCACAGACCAAATCATGTAAGTGTTCCTGGAAGTGGTTTGTTTCTCATTCGCACGTCTCACATGCTTCAGCTAATTGAAACCTGGTAGGATACATAGACGGTCCTTTTCTAGAATTATTCGTGCGTTTCCCACTTACCACATGTGTTCAGTTTACAAAAGACTGCGACTGATTACTCAAAATGTGCTTGTTTTCTTGCTATGATTGTTTATTTGAAAATTGTACAATTATCAAATCAAAGCAGATGGAAAAGAGCAGAAGCCATGCTGGCATGAATATTTATGGTCTTTTGCTTTGAAAGATTTCTCCCCGTACAGTAATCAAGAAAGAAAGGTTGTTCGTGTTCAACGTTACATCTTTTTTTCACAAACATCCTATCTAGAAGTAGCGCTGATGTATTTACTTTTATGCAATAAATGCCAAGTTCATAAGTCAGTGTGCCTGAACCTTTTGCTTCCCCAGTTCTCTTGAGCTCTATTAGGATATGCTTTTTTAAGAGAAGAAGGAGATGGACTGCAAATATTTCATTGACAGTTATATCACTTTTAACAAACCATAAAAAGAAACCTCTTGACCATACTGTTGGTGGACTTGTGATAAACTTTTACAGGGTCAGTCATAGTTGATAACAGTCATGTACCACAGACACAGCCGAGAGAATACCAAGGCAGAGGAGAGGGGGAGGGAAGGAGGGGGCTATATGTGGAAAAAAGGAGATACAAAGACAATTGTCGTAGAGCAGTGATTCCTTATCACACAGAGACAGACAAGATAGAGATTGGCCAAGGACAGCCAAGATTGGCCAAGGAAAGCCAAGATAGAGATTGGCCAAGTACAGCCGAGATAGAGACTGGCCAAGGACAGCCAAGATTGGTCAAGGACAGCTAAATAAGATTGCAAGAAAGCAGATAGAATTGCAGGACAGCCAGATTGGAAAGACAGCTAAGAAGAGTTGCCAGACAGCAAGATTGAGATTGGCCAGAAGTCAAGTACCAAAGGCAGCAAGATTGCAGGACACTAAGAAGAGATGCGAGGCAGTCAAGATAGCAGACAGCATTTGGCCAGACAGCCGAGATGCCAAGGACCCAAGATAGAGATTGGCCAAGGACAGCCAAGTATATTGCAATGAGCCGACACAAGAAGAGATTGCAGGACAGCCAATAGTGATTGCCAAGGACAGCCAAGAAGATTGGCCAAGACAGCCAAGATAGATATTGGCAAGGACACCAGATGCCAGAAGCCAATAGAGATTGTCCAAGCAGCAAGATAGAGACTGGGCAAGGACAGCCAGATAGTGATGTATGAGCCAAGATAAGAGCCAGACACAAGATAAGTTGCCAGCAAAACAGGGGCCCGTAAAAAATGAACATGACAGTCATAGCAGTGTTCCTAACCAAGAAATATTTCCAGTCCCAAGGCCATCAGTCACAAAATGAAGACACGCTCTTTTCTTGTTACAAGATGGTAGTTAGACGAAAGGATGCTCTCTAATGTCACTGAATGTCAGCAGTGCTTAAGTTAAAGTTCGATGCAACACAATGATCAAAATGAGAGTGGAAACCGATGTGTTGTCTTGTTCATATGCAGAACACACAGCTTCAGTGCCATTTATTGAAGTTCTTTTGAGAACCCAGTACCATTTGGTTTTTTTATTATTTGATTTAAATTGTGGACGGGGGGAATATGACGTTATATTTTAGAGACACGTAAAGTATTAAACTTATTAAATGTATTGTGCCTAAGAATTTATCTGAGTTACGTACTATGATTTAGGTTAATGTTCTGCAATAATTGTAACGAATCTTTCTCTCAAGTCAGAGTGTTTATTAGGGGGTTTTGTCACCATTAAGACATAGAAACAAAATGTATCTAATGTTTTAATATATACTCACAACACTTTCAATGTATTCTTGGTGTTCCGAAAGTTGTTCTAGAAATCCATTTTGTGTACTTTATCATGGACTTTTTTTTTTAATTCACGTTTATTTCATTGTATCGTCTGAAGTGATTTTGTCACATTATAGATTTAACTTTTGAGCTGCTTTTTTATCTAGAATTGACAAGACATTCTGTATGTAGTTCATGTTATAGTATATATTATATATATATATATATAATATACAAAATAGTATGTTATTATGAGCCGTTAAGGTATGTGCGTGATATACAAATATTCGTTTTTGTATACGCTAAAAAAATATATGTACAATAGAAATGTTACACTTGGAGCATAATAGTAAAATACCCAAAAGTCGAAATGATGTTCCTCTCTCTCTCTCTCTCTCTCGCTCTCATCTCATCTTCACTCTCTCTCTCATCTCTCTTTAAGGCCCGATGAAAAAGTATGTAATGCTTACTTACTCTGTTACCTTGAAAATAAGATTCATTCTTCTTCTCTCTCTCTCTCTCTCTCTCTCTCCTCTCTCTCTCTCTCTCTCTCTCTCTCTCTCTTTTCTCTCTCTCTCTCTCTATCTCTCTATCTACCTACCTACCTACCTACCTACCTACCTACCTACCTACCATCTCTCTATCTCTCTTCTCTCTCTCTCTCTCTCTCTCCTCTCTCTCTCTCTCTCTCTCTATATATATATATATATATATATATATATATATATATATATATATATATATATATATATATATTTCTGCAGGTAGATTAATTTTGTTCTGAAGAGGAAGTGACATATCAAAACTATTTAACAGACCTCTACTTTGTTGACCTGAAATTTTATATGAAGCTCGCGATTTTTTTGTTCTGTTGACAATGCAAATGGACCAATGTAAAGAACTGTCACAAAGGAATAATGTTCACTATAACACTGATGGAACCAGCCATATCTCTTCCTCATACCCCCATCATCATTCACCGTCCTTCCATCCCTTTTACTTCATCATAGCCCCACCACCACCTCACCACACCACCACACCAACCACCACCACCACCACTCACCATCATCATCATCATCATCACCACCACCACCACCATCTCACCAATCATCATACATCATCACCACCACCACCATCATCACATCATCATCATCATCACACACCACCACACCACCACATCATCATCCTCATCATCACCACCACCACCTACCACCATCATCACCACCACCAAATTTACCCCCATCGCATTTGCCATCCCAGCACCTTGATTCTAAGTGTTTCCAAAACATCAACCAAAAAAGATGACCATGTGATGTTGATTGCTCATCACCCAATATAGTACAATGTTAACAGTAAACACAAAAAAGTAATCATTTGATATAATGTCAAATAGCAAAGTACTGGAGTATGCCTCTTCGGTCATGTTAGGGAGGAGCAAGAGTTATCCTTCTTGATATTAGTTAAAAAACTGCCTCATGGTTTTTAGGTTTTGCGTAATTTTTATGTTCGTTTCTGTAACTTTCTGGCAAAAAAACCCCACACATTAGATAGATAGATAGATAGATAGATAGATAGATAGATAGATAGATAGATAGATAGATAGATAGATAGATAGATAGATAGATAGATAGATAGAAGACAGAAAAGAAGACAGATCAGAAGACAGACAGACAGACAGACAGACAGATATAGATATAAAAGATATTCCAGTATTATTTATGAAGAAGCAAAGAACCGTCTGTCTTAAGATTGT
>CM060336.1:7978393-8015893 GCA_030674155.1 Stramonita haemastoma
AGGCGCACACAAGGCAAAAGGAATCAGATCTGTGTGACTGTTCAAAGAGCAGGGACTGAACAGAGTCAGTTTGTTATGAGGCTACA
Source organism: Stramonita haemastoma (assembly GCA_030674155.1). Taxonomy (NCBI): domain Eukaryota; kingdom Metazoa; phylum Mollusca; class Gastropoda; order Neogastropoda; family Muricidae; genus Stramonita; species Stramonita haemastoma. The sequence goes on from CM060336.1 coordinate 7,978,480, forward strand.
CTGTGACCTGTGTGTGTATAGGGCTTTCCGCCGCTGTCACCTCAGCATGCCTAACAACATCATAGTATTGAGGCGCCACACAAAGGCACTAAATATGTGTGAATCAGGAATCAAATGTGTTGAGTGTTCAGATACAACGCTTGATAGTTTCAAGGCAGTGTCCTCTATTTTTTTTTTCCGAGTATAATGGAATAAGCACTCGTGTGCTTTTTTTTTCTTTCTTACATCCGGTCCCTATGTGTATGCCAGTTTTATTAATTTTGTCATCCGTTTCCACGGGTCCACAATGGCCTAATCTTCCGAAAAGCAGAACGGGTTCTAACGTGTATGCAAGATGTTCTTCTAACGACTTTGTGAGAGATGAGGTCAGTTCAAATCAGCCAGGGACTTATAGAAGTTTTAAAAAGTACCGTGATAATGAACGGAGAAGTATACACGGTGAAGTACAGTTGTGACACATACATGCAAACGAAATCCACAAGGGGACAGAAACCCTTACAACATCATCATAGGGGGGCGGTAGCCTAGTGGTCAGAACATTGCGCTGGCAATTTGAAGACCCGGGTTCGAATCCGGTCGAGGAATTTTCTTCCTGGAGTTAACATCAGTGCTGACTCCACTCTCCCCAAAAGTCCTTCGGATGAGACTTTAAACCGAGGCCCCGTGTGCGAACGCACGCAGAACATCTTGCACACACGTTAAATCCTGTTCCGCTTTTCGTAAGAGTAGGCCATCGTGTGCCGGTGGGAACAGATGACAATATTTACAAAAACTGCATACACACGGGGACCGGATGAAAAAAAGCACATGTTGCTTATTCCGTTATCCTCGATATAAAAGAATAAAAGAAAGAAAGAAAAAAAAAAAAGAATAATATCTCATTTTAAAGGCTTTACATAAAAAATAAACCTGAATTGCTAATGATAATAGGATTACTACATCTAGGAGCAAAGAGATGCTAAATACATTAGGCTGGTTGGTATATTTTGCTGGGATATTTTTTTTGCTTGTCATTAAAGACAGGACAACCTCAAACTAAATGTGCTTTATCTTTTGTTGCTTTTTTACATTAAGAGCATACAGTATCATATTTACAGTGCATTTTGTATCTAAGTTTATGAACATTTACATCTGACACCCAGTATGAATTTATCCATTATTTCTTTTTTAAAATACACATCCATTTCAAGCTTTAAGTAAGGTTTGACGTCATGTAACCTTGTGAATTGTCGTATAAGTTCTATATCTATCACTAGTTTGAATATGATCATTCCATCGTTGCCAATGACAATCAATCAATCTTTGTCTAAAAGCGACAATAAACTCCTTTAGATATCCAACACCTTCGTTTAGCCAGACACACCCAAAGCCATTTTTGATTAAGCTAGTGCGTATTTGTGTGGCCCACTTTTTCTTTCCCTTAGGATCTAAATTTTTTTTTAAGCATACTGAAAGATTCGAAAGATAGCTGTATTCTTACATGCTCAAACTTTAAAAAAGAGAGAGCAGAGAGAGAGCAGGAGCGAGAGCGAGCGACGAGAGAGAGAAGAGAGAGAGAGAGAGAGAGAGAGAGAGAGAAGAGAGAGAGGAGACAGACAGACAGACAGACAGACAGACAGACAGACAGACAGACAGACAGACAGACAGACAGAGCAGACAGACAGACAGACAGACAGACAGACAGACAGAGACAGACAGAAGAGAGCAGAGACAGAGGAGACAGAGAGAGACACAGAGAGAGACAGAGAGAGAGAGAGAGATTGATTTGATTTGATTTGATTTGATTCTTTTATATCGAGGATAATGGAATAAGCACTCTTGTGCTTTTTTACATCCAGTCCCCGTGTGTATGCAGTTTTGTAAATGCCATCTGTTCCCACCGGCACACGATGGCCTACTCTTACGAAAAGCGTAACAGGATTTAACGTGTGTGCAAGATGTTCTAAATGCGTTCGCACACGGGGCCTCGGTTTAAAGTCTCATCCGAAGGACTTTTGGGGAGAGTGGAGTCAGCACTGATGTTAACTCCAGGAGAAAAATCTCCTCGACCGGACTCGAACCTGGGTCGTCAAATTGCCAGCGCAAAGAGAGAGGGGGGTTCGAGCACAAACGGGAATCGAACCCGAACTAGGAATGAGCCTAGATTTTTCGTTGTGTGGCAGGTGCTTTACCTCTAGACCACTGATCACCGATCCATTCTTACCACTGCAAGTCAAGCCACTCCATTCCCAGCCTTCTTTACAGATAAAGAGTTAACCGAGCAATCAACAACCACCTCATCAAAGAGGAAAAGAATCAATGCTCTAACCACTAGGCTATTCCGCACCTCCAACCCCCTCCCCCCCCCCCCCCCCCCCCCCCCACACACAACTGCACACAGGGACTGGGTGTAAAAAAAAAAAAAGCACTCAAGTGCTTATTCAATTATCCTCGATATAAAAGAAGAAAAAAAAATAAATTTTAAAAAACAAAAATAAACACACACACATACACATACACACACACTACATATACACACGCGCATGCGCGCGCGCGCGCCTTCCTGGCTGTTTTGTTTGTATTACAAAATGACTGTTGATGTTTCAGTCATCCCTGATCTATCTATTGTTTGAACACATATAAGATACGTATAAAGTTTTTAATCCATTAATGTGTGATGTACTTATGCACATACTCGTTGGTCTGTTTTATGAAAATGTATATCATCTGTTGTGGTTCTTGATTAAATGATAATGATAACAATAATATACCCATAAACAACATTTGAACAACTCATCAGAGGGAAAAAAATGAGTAAAACGCGACTGCGTCAGCGACTTCAAAGATATTGACTAAATGTGTGATTTCTAACCCCCCCCCCCCCCCCCCCCCCCCTCCTCTCCTTCCTCTTTTTTAAAACTTTCATTTCTATAAAACCAAATCATATTTAAAAGTTATGCTTTTATTGTTTCAGCTGCTAATGCGCTAACTGGTCTTGAGTAGTTTTTAACTTCTTAATTGTAAGCGGTCTCTTTGTTTTCGTTTGTAGGCTAAAATGAGTCAAGGATTCCTATTATCAGTATCAACCAAGCATAATCATAGCTGGTCACAATCAGAAAAATCTGACATTTCTGTTTATTTATTTGTTTATTTATTTATTCTTTTGTATCTAGGATGATGAAAATAAGCACTCATGTGCTCTTTTACATCCAGTCCTCGTGTGTATGCAGTTTTGTCAATATTGCCATCTGTTCCCACAGGCACACGATGGCCTTACTCTTACGACAAGCGGAACAGGGTTTAACGTGTGCGCAAGATGTTCTGCGTGCGTCCGCAATTATTTGCAAAGAAGGATGGCACATCTACGTGATTTGCTCTGCATAAATTACTTTTCCTTGGTTTTCAGCCCATGGTATATGGTTTACAGTGTGTTGTCAAGTTAAACTCTTTAAAAAAAAATAAATTTTATGATATAATAGTTCTATCTTGGTTTATTTGCCTGTTCATTTCGTTTCCTTCTTTCTGTCTGTCTGTGCGTCTGATTTCTTGTTTTTTGATTGAAGGGACCCCCTTAAACTGAATATCCGAGTACATTACCCTAACCACACTATCCTCTCCCCTCCCCTCCCCCCCTTCTAACTCCCCCCACCCACTGTTAGTCGGTTCAATGTGGTATGAATTCGTTTGGTTTGTGTTCATCTGGTTCATACTTGATGTGGGTTGTTTTATCCCTTGGGTTTGTTTTGTGGGTTTTATTGTTTGGTTGGGTTGTTGTTGTTGTTTTGGGGGGGGGGGGGTTTTGGAGGGAGGTTCTTCATTGATTTTCTTTTTTTTCTTTGCGTTTGGTTTGGTTTGGGTTGAGATGGGTTTGTTTTGTTTTGAGTTGTTGTTTCTTTTTTAATAAATATGTAATCATGATCTTTGTGTCAGTTCACAAAACGTACCTTCAAATGTGCTTACAAGTCGGATTGAACTTTATCTTTAGAAAATTGCAAGAAAGTGTAAACACACGTCTGTTTGATTAAAAATTATGCTAAAACATACATTTACTGTGCAATGCATGCAACATGTGGGCGGTATATCAGATGAATGTCAATGACAGACAGTGTTGGGTCTTGCTTATGCAGAAATCAAGGATATTGTATGAAATGTTATCCATGTACGCAAAAAATGTACGATCTAAGACTGAAGAGAAATTCATGCCGTCAGCCCCGAAGTTGGAATGTGGTTGCTATGTTGGTGATGAGTAAAAACGGTTGCAGACGCAAAATTTCACCACTGGAGAAACTCGGAGCTCGAGCCGAGGAGACAACACACACACACACACACACACACACACACACACACACACACACACACACACACAACACCACACACACACACACACACACACACCACATATCCTTCGGTTCAGACTATAAACCGAGGGCCCGTGTGCGCACACGTTAAATTCTGTTCCTCTTTTCGTAAGAGTAGGCCATCGTGTGCCGGTGGGAACAGATGATAAGATTGAAAAACTGCATATACACGGGGACTGGATGTAAAAAAAAAAAAAAACAGTGCTTATTCCATTGTCCTCTATATAAAAGAATATTTAAAAAATCAAAAACACACACACACACACACACACACACACACACACACACACACACACACACACACACACACACACACACACACACCACAAATATAATGTTCATTTCTCATAAGAATAAAAAAATATATATATAATGTTCATTTCTCATGAGAATATATCTGTAACCAATGTTCATAATATGATATAACCTGTTGTCCCCAGGATAGACTTCAGTACAGAGTATGCTAAAGATGTACCTACATAATTACCTGTCGCACCTGCCTCAACCTTGTAGAGTATGTAATAACAATAATGCGCATGAGAACTGCAATCAACAATAACTATCTCGAAAACAAGGCAGGAGAAAGTCAACAACAACAAAATCACAACTTTTTTTTCTGCACCCATCAATACACTTGTACCTTATGAGCGAGGCTTTGAGAAGAAGAAAATAAACAGCTGTCTTGTTTATAACGACTAAATTTTACAACGGCTTGTCACCTCGATACTTTAAATTGCCTCCCCTGAGGGAAAAAAAACCCACAACACAACTGTCTTGTGTAAAACTACTAAATTTCACAATGGCTCCCTTGTGCTCCCCGCAAAACTTCTTTGAATAAGCCGCAAGAAATTCCTCTACGTTATCCTATCTTTTTTTGCACATACCATTATTACACCATTCTCTCCTCTTCTTCTCTCTCTCTCTCTCTCTCTCTCTCTCTCTCTCTCTCTCTCTCTCATAGACTTTCTCGCATCTCTACGTAACCTGTCCGCTTTCGTCATCTCCCTCGTCTCACTGCTGGGCGTGCTGTGTTGTGTTGTAGTGTGTGTGTGTGTGTGTGTGTGTGTGTGTGTGGTGTGTGTGTGTGTGTGTGTGTGTGTGTGTGTGGGCGGCAGGTACTCCAACTTACACATGCTCTTTTGTACACATTCTTTCCTCTCATTTTTTTTCCCTTTCTCTTCACAATTCTTTTCCCTATTGTCTAATATCACTTAAAGTGGAATGATATTTGATGAGAAGTACACTCAAATCAGAAAAAAAAATACCACTCTTTCGACTTGTAACATCCCATGACTATTAATGTTGTGGACTCTTTTTTTTTTTTACTTCAATTAAAAACATGCCTATACAATGAACATTGTCATCTGTACGATACACGCACACAAACCCGAGGGAGCAGACAAACTCAAATACATACGAAAGCATTGCCTGGACAGGACTACGCACACACTTACCGATACATGGACAATGGTTTTTCGAATATAGTGCAGACCCTCGTACCCCCCATCCCCCACCCCCTTCCCCATTCACCCATTCCCTTTACTAACCAAAACTGAAAAGAGTTTTGATACAAGAAAATAACAGAGAAATGTATAACGCTTCTATGTGCGATCGTTGGTTTGATTTACCTCGTTCATTATGCCGAAGTATTATTCTGTGGATCGGAATCCTATTAAGGTTTCCAGCAGCAGCAGCAGTAACTGGGAAAAGACAAACTTCCCGAGTAAGTCAACGAAGATGCTAGATCTTCACACAGAATCAGACACCGCCACTTTATAAGTCAAAGTCAAGTCAAAATTACTTTGATCATCCCATGAATGGCAATTACAGGATACAATACTGACGGGTACACAATATGGTGAAGACTATAGACTAGTACACATATTTAGATAAGCTACTGATTAAAATTTGTTTTTAAAAGTCCAACAGAACTTAAAACTTTTTTTTTATTAAATTATAGTCGAGAGTAAAGTTGCATGACATTGATGAGAGGTTGGCTGCTTTTCTATTTCCTGCCACATGCAGTTATAAACGTGTTTTTGATAGTGCAAATTGTATACGTTACAGTTGGGTTTTGTTTACTGAAATCCTCTATGCCTGAAGAGAGGTCAGAGGGAAATTAAATCTTGAGCCTTAAAATGTGAGATTGGGGAGGGTCAGTGTTATGATAAGCTGTCAGTTTGGAGTGCCGCCACAAGAGCAGCGCCACTCATATTGTGACTTGATGACGACGTCTCTCTACTGTTTTCTTGTCTATCATGGAAAATGATATTGTGCAATTCTGATTGATGATCTGCTTCTTTATATGAACTGTACCTATTGAATAATTGAAAGGGGCTAGAGATCTATCTCCCATTACCGTGGCTAGCCATTCTGCACTTTTCTTGAAAGCCAAAACACTCCATAGCACGATTCCCAGGTAGATGAGTGAAGTTTATTATTTTTTTTCTCTCAGTTTGTAAGCTATTGGTGTCTTTTTAAGGGTTATTTCAATCTGTTCCAAACTTTATTAGTAGTGGGAAAATTGTATTGCATTCTTATCAATGCCCTTTTCGTTAAATGTCGTTGTGTGACTATTTCAAAGCAGAAAATCAAATCATTTCGTTTGAAATTTTTTGTTTGTTTTCTATTTTTGTGAATATTTAGACATGCCGTTTGCTGTGGTTATTTTTCCTGAGACAAGTATAGATTATACACACACGCTTATTGGGATATATTGTCATGCAGTTCTACGTCCTAATTTTGGTACAAAAACAGCCATAACAGCAACAGTACCAAACGCTGTATTGTTGAGGGGGTTCTGCTCTTTGAATAATGTATTTTACTGCATGTATATGTTGTTATATACCCATCGTTATCATTACTGATAAAAGTTTTGTTGTTTATCAACGTCTCAACATGATATGCTAGGACTAACATGCGTGATTTTTTTTAAAATTATAACACAATGAAGAAGTAAAATTTGTACGAATGAAGACCAACTTCTGAAGGTTCCTTTTCCAATATTTGCTTATGTTTTCGTTTGTTGTTGTTGGTTGTTTTTTGGGGGTATCAGCAATATGACTAATTGACTTTTTTTATATAAAGCTGTTGCATACATTAATGTTATGGTTTTTTTCTATGACTGTTGTGTTACGTGGGTAAACTCATGTGGGCCTGCAATATTTACTTACTGTTTTTACCAAATTCAAGAACATTTTTGGTGAACTGTTACAAGGAGATTTTTTCTAAAATATTATTAGCATACGGTTTTGTTTACTAAACAAATCATTTGAGGAGAAGCTTTTCTTTTGCGCATACTCCCCCGTAATAAAACCTTCTCTAATGGGACGCTAAGTAGTTCTTTTTTATCAGATAACATACATATTTTGTGTTTTCATTTCTTCAAGTTCAGTTAGGTTCGGGTTTCGACAGGGTTTGGTGGTTTGTTTTTTTTTCCTTTATTGTTTGTGCGTCTTTTTATCGACTTCGGGGAGTGGGAGGTTAGGACTTTTATTATAGGATACTTTGGCGGGGGTATGCTTTTGTGTTTTGCCTTTGTTTCTTTAGTGTGTGTTTTTTTCTTTTTTACTGTTAATGGAATAATGATCCATGGAAATTCTTAAGCTACTGTTGTAGTGTTGTTGTTGGTTTTTAATCGCTAGCAGCTCAAAACATAAATCACGCTGCAATTATACATTACTGTCTGTTGCCCAGTTTGCTTTGATGTTCCGGTTTTAATGATGACAAACAGCATTTGTTAGCATCGTGTGGGCATGATCGTTTTTTTGTCAGTATTTCAAGATTTTGTACAAAACAAGCCTGGTGTTTTATTGGGTAGTTGTTCTTTGTGCCGATGGTATCTTTTGGAGGACGGATTGTTTGGTTTGTGTTTTGTTTTGATTTTTTATTATATTGCTGTGATTTGGAGGTATACGTGGGGGGGGGGGGGGTTGGTTTTGTTGTTGCTAGTCTTTTTAATGGGGGTTGTTTATGGTTTTCGTTTTGTTTTTGTTTGGGGTTTTGTTGTTTGTTCTTTGTTGTTGTTTGTTTTTGTTTGTTTGTTTGGATTTGGTTTTGTGTTGGTTTTGTTGTGGGGGGGGGGGGGTTGTTTTTGTTTGTTTGTTTGTTTTTTTTTTTGGGGGGGGGCTTGATTATGGTTTTCTTCAGTTGTTCCTTTGTTTCTAGACAGAAAGGTTCTTGAAACAAAATAAGCGGTTTGACCTTTGCATTCAATAAGTCAATTGTTTCCAACACAAACTTTTTTCTTCGGTTTTTTTGTTTTTTTGTTGTTTTTTGCCTCTCCTCCCCCCCTCCCCTCCCCCTTCATTTTTTCCCGAAAACTCTACATGCAAACAGGTGGACGTTGTGACATATTTCACCAATAAATAGAGGACAATATTGGAGAAACGGAACAAGAGAAAATATTACCATGATTTTTTTTTCTACCTCTATTTTTAGCTTTGTGTTTCAAGTTCGTAATCTTAAAAGTTCTGTTTACGGTGAAGTGGGTGAAATTACTAGCTATCCAACCCGTGTATAACGATTTGGATGGATTGTGTATAAATTGTATGAGCAGCAAAAATTATAAACGATAATTTGCTTTTTTATGACGGTTTCTGTTTTGGGTGCAATTTTTTTGGCAGATTCCATCAATATTTATTGATGCACGTAACATTGCTATAAACGATGTTAGTATGATTTGATTATTGATGCATGTTTCAGCGTTATGAAGAATGCTTTTTTTCTCGTCTTATAAGGTTTGATAAATGTTATTTTTTCTCGTCTTATAAGGTTTTATAAAGAGTGTTATTTTTCTCGTCTTATAAGGTTTTGATAAAGAATGTATTTTTCTCGTCTTATAAGGTTTTGATAAAGATATGTTATTTTTCTCGTCTTATAAGGTTTTGATGCAAGTACGCTTTAGTCAACATAATCATGGTTATATAGTTGAATAACAGTATAGTGGGGATGTTTATGGTGGCTTCATTGTGTTGCAACACTCATGGTGATTTTCGCAGTATTTCAGACAAGGAGACATTTTTGCTTTGTTTGTTTGGGAGTCCCTTTGTTTTGAATAAATCCGTGGATAAGGCGTTAGCTTGTACGTTTAAAAATATTTTCTTTGATGGGTTTGGGGTATTTTTTGTCTGACTGTGTCTCAACTATTTTTTTCCTTACTTTTTTCTTTTGTTTAAAGAGGACGAAATGTTTCGGCATTTTGTTTTATTTTGTGTGGGAAGTTCGGGCTGTTTGTTTCTTTTTCTTTTTTTTTAATTTTTGTTAATAGATTTGTTTTCTGTTTCCATTTATACATATCTCTCTCTCTCCCTCTCAAAACACACACACAATCCAACACAACAAACACACACACACACACACACACACACACACACACATACACACACACACACACACACACACACACACACACACACACACACACAACACACACACACATCCCAAACAAACAAACAAACAAAAAACAAACGCTAAATAGGTATCTCATCGTCCACAACTGTTCTCTCAGGATGGTGGCATATTTTACTTGCTTTCCATGTAAAGAGAAGAAAAATATAATTTTCGACATTTTTTTAATGGTTTTTTTTTCCCTAAAGACTTTGATAGTGTCACTGAATGATTGTAATGTGACTCACAGAGCAACGCAACGTTACCGTACTGTTAAGGTCTATGTTTGCAGGGCTTCATGGCTAAGAGTTATGGGTCCCACCGCGCACATTACCCCCGTAGTCAGAATGCGGCTACCTTTCTTCATGAATGTGTGGGGGGAAAACGGTCGCATACACAGTGTAGCACCGCTGGTGAACACCGAGTCTCGAGCCGCTTAACGGAAAATAGTCATGCACATAAGCCTCACGTTATATCATTCTGATAATACTAGGAGGAGGAGGAGGAGGAGGAGGAGGAAGGAGGAGGAGGAAGAGAAGAAGAAGAAGAGAAGAAGAAGAAGAAGAAGAAGAAGAAGAAGAAGAAGAAGAAGAAGAGAAGAAAGAAGAAGAAGAAAACAACGACGACGACGACGAAGACAACAACAATGATAATGCAAACACTACTTCTACTGCTATTACATCTGCAATAATAATGATTTAAGTATCATCATCATCATGATCATAAATAATAATAGTAATAACAATAATAGTAACAACAACAAGAATAATGATGAACATCAGTGAAATGCCGTCAGAACAGGGGAGGAAGGGTGTGTGTTTTTTAAATGTCATTATCTAGAAGACACGCAAGGAATAACGAAAAAAATGTTTGGTTTTTTTTTTCAATGGATGGAATGAATGTGATTTCTGTACAGTCTGTGCTTGTGTCTGATGATTATGAAACTTGAATAAAATGCTGTAGACCTTGGACATTGGTGTTTGAGTCTCTAGCTCTGTGTGTGTGTGTGTGTGTGTGTGTGTGTGTGTGTGTGTGTGTGTGTGTGTGTGTGTGTGTGTGTGTGTGTGTATCCGTGTGTGTGTGTGTGTATCCGTCTGTCTGTCTGTCTGTCTGTCTGTCTGTCTGTATTTTGTACCACTTTATGTCACGGCAGATTTCTCTGCGTGAAATTCGGGCTGTTCTGTGTGTGTTTGTGTGTGTGCGCGCGCGCCCGCGTGTGTAGTTTGTCTGTCTGTCTGTCTGTGGTCGTCTCTCTCTCTCTCTCTCTCTCTCTCTCTCTCTCTCTCTCTCTCTCTCTCCTCTCTCTCTCTCTCTCTTCTCTCTCTCTCTCTCTCTTATTCCAAACAAAATGTGTAACGTCCGGAGTGGGACCCTGAAGAACTTGAATACGACACAGTATGCATTCATCGGGTCTGAGACTTTAGAGAGACAGACAGACAGACAGACAGAGACACAGGAGAGAGAGGTCTTTTATTTTGAGAGCAATAAAATATGCACCCGTGCGGCTTTTTACGTGCAGTCCCCGCCCTTATCAGAGAGAGAGAGAGAGAGAGAGAGAGAGAGAGAGAGAGAGAGAGACGAGAGAGACAGAGACAGAGACAGAGACAGAGACAGAGACAGAGACAGATAGACAGAGACAGAGAGAGTGAGAGAGGACCAGCATATCTCGCAGTATACTACTTGAGTTGTGCGCATGCATACACACACGAATGCACCACGCGCGCGCACCACACACACACACGCACACGCACGCGCACGCACACACACACACAACACACACACACACACACACACACACACTGATGATGATGCAGCATACGTGGCAGTAAAAAGGCATACCCGCAGCACAAGAAACCCTTTAGAAAAGCTAGGCAATATCAGGGTACCCTCTGTCATTGTCAGTTACTCATGACAGTTGATCGAAAATCGGCATTGTATAGCCACCCGCCCCTCACCCCGCCTCTGCGGGCAACAGTCACTCATTCTTTCTTTTTTTTCTTTTCTTTTCCTTTTTTTTTTTCGGGGGGGGGGGGGGGGGGGGGAAGTGGTCGTTTCCTCGGCTAGAGCTCCAAGGTTCACCTATGGTGAGATTTATGCATATGCCACCGTTTTTTACCCCCACCATCTAGGTAGCCATTCCGACTTCATGGATGGTGTCTAAACACGACACCTACGTGCATGTGTTGTTTGTTTTGTTTTTCAATTGTCGTCCGATCCTACCCGCATGAAATGGCAAGTCAAAGTCAAAGTCAAAACTTTATTTCCAGACGTACACTGAGTAAGCGATAAATTTGCTTTTTTTTCATCAAGCCATCTTTCTAGCAAAACAAAAAAACTAACTAAAACAAAACAACCCCCCCCCCCCTTACGTTACACACACACACACACACACACACACACACACACACACACACAAACTTAAAATACAGACGAACTAACAAAAATGAAGCAACAAGCAACATGCAAAATACAACCAGAAAAACCCCCACCCAAGATATTTTTAGCTATTGCGCAAGATGTTATGTGTGCATTAACAAAACTCAGTTTATAGTCTCAACCAAAGGACTTTGACATTCAGTTCGATTTCCACAACACGTCCAACTGGGAAGAAAAGGCGAGGCTGGGAATCAAACCCACAACCTCACGGCTTACTTGTTAGGCGGGTGAGCTTCTTAACCGCCCTTCTTTCTTGGTCACTCATTCATTTGTAACTGACGTTTATAGTCCTGCCGACTGCAATAATCATAAGTATTGTAGCTCACTGTCGACATAAAGGTATCAGCTTGTCTTTGGATAATGTTGCCTGGCTGTGCCACTATGGTGCATCTAGGCCTACCCCCTGTGTTTTTTGTTGCTGTTTTGGTGTTGATTTATCCTTACATCTTCACACCTCAGTACTGATATGGTTAACCTCACCCCTGGCAATACCAGGGGCCCTTTTAGTATGAACAGTATTGCTGATGTTTCTCCTTTTCTACACTCCTTTTGTTAGTATAAATCCTTAACTCTCTCTCTCTCTCTCTCTCTCTCTCTCTCTCTCTCTCTCTCTCTCTCTCTCTCTCTCTCTCTCTCTTCATGTTTTTCTTCTGCCTGCAGTTGAAAAGGACACTGAAATTCAATGGCAAAGGTAAAGGCAGGTGAGGAGGGGGGGGGGGGTTTCGATTTCAAAGGCAAAGGATCAGAGCACACACACACACACACACACACACACACACACACACACACACACACACACACACAGGGGGCGAGAGAGAGAGATCAAATCAAATCAAATCAACATTTTATTTTCAGATGGTACATTGAGTAAGCAATAAATTTGCTTTTTTTCATCAAGCCATCTATCTAGGAAAAAAAACACACAAAACAAAACAAAAAACAACAACAACAAAACCCACAACCCAAACAAAAATAAAATGAGAGAGAGAGAGAGAGAGAGAGAGAGAGAGAGAGAGAGAGAGAGAGAGAGAGAGAGAGAGAGAGAGAGAGAGAGAGGTCACAACTGCATAATGGCACAAACATACAGCACGGAGAGAACAGAAGCTATAAACTTAACAATTAACTTACCCAAGTTGCAGAGTAGCCCACGAGTAGCAAGTGCGTTACGTGACAGCGCCACACCGCGTGAAGTCTTTCTTTTTTGTAATAATCCAACGGAAATTTGTACACCACAGCACTAGATCTAAACCTTTCATTTTATGAAATTTAAACTACAAAATATCCAAGCATAGCGCGGACGCAGATAGTCAAAACTTCGCCATCATATCGAAACAGACACTGTATACGCCACCACACCATTACTGGAGCACAAATCACTTTTTAAACTTTCAGATTTCTATATTTTTGCCCGGATCACACAAACTCACTTAGCCGCCATCTTTGATTCTCTGAGTGTGAACTTCAGTTGTTTTATCATTGTTTAATTGGTGTCGTCTGTTTTTTTTCGTTGTTTTGGTTGGCTGTTTATTTTGAAGGGGGGAGGGTTTGTTGTTTGTTTTGTTTGTTGTTGCTTTTTCTTTTGGTTTAAAGTTGTTATTGTTTTTCATTCCTCCGCTAGATCTCCGAGGTTTAGGTTACAATGGTAAAATTTTGCGTATGCGACCATTTTACTCACCATGAAGGTCGCCACATTCCGACTTCGGGGATGTATGCTGAGTATGTTCGTCTTTCCGTAACCTACTGATCGCTAACATGAATTACGGGATCTTTAACATGCATATTTGATCATCTGCATGTGTATACACACGAAGGGGATTAAAGCACTGGAAAGACTGCAATTGAAGTTAACCTGGGAGATCGTAAAAAAAAAATCATCACCCTTAATTTACGAGAACCCCCCCCCCCCTCCCCCTCCCCCGAGATTCGAACCCACGACCTCGTGGACCCATGAGATTGAAGTCGAACGGTCTGAACCTGTAGTTTATAAAGTTTTGTTATGCTGCGGGGTTGTTTGGGATTTGTTTGTTGTTGTTGTTGTTTTTGGGGGGGTCGTGTTTTGGTTTTGGTTTTTGTTGTTGGGGTTTTTTGGGGGGGAGGGGGGGGGGGTTGCTTGGGTTTTTTGTTTTGTTTTGTTTTTTGTTGGTTTTTTGTTGTTTTGGGGTTGTTGTTGTTTGTTTTTTTTGGGGGGGTGATTGGGAGGGTGTTATTGTTTGGTTTTTGTTTAGTTGGTAGTATGCCTGGGTACATTGTGATGTTTGTTCGGGGGTGTGGGGTATGTTGTTTTTATTTTTTAGTTGTTTTTTGCTGTGGATTTTTTGTTGTTTTTTTCACAGAGAAAATTATGACCGCACGAGAGCTTAAATAAGGTGCATAATGTGTGTAGTTCACAGGTATAATTATGTAGAAACGTAGTTGCATTTGTGTGTCTGTGTTTAAATATGCTTAAAGCCAATGAAATTGTCTTTTTTCAATCTAAATTTTTAAAATTTTAAGTAGCAAAATCTTGAGGCATATCAAAAGAGAAAGAGGGGAGAGAGAATGGGGGAGGAAAGGTACAGTCCATTCAATCAATCAATTCTTCTTTGTCGAACACTCAGACAGCAATTACTGCTGTCAGTAATTGCTGTCTGTCACATGCGCAAAAAATGCTTTGCACTGCCCTTAAGCACGGCATAGGAGAGAATTGTTATCTTTTAAATTAAGTCTTTCGGTTGCAGGAGAATGCGCAAGCAAATCAGAAAATAGACAAGAAGGAGGTTACAGAAAGAAAAGGAACACGGCAGAAATAGAGAGAGAGAGAGAGAGAGAGAGAGAGAGAGAGAGAGAGAGAAGAGAGAGAGAGAGACAGACAGACAGACAGACAGACAGACAGAGAGAGACAGAGAGAGAGACAGAGAGAGAGACAGAGACAGACAGACAGACAGACAGACAGACAGAGACAGACAGAATTCCAAGCACAAAATTTCCAAAAGGTGGAGATGCTATCCAAACGGACAAGGCTCCTGGCATCCCCACAGGTGAAATCAGTCAAGAGACTGTGTCGTTTTCGCTGCGTTTAGAAATGTGTGTCCTTTGAATAATTATATGCAGTGAGTTTATGCACCGCAACTTGTATTTCATGCCTGAGTTTTTAATTAAATATCTAACGTATATTTGTGTTATACACAGAGGTTAGTTTACAACGGGTTATGCAGTTTACTCTTTTCTCTTGTGGTTTTTCTGTGTCATCACCTGCCCTTTAATATATTTGGCATTTTCATTATTTGTGTTACAGTTTTGCCCCTGTTGTTGTTGTTAATGTTATTGTTGGGGATGGGTGATGTTTCTTTTGCGTTTTTTCTTTTCTTTTTTTTTTCTTTTTCTTTTTTTTTTTTTTTTTGGGGGGGGGGGGGCATATTAATGCGTCTGCATACACCTTGGAGCCCGACGAATGAAAAAAGTAATGTGTACTGCATGTACACAACGGTCACCAGTGCAAGAGGAAACAATGATGCAAGGGAAATAATTTACTATTTGCATAGTCGTGATGAATTGTGTCCCTTAAATCTCTCTCTTCCCCCCCCCCCCCCCCCCCCCTCTCTCTCTCTCTCTCTCATTGTGCTCGTGATCTGCCGACCCGGGTTCGAATCCTGTTCATGGTAATTTTTCCCTTGGATTTAACATCAGTGCTGACTCCACTCTCCCAGAAGTCCATCAGATGAGACAGTAAACCAAGGTCTTGTGTACGAATGTACACAATACATTTAGCACACATGCTAAAACCTGTTCCGCTTTTTGGTAGAGTAGGCCATTGTGTGCCAGATGGGAACGGATGACAAAATTTACAAAACTGCCCACGTGCTCGCGCGCGGAACACACACACACACACACACACACACACACACACACACACACACACACACACAGGGACGGGATAACCTAGTGGTCAGAACATTGCACTCGCAATTTGACGACCTGGGTTCGATTCCCGATCGAGGGGGTTTTTCCCCTGGAGTTAACATCAGTGCTGACTCCACTCTCCCCACAAGTTCTTCAGATGAGACTATAAACCGAGGCCCCGTGTGTAAACGCACGCAGAACATCTTGCACCCATGTTAAATCCTGTCCGGTTAAATCTTGTCCCGCTTTTCGTAAGAAAAGGCCATTGTATGCCAGTGGGAACAGATAAGATTTACAAAACTGCATACACACGGGGACTAGATGTAAAAAAGCACATGACTGCTTATTCCATTATCCTCGATATAAAAGAATAAATGAAAAAATAAAATAAAATAAATCACACACACACACACACACACACACACACTGCAACCGTTCCAATTAAACAACCAGCACAGAAAAACGACTTTTGAAATCAACTGTATTTCGCATCACTCCATGGCAGCACATTGTGAACAAAAATGAAAGTATTTTCATGACATGTACAAGGGTGATGATGTGCAAATGGTTAAGAAATAAAAATACGACTTTTTAGAACATTTTTTTTCATTCCTCAGCTAGAGCTCCAAGGCTCCCCAGCCAATGGTGAGATTTTGCAAACGCGACTGTTTTTGCCCACATTGAAGGTAACCGCATTCTGACTTCAAGGATATATGTGGCGCTCCACCACAAAATGAGTTGCTTAGCGCATTACCCAATTTTGCGCTAGGAGCCTTTAAAGGCAGGTGGGGGTCAAGCTGTCGATTTTGAGATTTTGATTGATTATTAAACTAGATCTGTTTATTTATCTTATGATGAAATATCAGGGCGTAATTTTTTATTCCTTTTGCTTTTAAATGTGTTTTGAAAATACCAAAGCACTCATTCTGACAACCTGTTACTAAAATAATCTTGCCCGTTTCTCATTTTGTCACATCCTGCAGTCTATCATTTCAATTTGTAATAATGTTGCACAGAATTGTCCGATTTTCAATCTGTTTTTTGTATTTGATAGCCACTTTACTGCACATTACTAACATGTCAATAACTAAAAATTGACCTCATGTGCACTCCGTCTCATTATGTGGTGGAGCGTCACATATGCTGGGTATGTTCATGTTTCTGCAGCCCACCAAACGCTGACATGAATTACGAGGTCTTTAACATGCATATTTGATCTTCTGCATGTATCTATTTACATGAAGAAAATGAAGATACTGGCAGGTCTGCACATAAAAATCCATCTGGAAGATCATGAAAATCCCCATCCTTAATTCACCAGATGCCACCAAGATTTGAACACACGTCTTCATATATACATAATGAAAAAAATACAGTGGAGAACAACAAAAGCAGGTAACCAGTTACAACTTTATTCTCACCATAAAAATGATTTTCATCAAAGATTCGTTTGTTTTTTTTCAAATCACTACAAAATAAAAAATCTTTTAAGGCAGCATTTGGGCAATTATTGAGTAAGGACCACCCACGCCTTTGGCTTGATCTGACTATGAGTTTCGGCTCCTGGTTGAGCACTCTTCAGAGATCCCAGCAGTGATTGCAACCTCACTCAGCCTCTGTGGTTCTTGAAAGCAAGACACTTTTTTTTATAATTTAGAAGTGTCTATTGCAGCCCTAAGAATAGGTGAATATTCTTGTGTTTTACCACTGAAGCCAACAAAAGATGAAAACAATAATAGAAAGAATGTTTGAAACAAATGTTGTGAGAAAAAAAAAGAAGAAAAAACCAAGCAAAATAATATGTAAAATAAAATGGGGCTGGATGTAAAAAAGCACATGTGTGCTTATTCCATTATCCTTGATATAAAAGAATAAATAATTTTTTTTTTAAATAATAATAATAAAATAAAATGTATGTCATCTTGCTTTGACCTGTGGGCAAGGTCATGAATATAACATGCTCTATGAGGTTCACTCTTGTATTTGGCTTTCCACTTGAGTTTTCTCAGTATTCATGTCATTTCTTATCATTGTTTTCAATAAAAAATAAAAAGCATTTCCCCAAGGTCAGTATATAGCTACCTTTATCTTAATGGTGGGTAAAACAGTCACTCATACAAAATCTTACCATTGGTGAACCCTGGAGATTTAGCCAAAGAACAAACAGATTGTTTTAAACGTTTCTGAATGATCAAAAGCATTATACTGGTATAATACTGGTTTTACATGAATACAAAAAGCAAGGTTGATCATTTTAATATAAGGTGGAGCAGTGGTCTAGAGGTAACGCACCTGCCTAGAAAGCAAAAAGTCCGGGTCAGAAGTGTATGGTGGTTCGATCCCCATTCGGGCACATTTTCCCCATCCATTAGACCATGAGTGGTGGTCTGGGTGCTAGTCTTCCAGATGAGACAATAAACTGAGGCCCCATGTGTTACACATAATTATTTAGCGCACGTAAAAGAACCCACAGCAAAAAGGGAGTTGTCCCTGGCAAAATTCTGTAGAAAAAAGCCACTCTGATAGGGAAACAAATACAGCTGCAGACAGGAAAAGAAAAAAATAATAACGGGTGGCGCTGTACTTATGGCAACACACTCTCCCCGGGGAGAGCAGCCCGAATTTCACACAGAGATATCTGCTGCAACATGAAGTGGTATAAAATTTAAAAGATTTTAAAAATACAATTGACTAAAATAACTAGTCAAGTACAGCACTTTGTGTATCTTATTATCATCTCCAAGATAAAATATTACAAAGACAAAATGATGCATGTATATCCACAATGTGAAGTTAATTTTCTTACCATAACCACAGGTCACAATCACCAAATCTTGATCTTGGAACAATATGTTTTTATACAATGTTTTCGTATTTCTTGTTCTCTCTTTTCTATTTGGGCATGGATCCTCAGCTTGAGCTCCAAGATCCACGAATGGTGAGATTTTTGCATATGCAACTGCCCCCCCAACCTCCTCCAACCCATTTAGGTAGCCATATTCGGACTTCTGGGATGGTGTCTAAACATGACACCTGTGTGCATGCGTTTTGTTTTGTTTTTTTTAGAATTTTGTCATCCATTCCTACCAGAATAAAATGGCCTATTCTTACAAATGACAAAATGAATTTTTAACGAGCACACAAAGTGTTCTGAATGCATTTGCATACGGGGCCTTGGTCTATAGTTAGTCTCATCCAAAGGACTTTGACATTGTTTTAATTTTCTTGTCAAAATGGTAAACAACTTACCATTTGGCAAAATTCTACAGAAAAAAAGCTGATCTAATACAGAAACAAATACACATACAGAGAGTAAAAAAAAAAAAAAGATAATAAATAATGTATGGCTCTACTCTTGTAATGATGTGCTCTCCCCAAGGAGAGTAGCCTAAATTTCACACAAAGAAATCTGTCGTAACTAAAGAGTGTGGGGAGATGGGGGGGGGGCTATTCTATTTCGTTGGCTAGAGCTCTGAGCTTCACCAATCATGAGTTTTTTTGTATATGCGACCATTTTAGCCCACCATTAAGGTAGCTGCATTCTGACTTCCGAGTGAAAATGGTATGTAACACCATCCATGAATAGTGGTGGAAATGTAATACATTACCTTATCAAAAGTTACTTCGAATAAAGGTTTAAGTTCTCTTTCAAACTCATTTCTTGCATCACATTCAATCAATTATAGGAGAGGTAATAAACATTCGACACTGTTTTGGTACATACACATACACTTTCATTTCCATTTTTCCCTCGTAACACAAACACACAACCATCTACCTTTCTTTCTTTTAATAACATGTCACATTTCAGAATCACAAAGACAAACTTCTCATCAGATACACAAGACACACAAAAAAAATGTTTATCATTCCTTCCCCCCACCCCCTTCTTCCTTCCTCTTCCTTGGCTAGAGCTCTGAGGTTCACCAATGGTGAGATTTTTGCGTATTGCATATGCAAATGTTTTTCCCCACCATTTAGGTTGCTGCATTCCAACTCTGGGGATGATGTTTCATCACAACACCTGTATGCATGTGTGTGGGGTTGTTTTTTTGGGGGGGGTATTTTGTCATCTGTTCTCACTAGCACAAAATGACCCACTCTTCCTAAAGGTGGAACAGGTTTCTAAAAGTGTGTGCAAGATGTTCTGCACACATTCACACATAGGGCCTCAGCTTACAGTCTCATCCGAAGAATTTTGACATTCAGTTTTATTTTCTCTTCAAAGTGGGAAGGAAAGGGCGAGGCTGGAAATCAAACCCAAAAACTCACTGCTTACTTTTTAGGCATGTGAACATATTAACCATCTTTCAAACTTCCTTTCTTTTAATCATGTTAACTGTGAGAATACAAAGAAAAATTTATTGTTTCATCATATGTAAAACAGATTGTAAAATTGAATATACTTGGGACTTGGGAGATAGTTGCAAGAAACAAAATGAACTTTTTGTTGTTGTTGCTTTGTTACTTAACATTGTCAGTCAGTTCTTTTCAAAACAATGCAACAGTACCAACCATAACACACTCTGCTCAACAGTGTGATAAACAAACAAACAACAACAAAAAACCATAATGAAAACTGTACATGAGCACATATACAAAATTATACCACTCGCAATGTCTCTAATACCACTGCAAGTTTATACCTTTACATCTCTCACTGTTTAAGAATCTGACTGTGCATTGTCAACAACTAAAATGTTTACAGTATGAATTTCTCTGTGTATAACTGTTTATACAGGCAGACACAAGTAAAGACACAACACCCAAGTGTCTGGCAGAGCAAATTTTCAGTTTATTCAAAACCTTCTTCAGACTAAAAGATTGGCCAACTATGTATAATTGTTTGTTTGTTTATTTATTTATTTATTTATCTATCTATTTATTCCTTCAAGGACAATGGAATAAACACTCATGTGCTTTTTTAGATCCAGTCTCCATGTGTATGTAGTTTTGTAAATCTTGTCATCTGTTCCCACCGGTACACAATGGCCTACTCTTACGGAAAGCGGAACAGGATTTAATGTGTGCGCAAGATGTTCTGCGTGCATTCACACACGGGGTCTCGGCTTGAAGTCTCATCCAAAGATGTGAGAGAGAGAGAGAGGAGAGAGAGAGAGGAGAGAGAGAGAGAGAGAGAGAGAGAGAGAGAGAGAGAGAGAGAGAGAGAGAGAGTGTGTTTCTGATAGTGTGTGTGTGTGTGTGTGTGTGTGTGTGTGTGTGTGTGTGTGTGTGTGTGTGTGTGTGTGTGTGTGGCGCGCAGGGATGTGTGTTTACGACTTTGTGTGTGTGCAAGTGCGTACATGTGTGCATGCATGTTTGTTTGCGATTGTGCGTAAGTGAACATGCAGACATAAGCCTTACAGAATGCACATATCTACAACTCCTTTAAAATTATAGTTTCTACTCAAAGTCCTCTTCACCATTCAGTCAGAAAGTCATCATCAATAAAAACAAAAAACAAACAAAAAAAAAACCTCTGACAATGCAGCTACGTATAAAAACCGTCCAGAGAACACTTCTGTGGAACACACACACTCACTCACTGTCCGACCCTGAACCCCCGCCCGATTTGGGTGACCCCCCACCCGACTTCGGTGACCCCGACTTCGGCGACCCTCCGCCTGACCCCTGACCTGAGCGTGGAGACCCGGGAGGCGAACCCTCATCGCCCGATTTTTCTCCCTCCCTCCGATTCCGAGCCAGACTTTCGGCGGGGAGAAGCTGACCCCGACCTTGACCCCGACCCTGACCGCGAGCCTGAGCGTGACCTTGACCTGGACCCCGATCCTGACCTGGAGCCAGAGCCGGACCGTGAACCCGAGCGCGAGCCAGAGCCAGACCGGGAGCCTGACCTTGACCTCCTTCCGGACTTTCCGCCACCATCGCTCTCACTGCCGGATGACAGGATGCGACGTCTCTTACCTCCCCCTTCCTCCTGGTCACTGCCACTGCCACTGCCGCTCCTGGTGAACACACATACAAAATTTAACAAAACTGCATACACAGGGACTGGATGTAAAAATAATTTTTAAAAAAGCATGAGAGTGCTTATTCCATTATCCTTGATGTAAAAGAATAAATAAACAGGGTTCCCACACATCAGACCATTCTCAATATAAGGACCTTATAAGGACCTTATAAGGACCATTTTGTCTCCTATAAGGACCGTAACCATCGACAAATTTTGCCAACTATAAGCAATCAGCCAATGTGTCTACTAAAAGAGAGACACTGCAAAACATAAGACATAACATAGAAGCATAGAATGGACACAACACAAGACATAACATAAAAGTGTAGAATGGACACAATACAAGACATAACATCTATAGGAGTGCAGAATGGAGGGCAGGATCGGAGGCAAAGACTTACCACAATCTGTATGACATGATGGTTGAAGATGTCAGACTAATTCATCATATGAAATCCACAAGAAAAATATCCACTAAGCACTTATTTGGAAGAAGGTCCATCCTGAACAAAAGTCTGACCCATTTCATACACAATCCACCAAATATCCACCAAACTCTTATTTAGAAGAAGTTCCATTCTGAACAAAAGTCTGGCTAATTTCATACACAATCCACCAAATTATAACACACTGCACACATATATTCCTTCCTGCTGATTTCCTTATCAACTTCAGCTTTGAAAACTATTCTACACTAATTCATCTTTTTGATATAAGCCAAATTAACACTTGCAAACTAAAATATATACATATTGGTCTTTCTATTGAATTTGTGACAGAGATAAGGGTGCTATGGAAGGGCCTTCAGTTCTTCTTGAAGTTTGGCTAGTTCCTTGTCAAGACGAGAGACCTCATCTTTCTTGTCCTTGGAAGCTAGGCGCAGTTGACAAGAGCGGTCAATCAAAGTGAAGCTGCGCTGCTGCTGCCCTTCAAATGCCAGCCTGTCAGCTTCCTCAACAAGCTGCACTGCAATGTCCTGTGTTGTTTTCCTTTTCTTTTTTAGTGCCTCAATTTCTTCTGTCTTCTTTCTCTTTTTTTCCAGACGCTCTTGGTTGGTCTTCAGCTTGCTTTGTTCATCAAGGAAACGCCTGTACTCTTGCTGGGCATGACCAGCATCAACCAGCAGCCTCTTTGTAATGTTGACCTTCAAGATTCCACCACAACTGTGTATGTGGTCAAGCACAGTTCTCCTGGCTTTCAGAGCTTTCTGGCTCAGATTGTCAGTCATCATTTCCTTGTTGTAGGAAAACCCACGCTCCACTGTCGACTGTCCATGGGACAGAACAAGGAGCTTCTGGATGACATTCCACAGCTTGGCATACTTGCTCTCCGTTGCAAGGTGACCATAAAACCAAGCATCCAGCCTCTGTGTGGAGGGGTCAAAACTGGCAGCATCAGACGCAATGTCGTCGAGGAAGTCAGCAAACTCTTTGCACACTGTGTCAGCAGTTTCATGGTCTAGTCTCTTGACACCACACATTGCGTGGAGTAGATTCTGCATTTGTTCTTTGCAGGCTGCTCTGTTTTTCATAGTCTCTGGGTTGAGGCAGGAAATCTGTCGAATGACTGCATACTTCAGAGGACACTTGTCTTGTAGTTTGCTGACTGTTGCTTTCAAGAACTTTCTGCAGCTCTGCTGAAACTCAGTGACAGCTCTGTCACTTGCAGGATTCTTTTTTGACATTTTTGCTTTTTGAAGCAGGGATCTCGCCTGGAAGCCTATGTCGATTTCTCCTAAACTGCAGTAGTTATCAGAATTGGACACATCAACTGCAGCAAGTTTTTCAGCACTGTCACAATCATTTAGAACATCTTGACGGAGAAAACGTCGCATGAGGTTTCTCATCATTCTCTGCAAGTCAGAGCTGAGGTAGGGAATGAGGGGCTCATCTTTTTGGTACTTGGTCAGGAAGGGCTCCATTTCCCTTGCAACTGCAGCAAAGAAAGCCAGCTGAGCAGAGGTAAGGGGCGCACTGACACCTAACTTGACTGTCTCAAAACTCTTGTTCTTTGGTAGGGGGATTTTCTTTTCTTCTGCTGTTTTCACATAGAGATCCAGGGCAGGCAGAAGCTCAATTATCTTGGTAGCTACAGACGCATTTTCCAACCATCTGTGAGAGCAGAACTTTGGAGGTAGAGATGTGGCATTGCTAACCCTCATGAAGTCCTCTCGTCTAGCTGGGCTGTCCTTGAAAAGGTAGTAGCATGCTGACAGGAAGGAATCCACTTGCCATGAAGAAGCATTGCAGCCTGCTCAGAAAGAATTGTGGACTGTGTGAAGGCCACAACTGCCTGTGTGCAGTAGGCCAACTTTTAGGTCCTCCTTCATACTGCTGTGAATTCGGTTGTACACACTCCAGTTCACTGCAGGGCCATCCATCCCCAGCTGAATCATGTCTTCCTTGGGCAAGGAGAACTCGGACTGCACACTCAAAATTTTGTCAAACAGGTCAATTGCACAGGCATGTCCCAAGAAATCTGAGGTCAAATATCTCGTCTGGACAGCATCTCCATCCCAAAACCTGACATGAAAATCCATTTGCTTCAATTTGTTTTTCTGGTTCATGGACTCATCAAAAAGAAGCGCATATCCTGAAGAAGAAGCCCTCACTCTCTCTTTCAGCTGGTTCAGGAAATGAGGTGCAAGTCCAAAGGTGGTCAGGTACCTACACTTTGTCTCTGAACATTTAAACTGCAGAGCTGTGTCGCTGTCTGGAAACATTTGTTGAAAAAGCTCCCCAACACCCTTTGATGAGACAAAGCTGTAGTGGGACTCCACCACCTTCAAGCTCCACAGGATTTCTGCCTTGAGCGCTTGGTTGGCCAGACTGTGATCTGAAAAAAAAAAAAAAAAACTCTAGCAAACACAACCTGAGATCTGAAAAATAAAATAAAATAAAACAAAACTCTAGCAAACACCTTCATTTCTAACTTTTTTTTCTGACAGGCATTCATTCTACACAATAAGTATATGTGTTGATATTCATAGTTCTAGCGTTTCTTTTTTTTTTTGTTTGTTTGTTTGGTTTTTGTTTTTTTTCCTGTGCGCACCCCCTTTGTGGATAGTTGTCCTATATAGAACTTGCCACGTTACTAGCAACATGATTTTTTCTTCTTTTTGTAGAGGGCACCTCTATATGCACACACACACACACACACACACACACACACACACACACACACACACACACACACACAACACATGTGCACAGAGAGAGAGATTTCATGTAGAGAAAAAAAAAAAGAATTTGAGAGAGAGAGAGAGAGAGAGAGAGAGAGAGAGAGAGAGAGAGAGAGAGAGAGAGAGAGAGCGGAGAGAGAGAGAGAGAGAGTCTAAAGAGCGATGATGGGGGGAAAGCGGAGGGAAGGGGGAACCACATTCAGTGTTTGTCTGCTGGGTCACACCAGTGTGTTTTTTTATGTTCAAAACAAAATGACAAAGAGAAAGTGTCTGTCACATGTTGTGTGTGTGTGTGTGTGTGTGTGTGTGTGTGTGTGTGTGTGTGTGTGTGTGTGTGTGTGTGTGTGTGTGTGTGTGTGTGAGAGAGAGGAGGAGGAGGAGAGAGAGAGAGAGAGAGAGAGAGAGAGAGAGAGAGAGAGAGAGAGAGAAGAGAGAGAGAGAGAGAATCTGTCACATGTGTGTGTGTGTGTGTGTGTGTGTGTGTGTGTGTGTGTGTGTGTGTGTGTGTGTGTGTGTGAGAGAGAGAGAGAGAGAGGGAGAGAGAGAGAGAGAGAGAGAGAGAGAGAGAGAGAGAGAGAGAGAGAGAGAGAGAGAGAGAGAGAGAATCTGTCACATGTGTGTGTGTGTGTGTGTGTGTGTGTGTGTGTGTGTGTGTGTGTGTGTGTGTGTGTGAGAGAGAGAGAGAGAGAGAGAGAGAGAGAGAGAGAGAGAGAGAGAGAGAGAGAGAGAGAGAGAGAGAGAGAGAGAGAGAGAGAGAGAAGGAGAGTTATTTTACTTACCAGTGAGTTTTGACTGGAACGTACTTGGCTGAGCACAGGTAGGCCTACTTGGTGCCTGAGCACTGCTGGTACTTGGTTGAACTGATGATCCACCGGCTTCAAAGAGATCGGGGATCACAACTCTAGTTTCCATGCGATGACGCTGTTCATTACGCTCATGGCGCTTACTTTTCATGTGCGCCTTCAACACGGCTTCGCCCATCGATGCCAGATTTAGCGAAATGCAACACACAATACATCTTGCTTTTTTTGAATCACTGTCTCGCCTGATCCAGTACTTGTAGCTATCCTCTTTTATCCAACGATCTTGGAAAGAACACTTTCCCGGCATTTTGGTGGCTTGGAACGGTTATTTTCACTTTCAAGGCATGCGCATTGGGCCACTTCCGTCAGACAGTCTATCAGCCAGTTCCGAGATTTACTTCCCTTTACATTTCGTCTGCTACGGTCCCTTTACGACGGCAAATCAATTGAGCGCAAATTTTCCTTTTCTTTTTTTTTCTCGCGGATAATGATAATCGGGAAAGGCACACATAATTTCTTAGCTCTCTTTATAATGAAGACAGTTTTGATTTTATAAGGACCTCAGTGCTTTTTATAAGGACCGATTGTGTAAATATAAGCACTTTTAAGGCCTTATGAGACTCTACATCAAATTTAAAGACTTATAAGCACCTATAAGGACTGTACGAACCCTGAATAAATAAATAAATACACACACACGTACAACAGTCACTCGCACACAGACACACAGGCCCCCTCTCTCTCTCTAACTTCCTCCCTCCTCTCTTGCACTCCTCTCTTATCATCTTCCCTCCCTCCTTCCTCTCTCGCACTCCCCCCCTCCTCTCCCACCCCACCCCCTCCCTCTCTCCCCACCCTCTACCCCCCCTCCCCATCTGCCCACTCCCCCCCCACCCCCCTCTCCCCCACCCCCCCCCCTCCCACCCTGTCCCCCCCCCCCCCCCCCCCCCCCCCCCCCCCCCCCCCCCCCCCCCCCCCCCCCCCCCCCCCCCCCCCCCCCCCCCCCCCCCCCCCCCCCACACCTTCCCCACAACCCAAATCACTCACTCGTCAGCAATCTTGAGCTTCTCTCCCTCAGAGTCCGATCCCTCGCTGGAAGAGATGATGGCCTTGGAGACGATCTTGCGTCGCTGTTTGGCCGTCAGTCCATCGTCCTCCTCCACAGGCTTCTTCTTCTTCAACTGCTGTGACTCCCGCGGGTCCTTCTGCTTCCGCTGCCTCTTGCGGCCGCGCTCCTTGCCCCGGCGACCTCTCCCCCCTCCGTCCTCGTCGTCTGAGTCGTCCAGGTTCTTTCGCGACCTGTGAGGGGAATATGAGTGTGAGTGTGAGTACGTGCATGCAGGGTGAAAAGGTTGGGATGTGTTTTTATACGTGTTTTTTTTGTTTTTTTTTAAGGAAAAAGGAACGCAATATTTGTGAAAAGAAAGTTTATTGTTTTATAATGGATTGAAATCTCAAAATCGACAACCTATTTTATTTTTATTTTATACCACTTTATGTCACATGCTTTTAAAAGGAAAAAGAAACACAACTTATGTGAAAAAGAAAGCTTACAGTTTTATAATAAATCGAAATCTCAAAATTGACAACCTATTTTATTTATTTTATATATATTTTGTACCACTTTATGTCACATGCTTTTAAAAGGAAAAAGGACACAACATTTTTTTAAAGAAAGCTTATAGTTTTATAATCAACTGAAATCTAAAAATCAAAAACCTATTTATTTATTTATATTTTATACCACTTTATGTCACAGCAGATTCCTCTGCGTGACATTCGGGATGCTCTCCCCCGGGAGAACACGTCGCCACAAGTGCAGCGCCTACCCATTATTTTTTTCCTGTCTGCAACTGTATTTGTTACCCTATCAGAGTGCCTTTTTTCTACAGAATTTTGCCAGGGACAACCCCCCTTGTTGCCGTGGGTTCTTTGACGTGCGAAAAATAATGATGTGTAACACACAGGACCTCAGATTATCGTCTCATCCAAAAGACACAGCGCCCTGACCACCGCTCATGGTCTAATGGATGGGGCTAAAGTTTGGGGCCCAAACGGGATTCGAACCACAGCACACTCCAACCCGAACTTCTCACTTTCCTGGCAGGCGCGTTACCAACTAGACCACCGATCCACCTGACCCCGGCCTGCCTAAAATGGCCTCTAGCGGAAATGAGGGTCAGGTGCAACGTGACTCATTTCGTGGTGGAGGGTTGCGCACATAACACTACTTTCAGTAAAGACATTATTCCCTAGGTTTTATTTTCATTTCTTTTTTTTTTTGTTTTGAAATCTTTGATAAGTCATTTTCAAAATGATTGAGAAGTTGGCACCTGCACTTGTCTTTCCTCAATTCTTTTTCCTCAATAATAACACTACTTTCAGGGACATCAACACTGCCAGACTTACCTCCTCTTCTTCTTCCGTTTGGACTCCCCCTCCTCATCCTCGCTGCCACTTCCTCCATGCTTCTTGCGACGTTTCTTTTTGGGGGCGTCGTCTTCGCTGCCCTCCGACAGAATCTCCCCATCTTCCGTACGCTTTTTCTGAACAGAACATCGTCAACAGATTATTGGACCTGAGAGAGAGAGAGAGAGAGAGAGAGAGAGAGAGAGAGAGAGAGAGAGACAGAGACAGAGACAGACAGACAGACAGACAGACAGACAGACAGACAGAGAGACAGGGAGACAGGGAGACAGAGAGACAGAGACAGAGAGAAAAAGACAGAGAAGCAGAGAGACAGAGAGAGAGAGACAGAAACAGAGAGGGAGACAGAGAGAAAGAGACAGAGAGGGAGACAGAGAGGCAAAGAGACAGAGAGAGAGAGAGAGAGAGAGAGAGAGAGACAGAAAGACAAACAGACAGAGAAAAACAAACAGACAAACAAACAAACAGATAGTGGTGATGAAGACACAGGCCTACCTTCCCCCCAGACTTGCGGGGTTTGTCATCGGAGGCGGGCTGGATGTTGATGGTTTTGGCTTTCTCGATGAACACGGCACGCTGCTCCAACAGCTTCTTGTCCATCTCCTCCTTCGCCCGGCGTTTCTCCATCTGCGAGCAAGCACAACGTTGGCAACATTTGAGTTAAACAGTTGTTTGTTGTTTTTCTTCTGATTGAACACTTTTTTGTCATACAACTACAACACTGACTTATGGTTTGGTTTTGTTGTTTTTAACATGCACGCACACACGCACGCATGCACGCACACACACACACCACACACCACAACACAACACAACAGCTCCTCCCACTTCCCCCCCTCACACACACACACACACACACACACACACACACAACACAACACAACACAACACAACACAACACAACGCACACAAACTTTTTAAACATACAAAACACAACTGCAAAAATAACTTACAGGCAACCCCAAAAAAAAAAAAAAAATCCAAGACCGGTCAGTCCCTTCCTCACACCACCAGTCTCTCTCTCTCTCTCTCTCTCTCTCTCTCTTTTCTCTCTCTCTCTCTCTCTCTCTCTCTCTCACCTGTTCTTCCAGGTGTTTCTGACGGATGGCATCTCTCTCCTCCTCCTGGCGTTTGCGAATCTCCTTCTCCTCCTCATCGATCTTGCGGGCACGAGCCACGTGGTACTGGGCCTGACTCAGCAAATCTGAGCACTGCCTGAAGTTCCACGCAACAAAAAAATAATTATTGAGGTAAAAGTAGTGAGGAAAGACAAGTGCAGGTACCAACTTCTCAATCATTTTGAGAATGACTTATCAAAGATTCAAAACAAAACAAAAAAAACTGAAATGAAAATAAATTCTAGGAAATAACGTCTTTCAGTGGCAGCATTGTAGGCATTTCTGAGTAAGAACCATGCCTTTGGCATATATTAAAAAAATAAAACGATTTTAAAACCCCTGTAAAATGTTACACAGGCAGTTAAAACATCGATTTTGTTAAAGGTTTCAACAAAACTTTTCGCATATGCAAAAAATCTCACTAGTGGTGAACCTCGGAGCTCTAGCCAAGGAACAAAGAACAACAGAAACAAAAACAGGTAAATCATCGAACAAAAAACTGACTAAGAAATTAGAACAAGTGAGGGTTGGTTGGTTTTTCATCCTTTTATACCACTTTAGGTCACAGCAGATTTCTCTGCGTGAAATTCGGGCTGCTCTCCTCAGGGAGAGTGCGTCGCCACAAGTGCAGTGCCATCCATTATTTTTTTGTCTGCAATTGTATTTGTTTCCCTATCAGAGTGGCTTTTTTCTACAGAATTTTGCCAGGGACACCCCCCTTGTTGCCGTGCATTCTTTTACATGCACTAAATAATGATGTGTAACACACAGGACCTCGATTTATCGTCTCATCCAAAAGACTAGCACCCAGACCACCACTCATGATCTTATGGATGGGGGAAAAGTTTTGGGCGCAAACGGGATTCAAACCACCACACACTCCGACCCGGACTTTTTTGCTTTCTAGGCAGGTTCGTTAACAATTAGACCACCGATCCATCATAACAGAAACATTCATACAATCTCTCTCACCTGGCTTCAGCTGCTGCCTGGTTCAGGTCAAACTTCATCCTGTCTCCATTCTGACTCAGGTAATTGAAATACCTGCAACATAAATATGCACATGTATATATATATATATATATATATATATATATATATATATATATATATATATATATATATACCGTAAAATCCCTAGCATACGCCAACCCCCCCTGTGCACTGATTTAGGGCAAAATTGGGGGGTGGGCGTTTGCTAGGGATAGACCCCTTTGCCTAAAGTAATTTTTGTGCTCAACCATATAATTGAGTGAATACAAACCACGAAAGCATGTAAGTTAGGTCGTGTGAGTAGAAGTGAAAGAAAATAGAAAAAAAAGGGACTTTGAGGCAAAGAAGGCCAATGAGTTCCATCACTTTCCGTTGTAGGTCCTTGTTTCGCAATACCCTACCTTCAGATCTTTCATCTTCCAGATAATGCAGCACACCTTGGTCGACATGTTCAGATCTAACTGCTGGTCCTTTTGACAGTTTCCGTTTTTGCTCGTCTTTTCTGTACTGCTGTTCAAGTCTATCTCTGTTTTCACGGGCACACTCCGAAACATTCCCACCTGCTTCATTATTCAGATACTGGATTGCTTCCAATTTGAAAGATACAGAGTAAGACTGTCGCTTCGGCATTTTGCAAAAATGGCACAGAGAGGTTCAAGAACCAACTTCCGGCCATCAGGAAGCATCGTCAAAGTACCGGTATGTCACTGACAGACAAAAGACGTCAATGGAAAAAGCATGACGTAATTTTAATTCACTTTGTTGGGGATGGGTGGGAGTGAGGAGAGGGGACAAAGAATAAGAAAAAAGGAAACACGAAAAGGTACAGGAGGGAAAAAAGATGACTTTTAGAACAGTCTGCACAATTCCTAGTGAAAGTGAGCATAGCCTCTTTGAAAAAAGCAGGGTGGGCGTTTGCTAGGTAGTTACCCTGTGCACAACTTTTGGCCCAAAGTGGGGGGTGGGCGTTTGTTAGATGGTGGGCTTATGCTAGGGATTTTACGGTGTGTATATATATTATATATATTATATATATATATATATATATATATATATATATATATATATATATATATATATATATCAATGAATGTACGATATGTCGGAACGAGTATGCACACACACACACACACACACACATGCACACACACACACACACACACACACACATGCACACACACATGCACACACACACACACACACACAGATATCTCTCTCTCTCTCTCTCTCTCTCTCTCTCTCTCTCTCTCTCTCTCTCTCTCTCTCTCTCTCTCTCTCTTCCTCTCTCTCTTTCCCCGTCCCTCTGCTAAATTTGACGATCTCCTATAGCCCTCTCAGAGCACCAAAAGCCACACAAGGCTGTCAGTTTCCCAAACTTTCTCTCAACTGCTATCTACCCCACTCCATCCCATCCCAGCCAAGCTGGCGCTCATTACAGCAGGAACTGACCACACTTGATAAAAGGAAGGGGCACACGAAATTTTGCGACTCTTGACTTGAATGATGTCAAATTTGCCTGCTGTGGACGCGCGACATACATACTCTAGACACATGCCCCTCCCTCCTCCCCCTCTCCTACCTCCTCCCCTCCCCCAATTACCTGTGCGCCAGTTCCAGGTCCCTGACAGCAGTGAGCACAGTCTTCAGGTTGCTCTTCTCGTCCTTCAGCACTGAGGTGGCCAGCTTCTGCTGCACCAGGGCAATGTTGTACAGCAACACTGTGTCGTGGGGAGCCACGTGCCGAGCCTGTACATTTTTTAAATTTATTTATTGGGGGGTTTATTTGGGTTTTTTGTTGGGTTTTTGGAGGGGTTTTGTTGGGTTTTTTTACCAACTTCTGCTGCACCAGGGCAATGTTGTACAGCAACACTGTGTTGTGGGGAGCCACATGCCGAGCCTGTGATTTTTTTTTTTAAATTTATTTATTTGTTTATTTTATTTTATGTATTTATTTATTTGTTTGTTTATTTATTTTTTACCAACTTCTGCTGCACCAGGGCAATGTTGTACAGCAGCACTGTCGTAAGAGGCCACGTGCCAAGCCTGTGCACAATTTTTTTTTTTTTTTAAACACTTCTACATCTTTACTTCATACCACACTGCAATACACTTCTACATCTTTACTTCATACCATGCTGCAATACACTTCAATACATTTCTTTTCTTTTCTTTTTTTATGCCTGTACACAATTTGTACACCCATTTCCACACTGGTAAAACTCTTTTAACGCATTCTTTACTGCCCAACTGGAAATTTCATTATACTGTCTACCCTGGCTGATTTCTATTGATTATAAGAAAAAAAATACAAAAAGAACAACAACAACAAAACAAAAAAAACTACCAAAAAATGCAAACATACACAGCTTTTACATTTACTAACATTACTAACATGTAGTATAGCAGGGACTAACAAAAGGCAAACTTCAAGGTAATTACTTTAACATTTCAAAGTACAAAAATTTACATTAAAAAGTTCCACATGGGCAAATACCACTGCAGAATGGACATCCTGTGCTCACCAAGTTTCACTACCTGGTCGCAAGAACAAAAACAAACTAACAGAATATTGTTTGAAATATTTGCTTGAAAAAATGCAGGTAAGTGGACTGGAAAGGCAGAAGATATGCAAGATAGGTGATAGAAAGGTAAGAAGAAAAACAGAAAGAAATGATAGAAAGGTAAGGAGAAAGACAGAAACAAATATAGAAAGGTAAGGAGAAAAACAGAAACAAATATAGAAAGGTAAGGAGAGAGACAGAACAAAGAGAAGGAAAAGTGGAAATTTCTTGCACAGAATTTCCAGAAGAAGGGGATGCTACTGATACTGAAAGAGCCCCCATCATCCCCACAGGTAAATCGGTAGTACACACCTTGAGGAGTGTGGTCTTGCAGTCATGCAGCTTGCCGCACTTGTAGTAGGCTCGAGCCAGGTACACCATCACCTCCACATTGTGGTGCTTGAAAAACTTCTTCAGGCAATTCTCGTACTGCACAAACACACACATTATCCTAGATATAAAAGAATAAATAAATTAATTAAATAAACACACGGTCACACACACACACACACACACTCACACACACACACACAAACACACAAAACACACACACACACACACAGACACACACACACACACACACACACACACAGTGACACACACACACACACACACACACACACACACACACACACACACACACACACACACACACACACACACACAAATCAATTAACCAACCAAGCAAAAGTATGCATGCATGCACAAAATCATTCACATTCAAGATTCAAGATTTAATTCCTTTCACCCTTTTTGGGGCATGGAGGATAACAAACAAGTTCAACAGGAGAACATACACACATATAAACACAAACAAAACAACATGTGCGCGCACACACATGCAGAAGGAAAGGAACAGGGTAACGCATCGAGCTCACGATCTGCTGTCCCAAGATCAAATACCATTCATGGGGATCTTTGCCTTTGGAGTTAACATCAGTGCTGACTCGACTACACCCAAAAGTCCTTCAGATGAGACTATAAACCAAAGGTCCCGTGTGCAAATGCATGTAGAACATCTTGTGCGCACGCTAAAACCTGTTCCGCTTTTTAGAAGAGAAGGCCACTGTTACATCTGAGAGGAATGCTCTTACCAAAAAACAAAAAAACACACACACACACACACACACACACACACACACACACACACACACACACACACACACACACACACACAAAAAAGCAAAGGGATAGATCTAAGGAAAAAATATGGAAATATCCAAAGTGTTCTGTATGATTCCGAGTCGCATGTCCTAGTATCAGTTGCAGGATGTATTTGCCAGTCACCAGTGGGACAGTTACTGTAAATGAAATTTTATAAACTTATCACCATCCATTACATTCTTCATCCTTTTACCTTTCCCCTCATCCCCTTTTTCAGTACATTCTTAATGTGAATGTACCATTGTCTAAATCACCTTGTAGTGAATGGACGTTAAACCAATGAGAAGAAGAAGAAGAACACATACACACACAACACAAAAAGAAGAAAGCCCTTACCATCTGCACAGCTGCCACGTACTGTCTCTGCTCCACGTAGATGTGAGCGATGTTGAGCCACACGTCACAGAAGTCGGCCGTCGCCTCGCGCACCTGGGCAAAGACGTCTCTGGATTCGTTGATGCAGCCCTTGTGGGCCAACACACAACCTGAAGGCACACGTTACACAACACTGAGTAACATTCAAAATGGTGCTATCAATGAAAATGAGAGAAAGAGGGGGGGGGGGGGGGAATGGAGAGAGGGAGGGAGGGAGGGAGGGAGGGGGGGGGGAGAGAGAGAGAGAGAGAGAGAGAGAGAGAGAGAGAGAGAGAGAGAGAGAGAGAGAGAGAGAGAGAGAGAGAGAGAGAGTGCACAAGGGGAAAAAAACAAATATTATTTTGAACAAGTTCTTACATTTTTTTCTTTTTTTACATTTTTTTTTTCTTTTCTTACATTAACAACTGTATATAGTCGCACAGTTTTAATATAAGTTTTAAAATATGACGAGGTGACAGCCCCGATATGGCCTGTGCGGTCGGCGGGGCTCTAAGCAACATCATTGGATTGGATTACATTAACAAAACAAATCACATGTAGACGGAAAGTAAAAAAGAAAAATGTTATAGTAGGGCCTATACTGAATAAAAGTTTGAAAAAAAAGTTAGAAGAAACATTAGGTAATATCTAAATAAAAACACAATATTTTGTCAGGGTGTACATTTTCATCCCTTTTCACCATACTTTTTAAGGCAAAAAAAATGTTTCAAGAAATACCGATCCACATACACTAATGTCCTTTAAAAAAAGTTAAAGTTAAAGTCTGTCCCGAGCCATAAGGCTCATCAGGCTGGTGCTTATCCCGGTTTCTGTGGCGTTAAGCGACTGAGAGTCATAGACTCCCCCCTGGATAGGACGCCAGTCTATCGCAGGGTTAACCCCCAACACAAGGTTGGTACCCCTTTTACACCTGGGTGGGGTGAGAAAATAGCCGTAAAGTGCCTTTTCCAAGGGCACAACGCCATAGCGGAATAGCTGGGATCGAACCCGCAACCTTTAGATTACGAGTACAACGCCCTAACCACTAGGCCACAGCGGCGGCTATCTAATGTCCTTTAGTGAAGATTATCATTACTGGTCTGTTTATGGTGCTCCTAAAAACAGGACAAAGTCAACAACAAAAGAAGTGTGTACATATTGTAACGCACCACCAATCTGTTTTGTAGTTTATGCCTACTTTTTGTCAGTTTCTTACAGTCTACATAGCCTTCAGCGCCTGGGCTTTATCACAGTTCTTGATTAAACCATTGATGGTGGGGGCAACAACAAAGTGTGAGGCTTTATGAGCAGTGGCTTTCCCACTCATGGAATTCCACTTTACACCTTAGTCTTTAGTGAACAACTATGACTCTCTGACTAGGAGGCTTGACTTGCACAGCCCTTATGTGCTGCAACCCTGGGGGCTAGTTGGCATTTGGAGAACACCTCCAACACTGACTGTCCTTATGCCCTCTTGGCCGAGAGAGTGGGGATGTACTGTGGGCAAGGCACCTCCACTATGATCAAATTTCTGCCTAGTTTCCAAAACAGCAGCTGCCTCCTCTGCTGTTTTGGAGGTCATCATCAAACATGACGGACAAACAAACAAAAACACACCAACAGGAAAAACTCTGCCAGCAGCCTTACCTATTCCGTTGGCTGCCCAGATGTTCTTGGAATCGTTTCGTAGCACTTGCTTGTACATGGCCAACGCTCGGTCTTGATGTCGTTTTTCCTGCACATCACACACAACATTCCATAGCATCAGCAACATGAATGAATGGGTCATTCTTTTTCATCATTTTTTTTCTTTTGTTTCTTCACTAGAGCTCTGAGGTTTACCAATGGTGACAGTTTGTTTATTCCACCAGTTTAACAACAAGAACAAGAACAACAAACAACAACAACAACAATTTATGAAATTTATATCACGCTGAATCTTGTAAAAGCAACAAATCAAAACGTTTACACAGTGTGTTTTTGATCACCACGAAGGTAGCTACATTCCGACTTCAAGATGCATGCTGGGTATGCATGCATGTGTCTTGCCCTGTATAGCGATTTCCAAATAGAAGCGTAAGCATTAGGTAAAAAAATAAAAAGTAAAAATAAAAAATAGTAAAAATTAATGAAATAAAAAAATATTTTAAAAGCAGTGCCACTAGTATGCAAAGGTGAAAGGACACTCCCTCCCAAAAAGAGGGCTCTGACTGGATGAATCCCACCCCCACCCCCCCTCCCCCTTACCCACCCAACTCCCTGTGACTCACCTTCTCCTTGTCTCTCATTGGCTGATGCAGGGTCTGCAGCCAGACGTTGCCCAGGGCGATGAGGGAGTAAGCGTCGTCTTTGGTCTGGGGACGCTGCAGGATTCGCTCAAACTTCTTCTGCCCCGGCCCCCACTCCTGCTTGGCTAAATGGAGACTTCCAATCAGAGACCAGGCGTCTGGGTGATCCTGGGGAAGAGAAAAAACACACACAGCATGACCGATTACATGAGATCATCCTCGAAATTTAAGAATGAAATAAATTTTCAATAAAATAAATTACCCCCAACCATCACATCAATGGGGGTGGGATAGGTAAGTGGTCAGAGCGCTCGCTTTCCCCAAAGTCAAGTTAAGCGGCGTTGAGCGTGGTTACCAGTTGGGTGGGTGACTGTTTGCGCGCCTTGGCTTCAGTACAGTCCCCCCAGTTCACCCAGCTGTAAATGGGTACCTGCCCTCTTTAGAGTGAGGGAGAGGAGGTGGGCACCACCCTCAATATGCTGGCCCCTTGAGAAGCTGAGATCTCTGACGC
>CM060336.1:8018393-8043393 GCA_030674155.1 Stramonita haemastoma
AAAAAACTAAACAAAACAAAACAAAACAAAAATCAAAAAAAAAAATGTAAAAAAAGCAACAAAAAACCCCAAAAAAATCCAAAAAAAGTCAGCAAACCAGGCAGAGCACAGCTTCTTATTCCAATGAATGACAGCACAAAAATTTAAAAAATTGTTTCGGGGGGTAAATAAAAACATTATCCATTTAAAAATGTTGCAAAGAAGCAGACACTCAGATATTTTTTTTTAAATATCCTAAAATCCAACAGCAACAACAGAAAAAATTACGAAATCATCAACAGCTCAAAATGCATGAACCCATGTAATATATATCCATTATATGCATACATATTTTATGAAAGAAACAGTTTAACAAGAACAACATACGTACAACAGCAGAAATGCACAGTAGATACATTTAGTCATTAGGCTTTCTGCATGTATTCATACACGAGGCCTAGGTTTATAATCTCACCTCAAGGACTTTGACATTGTTTGATTTTCTCACCAAACAGGGAAGAAAGAGCAAGGCTGGGAATGGAACCCAGAACCTCACAGTTTACCTGTAAGGGAGATGAACGTCTTGACTGTCCTGCCACCTTCATTCCTACTGTATGTATGAATTAATGATGGATCTGTAGTGCAGAGCAGGTGACAAGAACCCTAAAATCCTTTTTCATGGTTCTTTTCCACTTTTCTCCAAAGCAATTTTTTTTTTTTTAATTTCTTTTATGTCGAAGATAATGGAATAAGCTCTCATGTGCTTTTTTTACATCCAGTCCCCATGTGCATGCAGTTTTGTAAATCTTGTCATCTGTTCCCACCGGCACACAATGGCTTACTCTTACGAAAAGCGGAACAGGATTTAACGTGTGCACAAGATGTTCTGCATGCATTCGCACACAGGGCTTCAGTTTATAGTCTCATCCAAAGGACTTTGGGGGAGAGTAGAGTCATCACTGATGTTAACTAGAGGGAAAACAAAATTTCATAAATAAATAAAATAGAAATAAAAAATAATTACAATAACACCCTCCAGAGGAAAAATCCCCTCAAACGGGAATCGAACCCAGGTCGTCAAATTGCGAGCGCAATGTTCTGACCACTAGGCTATCCCGTCATATGTAACTCCTTGCTTACCTGGACATCGGTCTGTTCCAGAATCTGGGCCAATTCAATCCACGCTTCCACATCATCCGCAAACTGCTCTGTCACCTTCTTCAGGTGTTGCTGCACAAATAAAAGGTAAAAAAAAAAAATCAATTACAAACTACAGGTATGAAGAACATTAATTTTTTGCAGATGACGGAAGTCAACTTTTTGAACAAACATATATATAGAAGCATGAGTGAGTGTGTGTGTGTGTGTGTGTGTGTGTGTGTGTGTGTGTGTGTGTGTGTGTGTGTGTGTGTGTGTGTTGTGTGTGTGTGTGTGTGTGTGTGTGTGTGTGTGTGTGTGTGTGGTGTGTGTGTGTGTGTGTGTGTGTGTGTGTGTGTGTGTGTGTGTGTGTGTGTGTTTTTCATTTTATTCTTTATATCAAGGATAATGTATGTGTGTGTTTTGTGTGAGTGTGTGTATGAGCACACACAGACATATACTCAGAGGTACACCATGAAATATTACCTAAAAATACGCATAAAAAGAAGCCATTTCTAAAATAACAAAATCAATTAAAAAAAGAATTAAATTAAAAACAGTAAAACAAAATCAAGAAAGAATAAGATAATAAAGAATATCAAAAATAAGATAATAAAGAATGTCAAACAATGTACAAAAGAACAGGAAAACTCCACCTAAAATACAAGACTGTTGTGACATCATGAGCAATCCCAATTTTTCACATGGTAAAGACCTCCATACCAAACATACCAAGTTCTCATCCCACAGATAAACTTCAGATTATTTTTTCAACAGATTTACAAATGACCATCTTTTTCCCATCTACTCCTGTCCCAACTCCCGTTTCACAAGTCTATACCATGACTTTCTTTAGTCCATAATGTTCTCTTACTCTATCTGACTTGATAAAATAAAATACTTATACAAGAAAACTGTTTCATTTTTCCCCCCATTCCTTGGCTACAGCCACAAGGTTCATCAACGGTGAGAGAAATTTTGGCGTATGCAACCGTTTTTACCTAGCATC
Source organism: Stramonita haemastoma (assembly GCA_030674155.1). NCBI lineage: Eukaryota > Metazoa > Mollusca > Gastropoda > Neogastropoda > Muricidae > Stramonita > Stramonita haemastoma. The sequence goes on from CM060336.1 coordinate 8,020,519, forward strand.
TGAGTAGCTGCATTCCAACTTCAGGGATGGTGTCTAAACACAACACCAATGTGCATGGGGTATTTTTTTGTTTGTTTTAATTTGTCAATCATTCCTACTGGCAGGAAATACTTGAGTGGCAGAACAGGTTTTTAAATTTTGCCAAGATGTTCTGCGTGCCTTTGCACACTGGGCCTCTGTTTACAGTCTGATCCGAAGGACTTTGGGGGAAGTGGAGTCAGCACTAATGTTAACTGCAGGGGAGAAAAAAAAACCAAAAAAAGGAAAAAAACCAAAAACAAAACAACAACAAAAAAACTCCAGGGGAAAATTCCCTACAATGGGCACCTACATGGTGACATCATCCCAGGCAGTCAGATCACAAGTACACTGCTCTAACCGCTAGGCTATCCTGCCGCTGCCCCTCCCCTCCCCTCCCCCCCAAACTGCTTAATAAAAGCAGCAACACGAATTTGATCATAAGAGCCACCAAATAATTCACCAGTGTATGAAAATAGCAATGAAACAGAAAGCTTGAGTAAAACAACGATTATTTTAGAACTGTGATACCACACAGCAAGAGTAACCAAACAGCATCATTCGAATTTGATAAAACTATTAATCATCATTGATTGCTTGTATAGGACGAATGCAAGCGCTTTGATCTTGTTTTTTTGCAAGATAGAGCGCTATCTAAATTCCATGTATTATTATTATTATTCTACAAATTCTTGGTAAGCCTATTCTCCCACTTTCTCTCTACAACACTGACTAACCTTAGCAATCTCCCGTTTCTCCATGTATTATAACTATCATTATTCTACCAATTCTTGGCAAGCCTATTCTCACAGTTTCTCTCTAAAACACTGACCTTAGCAATTTCCCTTTTCTCCATGTATCATTATTATTATTCTACCAATTCTTGGAAAGCCTATTCTCCCAGTTTTTCTAACACTAACCTTGGCAATTTCCCGTTTCTCCATGTCAAATGTGTTGGCATACAGCGATCCCAGGATCTTCATGGTTTCGTAGTTGCCTGGTTGAGCTTTCAGCACCTTTTCAAAACACTGGGCCGCCTGCACACAATGATTTGATTTTTTTTTTTTATTCTTTTATTTCGAAGATAATGGAATTAGCCCTCAAGTGATTTTTTTTTACATCCAGTCTTAATGTGTGTGTGTGTGTGTGTGTGTGTGTGTGTGCGAATTATATACTTATACACAAATAGAGAGAGAGAGAGAGAGAAGAGAGAGAGAGAGAGAGAGAGAGAGAGAGAGAGAGAGAGAGAGAGAGAGAGAGAGAGAGAGAGAGAGAGAGATGCACATGTGTGTGTGTGTGTGTGTGTGTGTGTGTGTGTGTGTGTGTGTGTGTGTGTGTGTGTGTGTGTGTGTGTGTATTCATCATACACGTCACATACCCGCACACATACACATCACATACCCGCAAAACATACATGTCACATACCTGCAAAACATACGTCACATACCCGCACACATACATGTCATATACGTGCACACATTACACATACATATTACATACCCACATACATATCATATACCCACACACACACACACGTCATATACCCACACACATACATAAGTCCATCGGATGAGACTATAAACCGAGGCCCCAAGTGCAAACGCACACAGAACATCTTGCGCACACGTTAAATCCTGTTCTGCTTTTCGTAAGAGCAGGCCATCATGTGCCGGTGGGAACAGATGACATTTACAAAACTGCATAGACACGGGGACTTGATGTAAAAAAGCACAAGAGTGCTTATCCCATTATCCTTGATATAAAAGAAAAAATATATATATATATATAATAATAATATCATACCTCCACACATACATGTCACACACCCGCACACACAAACACATCATCACACAAACACCAAGTCACAAAACAGTCACGACAATTAAATCAATATCCCCCCACCTAACACCCTGACTCACATTGTCGTTGTCGCCCCTGTAGATGTACATCTGGCCCAGGCCGAAGAAGGGGAGGACGAAGGTGCCGGGGGAGAACTGGGTGGCCTGGTAGTAGTACTGGAAGGCCTGGTCATAGTCCTCCTGCACGTGGAAGGCGCGGGCCAGCTGGTAGCAGCTCTCCGCCCGCATGGCCTCGTTCTCCGTGTTGTGGAAGGCGTGCAGGGCCAGGTGTTGTACCTTTTGGTAGTCCTGGACACAGGTGTTGGGGGTGGGGGTGGATGGGGTTAGACATGTCTGTTAGTTGGGAAATTATGTACCAATCTTTTTTTATGTTCTATTATTTTGGTAGTCCTGGGCAGGTGTTGGTGTGTGTGTGTGTGTGGGGGGGGGGGGGGGGGGGGGGGTATTAGACACGTCTTTTAGTTGGGAAATTATGAACTTTTTTTTTTTTTTTTTAATGTTTTATTATTTTGGTAATCCTGTGCAGGTGGAATTCATACACATCTCTTATTTGGGAAAATTATGCAACAATCTTTTTGTTTAATATTCTATTCTTTGGCTCAGGGGACGGGATAGCACAGTGGTCAGAGCACTCGCTTTCCCCCAGTCAAGTTGAGCAGCATCGAGCCTGGTTACCAGTTGGATGGGCATCCGTTTGTGCGCCTTGGCTTCAGTACTGTCCCCCCAGTTCACCCAGCTGTAAACGAGTACCTGCCCTCTTTAGGGTCAGGGAAGGTAAAGCAGTGAGGGAGAGGAGATGGGCACCGCCCTCAATATGCTGACCCCTAGAGAAGCTGAGGTTCTGATGCCTCGCTCCCCTATGACCGCCTAGGTTATGGGACACCTTTACCGTTACCTTATTCTTTGGTTCAAGTTTTGAGGTTCACCAATTTCTTTTTTTTTTTGCCCTCCATTTCCTTGGCTAGAGCTCAAAGGCTCACCTGTTGTTGAGATTTCTTTTGCTAATGTGTATAACCTTTACAAGTATGTGCATGCGCATGCGCGTGCATGTATATGTGTGTGTGTGTGTGTGTGTGTGTGTGTGTGTGTGTGTGTGTGTGTGTGTGTGTGTGTGTGTGTGTGTGTGTGTGTGTGTTTGTGTGCATGCGTGCGTGCGTGCATGCGTGTGTGTACATTAAAATTCGCTAAAACTATTAATCGTCATTGACTGCTTGTGTTATTTAGGTTGAATGCAAGCGCTTTCATTTGTTTTTTTGCAAGATATTGCGCAATGTAAAGTCCATGTATTATTAGTAGTAGTATGATCATTATCATTGTTGTTGTGTTGTGTTGTTGTTGTTGTTATCATCATCATCATTATTATCATATTTATCATTATTATCATCATCATCACACCACCACACCACCACCACCACCTCCACCACCCCCCACCACCACCACCACCACCACCATCCACCCACACACACACACACCCACATCTTCCCACCTTCTTATAAAAAAAGTGGTTGGCCAGATGGTTGAGCACCATGGGGTTGGAGGGGTCGATGGAGAGCTTGCACCACCACCACCACCACCACCACCACCACCACCACCACCACACATCTTGGGGGACGGATAGCCTAGTGGTCAGAATATTGCGCTGGCAATTTGACGACCCGGGTTCGGGTCCGGTCGAGGAAATTTTTCTCCTGGAGTTAACATCAGTGCCAACTCCACTCTCCCCAAAAGTCCTTCGGATGAGACTTTAAACCGAGGCCCCGTGTGCGAACGCACGCACAACATCTTGCGCACACGTTAAATCCTGTTCCACTTTTCGTAAGAGTAGGCCATCATGTGCCGGTGGGAACAGATGACAATATTTACAAAAACTGCATACACACGGGGACCGGATGAAAAAAAGCACATGATTGCTTATTCTGTTATCCTCGATATAAAAGAATAAATAAATAAATAAATAAATAAATAAATAAATAAATAAATAAATAAATGAATAAACACCTTCTTATAGAAGAAGTGGTTGGCCAGGTGGTTGAGCACCATGGGGTTGGAGGGGTCGATGGAGTAGGCGCGGGAGAGGAGTTGCACCCCCTTCTTGATGGAGTCCTGGCTCTTGTTGTTCAGCTCCAACACAGCCATGCCCACCAGCGCCCCCACACACGACGGGTCCAACTCCAACGCTCGGTCAAAGGCCATTCTAAGTGGAGAGAGAGAGAGAGAGAAAAAGTTGGTTAAGTTAAAGTCTGTCCAGAGCCTAAGGCTCATCAGGCCGGTGCTTATCCCGGTTTCTGTGGCGTTAAGCGACTGAGAGTCATAGACTACCCCCTGGATAGGACGCCAGTCTATCGCAGGGTTAACCACCAACACAAGGTTGGTACCCCTTTTTACACCTGGGTGGGGTGAGAAAATAGCCGTAAAGTGTCTTTTCCAAGGACACAACGCCATAGCCAAAAGCTGGGATCGAACCCGCAACCTTTAGATTACGAGTCCAACGCCCTAACCACTAGACTACAGCGGCGGCAACAAGAGAGAGAAAGAAAGAAGAAAAAAAAGCGCACACAGAAATGAAGTGATTTACTCCGAACAAAACCAAACAAAAAAAGGGTGATTTACAGACCTGCCTACTAGCCCCAGCAAATAAAAAATAGTATGTGTGTGTGGACAGCCCAAAAATAGTGTGTGGACAACACATGCCCACCAACGCCCCCACACACGACGGTACCAACTCCAGTGCCTGGTCAAAGGCCATTCTAAGTGGAGGGGAGAGAGAGATAGAAAAAAAAAAAAAAAAGCATACACAGAAATTAAGTGATTTATTCCAGAACAAAAAAAAAAAAAAAAAAGGTGATTTACAGACCTGCCTACTTCCCCCAGCAAATGAAAAATAGGTTGTGTGTGGACAGGTCAAAAATAGTATGTGGACAGCCCCAAAATAGTATGTGGACAGCCCCAAAATAGTATGTGGACAGCCCCAAAATAGTATGTGGACAGCCCCAAAATAGTATGTGGACAGCCCCAAAATAGTATGTGGACAGGCCAAAAATAGTATGTGGACAGGCCAAAAATAGTATGTGGACAGGCCAAAAATAGTATGTGGACAGCCCAAAAAATAGTATGTGGACAGCCCCAAAATAGTATGTGGACAGCCCCAAAATAGTATGTGGACAGCCCCAAAATAGTATGTGGACAGCCCCAAAATAGTATGTGGACAGCCCCAAAATAGTATGTGGACAGCCCCAAAATAGTATGTGGAGAGCTGGACAACCCAAAAAATAGTATGTGGACAGCCCAAAAATAGTATGTGGACAGCCCAAAATAGTATGTGGACAGCCCAAAAATAGTATGTGGAGAGCAGGACAACCCAAAAAATAGTATGTGGACAGCCCAAAATAGTATGTGGACAGCCCAAAATAGTATGTGGACAGCCCAAAATAGTATGTGGACAGCCCCAAAATAGTATGTGGACAGCCCAAAAATAGTATGTGGACAGCCCAAAATAGTATGTGGACAGCCCAAAAAATAGTATTTGCAATTTTTTCTTGCTCTCCATGGTATTCTTATTCATCATTATTTGTGACGCTCCACAGCGATATGATAATTAGTCGCTATGTACCAGATATAAATTTTAGTTAATCTGCAATAAAAAGGCTAATCAATAAAAAAAAATTAATAGATAAAATAAAATTTTGAATAACAGATTAAAAATCTGATAATTCGATGAAAAGTAAATACAAATTAAAAAAACAGACTGCGGGAAGGGACAAAATGAGAAATAAGCAAAGTTTAGTATAGTAATAGGTGGTCAGAATGAGGGATTGAGTATTTTTAAACATGTTTTTAGGGCAAAAGGAAACAGAATTATGCCTTGATATTTCAGTATGTAACAGAGTGCAAATATTTGATCTGCCGCGTCTCTGTACAACTTCTGGGCAATGACAGCACAGTCAGACAGTGGGAATGTGGCCTCTAAAAAGAGGCTGACTAAATACTACATTTTACAGCTACAGGCAAAGTGTATGCAAACGGAGGATTTTCAACCACCCCCAAACGATACAGAACGTCGCACTATTCGCAGGTGTGGATCTAAACATAGATCCACGAAGCTGCGATTGGCAGTTCCGATCGCATGGGAAGTAATCTAATTACCACTCCGTCACAAGTACAAGGAAGAATATATTAAAAAAAATTTTTTTTTTTTTTTTTTTAAACCAATGTGTCAGTACACAACAACTCACGTTGCTTTCTGCAAGCGGTTCAGTTTGACGAAGCAGTGGCCCATTCCCAGGCGCACAGAGGCAGGGCACTTGGGGTTGGTCCTCAGGGCTTTCTTGTAGTAGGCCAGGGCCCCGCGATAGTCCTTCTTGTTGAAGGCGATGCATGCTTTCCCCAGCAGTGAGGGGATGTTGTTGCTGGACTGAAAAACAATTGTGACATTATCAATGTATCATGTTTTGTTTGTCTGTCGTGTTCGACGATGACCTCCAAAACAGCAGAGCACTCATGCATGCACGCGTGCGCGCACACACACACACACACCCATCATCTTCCCATCCAATTACCCACACAGACACACACACACACATACCCCCCCTCATCCCCCTCTCCACACACACCCACATATACCTCTCATCCCCCCAAACACACACACACACACACAACCACCCCCCCCCCCTTACACACACACGCACGCACCACCCGCACACGCATGCGCACACACGCGCACACACGCGCACACACACCACACACACACACACACCACACACACACACACATTAACACACACACACACACACACACACACACACACACACACACACACACACACACACACACACTAACACATTAATACACACACACACACACACACACACACACACACACATTAACATACACACACACACACACACACACACACACACACACACACACACACACACACACACACACACACTAACATTAACACTAACACTAACACATTAACACACACACACACACACACACACACACACACACACACACACACACACACACACACACACACACTAACACTAACACTAACACATTAACGCACACACACACACACACACACACACACACACACACACACACACACACCCCTCCCCCCACACACACCCACACCCACACACTAAAAAAACCCAAACTTGCCAGTCCCAGACACTGACACGTCACACACCAACAGGCCGTCAGAAGCTCACCTGGTTGAGCACGAAGTTGAACTGGGCATCGGCCTGGTCCATTTTGTCCCCCTCCAGCAGGCAGAAATAGGCACGCCCCAGCAGATGGTTCTGTGAGCAACCCACCATCACATCATTCATCATCATCATCATATATATATCAAATCATATCCTATCCTATCCTATCATCATCATATATATGTGGGGGGCGGATAGCCTAGTGGTCAGAACATTGCGCTTGCAATTTGAAGACCTGGGTTCGAGTCCGGTCGAGGAAATTTTCTTCCTGGAGTTAACATCAGTGCTGACTCCACTCTCCCCAAAAAGTCATTCGGATGAGACTTTAAACCGAGGCCCCGTGTGCGAACGCACGCAGAACATCTTGCGCACACGTTAAATCCTGTTCCGCCTTTCGTAAGAGTAGGCCATCGTGTGCCTGTGGGAACAGATGACAATATTTACAAAACTGCATACACACGGGGACCGGATGAAAAAAAGCACATGATTGCTTATTCTGTTATCCTCGATATAAAAGAATAAATAAATAAATATACATATCAAACCAAATCAAATCATATCCTATCATCATCATCATATATCAAATCAAATCATATCCTATCATCATCATCATCACATTGCACCAGAGGTCAATTTTTAGTTATTGGCATGTTATTAATTTGCAATAAATTTGCTATACAATACAAAAATCAGATTGAAAATCAAACAATTCTATCAAAAGTTATTACAAATTGAAATGATAAACTGCAGGAAATGACAAAATGAGAAACTGACAAGTTTAGCATTGTAATAGGTGGTCAGAATGAGGGCTTGGCTATTTTCAAAACATGTTTAAAGACAAAAGGAGAATAAATTGTCTTGATGTTTCAGTAGAAGGTAGAACAGATGCTGTAGTTTTATAATCCATCAAAATCTCAAAATCGACAACCTTACCCCCACCTGCCTAAAATGGCTCCTGGCGGAAAAGTGGGTTATGTGCTGAGCGACTCATTTTGTGGTGGAGCGTCACATATATCATATATCAAATCAAATCAAATTATATCCTATCCTATCCTATCCTCATCCTCATCTTCTTCTTCTTCATCTTTGTTTCAACAACAACAAAAAACTTAAAAGAAGAAAAATCATCACATTACTGTCAGCATCAATATGACTTTAGGGGAATTTTTGTCCCTCACCTGCAGCTCTCAGATTCACCAAAGGTAAAATTTTGCATACATGTGGTAATCCCTTTTGCCCACAAATAAGGCAGTCACATTCTGACCAGGGATGATGTCAAACCCACGACCTTCCAGTCCAGAATCTAAGGCGCTAACCACTGCGCCATGGCGCCTGGCCTGGATGTGATCTTACCTCCCTGGAGTGTTGCTAAAGTCAGTTTGTTTTGGTTTTTTGGTAGGGGTAGGGGTCATTTCTTGGCTAGAGCTCCAAGGTTCACCAATGGTGACATTTTGTATGCAACCGTTTTTGCCCACCATGAAGGTAGCCACATTCCGTCTTCAAGGATGTATGCTAGGCAAGTTCCCGTTTCCAAAACCCACCAAACGCCGAGATGAGTTATGAGATCTTTAGCGTGCATATCTTCTGCATGTGTATTATATACTATACATGAAAGAAATTAAGGTACTGGCAGGTCTGCACTTGAAAGTGACCTGGAAGATTGTAGAAAATCCCCACCCTTCATTCACCAGACACTGCCAGGATTCGAACCCACGACATTACGGAACCATTCATCTACACGATCCGTCTGCTGCCAAAGTGGAGCATCTTCTCTGAAAACATGTTCTCCCTACAGTTTCTTTCTTCTGTAATTGTTGGGAAAAAAAGGGAGAAAAAAATCATAAATGATAACAATCAATACACCAACAACAAAGTTAAAACCAACCCATCCCACAACCGACCTGGTCGTACATGATGATTCTGTCAGCAGTGGTGTAAAGCAAGGTGGCCTTTGTGAACAGCTCTTTCTTCTTGTCCTTGTTCTTCTCGCGGTGAGCCTGCTGCACATAGTGAGCGGCCAAAGTGTCCAGTGAGCGCATCTGGTCGCGCTCACTGTTGGTATAGTCCAGGCTAGCATCTGTGCGGGACGCCTCAAGAATCTTCACAAAGTCGTCAATGAAGTTCTGTTTGTAATACTCCAGCTGCAACATATTTCAACTTAAACTGTTAAAAAAATTATTATAATTTTTTTTTTTTTTTTTAAACTTAAATTGTTACTCAGGACGCACAGAAGGGAGTGTCAATGAATTTGTGTTGGATTTTTTTTTCGACAGCACAAAGCACACGCTGTTTTGATCATTTCAAATCATGAAATGGAAAACAATAGAATCTCAAGTCTAATGTGCACAAACTTTAATTAATACACCCTCCCCTTATTGTGATGAAGGCTCATCACACACATACACATTTACTAATCCTTTCCTCTCACAACCCATCCTACCCCTTCCCTCCATACCCCCTCATCTACCTTCTCTCTTACTCACCCACACCCATACACATCCATCTGTCCATACCCCCTCACCCATCCTACCTACCCACAGAATGCACGTGCACACATCCCAGAGGATTTTTCCTCTGGAGTTAACATCAATGCTGTGTCCACCCCCCCCCCCCCCCCCCCCCCCCCCCCCTTTGGATGAGACTATAAACTGAGGTCTCATGTGCAAACGCACACAGAACATCTTAAGCACACGTTAAAACCCGTTCCGCTTTTTGAAAGAGTGAGCCATTGTGTGCTGGTGGGAACGGATGACAAAATTTTTTTAACTACATACACACGGAGACTGGATGTAAAAAAAAAAAAAAAAAAGCACTTGAGTGCTTATTCCATTATCCTTGAAATAAATATTAAAATAAATAATTATTTGATTAATAAAATGCATGAACGGACCTACATTCACACACACACACACACACACACACACACACACACACACACACACACACACACACACACTCATCATCACCATCACCATCACCATCATAATCTAATATCACTAATACAGTAATAATGCAACACACACACACACACACACACACACACACACACACACACACACACACACACACACACACACACACTATAAACTGATCCATACTTACAGCAAGAGTGACCCAAATGTGCAAGGGTGCCAACTCCTGTCGTAGAATGCTCAGTACTTCCTCCCCCTCTGGCAGCTGATCCAAGTCTAATTCAATCACCTGTCACACATTTGGAATGAACTGAAATAATATGTACACCAGTTTGAACCAAGAAGTATATTAGGGACAAAACATTGATTTATTCTAATTGAGATACATCTCAGTCATGGTAAAGGATAAATCAAAGAACAGGCTCCTGTTTAGTGTTTACCTACAAACAAATCAAACCACTCACTCTGTGCATATTTTTTGGGGTCTATTCTTATGCTCAGACACTGAGATAGCAACAATTGTTGTCTGTCACATGAACAGAAATGTATTGCGCTGCTGTTATGTGCCTGACAAGTCGGGCCCAGTGCATCCAACTTTGGTGTGGGAAAGAAATCAATATAAATCTTTTCAAAATCTTTCTGGAAAATGGGCAGGAGAATGGACCAAGAATGAGAAAAATTGACAAGGACATGACAGGGAGAAAAGGAACAAGGCAGAAGAGGAATAGAAATGCTGAAAATTCCTAGCTCACAGAATTTCCAAAAGGTGGGGATGCTATCTATACTGACAGACCCCCAGTATCCCCGCTCTTGATAAATCAAACACAACTGACATTGGTCACAGGAATATGCCTGATACTTGACACCTCCGTCAACACAAGAACTGTTAAAAAAACAGTCTTATCTAAAATACATACTACTATTTACTAGAGCAGAGCTACAAAACAACAGGACCAATTTAATTTCTGACATTCATGGTATCAAGACTCCTTAAGTGATGACAAAAATTAGTTACCTAAAGTCCATACCTCACCTTTACTACATTCCAAGTGTTACTGAACCATGGACTATTTTTAGATTGGTGGGGGGGGGGGTGTAGACTAGTGGTTAGAGCCTTGAGTTTGCGATCTGATGCCCTAGGTTCAAAACCCTCAAAGTAGATTTTTTCTCCTTGAGTTAACAACAGCACTGACTCCAATCCTCCACCATGGGATGAGGCAGGCTGGTCAGTATAAATAGCTAAGCTTCCTCACATTCTGGAAATTCTGTGCTAGGAATTCCATCTTTTCTATCTCTATATTTGTTTCTGCCTTATTTCTTTCCTCCTCGCGCTGGGACTGCACGGCGTTGGGGCGCGGCCCCCGGGTGGTGGATGGGGGATTGCACACGTGAACCAAAGCAGTCTAAGGGAAGGACACCCTGACAAAAAACCCTGGTCCTCCAAGTCTGGGGGTTGGGCAGAAGGCCAACTACCTCCTCCCGTAAAAAAACCAAGTTACAGAAACTATGGACATAAATTTACAAAGAAACCAGGGGGGAGCAGGGATCGCCAACTCTGGCAACATGACGACGATGGGTGAAAGCCTCCGGGAAGCCCAGCGTCCGACGAGGTCCTTCGCAAGCCCCACCACTAAACTTAACATCGGACACTGGAATGTCAGAACAATGTATAGCATAGGAACAGCAGCTCAAATTGCAAGAGAAATGGAGGACTATAAACTAGATATATTAGGGATTAGCGAAAGTAGATGGACGGGAGCTGGCAAAGTAAAACTAGCATCAGGGCAGACTGTAATCTACAGCGGGGAGGATGAAATACATGAGAGAGGGGTTGCGCTCATGATCAGCCAAGCAGCAGCAAAGTCACTAATGGAGTGGACGCCTGTCAACCAAAGGATATTAACTGCCAGATTCTATTCAAGATTCAGGAGAGCAACAGTCATACAAGTATATGCCCCCCACAACGGAAAGGAAGACACGGAAAAGGAACAGTTTTATCAAGAACTGCAAGAAACGGTAGATGGATGCAACAAAAACGACATCATCATCATCATGGGTGACTTCAATGCCAAAGTAGGAAGCGACAACACTGGATATGAAAGGACGATGGGGGTGCATGGCCTTGGAGAGCAGAACGACAATGGAGAGAGGCTGTGTGAGTTCAGTCAGATGAATGGCCTCGTCATAACAGGTACACTGTTTCCACACAAGGACATACACAAAGCCACATGGGTCTCACCTGACGGGATGAGTAGGAACCAGATAGATCACCTGCTGATTAGCGGACAATGGAGATCATCTGTAATAGACTCGAGAGTACAGAGGGGAGCAGATGCCAACAGCGACCACTACCTGGTGAGGACCAGCTTCAAACTACGGCTCAGCACACACAGGAACAAGAACAGGGTGAAACCAAAGATAAACGTGGATAGACTGAAGGACGAAGAAGCAAAGAAAAGATACTGTGAGGCAGTGAAGAACAAGCTGGAGGAAAACAGGACAGAGAGTGAAGACATAGAGACGATATGGGAGCAGCAGAGCAGTGCTTATGTCAATGCTGCAGAGGAAGTACTTGGATTCAGAAAAGGAAAAAGCAAACCATGGATCAGTGACAACACATGGAAGATGATAGACGAGAGGAAGGAAATCAAGACCAAGATAAATAGCGTCCGGTCAGAAAGGATTCGGAGCAGGATGAAGGAAAGGTACAAAGAAAAGGACAAGGAAGTGAAAAGGAGCGCAAGAGAAGACAAGAGAAAATGGATAGCAGAGAAAGCACAGAGAGCACAGGCTGCGGCGGAGAATGGACAACAGAAAGAAGTTTACAACATAGTGAAACAGCTGACAGGACAAGGTACAAGACAAGCGGCAGCAGTGAAGAACAAGAATGGAGACCTGCTGAAGAGTAAGGAGGCCAGACTAGAAAGGTGGAAGGAACACTTTCAGGAGGTACTCAACAGGGATACACCAGATGACCCACCACAAGAAGACGACGAGGAGAGAGAAGAACTAGATATTTCAATAGAAACCCCTACACTGCAAGAGATAAGAAATGCACTATGCACCCTCAACAATGGAAAAGCACCGGGAATAGACCAAGTTACAGCAGAGATGCTGAAAGCGGACCCAGAGAATACCAGCAAAGAACTGAAAAGAATATTTGACGTCATATGGGAGAAAGAAACTGTTCCCACGCAATGGACAAAAGGACTCATCTGCAAGATACCAAAGAAAGGCAATCTCCAAGACTGTGGAAACTGGAGGGGAGTCACACTACTGCCACTGGCCAGCAAGGTGCTGAGCAGGATCCTGGTCAGCAGGATACAAGCAGGAGTGGATCCATCACTAAGAAAGGAACAAGCCGGCTTTAGGAAAGGGAGAAGAACCACAGAACAGATATTCATCATCAGGAACATCTTAGAACAAGTCAACGAATGGAATGCAACAATGTACATCCACTTTGTAGATTTTGAAAAGGCCTTCGACTCCATACACAGAAACAGTCTTTGGATCATCATGCGCCAGTATGGAATCCCTGGGAAATTGATCAGGATGGTTAAGTCCCTTTATGAGGACTTTCAGTGCGCTGTCATAGATGAAAATGAAACAACAGACTGGTTTCCGGTGATTACTGGAGTGAAACAGGGGTGCTGCATGTCTGGATTCCTTTTCCTGTTGGTGATTGACTGGGTCATGAAGAAGACGACAGAGGGCGAAAGAACAGGGATCAGGTGGAATTTCACTACAATGCTAGAAGACCTCGACTTTGCAGATGACCTAGCCCTTTTATCATCGGCCATGAACCATCTACAGCAGAAAACAGCCAAGCTCGAGGACAATGCTGCTAAAGTAGGCCTGAGGATGAACGACAAGAAATGCAAAGCGATAAAAGCCAACAGCAAGAGCAAGGAGAAGCTGAAAGTCAGGGGGAACGATGTCGAAGAGGTGGACAGCTTCACCTATCTAGGGGCCAACGTGACAAAGGATGGAGGAGGAACAGCAGATGTCAAAAGAAGGATAGCCTTGGCGAACACCCAGTTCAAACGCCTGTCTAACATCTGGAAAGCTGGAGACATCGGCAGCAAAACCAAAACCTCCCTCTTCAAGAGCTTGGTACTCTCAGTACTTCTGTATGGATGTGAAACCTGGAAGCTCACAAAAGGAGAAGAAGAAAAACTGGACACCTTCCAAACCAAATGCCTACGGAAGATTCTTAAGATTAGATGGCAACAGCACATCTCCAACAAGGCAACCCTTCAGATGGCAGGGGCAGGGAAGATAAGTACAGAAATAAGAAGAAAGAGATGGAATTGGATTGGCCATGTCCTAAGAAAAGATCAGAAGAATGACTGTGCTGTGGCCCTCGGATGGACACCAGAGGGAAGAAGGAAGAGAGGCCGCCCAAAGACAACCTGGCGAAGAATGGTGGAGGTGGAGCGGAATGCTGCTGGATGGAGCTCTTGGAGCGCAGCACGCAGCGCAGCTACAGATCGAAACCAGTGGAGAAATGATGTCCAAGCCTTATGTGCCTTCTGGCACGGAGAGAATTAAGGTTAAGGTTAAGGTATTTCTTTCCTTCATGTTGACCACCTCCTTCTTATTTATTTTCTGCCTTTTTGATCAATTCTCCTGCCTTCTTTCCAGAAAGACTGACAATATAAAGTTATAACAATTCTCTCCCATGCCAAACTTGAATAAATGCTGGGCGCGACTCGTCATGCACTTAACAACAGCGTAAGTTTTTTGCTCAAGACAGACAACAGTAGTTGCAGTCTAAGCGTTCGATGAGAAGACCTCTACTCCCACAAAAGTCCTCCAGATGAGACTACAAAATGAGGTCACATGCATACATAACACTGTGCATACGCACGCTCCTTAGTCCCTAAATCTGACATCTCCACTGAGACTATAATAATTAATATATTAACCTCAACAACAACAACAAACGCATGCAGAACGTCATTTTGTGAACATACTACTATTACTAGCATCCCATTTCATCAGATTTGCACAAAACACATGCACAGTGGTAGTGGATGTTTTGACATCATCCCTCAAGTTGGACTGGGCTACCTTAATTAATGGTGGATAAATCTAAATGATTGCATGCTAAAAATTTCATCACTGATGAACCTCAGACAGAGAGCTCTCTGCTCAACTCGCCATGGAATAGGGAAAAAAGTATATTTCTCAACTGGGGATCTAACAAAATCTGTATTATATTACATGATCAAGCCTGCTAACTCCAGACATCCATGCAGTGTCAACTCAACTTTTAGTACACATTACTCATTAGACAGTAGCCTGAGCAGGTAACAAAACTACCATGAATTGACATTGGGTCGAAAACAGTAAAGTTTACTGTGTTAAAACTGAAAGTGAAAGTGTCACACACTCTTAGTCTTAGTCTTCACACAGCTACATATATATTTTATATATAATATATATGTCGCCGCATTAAGACTAAGACTAAGTGTGTGTTGAATGTATTATCACAATTCATGTGTTTATGTGATAAAAGATTCAAAATTCTGAATACTATCGTGAAAAAGATGCGAAGGCGAGGGCATTTCAGTCATAAACATAATAACAACAGTTTATCAATTTTAATATTTATCTACTGTGGTTTCACGGTTAACATAAAATCCACAGTACACTGCGCGAGTACAACAACGATTGCTTTTAGTTTTGACACTGAGAACGCATGCGAAAGACTATAATCTGAGCAGAAGGTTTCACATGTGGTGGATGCACTTTCGTCTCGAATCTACAATTATAAGCATCTACTGGACTAATATCCCCCACATTAATTACTTAGTTAATAACACAAGAAACAGATGCTTTTCAAACGATTGTTGATATGTTCTATAGTAAATACTTGCCTCATCCGTATCCCTCAAAGGGATTTCGATCGAGCCTGCCGCCATGTTGATTTACACGGTTAGTGTAAAATGTGGATCGTACGTAGGCCTATAGGCTTACACCACTCTTAGATTTTGCTACTTTTTCTATTATTTTCCTCTATCACTTTTTCGTTTATAATGCAGGTACAAAAGCATCCACAGAAGAAGAAAAAAACACTAAAAACTAGTGTGGTGTTACGCAAATTTAGCAGACCTGATTGAATTTTTTAGCTAACACTTTTTCCTCTGGAGTTAGGCTAACATCACTGCTGACTCCACTCTCCTCAAAAGTCTTTCGGATGAGACTGAAAACCGAGGCTCCGCGTGCGAACGCACGCAGAACATCTTTCGCACACGTTAAATCCTGTTCCGCTTTTCGTAAGAGTAGGCCATCGTGTGCCGGTGGGAACAGATGACAATATTTACAAAACTGCATGCACACGGGGACCGGATAAAAAAGCACATGATTGCTTATTATGTTATCCTCGATATAAAAGAATAAATAAATAAATCCTAGATATAAACACACACACACACACACACACACACACACACACACACTCCTGGATGAGACTATAAACTGAGGCCCCGTGTGTGAACGCACGCAGAACATCTTGCCCACACGTTGAATCCTGTTCCGCTTTTCATAAGAGTAGGCCATTGTGCCGTTGGGAACTGATAACAGGATTTACAATACTGCATGCACATGAAGCAGGGCCAGTCAAGGATCAGATTCGATCTCGAGAAACTGAAGGATCCAGAGGTGGCTGAAGCCTTCCAAGCCATGATAGGAGGGAAATTTGCACCCCTCACCATGTTCAACCCAGATGACACAGATATTGACAAGTTTGTCGACACCTTTAACAAGGCAGTAACTGATACAGCCAATGAGATTCTTGGCAGGCAACGACCAATGAAGCAGCCCTGGGTCACAGCCAACATCCTTGACCAGTGTGACAAACGAAGAGAACTGAAGAAAAAGAAGGACAAGAAAGAAGGAGCGAGGCAGTATAAGGCAATCAACAAAGAAATTAGAACAAGCATGAAAGAGGCAGCAGAAACCTGGATTGAAGAGAAGTGCCAGGACATTGAAGAAAATCTGAGCAAGAAGCAATAAAGCTACCAGCTAATAAAAGACCTGACCGGCACAAAACAGGGGAAAACCAGCACCATACAAGACAAAAATGGAAAGATCTTAACAGAAGACCAGGACATTCTAAAGAGATGGACAGAATATTGCGCAGACCTGTATAACCACAAAACCTCAGGAGATCCAGAGGTACTGAATGTCCCACCACCGACAGACACTGACAACTACCCCATCCTTCGGGAAGAGGTGGAAGTAGCTGTGAAATCGATGAAGAAGAGGAAATCAACAGGAATGGACAACATCCCGGCAGAACTGGTCCAAGCAGGGGGGAAGCCATGATAAACACCCTACTGATAATCTGCAACAAGATCTGGCAGACAGGAGACTGGCCTACACCATGGACACAATCACTAATCATCACCCTTCCCAAGAAAGGCAACCTACAACAATGCCAGAACTTTCGCACAATCAGCTTGATATGTCATCCAAACAAAGTCATGCTGAAGATCCTACTGAATCGACTGAAGCCATAAGCAGAGATGATCATTGCCGAAGAACAGGCAGGCTTCAGGCAGGATGAAGTACAACAGAGCAGATTTTTAATCTAAGAATACTATGCCAGAAGTACCTTCAGCATCAGCAAGACCTTTACCATGTTTTTGTGGATTTCAAAACGGCCTTTGACAGGGTATGGCATGCAGCTCTGTGGGCTACCATGAGGCTGTACAACATCAATGCCAACATAATCAGAGTCATTGAGGAACTCTACAACAAGGCCACTAGCGCAGTCTATTTCAACGGTGGCATAGGGGATTGGCTCAGGATGACGGTCGGCGTCAGACAAGGCTGCTTGCTCTCACCTACTCTCTTTAACATCTTCCTTGAGAGAATCATGACTGATGCACTGGAAGATCATGAAGGAACAGTCGGCATTGGAGGCAGAACAATTACCACTTGCGTTTTGCTGATGACATCGATGGACTGGCAGGGAAAGAAGAAGAGTTAGTTAGGTTAGTGGAACGCCTCCACAAGACTTCAACGGCCTATGCATGGAGATCAGTGCACAAAAAGACCAAGCTAATGACCAACAACATCAACGGCATCAACACCAACATCAGGGTCGGTGGTCAGAATTTGGAAACGGTACAAAGCTTCAAGTATCAGGGAGCAATTGTAACAGACAAGGGATCCAAGCCTGAAATACTCGCAAGGATTGCACAGACAGTTACAGCACTGACAAAATTGAAGACCATTTGGAAGAACAGGAACATCTCGTTCAGCTCAAAGATCAGGCTGATGCGCACTCTTGTCATCTCAATATTCCTGTATGCTTGTGAGTCATGGACCCTCACAGCAAATCTGGAGAGGAGAATACAGGCCACAGAGATGAGATGCTATTGCAGACTCCTTGGCATCTCTTACAAAGACCACATTACTAACGAGGAAGTAAGAATCAGAATCGGTCAAGCCATCGGGCCCTTTGAAGATCTGACCACAATCAAAAAGTGCAAACTAAAGTGGTATGGGCACGTCGCAAGATCAACAGGGCTTGCCAAGACGATTCTGCAAGGAACTGTGCAAGGCGGGAGAAGGAGAGGCAGGCAGAGAAAGAGATGGGAGGACAACATCCGAGAGTGGACGGGCCTCAGGCTGAGTGACACCCTGAGAAAGGTCGAGGACAGAAGGAAATGGAGAGAGCTGGTTGCGAGGTCTTCCGTGGCGCCCCTACGGTCTAAACAGACAATGGGATAGAAGAAAAAGAAGAAGAAGAAGAAGAAGATGCACATGGGGACTGGATGTAAATAAGCATATGAGTGCTAATTCCATTATCCTCAATATGAAAGAATATATAAAACCTGGGATAGCCTAGTGTTAGAACATTGCGCTTGCAATCTGACGACCCGGGTTCGAATCCGTTCACTCTCCCAAAAAGTCCTTCAGATGAGACTGTATTCCGAGACCCTCTGTGCGAACGCACGCAGAACATTCTGCGCACAACGTCAAGAACATGTTCCGCTTTTCGAAAGAGTAGGTCATTGTGTGCTGGTGGGAACAGATGACAAAATTGACAAAATATGGAAAAAAATCGCATGAGTGGTTATTCCATTATCCTTGATGTAAAAGAATAAATAAATAGATAAATAAATAAGTGGGGAAAAAAGAGAAAGAAATGAAAAACCCTACACATTTTAATCATATTTACCTTTAAAAAAAATCTTATTTACCTCTAGCAATTTGCTCGTCTGTTTCTAATGCCTTATGAACATGCGTTACTATGTGCTGAAGATATATTAACATTTGCCTCATCAGAGTATGATTAGTGTTTGTTTTGAATGTTTTATTGTCCATCTAATGCAGGTTTGCACTTGCTAGAACTTCTCTCCAATGAGAAACTAAATCAAAGTTGTCCTGAGTTTTTTATATTTATTCTTTTATATCGATGCTAATGGAATAAGCACTCGTGTGCTTTTTTACATCCAGTCCCCGTGTGTATGCAGTTTTTTAAATCTTGTCATGTTTTGAATTATAGTGTGAGCTTGTACAAACGCACATTCACATACGCAAGCACGCAGCTGTGTTAAGGCAGCTTAATATCAATGGGAATAAATTATTATTTTCTTAAAAAACAAACAAACAAAACGAACAAACCAAAGACCACCTGTAATACGCCTGTGTTCATGTGCCAGTGTGTGTTGATGACGTTGGTACTCCCAAAGGTCAAAGGTAGTATTGATAGACATGCGCGGTTCACACGTCCGCTTTCCATGTCGTAGCAGTGGTGGAACCACTGAGACGAAACTAGCGCTGCGAGGAAACGAACTGATATTTCATTTTGCTAGTACACAGGGGCGACAGGGGAGTGAATGAAGACCGCTACAAAACAATGGGTTTGCAGTCTTCAGTGACCAAAGTATTGAGCGAGAGTCAGCTGAAGAGATTATCGGAGCATAAGTACAACGCTGGAGGTGTATCTGTTTTGGAACCTTTTTTACAGCCGTTTTGGCGATGGCTTGTCGAGCAGATCCCTTTATGGGTAGCTCCGAACCTGCTGACGATTGCTGGCTTAGTTCTGAACGTCGTGTCAACACTGTTTCTCGTCTACTACAGCCCTGATGCCAAGTCTGAGGTTGGTGTAGTGTGCGCGATCGTGCACGCACGCACGCACGCACGCACACACACACCACACACACACACACACACAATTAAGGAACACACACACACACACACATGCACACACACACACCCAACATGCATATATAATATAAATAATATACACAGCACACACACACACAGCACATAAAACACACACACACAACACACACACATGCACACACACTGAATCACACACACACACACACACACACACACACACACACCCACATCAAAACAACATGTACATCACACACACACATACACCTGCACACACACACACACACACACACACACATACACGCGTGCACACACACACACACACACACACACACACACACTAACACACACACAAACAACACACATACACACACACACACACACACCACACACACACACACACACACACACACACACACACAAAAAAAAACAACAACAAAACTGAATCACACTTACAGCAAGAGTGACCCAAATGTGCTAGGGCACCAACTGCTGTCATAGCAGGCTCAGTAAAAATAGTAAGATTGGTAACCCTTACAATGTATAATATCATATAATTATCATGGGATGGCAAAGAGTTTTTGTAATTTAAAGTGTTGAACAAGATAAGATTTTATACTTCATTCAGTGGCATTTCAGTTTTCAAGTGTTTTTACTTTAGTTTTAATCATTAATATTGACCCAAAAAAATACATAATAATTATGCAATACATTGGGGAAGGAGGCTGGGGGGTGAAGGGGGGGGGGGGGGGGGGCAGACCATCATTTCAGAAAGTCCAAAGTTTGCATAACAAAAAAATCAAGTAGTGTTAACAGACAATGTAATAAGGTGAGTGAAAAAACTGGATCTTTTGTCAGCAAAAGTTTTGAAGCAATAACTTCAGAACAGCACATATCAGGGGAGTGAAAACTAAGTCTGTGATTAAGAAATGTGTTTATCTCACGTCTGGCTTTTCTTTTATCAACTATATTATATAGGCCTATGCTTGATATTTATAAAGAATCTGGACAAATAGGTACAGACACAGTAGACGAGTAGTGGAGTTGATCCATGCGGTGATTGCTGGCTGACCAGTTTAAGTGGTTCATTTCAAAGTCCAGTTTACTTTGAGATTTCAAAGTCCAGACCATGAGAATCTCATTGATTAAGTAGATCACACATGGTACACTCTGCAGAGAGGTTGTTTAGCCTTGTGACGCTGTGTACATCACTACGTGTACATGAGCACCATTGATAATAGTAAATATATAATACACTTTTATTTTTAGCTGGTTACTGTGGAATACATGTGAAACAACTGTTGTCTGTTTGTTGTTGTTGTTGTTGTTGTTTTCATTGTTCCTCGGCTAGAGCTCCACAGTTCACGATTGGTGAGATTTTGCTATCTTGTGGTTTTGCCCACCACTAAGGTAGCTGCATTCTGACTTCAGGGATGTATGCTGGATATGTTTGTATTTCTGTAATGCACTGAACGCTTACAGGAATTACAGGATCTTATAACGTGCATATTTGATCTTCTGCATACATGTACATGTTGTATAGATGGTATATGGGTATGGTTTATAAAGGGAATTAACTTAAGGCACTGGAATGTCTGCACTTGAAGTTGACCTGGGACATCGTAAAAATTCCCCACCCTTAATTCACCAGATGCCTCAGAGGTTTAAACCCATGACTTTATGGATCTATGGGGTTAAAGTCTAATGGTCTAACCGCTCGGCTTACTGTCTGTCAAGCAAATTGTTTAAAATAGAACATTATTTGAATTATTGTTAAATATATTGTCCATGTATTCAGCACCAGACAAAAGACCTCAGCCCACAAAAATCACTTTTTTAATTTCCAGATAAACATGAATGTATATAACACACAACTGAATTATTGTAATTGCCTGCATACATAAGATTGATAAATCATCAACCTACATTTGTTTGTTGTTTGTGTGTAGTTGTTTTTTTCAAGTCAAATCAAATAAATGGAACAATGGCTAAAAATATGCATATTTTATACCAATACTCTGTGGAGCTAGTGAAAATGTGGATTATGATTTGTGGTAAATTCTCTGTCTTTTATTTTTATTGAATTCATGCGATTTGATCATTCTTATTCCTGTCATATTTTGTAAACAGTGTTTGCTCAAAAGTCAGTGAGGAAGTCCGAGCTTTATCACTAACTGGAATCACATGTATGCCACTGAGCTGATTTTGTTGTACCACAATACTAACTTGTTGTGATCAAGTGTCAGTGACTCTTCACTGATTTTATCACACACAGAGAGCTATCAGTATCTCTAGTAATGCTCAGTATTAGTAATTGTATCAGCCTCATGATTATTTCCCGAGATGGAGGTCAGACATGTCGAGGAGGACTTGGTGAACTTTGATATTTCGTGGTGTGGCCTGTTTTGACAGTCGCTCCATCTAAAACTGTGGGTGAACCAGTTCCTCTTACTAGGGGCTTGGCTGACTGTCATATTTTTGTCCACTGGTGTGAATGCGACATGTCATGTTTCATGTGTGCAGTCTTTCTGTGTTATGACTGGGTGTATGCTTTATTTGTAAACAAAGACTAGTGTGTGTACAGTGTGTACAGTGTGTATGTGTGTGTGTGTTTGTGTGTGTGTTGTAGTAGTAGTAGTAGTAATAGTTCTAGTAGTACTAGTAGTAGCAGTTCTAGTTGTAGTAGTAGTAGTAGTCTTTAAATTAACATCCATGCACAGTTTGTGATTTGGA
>CM060336.1:8048393-8073393 GCA_030674155.1 Stramonita haemastoma
TGGGTGAACTGGGGGACTGCACTGAAGCCAAGGCGCGCATACGGTCACCCATCTGACTGATAGCCACGCTCAGCGCTGCTTAACTTGACTGGGGGGAAAGCGAGTGCTCTGACCACTGAGCTATCCCATCCCCAAAGTACACATGCAGACAGGAAAAGAAAAGAAAAAAGAATGGGTGGCGCTGCTCTTGTGGCAACATGCTCACCCCAGGGAAAGAGAGAGCAGCCCAAATTTCACACCTTGAAATCTGCCATAACTTAACTGGAGTAAACATCAGTGCTGACTCCACTCGCCCCACAAGTCCTTTGAATGAGACTATAAACTGAGGCCCAGTGTGCAAACGCACGCAAAACATCTTGCGCACACGTTAAATCCTGTTCCACTTTTTGTAAGAGTAGGCCATTGTGAGCCGGTGGGAACAGATGACAAGATTTACAAAAACTGCATACACACAGGGAATGGATGTAAAAAAGCACCTGAGTGCTTATTTCATTATCCTCGATATAAAAGAGTTAAAAGGTTGTTTTTTTTAAAGTATGTGATGGGGTGGTAAGTAGATTACCTCCCATGCGATCAGAGCCCTGTCGCAGCGTTGTGTTACTAAATCCAGGCACACCTGCGAATTGTGCGATGCTCTGTTTCCTTGGGTAGTGGTCGAAAGCCCTCCATTGTATACTCTTTGCCTTCATGGTAAACAGTAGAATTTATGCAACCTCTTTTTAGAGGTCACATCCTAACTGGCTAGCCGTACGCACCCGAGAAGCTGTGCAGAGATGGGACATCACATGGGCCAATGTCCACTCTGTTACAAGTATATAAATTACAAATAATAATTCACTCTTGTGATATGTTCTCTGTCACCAGCTTCCAGCATGGACGCTGCTGTTTGCGGCTGTGGGTTTGTTCCTGTACCAGTCGCTGGACGCCATTGATGGCAAACAGGCCCGAAGAACCAAAACCAGCTCCCCACTAGGGGAGTTGTTTGACCACGGCTGTGATTCTGTCTCCATGGGTAAGGAAGGAAGGAAGGATGGGTAAGGAAGGAAGGAAGGGAGGGAGGGAATGAGGGAGGGAGGAGGAAGGAAGGAAGGAGGGGAGGGAAGGAAGGAGGAAGGGAGGGAGGGAAGGAGGGAGGAAGGGAGGGGGGAGAAGGAAGGAAGGAAGGAAGGAAGGAAGGGAGGGAGGAGGGGGAGGGAGGAAGGAAGGAAGGGAGGAAGGAAGGCTCTTAGTCATTACACTACAAGCATGCTTCTCCTCTGGAATTTTTTTTTTTTTCATTTTTGTTCCTCAGCTAGAGCTCCGAGGTTCAAGACATGCTGAGATTTTCGGGCATGTGACCATTTTTGTCTTTCCCACCATTTACTAGGTAGCTGTATTCTGACTATGGTATGATTAAAGTTTTTTTTGACTTGGCTTAACTGTAGGGATGTTGTCTAAAACATGACACCTGTGTGCATACATTTAAAAAAAAAAATGTGTGTGTGTGTATGTATGTATGTGTGTGTGTGTGTGTGTGTGTGTGTGTGTGTGTGTGTGTGTGTGTGTGTGTGTGTGTGTGTGTGTGTGTGTGTGCAGTGTTTGTGACCCTAGGAGCCACTGTGGCCCTGAACCTTGGAGACTGGCCGTACTTTCTGATGTTTGAAAACTTTGTCGCTCTCTTCGTGTTTTACTGTGCCCACTGGCAGACATACCTCTCTGGGATGCTCAAGTTTGGCAAGTAAGTGTGTGTAAATGTGTGTGTGTGTGTGTGTGTGTTGTGTGTGTGTTTGTGTGTGTGTGTGTTGTGTGTTCGTTTCTTTGTGTGTTTGTGTGTAAATGTGTGTGTGTGTGTGTGTGTGTGTGTGTGTGTGTGTGTGTGTGTGTGTGTGTGTGTGTGTGTGTGTGTGTGCATCTGCATGTTTGTTGTATAATCATACATGCATAATGTATGTGCTCATGAGCTTGTTTCCTCCTTACATTGTGTAGAACTGCATACTTTGTATGTTAGCTTATTTATTTGTACATGTGTATTATTACATGCTATGGGACAGGATTAAAAAGGCTTTGGATGGATGGATGAATCCGTTCCAAGCCAATAGAAGGGTCACAACATGGGACGGGATAGCTCAGTGGTCAGAGCACTCATTTTCCCCAAGCTAAGGTTAAGCAGCATTGCGTGTGGTTACCTCTTGGATGGGTGACCGCTTGCACGCCTTGGCTTCTGTACAGTCCCTCAGTTCACCCAGCTGTAAATGGGTACCTGCCCTCTTTAGGGTCAGGGAAGGTATAGCAGCGAGAGAGAGGAGATGGGCGCTGCCTTCAAAATGCTGGCCCCTAGAGAAGCTGGCCCGATGACTGCATAGGTTTTGAGAGCAACTTTATCGTTACCTAAAATTGCCCTGCCCTCTTTCTCTATGTCTGTCTCTGTCTCTCTGTCTCTGTCTGTCTGTTTGTCTGTCTGTCTGTCTGTCTGTCTCTCTCTCTCTCATAAATTCAGTTCGCTTAAACGTTGTAACAATCAAATATTCGCACAACAAAGTTCTGTTCATACACAAGTACTTATGATAACACGGCTTTCCCTGTGTTATCTGCTCTCTATCTCCACATATATATATATCCCTTTGGCTCCTGTAGTCCTGTGGTGATGGGCTGATATTGATAAGGCAACAGATGCCTGGTGTGGGTGTAGTGGGAAACTGCAGCTTTAGGCCTGCAGACAGGCAGCTCAGGTTTTACAGTCACTGCTGTGTTGATTGAAATGGCGGTGAAAACTCTATATGTCCACCTGAATTGATCTCATTTGTAGTTTACTTGGGTTTCTTTTTTTTTTTTCTATTTTGGTTTGTTGGGTTGTTTTGGGGTTGTTGTTTTTTTGCATTTCAGGTTTTTTGTTTTTTGTTTGGGTTTTTTTTGGCTTTGTTTTATTTGGGGGGGAGGGGGAGGGAGAGTGGGTGAATAGAACTTCTTTGTAATTGAATGCTCGGACGGCAATTGTTGTTGCTCTCTCTCTCTCTTTTAAATTCAATTCACGTAAAAGTTGTAACATAAAGTCTTCACACAACAAAGTTCTGTTCATACACAAGTACTTATGATAACACCACTTTCCCTGTGTTATCTGCTCTCTATCTCCACATATATATCCCTTTGGCTCCTGTAGTCCTGTGGTGATGGGCTGATATTGATAAGGCAACAGATGCCTGGTGTGGGTATAGTGGGAAACTGCAGCTTTAGGCCTGCAGACAGGCAGCTCAGGTTTTACAGTCACTGCTGTGTTGATTGAAATGGCGGTGAAACTCTATATGTCCACCTGAATTGATCTCATTTGTAGTTAGTTTGTTTTGTTTGTGTTTTTTTTTTGGGGGGGGTCTCTTTTTTTTTTTTTGGGGGGGGGGGGGGTGTTTGGGTTTGGTTGTTTTTTTTTTTTTTTGGGGGGGGGGAGGGAGAGTGGGTAAATAGAACTTCTTCTTTGTCATTGCATGCTCCGAAGGCAACTGTTGTTGTTGTCTCTCTGTCTCTCTGTTTCTGTCTCTGTCTCTGTCTCTATCTCTTTCTCTCTCTCTCTCTCTCTCTCTCTCTCTCTCTCTCTCTCTCTCTCTCTCTCTCTCTCTCTCTCTCTCTCTCTCCCTCTCTCTCTCCCCCTCCCTCTCTCCCCCTCTCTCCCCCCCCTCTCTCCCCCCCTCTCTCTCCCTACCTCCCTCTGTGTCACTCCCGCTTACTCTCCCTCAAGCACTCAAGCACAAGCACACACATGAAAAACCAGACATTTTTTTAAATAAGGGATCAACAGAAGTATTACCACCAGCTGCAGAAACATTTCGTTTTTCTGGGGAGTTTTGTTGGGCTTTTTTGTTTTGTTCCTTGGCTAAAACTCGAAGGTTTACCAATGGTGAGGTTTATTTATTTATTTTAATTTATTTGTTCTTTTATTTCAAGGATAATGGAATAAGCACTCATGTGCTTTTTTACATCCCGTCCCCGTGTGCATGCAGTTTTGTAAATCTTGACATCTGTTCCCACCGGCACATGATGGCCTACTCTTACGAAAAGCGGAACAGGATTTAACATGTGCGCAAGATGTTCTGCATGCATTCGCACACGAGGCCTCGGTTTATAGTCTCATCCAAAGGACTTCTGGGGAGAGTGGATCAGCACTGATGTTAACTCCAGAGGAAAAATCCCCTTGAACGGGAATCAAACCCGGGTCGTCAAATTGGGAGCGCAATGTTCTGACCACTAGGCTATCCCGTCCCCATTAAGGTAGCCACATTCTGACTTCAGAGATGTTTGTTTTTGGTTTCAGACTGGACGTTACGGAAGGCCAGCTGTCGGTCATCACAGCTTACATGGTCACAGCTGTCTTCGGCTCCCAGATATGGAAGATACCGGTCAGTGGTCAGTTGTGAGGCAGAATTAGGGAGTGATTGCAGTGTACTTTGTGTAGAGTTAATCGGTCACTATGAGAGGCAGACCAAGGAAGAGATGGGAGGACAACATCAGCGAATGGACAGGCCTAGAACTCAACCAAATTTTGAGAAAGGCAGAACAGGGAGAGTGAATGGAGGGAACTGGTTGTCAAGTCTTCAGAGGTGCCCCCACGGTCGCCAGACTAAGGAATAGATAGATAGATAGATAGATAGATAGATAGATAGATAGATAGATAGATAGATAGATAGATAGATAGATAGATAGATAGATAGATAGATAGACCATTATACACTAATTGTCTCTCCAAGCTAATGTTAAGCAGTCTTGAGCTTGGTTACCTCTTGGATGGGTGACTGTTTGCAAGCCTTGGCTTCAGTACAGTCCCCCCAGTTCACCCAGCTGTAAATGTGTACCAGCCCTCTTTAGGGTCAGGGAAGGTAAAGCAGTGAGGGAGAGGGGATGGGCGCCTCCCTCAACATGCTGGCCCCTAGAGAAGCTGAGGTCTCTGATGCCTTGCTTCCCAATGACCATATAGGTTATGTGAACACCTTCACCTTTTTTACTAATTGTACAATACAATGGTGTTTATGTATAATCAAAAACACACAACTTTACAGCACCTTTAGTAACATTATTAGACATCTGGCTGCAGACTGACCGTGTACTGTGATTTTCTTGCAATTTTTTTTAATGATTCAAGCTCTCAAGCTATGATTGCTCCAGCCAGAAAGAGCAAAAACAAAACAAAAAGAAATATAATATTTTCAACTATGAAGATTAAGATTTCAGTTTTCCTTATAATCTGATCACCTGAAGTTGTTATATGTATTGGGCTAGAACTACCCACATGTGCATAGGAAAGTGTGCGTCCACACACACACACACACACACACACACACACACACACACACACACACACACACACACACACACACACACACACACACACACACACTCACTCACTCAGTCCCATGTCCCAAAGGATGTAGGGGGGACATGAGAGAAGACGCAACAGAGATCTTTTTCCATGCTTCACGATCCTGTGTGGCTAGTAGGAGGCGTTGCAGGGGTTGGGCAGTCCAGTCTTTAATGTTGTCAACCCATGATTTCTTTTGGCGGCCTCTTCTTCTCTTGCCCTCGACTGTTCCTTACAAGATGGTTTTTGCTAGGGTGTTGTGTCTTGTGGTGTGACCAAACCACATCAGCTTTCTCCTCTTTATGGTGGAGAGCAAAGGCTCTTGGGGGCCCACACGCTTTTTGATTTCTTCTTTCACATAGTTATTGGTCTTGTGTTCTTTGTATGATATTTTGAGGAGTCTTCTGTGGCACTTGTTCTCGAATGCTTGGATTCTTCTCTCTAACTCTGCTGTCAGAGTCCATGATTCACAGCCATATAGGAGGATAGATATCACGAGGGATTTGTAGAGGTGGTATTTGGTGCAGAAGCTGATGTTGTTGCTTCTGATGATCCTCTGGAGTCTGACTAAAGCAGATGTTGCTGTTGCAATGCGAGCTTTCACCTCATTGTTTGATGTGCCATCTTTTGTTAGGATGGAGCCTAAGTATTTGAATTGGCTCACCTCTTCCAATATTTCTCCATTCATCTTTATTTCCGTGCTGTCATTACTCGCGCTGTTGACCATGATCTTCGATTTCTCTGTACTGACCTCCATGCCGTATGCGCTCGCTCGATCTGTTAGACTGTCTGTGAGGATTTGCAGTTCTTGTTTGCTGCTGCCCATGAGGTCAATGTCATCTGCAAATCTGAGGTTGCAAAGGGGTCTTCCACCAATGGAGATGGAAGTGTGGTGGTTTTGCAGTGTCTCTGTCATGATGTTTTCGAGGAAGAGGTTGAAGAGTACAGGTGAGAGAAGGCAGCCCTGGCGGACTCCAACCGTGGTCTTGACACACACACACACATACACACAAGTGTTATACTAGGCGAATAAAGTTCCACCATGATCTGTTTACCTGTAAAACACATCTGTTGTTTCTAATACTTATTTCCCATTTGTGAAATAGCTCTAAAGCATACCTGCTTTGTGATAAATGCCTGTATTTGTAATATGTATGTATTTGTCATATGGGCATATGTAGGTCTGCAGGTACTTGAAAAACGCTCTTTGGTAATACTTGTACGTTACTCATATGGGAAAATGTTTCTGTTTACATGTAAAACAAACCCCTGTGAATTGAAAGTAGGAAACATATCAAAACTAAAAACTGATAACAGCTAATCCTCAAATGATGAACATATGACTATCTGTCATTTGAAGGGGGCTTTTTTTTAGTTTCTTTTCTGCAGTAGGTTTTCTTGTTTCTAGGTGAGGGATTTTGTTATTGTTTGTTTTGTTTGTTTGTTGTTGTTTTTTTTGGGGGGGTGTTTGTTTTTTGTTGTTGTTGGGGTTTTTTGTTGTTGTTTTTTTTTGGGGGGTTGGGGGGGGGGGGGGGTCGGTAGATGGAGATTTCTGTTGGAAGGTAGTTCTGCAGATTCCTAAGTCAATGTTTGTATTATCAGAGGTGCAGAAGAAGACAAGGAAGTATTGTATATATATGAATGAGGGTCTGTGCCAACTTTGCCTGTGTGTTGGTCAGACAGATTGACAAATGGTCAGATAGACTGACAAATGGACACTCATAAACACAATGTACAAGACAGACATGCACACAGCTGTCTGTGTAATTGTATGTATGCGCAAGTGTGTGTGAAAAAAAGTGTGTGGAAGCACTCGTATATTGTCAGTAGAGATTACTTGCCAAAAAACTCATTAAAAAATCAATTAAATAGACGCAACAGAATTTTGCTATTACATATGGAAAACAGGCACAGACTTTTGCTATTTCCTGATGCGAAGTTTTTTCCAAAGCAGCCGACATTGTTCTTTTTGCGTTGTACTTTATTTCAGGTACCTGTGCTGGGGGTGGAGTTACGGATACTGCCGCTGATATTCAGCGTTATTGGATTCCTCATCCAGCTCAGATTCAATTTCTCCATCATTTTTCTTGAAGGCGGCATTGGCAAAAATAAATCCACTGTGGCAGTGAGTATTATTCATTTTTTTTAGGTAAACAGAAGAAATCAACATACACGGAACGCAAATCCAACATCACTCAGTTAAGAGTGCTAAATTTAGCATGCCCTCTAAATTTAGCATGCCCTTTCCTTTTACCTAGCCGCCGCTGTAGTCTAGTGGTTAGGGCGTTGGACTCGTAATCTAAAGGTTGCGGGTTCGATCCCAGCTTTCGGCTATGGCGTTGTGCCCTTGGAAAAGGCACTTTACAGCTATTTTCTCACCCCACCCAGGTGTGAAAGGGGTACCAACCTTGTGTTGGGGTTAACCCTGCGATAGGCTGGCGTCCTATCCAGGGGGGAGTCTATGACTCTCAGTCGCTTAACGCCACAGAAACCGGGATAAGCACCGGCCTGATGAGCCTAAGGCTCGGGACAGACTTTACTTTACTTTTTCCTTTTACCTAGTTCAAGTGGGGTCAGTTCCTGCTGTCATTAGCACCAGCTGGGCTGGGATGGGGTGGGATGGATTGGACATCAGCTGAGAGTGGGGAAAAACTGACAGCTGTGCACAGACAGAGCTTGTGATCTAATTACTGCACCATGTGAAGTGCCACACACAGACTGGTAATAATAATGATGATGATAATGATAATAATAATAACAATAATAATGATGATGATGATGATGATGATAATAATGATAATGATGATGATGATAATAATAATAATAATAATAATGATGATGATGATGATGATGATGATGATGATGATGATGATAAAAAATAATATTACAATATGGAATTTTTATAGCGCTGAATCTTGTAAAGCAAACAAATCAAAGTGCTTGCATTCAGATCATTCACACACATATGACCATGCACAGAAAACAGATTTTAAATGTACACACTCACCTTAGTGGTGTATGACCATATTTCCTGTTTATTTTCTTTATCTTTTTTTTGTCATTGTTTAAGGGTGTTGTTTTTTTTTAGGTGAGATTTTGTGCATATTAGACCAGTTTTGCCCACCAAGAAGGCAGATGCATTCCGACTTCAGGGATGATGTCTAAATACGATCCAGTGTGCATGTGTTTTTTAAAATGTTATCGTCCGTTCTCACCAGCGTGCAATGGCTACCTAAATGGTGGGGGGGGGGGGAGAATGGTCACATAACCAAACATATCATCATTGGTGAACCTTGGAGTTCTAGCCGAGGAATAAAAAAAAAAAAGTATATATATATATATATATATATATATATATATATATATATATATATATATATATATATATATATATATATACAGAGAGAGAGAGAGAGAGAGAGAGATATGTCTGTGTTTGTGTGTGTGTGTGGCATGCACGCGCGCATGCACACATGCGCGCACGCACACAATACAACAACAACAACAACAACAACAACGCTTTTTGTGAATTGTGTGTGGCAGGATAGCAGCACCATTTTCCCCCTGTGTCCAGTGGCCATGGTGATAGGGGTGGGGATGATGGTGGCCTACAAATCCCCCTCCCACCTGTACGAGAATCACCCCTGCCTCTTCCTGCTGGCTTTCGGCATGCTGCTGGCTAAAATCATTAACCGCCTTGTGGTGAGGGTAGTGTGTGGTGTGGTGTAGTGTGGTGTGGTTTGTGGTGTGGTGTAGTGTGGTGTGGTGTGGTGCGGTGCGTTGTGGTGTTGTTTGGTTGTGGTATGGTGTGTGTATTGTGTTGTGGTGTGGTGTGTTGTGGTGTGGTGTATGTGTTGTGGTATGGTGTTTTGTGGTGGTTGTGGTATGGTGTGGTGTATTGTGTTGTGGTCTGGTGTGTTGTGGTGTGGTGTATTGTGTTGTGGTATGGTGTTTTGTGGTGTGGTTGTGGTATGTGTGGTGTATTGTGTTGTGGTCTGGTGGTTGTGGTGTGGTGTATTGTGTTGTGGTATGGTGTTTTGTGGTGTGCTGTGTATATTGTGTTTTGTTGTTGTTTGTAAAAACAAAATATATATCTATATTAGTTTGTGTGTTGTATTGTTTTGTATTGTGTTGTGTTGTTTTGTATTTTATTGTACTGTGTTGTATTGCGTTGTTTTTTGTTGTGTTGTTTTTGTTGTAGTGTATTGTGTTGTATTGTTTTGTATTGTGTTGTATTTTGTTGTATTGTATTTGTTGTGTTGTATTTTGTTGTGTTGTATTGTGTTGTATTGTTTTGTATTGTGTTTTATCGTATTATATTGTGTTGTGTTGTATTGTTTTGTGTAGAGTTGTATTGTTTTATAGTGTATTGTATTGTGTTATGTTTTGTTGTGTTGTATTGTGTTGTATACCACTTTAATCATTGCAGAGTTCTCCACATGAAATTCAGGTTGCTGTCCCCTTGGAGAGCACATCGCCACAAGAGCAGCACCACCCTTTTTTTTTTTCTTTTTCTATCAACAACTTTATTTGTGTCCATATCAGAGTGTGCTTTTTTCTGCAGAATTTGCTAGGGACAACTCTCTTGTTGCCATGGGTTCTTTTACATGGGCTAAATAATTATGTGTAAGATGCGAACCTTGGTTTATTGACTCATCCAAAGACTAGCACCCAGACCACCACTCACAGTCTAGTCTAGTGGATGGGGGAAAAGTTTCTGGCCCTAACGTGGGATCAAACCACCACACACCTCAAACCTGGACTTTCGGTTTCTAGGCAGGTGTGTTACCTCTAGACCACCAACCTCCCTGTATGTGGTGTCCTATAGACCAGACACAAACAGTAGTGTTGACTAAAGTCACCTATGGCAGTCGACTAAAGTCACCTATGGCTGTCGACTAAAGTCACCTATGGCAGTCGACTAAAGTCACCTATGGCAGTCGACTAAAGTCACCTATGGCAGTCGACTAAAGTCACCTATGGCAGTCGACTAAAGTCACCTATGGCAGTCGACTAAAGTCACCTATGGCAGTCGACTAAAGTCACCTATGGCAGTCGACTAAAGTCACCTATGGCAGTCGACTAAAGTCACCTATGGCAGTCGACTAAAGTCACCTATGGCAGAGAACAGTAGTGTCGACTAAAGTCACCTATGGCAGTGAAAGAGTTAAAAAAAAAAAAAAAGATGCAAAGACATTGAGATAGTTCATGACAGGGTGTCAAGTTTTTTTTGTTTTCATATTTTTGCCTATGACAAAATATGTAGAAAATATCAACCACTTCTTTAGCAATGATAAGATACAGACACACAGACAAATCTGATGACGACATCTCTCCAAGGTAAGGTTGAGGGAAGAAGGAAAAAAGAGGCAGACCACCAACATCCTACTTTGCCAACATCACTGAGGTCAGTGGTCTGGGAGGGCTACAGGAGATTGTAGAACTCACAGAGACATGGACTTCTGGTGCAATGTGACTCATTATGTGGTGGAGCGTCACATGTGTGCATGTGTTGCATCCATGCATTCAAATATAGGGAATAGGAAACAAATACACTGCATGCAGAAAAAGAAAAAAAAAATGGGTAGGCGCTGCACATGTGGCGACGCGCTCTCCCCGGGAGAGCACCCGAATTCACGCAGAGAAATCTGCCGTGACATAAGTGGTACAAAATACAAAATACAAAATACAAAAAATATGTAATCACTTACATCTGTATAGGTGAGTGTGTGAAAAAGCGCTTGTTTACTTTCACATATGTATGAAGATTGAGTTGAGTGGTATTGTCTTTTTTCAAATATGTATGAGAATCACGTACATCTGTATGGGTGAGTGTGTGAGCAAGCACTTGTTGACTTTCACATGTGTATGAAGATTGAATCGAGTGGTGTTGTCTTTTTCTCCAGGTGGCCCATATGACAAAAAGCGAAATGGATTTTTGGGATTCCTGCATGATAGGTCCCGCCCTCCTGGTTGTCAATCAATACTTTGACTGTGTCATCAGCGAATACGCTGTCCTCTGGATTGCCATGGTAATTCGTTTTGGGCACTTTTGCTTTTTTTTTTTTTTTTTTTCATAGATGAATATTTTTCTTCAGTGGAGGTTATGTGTGTTTTGGGGAGGGGGGATTTTTTTTTTCTGCCTCATCTTCTGTGATGTCCCTGTCCCGCTGTTCCCATGCCGCTCATTTCAATCCCCTCAAAAGTAAAAAAAATCCCTATGGCTCTTATGGGATTCGAATCAGCTTTCTTCCAGTCCGAAATCCAAGGCGCTAACCTCTGCACCATGGTGGCTGGTTGTGTTGTGTGTGTGTGTGTGTGTGTGTGTGTGTGTGTGTGTGTGGTGTGTGTGTGTGTGTGTGTGTGTTTGTCTATTTTTCATGAAGCATGCTAAATTTTGTGTTCGTTAGGCTTTGTTTCGGTATGTAACAGGGATTCGTTTACAAGCAGTCAAGTTCTGGCTTTTTTTCCCACTGCATGTCCAGGCCAGCACATTAATCTGTCTGTAGCAGCGCCAGGCAGAGTAGTGTTAAACCAGAATTCCTTTCTTCAGGGATATTATGATGTTTATTACTATTCATGCGGGATAGCTAAGTGGTCAGAGCACTCGCTTTCCCCAAGTCAAGTTAAGCAGCATCGAGCATGGTTACCAGCTGGATGGGTGATCGTTTGAGCGTCTTGGCTTCCAGTACAGTCCCCCAGTTCACCCAACTGCAAAATGGGTACCTGCCCTCTTTAGGGTCAGGGAAGGTAAAGAGCGAGGAAGAGGAGATGGGCGCCGCCCTCAACATCCTGGCCCCTAGAGAAGCTGAGGTCTCTGACGCCTCGTTCCCCTACGACCACCTAGGTTATGGGACACCTTACCTTCTTAGAGAAGCTGAGGTCTCTGACGCCTCACTCCCCTATGACCACCTAGGTTGTGGGACACCTTTACCTTTACCTTTTTAGAGAAGCTGAGGTCTCTGACGCCTCACTCCCCTACGACCACCTAGGTTATGGGACACCCTTACCTTTATTCAAACTCCCCCCCCCCCCCCCCCCCACTGTGTTGTTGCAGATTTTAATGACGGTGGACACGTGGCGGTACTCGTACAGCGTGTGTCAGGAGATCTGCAGTTACCTGGGCATCTACTGCTTCGTCATCACCTCCAAGCCAGCCAAGCCTGCCCCTGGGCAGCAGCCCTCAGAGGGGGTCTCTGCTTTCATGCCCCGCGGCAGCAAGTGAAAAAGTGGACATGGTCTGGATATTCACCCCTTTCCCCTCCCAGCTTAGCAGCATGGTCTCATGAGTGTGTGTGTGTGTGTGAGCTTATGTCTGGGGAGAGGAGAGAGAGAGAGAGAGAGAGAGAGAGAGAGAGAGAGAGGAGAGAGAGAGAGAGAGAGAGTGTTGTGTGTGTGTGGTGTGTTGTGTGTGTTGTGTGTGTTGTGTACATGTGTGTGTGTATGTGTGTGTTGTGTGTGTGGGGGTCAGCTTGTGTCTTGGGGGGCGGGGAGAGATGAGAGAGAGAGAGTGTGTGTGTGTGTGTGGAGATAGAGAGAGAGAGAGAGAGTGTGTGTGTGTGTGTGGAGATTGAGAGAGAGAGAGAGAGAGTGTGTGTGTGTGAGATAGAGAGGAGAGAGAGTGTGTGTGTGTGTGTATGTGTGTGTGTGTGTGTGTTGTGTGTGTGAGTGTGGCGGAGAGAGAGTGTGTGTGTTATGTATGTTGTGTGTGTGTGTTGTGTGTGGGGGGAGCTTTGTGTCGTGTGTGTGTGTGTGTGTGAGCAAGCACGTGCGCGTGCATGCAAGCATGCAGGTGCAGTATGCTTAAGAGTTGGAGTAAGAGGTAACCAGACATAATTTATTTGTAATACTCTTTTTGTAAATTGACCTCAATATTTTTTGAGTTTTTTGAAGAAATTGTAACTCGGCAATCAGTTGGGATGTGTGCTTTTTTTTGTGCTTTCTGATTGTAGAAGCAGCAATTAGTTTTGTGTATAATACATGATTTGAAAGCTTGAGCTGGTATTTTTGATTGTGTTTTGCTTGCTTAAAAGAACAGTTAGCTGATTTTGCTGTGCTCTATCAATCAAACCAAGTGACATAAGAAGTGGGACCATTACTGCATTGTGATAATCATTTGTATTGTATTTTGTGCTATGTTGTGTTGTTATAACTACAATGTGATAATCACTTGCTTGCTGTGGATGTTGCGTTCAATTGTTCGGTACAATTTGATGAATCCTTGCTTTTTGGTTGAGGAGTTCGTGAAGCTGATATACGATGTATACTTTTTTTTTTTTTTTTTTTTTTTTTAAGGTTTTCAGTAAAAGTGATAATATTAGTGTTTCTGGGGTGGGTGGGGGTTTTTTTGGTTTTTGTTTTGTTTTTTGTTGTTGTTTTTTTTTAATTCAGAAGTTCAGAAAAACTTAAATACGAGATATGATAAAAGAAAAGAAAAAGGGGTATAATTGCTTTTTAGTTCAGATATTCAGTATTACTGAAAAACGATGTGTAAATCATTCTTAGTTCAAATGTTCAGTAAAACTGGAATATGATTGCCTTGTACTGTGGTGGTTCAAATTTCCAGTAAAAATGGAGTATGATGTATAACTGCTTGTAAGTTCAAATGTTCAGTATCACTGAAATATGATGTATAATTGCTGTACAGGTTAAATGTTGAGTAAAAACTGAAATATGATGTATAATTACTTTTTTTTTTAGTTTCCCTTCCTAAGGCTGTAAAACTTCTGTATTTTTATGTACTCCTTAGCTGTTTAAGATGTTAGAGCTTCTATAATTTCAGTATTCTGTTTAGTTCTTCAAGGCTTTAAAACTACTGTCATTTTTGTGCCCACAGCTTTGCTTACCTTTCCTAAGGTATCAGAATCCTCTGTCATTTCTACATTGCCGTTTAGCTTTTTAAGAAATCCGAGCTTCTGTGAAATCCATGAGGTGCTAAGTCTCAATAGACAAAAAAAAAGTTTTTTTTTTTTTTTTAAGTCTCAAAAGGCATTAATCCAGATTAATTTTTTTGAATGCTGTCACCTTTTCACCTTAGTTCCAAAACGTATATATCTTGTCGATTTTCTTTTTTGAGGAGTGAGGGTGGGATGGGGGTATGTTTAGGTTTCCTGCATGTGTGGTTTTCCTTTCTTGAATTAGTTTATCCTGTATCCAATACCTTTTTCCCTCATTGTCACACAACACATTTCATCCTACTCTGTAACTTTGGCAGGCTCTGTACATGTGCCAGAAATCCAGTTTTATAGATTTCTTCTCTCTGTATCTTTGTGGGGATGTAGTTAAGAAACACAATGTGTGAAGCTGAATTACCTTGTCTGTCTAGCAAAGTAAGCCACCGTGCGTGCGTGTGTGTGTGTGTGTGTGCGTGCGTGCGTGCGTGCGTGCGTGCGTGCGTGCGTGCGTGCGTGCGTGCGTGCGTGCGTGCGTGTGTGTGTGTGTGTGTGTGTGGGTTGTGTGTGTGCATGCTTGCGTGTGTGTGTTAGTTGGAACAGAAAATTTATTTGAAAGGCTTGTCTGAATATGTTGACCACAACAGATTATCTGTGTATTTATTTGTGATTTCATGTAAAAGTGAACAAGCTCAGTCTTTAAGAGTCAGAGAAAGAGTAAAAAGTTGTTCTTTTCCCACTTTATTTATTTTGTGAATGTTTTTTTCTGTATTTTATTTTGGACAATAACATGGGTTTAATTTTTGTAAGGTCTTTTTTTCTGTCTTTTTCTCTCACTAAAGTGCAGTGTTACCCTTTGAAGGAATAACCTGCTAATTTTCAGGCTAGAGCACGACCGTCATTACACATTTAGTCACCAAGAAACGAGCTGATATCAAATGAAATGTTGTTGACGCTGAAAAGCTTTATAACTAAGTTTGATGATACATGATGTGCTGCTGTGTCCACACACACAAGTGTTCCTAACTGTCAACTTCTAGAGGTTGCAGGTCTGGGTTTGAGCATTGCTTAAGATCTTTCAGAAAGTCTATTAATGCTACTGGACATGACTGTACTGGCCAAAGATTTTTAAGATTTATTATCTTGTGTGATATCTAGATTGTTGGGCAGATGGCTGTACGTGGTAGCTTAGTACTTAGTCTCTTTAATCAAAAATAGGGCTGGGGGTCTGGTTCTCAGAGTACATAGAATGTTTGTTGCTTGATCCAGGGTCCATAGATTTCAATTCCATCTCTGGAAAGATTTGTTCTTTGAAGCCAGCATCTGTGCAAACTCCTGACCCATTTCAGTTCTGTGGATGTGACTTCAGACCACACAGCTGCCAGTTTCTCCCACTTTCAGCTCCTCTTAGCTGCTAATTAATCCCATCCCATCCCAGCCCAGATGGAGCTAGCTGGTGCTAATTATAGCAGGAACTGACCACACTTGGACTAGGTAAAAGGGGAGGGTGCACTAACTATAGTCTGAGTTATGTAGGATTTGTGCACTTTGACCAAGGTTCTGTGTTTGAGCGTATGCAAAGACAATCTTTTTTTGTGCATGATGTTAAATCCCAGTTTGCCTTCCATGGAAGAGTTGCTTATCAGCCAAACAGGACCATATCATACTGTTAGTTACATTCATTGACATCTTTGTATTTCTGTCTATCAAACAGGGATGCATTGTTTTAGTGATGCATGCTAAGCAACAAGCTCTGCCTGTATACTGACCAGTGCTTGTGTGTAGTGGTAGACACAATAGATTGAAATTTGACAAAGAATAGTTGTAGTATATGACGACCAGCTAACGGTACAAAAATAGAGAAACAGGGTGTGATAAGTGTGTTCAGAATACACAGGGTAACTACTCGATCAAAAATTATAAGGTCAGAGTTGTGTAGTGTATGAAAATCAAACTAGATTCCTTTAAACTGGATGTGTATGGATGGCATGGTGCATGCATCATAAATAATAATAATAAATGGAATTTATATAGCACTATATCTTGCAAAAAAACAAATCAAAGCACTTAAATGAAGGCAGGGTGCATGTGACCGCCATCTGTAAGTCCTGGTGCACTAAAGGCTGGTATTGCTGAAGGCAGAGAGGCCAGGTTGGCTGAGTGGGTAAAACCGTCCATGCTTGATCCAAGAATCACAGGTTCAAACCTCACCAGATTTGCAAACACTTTCTGTTCAGAGCCAACATGCACATGAACAATTTTTGTTGTTGTTATTGTTATTTTTTTGCATATAACAACTTAATAATGAGCTGCCCTGAAATCAGAATTTGTTGCCTGAGGGCAGTAGGCAGACCTCCTACAGATTTGCAAGCATAGGAGAAGACCAGGCACTACCAAAAAAAAAAAAAAAGGAGAAGAAGAAAACAACAAAAACAGGCACTACACATTCTACCCAATATGACCTTGTCCACTACTAGCCCCTCCCACTCCTGTGCATAAAACAAAAACTGAAGGATGTCCCAAGATTGAAGAGATATATCTTGGCAAATTTACATACGCACCAATCCCCAATTCCACTTTCCAAAGAACAATAGGCCATTGTATGTATACCGTAGAAACAGGTGACAAAATCAAAATACATGCACGCTGGCATCCTGTGTAGACATCATCCCTGAAGGCAAACTGTGGCAACCTTAATGATGGGAGAAT
Source organism: Stramonita haemastoma (assembly GCA_030674155.1). Lineage (NCBI taxonomy): Eukaryota > Metazoa > Mollusca > Gastropoda > Neogastropoda > Muricidae > Stramonita > Stramonita haemastoma. The sequence goes on from CM060336.1 coordinate 8,065,314, forward strand.
AGTGGCACATTCAGAAACCTCTCTTTTTGAAGCATTTTTGAGCTGTAACCAAAAAAGCAGACAAATGAAGGGTAGTAGTAGTTGAAGCAGCCTGTTTACAGGTAGAAGTGAAGTGAAGAGGCATGCAGTCCATAAGTATCAGAAGAAGAATCAAATGTGTTTTTGTGTCAGTAAAGGATAAACAGGATAGCTCGGTGGTCACAGCACTCGCTGTCTGCAAGCTAAAGTTTTAAGCAGCATTGAGAGTGGTTACCAAGTGGATGGGTGACCGTTTTCCTGCTTTGGCTTCTGTACCGTCCCCCAGCTCACCCAGCTGTAAATGGGTACCTGCCCTCTTTAGGGTCAGGGAAGGTAAAGCAGAGAGGGAGAGGAGATGGGCACCACCCTCAGTCTGCTGGCCCCTAGAGAAGCTGAGGTCTGACACCTCACTTCCCAAAGGGGAACACCTTGACCTTTTTAAACGATAAAATATGTGGCTCACCGTCTCATGTTGAAAACTTCTTTTGGAACTGCTACACTAGAAACCTGAGCTAGAATTTTTGCTAAAAATTCTTATAATAGAAATTCTTGGATGAAGGTATGATGGGTTGTTTGCATGTACAAGTTAGATATAATTCTGGAAAATGGCTGCTACGTTCAGCCACCACATTAATAACAATAACAGCAAAACCACTTCAGTGTGTTATTTTGATGGATTTTTTTTCTTCATATGAGTTCTTATGTCTTTACATGTTCATTTCAAGTAAATATTGTGAATGCTTATATGATATATGCACATCTACACATATGCATGTGGGCACACACATGTACATACATACATTCATGCACTCACTCTCTCTCTCTGTGTCTCTCTTGCTCTCTCTCTCACATGCACACACGCATGCATGCATGCGCATGCGCACATACACACACCACACACACACACCACACACACACACACACACACACACACACACACACACACACATTCTTTTCTCTTTGTCTGTCTGTCTGTCTGTCTGTCTGTCTGTCTGTCTGTGTCTGTCTGTCTTGTCTGTCTGTCTGTCTGTCTCTCTCTCTCTCTCTCTCTCTCTCTCTCTCTCTCTCTCTCTCTCTCTCTCTCTCTCTCTCTCTCTCTCTCTCTCTCTCTCTCTCTCTCTATCTATCTATCTATCTATCTATCTATCTTTCTCTCACACCCATATGCTGTTCTTTTGATGATGGTTAGTTGTTGCAATAGAGGCGGTAGTGTGATACTCTTCCTTTAGATATAGGTTATTTTTTACTGTACCTGTTCATTGTGGTGATAATCATTTCTCCTTATCTTCTCCTTCAGTCTTTCTATTATTCCACTGAGTTGAAACCCCTAAGGTAGCTTTTGGCAGAGCTATAAAGAATATGATTGTATTGGATTAGAGTATACTGCTAGTAGTTTGGTATTATATTAATCGCGTGTATCACGTTCACCATACTCTTTGTTATGTGCTTGTGATAACTAAATGTTCAAATCTGTGATACTGGAAAGACCAAAGAAATAACAAAAAAGGATGTTACTTTAACTATCAAACAATAAATAGAGGTGTTTTTTTTATTTTTTATAAATATCAGAATAGGTCTCTAACAGAACAGCAACAAATAAGATCAATGCAGAATTCTTTCAAAGGGAAACAACTTCAAAGGGAAAGAATAAATCAGTGAAGAAATTGACCTCGGTTTGAAACAAATGGTGGGTTATGGAAATGGTGTGTGCTACTAATGTATGCGTATAGTAAACACTTATTTGTGTGCAAGCATTTGCATGTGTGAAGGGGCGGCATTGCTTAATGTTTAGAGCATTGCACCCACTTTTTCTTCTTCGTTGAACGCTCAGACAATAACTATTGTTGTTTTTCATAGGAGTGAAAGCTCTCTCTTTCTCTCTCTCTCTCTCTCTCTCTCTCTCTCTCTCTCTCTCTCTCTCTCTCTCTCTCTCTCTCTCTCTCTCTCTCTCTCTCTCTCTCTCTCTCTCTCTCTCTCTCTCTCTCTCTCTCTCTCTCTCTCTCTCTCTCTCTCTCTGTGGAGATTTTTTTCTCCAAATCTTTAAGTGAATTTCATTTTGTATTTTATATGTACAGTTTAGTAAGTAATTAGTGCTTACAGTAAATATGTATTCCCCCCCACCCCCCACCCCCCCCTTTTTCTTCAGATGAAATTTTTTTTTTAAAATTATTTTCTGACCCTCTTGTTTGCTGTATTGTCTTTTTTGATCCAGAAAAAAAAAAGCTGGATCTTGATTGCGCAGTCTTCCATTTATTTGTTTCAAGTCAACACCACTTCTTGCCCTGCCTGTCTGTTTGAGTGCATGTGCGTGCACAATATTTTGTGTGTGTGTGTGTGTGTGAGTGTGTGTGTGGTGTGTGTGTGTGTGTGTGTGTGTGTGTGTGTGTGTGTGTGTTTGTGTGTGTGTGTGTAATCTTACTGTTGTGTACACTGAGTATGATAGTTTAATGTATAGTTTGCAATATAGCTGTGTGTGTGTGTGTGTGTGTGTGTGTGTGTGTGTGTGTGTGTGTGTGTGTGTGTGTGTGTGTGTTGCATTTTTTTCCCACAGAGTAGAATAGTTTGATGTATAGTTTTCAAGTATGACTAGTGTGTCTAAAAAACAGTGGAGTTTTATGTTGAAACAGTACTGTGCATGTTTGGTTACATCAGAATATATATATATTTTTTGGAAACCGGTCTTTAAACAAATGAGCTCAAAACGGCTTTGCAGCCTATTTTGTATTAGATTTAGCAATGTGCTCATACTTTTATCATATTATGCTGATACATTTACCACGCCAGTCATATTTGTTTTTTTTACAAATGCTTAAAACTGTGAGTACTGCTTCATACTCCCCCCCCCTACCCCACCCCCACCCCCCACCCCCAACTGTGTCCCTCTCTCCTTGAAAAGGGCACAATTAAGGAAGAAGCGCTGTGAATAGTACCTTGTTGTGAGCATTCATTTATAGGTCCACAAGCTGAGCTACTTGCATTATACTTTTTTACATGCTTCTGTTGGTTCACTGTAATCTTCTGCACTTGGTGTTGTTAAGTCCGTAAACGACATAACAACAACAAAACCAGGTAGGATGTTAAGCACCTCAGATTCTTTATTTCACCCTAAGCTCTTTTAGCGCAGTCCAAACTGACATATGAACTGAAGTTTAATATGTTAATTTCTGAACTTTTTTTTGTTTGTTTTTTAGATCATATTTTCAGATTCTCTGTAGCAGATGACAGGAGAATCTGAGAATCTGATCTAAAAAAAAAAAAAAAAAAAAAAATCTGAACTCTTTCACATAAATCTAAAGAAGGTAACTCTTAAACAAAAAGTCTTTAACGTGAATGTGTCTCTTCACTCTGACCTGATGTAGTTACAATAAGTAAACAACATTACAACAACAACAACAAAACCAAGGTGGATGTCTACTACCTTCTCTTTCCTTCTCTCTCCCTATGCACTGATATCCTCACCCCCACCCCCTACCCCCAGCATTTTTTCCTGTACTTCTTCACCTTCATCCCCTCTCTCTCTCTCTCTCTCTCTCTCTCTCTCTCTCTCTCTCTCTCTCTCTCTCTCTCTCTCTCTCTCTATCTCTCTCTCTCTCTCTCTCTCTCTCTGTCAAGCCAGCTGAGAAGCTGGCCACATTGGATTGTTTCCATGGCAACAGTGCAGAAAACCTTAAAATGTTAAGATATCTAAAATATTGATAGATACAAGATGGACATATTATATCAAAATATATTCAAAATCAAACTGTGTTCAGAAACCAATCAGGGTTTGTGGTTTACGCTTTGTTTGTTTGGGTTTCTTTTGTTTTATTGTGTCTTCTTTTTTTTTTTCTGGGGGGGGGGGGTTGTTAAGGGAGGGGGTTGTGGGTTCAGATTCAAACTAACTTTAAAAGATTCTAGGATGGAGGTGATAGATGGTGAGAATGACATTAGGACCACAAAGATTTACTTTTTAAAAATTCCAATTCATAGAGTGGAGTCAGCTTTCTTTTTTCTCTCTCTTTTTTTTTTTTTTTTAGTTAAAATTATATTTTGGCCTCATTATATGTTGTGTATAATATGCTGATGGTATGCATAACTCAGTGATATCTATTTTTTAAGTGAGAACTTACTGGAATTTTGTGTTCCTAAATTTTGAAGTAGCTTTTGTTTTCTGAGGCAAAGTGATTGGAATGGTGTTTCCTTTTTGCTTTTTTTTCCCCCTCAAAACCAAAAATGGGTTTTTTGTGCTACGCAACACATTGTGTTTTTTTGTATGATGGTTTTCTGTTTTACCTACACAAAAAAGTCTTATCTATTTAGACTGGCTGAACGTTATTACAGCATTCCTCTAGTATTGTTGACTACATCAAAAAACATGTCAGTTTACTTTAGTCAGATGAACTGAATGTCACTACAGCAATATGTTGTCATCCTTATTTAATACATCAAAAATATGTCAGTGTAATTTAGTCAGATGAACTGAATGTTAGTACAGCAATCTTTATCATTATTATTATTATTATTATTAATTACATCAAAAAACATGTCAGTTTACTTTAGTCAGTTAAACTGAATGTTGCTACAGCAAGATGTTATCATTATTATTAATTACATAAAAAAAATGTCAGTTTACTTTAGTCAGATGAACTGAATGTTACTACAGCAATATGTTATCATTATTATTAAATACATCAAAAAACATGTCAGTTTACTTTAGTCAGATGAACTGAATGTTGCTACAGCAATCTGTTATTTTTATTATTATTAAACACATCAAAAAACATGTCAGTATACTTTAATCAGATGAACTAAATGTTACTACAGCAATCTGTCATTGTTATTGTTATTATTGTTGTTGTTGTTGTTGTTATTATTATTATTATTGGAACGGGATAGCACAGTTGTCTGAGCGCTCGCTTTCCCCCAGCCAAGGTTAAGCAGCGTTGAGTGTGGTTACCAATGGGATGGGTGACCATTTGCATGCCTCAGCTTCAGTACAGTTCCCCTGGTTCACCCAGCTGTAAATGGGTACCTGCCCTCTTTAGGGTCAGGGAAGGAAAAGCAGCTAGGGAGAGGAGATGGACACACTCTCAACATGCTGGCCCCTAGAGAAGCTGAGGTCTCTGATGCCTTGCTCCCCTACAACCACATAGGTTATGGGGCTCCTATTATTATTATTAACTCCGTCAAAAAACATGTTGGTTTATTGTAGTCAGATAAACTGAATGTTACTTCAGCATTCTTCTGTTGTTTATTATCAGCTTTTTTTATGCTTGCTCTTCTGTTGCTGATATGCTAAGCATCTATACATAGTATATGAAGAACAGCACAGTTTTTTTTGTCATCTGGTCATTTGTGATTCATGTGGGGGTTATTATTTTTCTCATAATGAGAAAGTTTTGGGGATGGGGTTATTTTGGTTGGTTTGTTTTATTGAATAAACATGTCACTGATAAGTTTGATTCCTTTGTTGACTGTGTTCTATAGTGTGTGTGTGTGTGTGTGTGTGTGTGTGTGTGTGTGTGTGTGTGTGTGTGTGTGTGTGTGTGTAGTTGTGTGTGTCACTGTGTGTGTGTGTCATGTGTGTAGGTGTTAGAATAGAATGGCCTAGTGAACAGACCATAAGTGTGCTATCTTACTTGCCTAAGGGGACGGGATAGCCTAGTGGTCAGAACATTGGGCTGGCAATTTGACGACCCAGGTTCGAGTCCAGTCGAGGAGATTTTTCACCTGGAGTTAACATCAGTACTGACTCCACTCTACCCAAAAGTCCTTCGAATGGGACTTTAAACCAGGCCCTGTGTGCAAACGCATGCAAAACATCTTGCACACACGTTAAATCCTGTTCTGCTTTTCGTAAGAGTAGACCATCATGTGCTGGTGGGAACAGATGACATTTACAAAACTGCATACACATGGGGACTGGATGTAAAAAAGCACAAGAGTGCTTATTCCATAATTCTCGATATAAAAAAATAAAGAAAAAATAAAAGGGTATCGGTCTGAGTCTTGATGAGCTGTCCATTCAAGAGAAAGTTTTCCCCAGGGTTAAAATTGGTTCTGACTGTGTCTTGTCTGTCTGTCTGTCTGTCTGTCTGTCTGTCTGTCTGTCTGTCTGTCTCTCTCTCTCTCTCTCTCTCTCTCTCTCTCTCTCTCTCTCTCTCTCTCTCTCTCTCTCTCTCTCTCTCTCTCTCTCTCATATTTGATGTTACACTTGTGAAAAGACGAAAGTACACCATTACTACACACACACACACACACACACACACACACGCACGCACAAACTTTTAAGTATGGCACTCAATTTCCCATGGAACAAAAAAGGTGAGCTGAATATATATATATATATATATATATATATATATATATATATATTTTTTTTTTTTTTTTTTTTTTAATATATATATTTTTTTAAAATTATTATTCTTTTATATAGAGGATAATGGAATAAGCACTCAGGTGCTTTTTTACATCCAGTCCCAGTGTGTCTGCTGTTTTTTTTGTAAAACTTGTCATCTGTTCCCACTGGCACACGACGGCCTACTCTTCCGAAAAGCGGAACAGGTTTTAACATGCACAAGATGTTCTGCATGCGTTTGCACACGGGGCCTCGGTTTATAGTTTCATCCAAAGGACTTTTGGAGAGAATGGAGTCAGCACTGATGTTGACTCCAGATGAAAAATCCCCTCGAACTGGAATCGAACCCGGGTGGTCAAATTGCGAGCACAATGTTCTGACCGCTAGGCTATCCCGTCCCCCTGAGGAGAGAGAGAGAGGAGAGAGAGAGAGAGAGAGAGAGAGAGAGAGAGAGAGAGAGAGAGAGAGAGAGAGCAATGCATGATCGACTCATATCCAGCAATCAATAGCAATAGATTCCCACATCAGTGTTCCTTGGCCTACGATTGTGATTTTATCACTCCCTAGTTGCACAATGGAAAAACTGAAAATCTTCTCTCTCAAAAAAAAAAAAAAAAAAAAAAAAATCAGTCATTGTGTGAGAGAGAGACTCTGCGAATGGTTAGGCTACCCCGTCCTTTCTGTAAAATGACGTCACAATTGTCCGTCAACATTTAAAAAAAAAGTTTCTTGGTTCCGAGGTTCACCTAAACATGAAACTTGCGTACATGCGATTTGTTTTTTGTTGTTGTTTTGTTGTTGTTGTTGTTGTTGTTTTTATTTGTTGTTGTTTTGTTGTTGTTGGGGGGCGGATAGCCTAGTGGTCAGAACATTGCGCTGGCAATTTGACGACCCGTGTTCGAGTCCGGTCGAGGACATTTTCTTCCTGGAGTTAACATCAGTGCTGACTCCACTCTCCCCAAAAGTCCTTCGGATGAGACTTTAAACCGAGGCCCCGTGTGCAAACGCACGCAGAACATCTTGCGCACACGTTAAATCCTGTTCCGCTTTTCGTAAGAGTAGGCCATCGTGTGCCGGTGGGAACAGATGACAAGATTTACAGAACTGCATACACACGGGGACCGGATGAAAAAAAGCACATGATTGCTTATTCCATTATCCTCGATATAAAAGAATAAAATAAATAAATAAATAAATAAATAAATAAAATCAACTTTCCTTCCGGCACGAATTCGCTTACTCTTTTATATATATATATAGCCTATAAGGTGGAACCAGTTTTAAAGCAAGATGTTCTACCTACGTTCGCGCACGGGGCCTCGGTTCCTAGTCTCATACATGAAGTTTGGGGGGATTATTATTATTATTATTATTATTATTATTATTATTATTATTATTATTATTATTATTATTATTATTATTATTATTATTATTATTATTATTATTTATTCTTTTATATCGAGGATAACAGAATAAGCAATCATGTGCTTTTTTTCATCCGGTCCCCGTGTGTATGCAGTTTTTGTAAATCTTGTCATCTGTTCCCACCGGCACACGATGGCCTACTCTTACGAAAAGCGGAACAGGATTTAACGTGTGCGCAAGATGTTCTGCGTGCGTTCGCACACGGGGCCTCGGTTTAAAGTCTCATCCGAAGGAGTCAGTAGGCCTACTGATGTTAACTCCAGAGAAAAATTCCCTAAATAATCGGGTGCTCCAGTAGAG
>CM060336.1:8078393-8118393 GCA_030674155.1 Stramonita haemastoma
ATGCTTGATCAAGTTGTTGAACATTATGAGCCTATGAGTATGACAAAAGGTGGACCCAGAAAAAGCCACAATTAAAATAGCTCAAGTTTTGAAATTCTTAGATGCTCCTAATATTTTCTTTATAATGACTAATGTGTTCCTTATTAGTACACAAAAAAGAAAGCTGCACACTGCAAGAATGGACTTTCAAGTTTCATTTGACCATTGTTAGTGTTACAACTTAAACGTCTGTGGTGGACATATTTCAGGTTCACTTCATTCTGAAGATTTCAGCAAACAACAAAATTACCAGACAAGCACAATCCTGAAATAATCTTAACTTTCTTTTTTAAAAGGAGGTCATAAGTAATAAAATATATATTTTTTGGCAGGTCTGCTTTGCACTAGTAAACATTTTTACTGACTAATCCATCCTATGGTTCTTACAATAACTTACATTGATTTGTACAGTAGTCAAAGTGAAAGTCATGGTAGATGAAATAACAAAACATGGAAATGATTCTAAACTAGTTTCGTTTCCATGTCTAGAAACAACGTTTAGAATTGTAATATAATCAACCAAACCATGAATGCTGACCTGTACAAATTCATTTATTTGCAGATTTTCAGACGAATGACATTTGTTACAATTTCCAGTAACTCAGAATCAGAAATATTGGATACTGCCTGTTTTTGCTGGGAAAATTCAGGTCTTTGCATTTTTAAGATCAATCATTAGTCTAGTGTTAATTGGGGGGGGGGTTGTGTGCCTTCTTTGGGCTTATTCAGAATCTCTACTGATGGAACATCCTTATTTTACCTGTTTTGATGCCAGACTGGAATTGGTTCTGCACTAGATAATCTGCAATGGTTGCTCTAGTCTTCCCTTGTATGGATCCACATTAACCTTGGCATTCCAGTTGCCTTCTTGTAACTTATTTAGTTGATGAAACAATTCACTTCTTGTCGGATAAAAAAAAAATTGACTCTAAGTCTAATGTACATGAGTGTAAAATTTTACAATTTCTTCTTCATAATCATAGCCGTAGTTTGGGATTATTTAGTGTGTATACTTGAACCACATTGCTTACTGACATTGAGAGAAGACATAAAAAAAAATTATGCTTTCAGTTGGACTGTAACTGTGTGACTAAGGAGTCTGCTGGATATTGGGTAGCAATAGCAATTAGCATCCAAGTACTGATCTTTTCACTTTTGATGTTGCCTTTGATCAAGAATCCGAAATACACTCCCCTGTTCATTGTCAGCATTTAAATAATGCGTGTCTCATGTCTGGCTCCTACTGCAGTAGAGAACATATTCTTCCTGAAGTTCCTCAGTCTGGTGTTTGCCCAAATCCCTTTGTCTGACCTAATAGAGGCCCATTCCATGCTAGCAGAGCTCTATACACATGTAGTGGTTGAGTTCATGATCTGAGAGAAAAGAAATATCATCTCTTATTTTTCTGCTTCCAAGGGTGAGATTACACTTCACACAACAGTGATGAAGTCTTCTCTTATTTTGGTTGGTTGGCATTGATCAACATTACTTGTCTCTTCTTTTTAAAGATGCTGTATCATACAGTGTGCAATTGAAGGCATGGCTATTCTAAATGTAGTCTGGTAGTTGACAAATGATCTGTTTCGAGAATGGCTTCCTTGATAAAATCTCTTTGGCTGACAGGATGGGTAGACATTTGGGATTGAAAGAACAGTGGACATGGGGATCAAGAAATTTTGAGGAATGAACAGTCAGTTGTAAACCTGTATGTCAGAGCAGCATTTTCAACAAAACTTCAAAGTCTGTATTACCTATACTTTTGAAATAATTAATGTGTAACAAGAAAGAAATTAAGACAAAAGCTTTAGCTGAATATATTTATCTTGGACATAAATATCCTAACTTACACAGCAAAAGTATTACCTTCTTAAAGCTGTAAGGACCAGAAGTTATTTTGGGACACAGGACTAGTCAAAGGTTTGCCTATAAGGATAAAATTTGTTGTCTTCTTTTACTTAGCATCTTATCGAAATTCCTTTGTGAGGTCTATCTCACTGCAGAAGTCTGTTCAAAAGATTATTACTCTGGAGCACAGAAACATGTGGCTATTTTTCTTACTGCCTCGTGTCTAGTCTTTGAATTCAGCATGATTATTCCTAGATGTATGATGAATTGATGTAATGTTGAACTGCCACCTAATGTTTTCCATCTGTATCTCAAAGCAGATGATATGACATTGTGCCTGGCGTTCAAACAAGGTTGAAACGATTGTTTGGCCAATTCCTTTCTTAGGGCCAGAAGTGCCCCGAGGAAGTATTGCTTTCCGTTGCAGACTCGTTTGGACATTGGGGCCTGCATAGCCTTTCAGCTGCCCACCAATGTCAGTCATACGGTTCGCGGAGTTTTGCTGCAGCCAACCCCAAGAAGTTGAATTGTCCAATTTGGCAACAGAGCGATTGAGGAGAAAAGTCTAGAACAAACTAGTAAGTAATAGCCACTTTGTTTTCCTTTGTTCTCCAGTTGTAATTTTCTTTAATTGTGCTTTCCATGCTGAAGTTTTGTATTCTTTATTCAAATCGCATGCACTTAATTGTTAAATTTGACATTTTCTCTCTCTGTCCAGTTGTTGGCTTTGGAATTTGTGCATATTTAGTATTCTCACACTCAGGTCAAGGTTTGTGAATTTTTTTTTTTGGTTTCAATTTTGATAACTCATTAATTAACTGTAAACTGAATTGATGTAATTTAAGTAAAGTTTTTTTTTTTTAATAACATTTTTATGTTCATTACCCGTAAGACAATAAGAAGACTGTGTTCAGGATTGATAAGTGCTATTGAAAAGATTAAAAAAAAAAACTTTTTTGAAACAAAAAAATGTTTTGTATTACTGATTTTGAACTTTTTTGGCTTTGTAATCCGGAAAGTAAAGATTTGTTTGTTCATATTATAATAAATCAAAAAACATTTTTGATGAAAAAAAACACCCCAAAATAAGAAAAAAAGAAAAACAGAATTGGTCATTTCTATTAAATGATTTTGAGGAATGGTAGTATTCAATTATTTTGATACAAAAAATTTGCAGTTAAAATTACAATAACATTTCACGCTTAGTAAGTAGTAAATGAATAGAGAATCTATCTAGACAGAAGAGGAGAGTTATTTTGTTTTCATAAATGATCACTTTGTAAAATAACTTTTTTTCAGAGTTTGTTTTGTGCACGTAGATGAAGTAATACTAGAAGCAATTGTAAGATTGAGAAGCATTCATTTTTGCTCATTTATTTTTTGATTTAATAATTAAAACTTTTAAAAACTTAAAGAAAAACCCCCCCAGAGCAAAACACAATTCAGCTGAGCCATTGGGGATTAAGTAAGATGTAAATTAGCAAGTTATCAAGAGTGGTTTCAAAAAGCTTTTGAGATAATTTGTAATGTTGTTGAGATTGTTAAAGATTGGGTAGTATTCACAGAGGCTGATGTGTTTGGTTGTATGCAGTCTGCATTGGTGCTTGTCAGTGTGTGTGTGGTTGTGTGTGTGTGTGTGTGTGTGTGTGTGTGTGTGTGTGTGAGGTGAGTGAGTGTGAGTGAGTGAGTGAGTGATGGTGAGTGAGTGAGTGAGTGAGTGAGTGAGTGAGTGCTGGGAAGGAAAGCAAAGGACATGGGGATTCATGTAAGAGCTTTATGAGGGTCTTTTATCTCTTTTATTTTTTAAAGATGGCAACTGTTTTCTACTCTTGAGAAAATCTCCTTTGTCCATTTTTGTTGGTTTTGTTGTAGACTTTTTGTAATTTATTTTTTTTTTTTTTACAAGACTTTGATTTTTTTCAGAGGAGATTTTTGTGTGAAATAAACTTACGGAAGTGTTGAAAGTTCCGTGAAGTCTAGTGAAAAAATTGGTGATTTGGATTAAAAAAAAAAAAATAAAAAAAAAAAATCTATTTAAATTCAATTTGATGTAAGTTTAGAATTCATACAACTTTTTGGTTGTCACCTTTTGAATATTTTCTGCTATTTTAGAGAACTGTAGTTTATAAACTGTCATGAAAATAATCATATTTTTAAGAACAATAATGTGGTTGGTGCATGTGTCTTATTTGAAGAAGTTAAAGTACCACACAACTGGTTTCTTCTGCCGTGTGCTGTTTGGAAGCTATCCTTTAAGATGTTACATGGATGAACACTTGACAAGTGGAAGAGGTAGATCTGTAAAGATAGAAATGCTGCTCGAAGTTGTAGGACAGAGCTACTAGCTGTTTCGTAGAGTGTTAAGTGGTATAAAAGCTGGCGCAGAAACTGAAAGGTAGCAGAGGTGATTTGATTGGATTGTGGAATAATGAGGACAAGAGCTGTTAAAAGATACGCTTTAAATATCAAAATTCAGCTTTATTCCTTTGCTGATGCTGGATGTTATTTGCTTTCCCAATGCTATGAAGCCATTCAGTTATCCGACACTGTTGGATACCAAAATATGTGTCTTTGCAATAAAAATGGTTGAAAAATAAGCCCAGATTTAGAAGCCTCATCCAGTTATCTTTAGAAACATAATGTAACTTGTTTCTCAGTTGTATTTGTTGTCTGTCACTTTTCACTTTGGAATTTTTGGGGGGTAAATTATTACTGACCTCAATTTTTGAAAAATTCCCTGGGGAAGCCTAGCTCTGAAAGGGTTAATTTCATACTGTGTTTTTAAAATATTTTTTTTATATAGTTTTGAAATAGTCTCTCCTACAAGTAAAATGATAGAAAGTTAACATTCTCAAAGTCAGAATGATACTTGAGCAGAAAGCATCACAGTGTTGACAGACCCAGTGGCTGGACTGCAAGTGGCTATAGTTAGTACTGTGCCCAAGCCTTTGCAGATCCATGAAAATTGCCTTAAATCATTGCAATGTTTGACGGTTTTAGGCATAATATTCTAGTATGAGTTTTTAAAAAAAAAATTTAGTCAATGGTATACTACCTGAATAGTGGTAATAGCACACCAAAGTTCTCCAGTAACTAATATAGTTTGCAGACAGGTTGTCTTTTGAATTGGTCATGATTATTACTGTGCATGCTCATGCGTACACATACAGGCACACACACTCACTCAAACACACAATAGAAAATGCACTTCTTATTCAAAGTACTGTCTGGAAATAAAAATTTGACTTTGACACACACACATGCATTCATGCACGCATGCCTGCTCACTCACTTGTTTGTTCACTCACTCGCTTACTCACTCATTTTCTTTCAATAGTCTCATCCTCATTTACACACACGCAAGCACACATGCACGCGCTTGCACTCTCCACCACACACACACACACACACACACACACACACCACACACACACACACACACACACACACACACACTCTCTTCTCTCTCTCTGTCTGTCTGTCGTTCTGCTGTCTGTCGTCTGTCTGTCTCTTCTTTTCTCTCTCTCTCTCTCTCTCTCTCTCTCTCCTCTCTTCTTCTTCCCCTCTCTCAGTCTGTAACTGTGATCTTTAATTATCTTCTTAACCCATAGTGTCTACATAGTTAAGCATTCCTTATCTAACCATGCCTTTGTGAATAGATTTGTTTGCTCTCTCTGTATGTCTCTGTCTCTCTCTCTGTCTTCTGCCTGTCTGTCTGTCTCTCTATCTCTGCCTCTGTCTTTCTCTGTCTCTGTCTCTCTCTTTGTCCCTCTGTCTAGTGTCTGTCTGACTCTCTCTGAGTTGGTGTGTGTGTGTGTGTGTGTGTGTGTGTGTGTGTGTGTGTGTGTGTGTGTGTGTGTGTGTGTGTGTGACTATGTCTCACCGTGTCACTGTCTCTGTCTCTATCTCTGTCTATCTCTATCTCTTTCTCCTTCTCTCTCTCCCTCCTTTTGAGCAAAAGTAGCATTCTCACCTTCAGGAAATGTTGTGCTAGAAGTTTCCCCTTTTCCATCATTCCGTCCTGTCTCTTACTTTTTTTTTTTCTTTCTGTCTGTCTGTCTGTCTGTCTGTCTGTCTCTTCTCTCTCTTCTTCTCTCTCTCTCTCTCTCTCTCTCTCTCTCTCTCTCTCTCTTCTCTCTCTCTCTCTCTCTCTCTCTCCTCTCTCCTCTCCTCTCCCTCTCTCCCCCTCTCCCTGACAGTTATGAAGTATTAAGTTCCATAATTGATTGGTACAAACAGAATTATGCTATGTTTTTTATTCCCCCCCATTTTCTTTGTTATTAGTTTGCGTTTACTAGTTTGTATCATTATAGAAGGCTGGATGTAAAACAATTGTCATGCTTATTCTTTCACCTTCTGAAAATAAAATTCAATCAATCTCTCTCTCTCTCTCTCTCTCTCTCTCTCTCTCTCTCTCTCTCTCTCTCTCTCTCTCTCTCTCTCTCTCTCTCTCTCTCTCTCTCTCTCTCTCTTTTGGTCATATATAATGTATACTGTGATACTTGCTTCCTCAGTTGATGAAAAAAAAAATCCTTGGTGGTATGTTTGAATAAGGGTTTATTTTGAAAATCTGTAACGTCTAAAATGCTTAAGAATTTATTGGTTCATTCAGAGTTGAACCCCCCGCTTCCCCGAACCTTGAAAGGTGTTTAATGTTTTTGTTTTGTTGATACTTGTTTGTGATGATAATTTTTGAAATTTGTGGTAGTCCTGTTTGGTGGGTATTTTTTGGCTCAGATCTTGTTGCACCATGAGTTGAATCATAGTGATGTAACATGATTTTCTATTTTTTATTTTTTTTAGGTCCCTGGAGACTGTTATAGACTGTTATATCCTAACTATGTACTTACTATCATTACACAGTGAAACCAGATACCTGTGGCCACCCAGCATGGAACAACTACAGTATCAGGTCACACTGCTGCCCACAGATTGATTTTCAACTTCAGAACCCTGTGGTCAGAGGACATCTGAGTGCTAAGGGCAAGAGCTAATGGATCATACAAGACATCAGACATCCAACATCTGTGTTGGTTGAACTTGATTGGATGGTCACAAAAGCTCATGAGATTCACAAAAGACCATGAGATGTCACAAAAGACCATGAGATGTCACTACAGAGACCATAAGTCATGAATGCCCAAGTCCATGAGATGTCATCTGAAAAAGACCATGAGAAGTAAAATCAGAACCGGAAGCAGAAATTTTGTGAGGATGATCAATCTCAAGTTCACTCCATATTTCCCAGGTGATGAGTGACTAATATGAAGGATCACAGCAGGGGAAAATAAGGAGAAGCCTGCTGCTCTGTTAAAATTTAAAATGGAACACGCCTGAACAGCACTTGTTACCCTGGCGACAAAAAGGGGTTCAGCTTTTGGATTGAGACGTCTTTGTGAGGAAGGAGAAGGCATCAATTGGACACAGCATTCTGAGGAAAGCTCTGAGGTGGCCTGACCTGACGGGTATTGTCCAGTGTATGCAAACATTTTAGGAACGTTGCCTATACATTTTTTTCTTTGCAACTGGTTTTTATGCTCAAAATTTAACGGCTCCCCTGCATAAAAGTCTATGGCAAGATTAAATCAGTTTTGGGAGTTAAAAAACAAAAGTTTGCAGTTTTGGAAGTATTTTTGTTTTTTAAAGTTTATTTTCAATTGTAAATGAAATTATATTAGCTAATTGTAATGCAATGGATTGTTTAAGCCACTGATACAAAGGGGGTTTTGTGTTTTTTCTAGGCTATAAAATTTGGAAACTATTCTGGTAGAACATCAGTAAAACCTTGCTTTTGAAGTAGCTGTGGAAGGATCTGTCTTCGAGTCATGCGGCCAGCTTTTCAGACCTCCAGGAAATGAATACAAAATGCTGTTGTAACCTAGATGAAAGACATGGTTTATAACTAACAAACTACCAAGTTTTCCTCCCATCTCTTTTTTGTTAGTTTTTTTTGTGGGGTGGGGGTGGGATAGCCTAGTGGTTGAGCTCATCACATGATGGCCTGGATTCAAGCCACCATCGGGGCACCAGTTATAGGGGATTTTTCCCCTGGAGTTAACATCAGTGCAGGCTTGCTCACTCGAAAGTCCTCCAGGTAAGACTGTAAACCAAGGTCCCATCTGCAAACCTATGCAGAACCACTTGTGACCGCCAACGACCATAAAACCAGGCCATTGTGTTCTGTCATGAATGATGACAAAATTAAAAAACACATGCACACAGGTGTTGTCTTTAGACATCATCCCTGAAGTCGGAAGGTGGCTGCCTTAATGGTGGGCAAAACAGTTGCTTTGCAAAATATCACCATTGGTGAACCTTGGAGCTATGACGAGGAATAAAAACAAAAACATATCTGTGGAAATTGCTGGCAGGACCATTCCTGCCATGACCCAGGGCTGTTTCTGCCCATCCCTCAGAATGGGGGGATTGGGGGAAAGGAGAGCTATCAATGTTAGGCCGCCATGACCTCACACACCAGGAAAGAAAGGCCCTGCACTGCTACTGCCGCTGTGATGCTGTCGTGGCGTTTTTTTTTTCTTTTCTTTTTTTTCTAATCAGCAATCACAGGACACTTAAGCCACTGCTGTCCACACCAACTTGATGGTAAAGCCAGACTGGAGTGAAATATCCACTCAGATGGTGACTTATCACCCCATCCCTTTCAAGACAGCCTCAGGGATGTACAGGCTCGGACAGAAACTTTGCTCAGAAATGGATGTGGAAAAGAAACCAAAGGAAAGTCACCTCAAGTCAAGGGTGCTAATGGCAACAGAATCATACACATTTTTGTGTGTGTGGATTGTTTGATGGAAGTGATGTTTGACAAGGATGATCATTTACTCACCTTTGCATTATGGTAGCTTGTTGTTTTAATGTTTGCTTCGATATATTTGAACAGAGTAACATTTTCTTCATGTCTTAAGTTTAGTTTTAGGGGTTTAATTAATTAAAAAAATTAAAAGTTTTGTTTCAGTTTTCCTTGCTGGATTTTTGAACAGGTTATGCAAATTAGTTTGTCAGTGGGGTAAAAAATGCAGCACATTTATTACACTTATTTCCTTTTTTTTTTTTTTTCTGTTCTTTTTCTTTTGCTACCTCATGTGATGTCACAAGTGCTGCTTGTTCCACTTCAATATACATAGTTACTTCACCTCAGTCTCACATTTTGCCATGAGGTGAACACCCAGAAGAGTTTGCTTCACTGCCAAGACTGGCATGTTTGTATCCAGTATATGTGGTGAGCTGCTACCAACAAAACCTCCCGCAAATGACAGTGATAGCTTTGTCACTGAGCCAGTTTGAGTCAGCAGGCCATCATCCAGTGGGAAGATTTTGTCCCATGTTCTTCAACCACTGATTGGATGATTTTGCTTCAGATGCTGAAGACTTTTGACATGAATTTAACACGGGCGTAAACGAGTTGAAAGAATGGAAACTGAGGTTTCTACAACTGTGTTAGACCAGATTCTGAAGTGTTTGATAGTAACATTAGCTATTATCTCAAGGTGCAGATCAGTTGGATTTGTTTATGTTTTCAGCTTGATAAGTCAGCCACAGTAACTCTGTGATTGTCACAGAGGATTGTCAGATTTATATTGTATCACAGATCCTGATTTTAAGAAATTAGTTTGAGTCATGTTAATATCAAGATTTAGACTATGGAAGCCATTCTGTTTTTCAGTTGAATTGATGAAGAGCAGGTGATGCTATGCAAAAAAACAGTTTGGTAGGAGACCTTGATGAATTTATTCTGCATTCAGAGTTGATAATAGCATGATATTTGATTTGCAGAAGTGTTGTAATTGTTCCTGAAGCAAAATTGTAGCCACTAATCTGTAAACAGCTTCCTTGTTTTACATCATTACTGTAGCCCTTATTGTGACTTCAGAGTTGATATCTGAATGTGATACCAGTGTGCATGTGGTTTCATGACAAATGTCATCATTCCAACTAACATGAAGTGGATACTCCTCTTCCAAAAGTGGAACAGGATTTCATATTCATGCAAGATTATTTGCGCATGCATGGGACGACCATCTTTCTTCATCAAACGCTCAGACAGCAACTGTTCTTGTCGTATTTATGAAAATGTGTTGAGCTGCTGTTAAGCCCCTGACAAGTCAGGCCCAGCACATCGGACTTTGGCATGGTGCGTGGGACCTTGCTGAGAACTCATCCAAAAGATTGGAAAAGGATTGGAATCTGCACACAAGTTGGTTGCAGAAGCTGAGAAAGATTCTGTCTGCAACCTGGCTCAAGAATTCATTCAGCATCTTGCTCCTGAAGCCAACCAAGCTCCAGAATGACTTTTTACAGACTCCAGTCTTGAAAACTTTGTTTTCTTGGAGTAATTCATTTTGGTGCTGAAAAAAATGCGTCTTGGTGTGTAACTTTCAGGTACAGCTGAGGAAGACAAAGGGCTGTTCTCCCATCCCTTCTCCTATTTACAATATTTTACTTCTCTGCCCCCCCCCCCCCCCCCCTTCCTTGGCAAGACTAATTATTGTGGCATTATTGCCTTATACTAAATGTCACTTTCTGTTAGTAGTCAGCACTGAACTGTGCAACAGCATCTCCTGCTACAAGTAGAGAAGGAGAATAGAAGGAAGATAAATGACAACTTTGACCAAACCTACCATCGCCTTTTTCTTTTGGGCTTGGTCTTTTTATAATTATGGTGAGATTTTGCATATGCGACTGTTTTTGCCCACCGTTATTAAGTTAGCCGCATTCTGACTTCAGGGAGTCATTTACAATTGCCTCCATATATGTAGAGGAATTATGCCTTTCTTCTAGAGATCCATTTTTGTTCTTAGAATAATGTTTAGACTGATACTGTGATAGTGATGTGGATTGAAAGGTGATTTGTACAATTTGATTGATCTGGTATGTGCATTCATGAAACAAATTTGAAAGAATGCACATTTTTTTTAAGAGAGAGGAATCCAACAGATGAAATACCAATCTTCTATTTTTCTTCATCGAAAGCACATACAGTAACTATTGTTGTCTGTTATATGAGTGAAAATGCATCGTGCTGTCGTTAAGTGCCTGACAAGTCAGGCTCAGTGCATCCGACTTAGGCATGGGAGAGAATTGTCATATTTTAATCCTTTCTGGAAGAAAGGTAGGAGGCTGGACCAAGAAGGCAAAAGAGACAAGAATGAAGTGACAGGAAGAAAAGAAACAAGGCAGAAACAAAGAGAGGGATAGAAAAGGAGCTTTTCCTAGCATAGAATTTTCAGGTGGGGATGCTATTCATACTGAGAGGTTCCGGGCATTCCCACAGGGGAGAAATACCAGTGAAGTGAACCATTACTTTGCTTCACTTTTTTCATGAAGAGTTATTGGAGGCACATAGCCGAGTATTTCAGGCAGTGCATGTAAAACAAGTTGAAACATGAGAACTCGGTTGAGTCTCATCTGAAGGACTTGCAGGAGAAAGGAATCACAGTGGATACCAGGGAGGAAAAGTCCACTTTGATGGACTCCTTTGTGGAAACTTTGTTATTGTCCGATCAGGAGGAGTGAATTTTCAGGCAGTGTGTTCTGGGCAAGTTGAACCCAGCAGAACGTATCGCTCACCAGGTAGCAGGGTGCATGCAAGGTTTGTTTTTGTCATCAGTCCAGCTGACAAGAGCTTGCTGTTTCTACTACAGAAAGTGGAAGAGTTTAATGTATGCATGATATGCGTTCATGCATGGGATCTTGGTTTATAGTCTCATGAAAAGGACTTTCTGGGGAAAGGAGCCAATACCAGTGCCAAGTCCAGGTGGAAATCTTTTCATCCCTTTCTGGAGACTTGAACGCACACCCTCATCATGTGGCCACAAGTACAACATTGAACACCTGGCCATTGTGCACCACCAGAGGATATTAGCAGTAGCTCCCAGCTGTAAATTTGATAGTACTGGGGTCACATCACATGAAGTGAAGAATATGATGTTTATAACCAACCAATGCAAGTAAGCCACACCTTGCTGCTTGAAAAAGTGCTGGTGAAAAGCATGAAAGCTTGCAGCAGGTTTGCTACCTATGGGTAAGAACTCTTTACTTGATTTTCATGCACTGCACAGGGTGATGTTCAAGACGGATTCAAGGAATGGCTGCTGTTACTGCAGTCACACATTTTGAGCAAAGGAATCTGATGGACAAAGCAACTCTGAAGCAGATACCCTGATATGGATGGATTGGTTGATGCTACAGCACTGACTGAAAAAATCAAATGAGGCAGGTGTGGACAGCAGGGTGGGTTCCTGTGTCGTTGTCCAAAGAGCAAAGACTGTGTGAAGGCAGATGGGTGTTGTCCATTTCCAATCGGCTGACATACTTGGAAAGCGTTCATGATGATATGACACCACAGTATGTGGGAGCCACAGGTATTTTCTCCACATCTGGACTGAAATGGATTTGACAGTCCTGTGCCAGATGACAACTCTATGTTGAAGAAGTCATTTTGACTTCAACATCTGCCAACCCAGTAGATTTTAGACCATGATTTTGCATATGCAAAATCTCACCATTGGTGAACGAACCTTGGAGCTCTAGCCGAGGAACGAGAAGAAAAAAAGTCATGACTACAGTGATCAGGATATGTGAGATACTGGCTCTCAACTGGCTGGAAAGCAACATGGCCTGGTGGTGGTGTTGTCAGCTGGGATGAATATGGTGACTGTTTAGTATGTTGATCACTTGATGTGTACTTTTTCTTATATGTTTGAATTTGCAGTATTGAATTGGATTTTGTGTTAATATTTTATTTGTATTAATTTTTTTAAAGTATCATTTGTATTTGTCCATTCTGCGTAATCACACCCTGGCCTAAGCAAATATATTTGAACAAACAAGTAGCAGTCAGTGGAGAGTCCTCTTTTGGATTATTGATGTGTGAAAAGGTGTTTGAAAGGAAATGGTGTTTGGTTGGTGGCAGGGAACTTTTTAAACATTTTTTTTTATAATAGCACATCATGTGCTGAATGCTTTACTGATGACTTAGATTACAGTGTCAAAGGGGTTTACATTTATATGCATACCTTACAGTTGTTATAATGCAGTATTCTGATAGATTCTGTTTAATTTAAGTAACATATACCAAAGTCACATAAGAATGCTTGACAAATGTGAAAGTTGCAGCGAATTGAAAGAAAAGGGCATTAGGGTTAGGCTACTGATTATGAGACTTCATATTTGTGGCATTATGAATCAGATAGGTGAGCATGAAGATGATGATGATGATGATGATGATGATGATGATGATCGATGATGATGATGAATGATGATGATGATCAGATAGATGAGCAATGATGATGATGATAATGATGATGATAATGATACTACAGACAATCAAGTCAAGATGCTTGGTTTTAGCTGTCATAAAGAATCCACTATAAAGTTAAGAGCTTGCAAGTGAGAAGATTGGAAGACCTCCTGGTGCCAAAAAATGTTTTTCTGCTGCTATAAAGATTAAAATAAGTGTTTTCCATGAACCATACTTGGTATTCAAGCTTCTGTAGATCCCTGAAGTTTGAATGCAGCAACCTTAATGATAGGGAAAAACGGTCATGCATGTGTACGCAAAATCTCACCGTTGGTGCACCTGGGAGCTTTAGACAAGGAACAAAAACAGCCCCCAAACTTCCGTAGTGATTCTTGGCTTACCCAGACTCTGGAGGCAGATGCTTACACTTACAGTGTTGGGCAGTTCATTTGAACAAAGTCCACGTTCATAAAGTGGATGATATTTAACCCCTAGACTGTCCCACCCAGAAAATTTTCTGTGGTGAAACGTGCACTCTATACGCCTACACCCCGAACATTTTCAGGGTTATGACTTGATGTTAACAGACCTAGCTTCCCTGACTACAGTTAAAGGGAAACAACTCCAAAATAAATGGAGATCACTTTTCTGTTGCTTGGTAACATCTAGCTACATAAATGTGGCAAAAATGTTCAATTTTTAGCTCATATTTTGTAGCCCCGTCACCCTCCTAGTGCCGAGGCTCTGGGCAAGTGTTAGTCTGAGCCCAATGGTCCAGCATGCCTTCCTTCATTGGGGTTGAAACTCCCTAGATCATAGTCCATGAAGCTAACCACAGACCAGGGAAGCTGGTTCATTTTGCAACTCAATAATGTGCTACTATCCATCTTTGCAAAGATGGACAGTTCAGAACTCTTCCAGATTTTTGTTATGAGAGGTAGGCAAAGATGATTATTGGTGCTCACCTTATTCATTGTTACTGATCGATGATTATTATTTATTTTATTCTTTTATATTGAGGATAATGGAATAAGCACTCGTGTGCTTTTTTCATCCAGTCCCCTTGTGTATGCAGTTTTGTCAATCTTGTTATCTGTTCCAACTGCACACAATGACCTACTCTTACGACAAGCGGAACAGGATTTAACGTGATTCAAGTTATGTAATTGGTGGGACAGTCTCCAGTCCATCTGTGTTTATGGGGATGACTGGATGTGTCTCTTTGAAATCCTACCCATGTAGGTGTGGTGGTTGGAATAACATACCGGTCACTGTTTCATATGCCAGAGTGGGTATCTCTGTTGGCCTCTCACAAAAGGGAATGGGGGCTAGTATGATCAAGTTGTTCAGTCGTGCTATTGGATCCCATGCCTCATGTTAACCTTCCATGACTTAGATCAACTCCCTTGTGGTGATCTTTGTTTGGGTAACTTTGCTGGAAAATCGCTCTGAGGTTGCCAGTGATGAGATTTTTGCTATGTGACTTGTTTCCCCCCAACATCAGTTAGCCACATTCTGACTTAAGAGATACAGATGAGAAGTGTACCAATGTGGCCAGGACAGTTGGGAGGAACCTCCCAGCTCTTTTGATTTTGAACTGTTTTGGGGTGTTTTTGATGTGCACAAGTTCATAAACACATGGTCTGACTGATCTAGAGTCTCTTCCAAAAGACTTGTCATTCAGTTCGGTTTTCCCATCAAACGGAAAAAAGGGCAAAGCTGGGAATCCAACGTGGAGCCTCATGGTTTACTTATTAGGCAGGTGAACGTCTTTTAACTGCCCTGCCACTTACCTTCTTATCTGCTTAAATATTGGCATGAAAAATGGAGAAAATCTGTGTCCTAAATTTGCCATGTGTAGTTGGGATTCGAATGTGGGATTCGAATGTGTGACTGAGAGCACGAGGATTAGAAATCACTGGTTTATTTGACTGTTGTGATCGACAAACAGAAAAAAAATGAAGATAGTTGTATTTGGTGACATTGGATACCCATGCCATGGCAAAGTATATGAAACAGGATTTGTTTTATTTAATTTATTTATCTATTTATTTATTTTGAGGATTATGAAATAAGCACTTATGTGCTTTATTATTAATTTTTTTAAAATCCTGTCCTTGTGAGTGTTTAGTTTTTAAATGTTGTCTAAAATGGAAAATGAATATTAAGATTTTTGTTGTCAGGGTGCCTAAAGGGTGGATTTTTAAAGCATGCTATGTATTCTGAGAATGAAGAGAATTGCTCAGTGGTCAGAGAGATGGGAGTGCTACCCATGGCACTCTATGCATTGCCTCTTAACTTTGAGAAGGTGTCAATAACACTAGTTTAAAAAAAGTTAAAGTCTGTCTCGAGCCTAAGGCTCATCAGGCCAGTGCTTATCCTGGTTTTTGTGGCGTTAAGGACTGAGAGTCATAGACTCCCCCTGGATAGGACGCCAGTCTATCGCAGGGTTAACCCCCAACACAAGGTTGGTACCCCTTTTACACCTGGGTGGGGTGAGAAAATACCGTAAAGTGCCTTTTCCAAGGGCACAACCCATGCCGAAAGCTGGGATCGAACCGCAACCTTTAGATTACGTGTCCAACGCCCTAACCACTAGACTACAGCGGCGGCTCAATAACACTAGAGGTGTTACTATTTATCAGGCACCCTGTGCCTTAGCTCAGGACTAGAGAATCACTGTTTGATAAGCTTATTAGAAGTGTTCTTTATCATGGTGCTCGGAGCCTTGGCTGAAAGTTGTTGGAAGGGAGAATTACAATTTCTTTTAAGAAAAAAATCCTATTGGTTAGAGCTCTGAAGTTCACCTATCAGACAGCGAGATTTTTGTGTATGCAACTCTTCTCCCCCCCCCCCCTCCACCATTAAGGTAGCTGAATTCTGACTTCAGGGATGGTTTAATTAAAGATGACACCTGTGTGCATGCCTTATTTATGTTTGTATATTTATAAAAAATGATCGTCTGTTTCTTCTGGCACGAAATGGCCTACTTTTTCCGAAAGATGAAATGGGTTTTTAATTAATGCATGAGCAAGATGTTCTGCATGCATCTGCATGTAGGACCTCAGGACCTCAGTTTATAGACTCATCTAAAAGATTTTGACATTTTTGACTGGTCATACTGGGAAGAAAACAGCAAGGCCGGGAATCAAACCCATGACCTGATGTTTTACTTGTTAGGAGGTGGATGTCTGAGAATTAATAACATAATTAATTCCGTGTAGCACCCAGTGCCGAAGCTGTAGATTGTTAGTAGGGAGAGTGACTACTGTGATCAGAACAGTAGAGGCATATTAGTTCGGTTCTGCTCTGCTGTAGACAGTCTAAAGAGAGCATTGCTGTGTTATTGCATTGTGTGTTTGAATGGACATTTATTGTGTGGTTGAAACTGTCAAGTTCGAGAATTGTATATTATGTGTGTGATCAGAGTTTTGAAAATGTTGCGATCTAATACCCAGGCTTCCACCTTGAGTGGAGAATGACTGTGGTCAGAAATATTTTAGCGCTCAGTGCTTAGGCTCTTACTATTGAGGGAGAATTACTGCATGGGGTAGAATTTATTTTATTTTATTTATTTATTCAAGGATGATGGAATAAGCACTCATGTGCTTTCAGGGTTTTTTTTGTTGCTTTTTTTACATCCAGTCCCCGTGTACAAATGCCTTTGTAAATGTTGTTGTCTGTTCCCACTGGCACACTGTGGCCTACTCTTATGAAAAGCGGAACAGGTTTTAACATATGCGCAATGTGCTTTGCGTGCGTTCGCACATGTTCCTTTGGTGGGATTGGAGACAGCACTGAAGTTAACTCCAAGGGAAAAATCCCCTTGAATGTGATTTGAACCAGCGATGGCAGATCTCGATTGCAATATAAAATGCTTTATTCACCAGGTTTTGCATAAGTACTGCATGATGAGAAGATTTGCGGTTTTTTTTATTGTGACATTCTGTACCCAGGCCCTAGAGTGCTAGAATGGAGAATAGCTATGTGGTCAGTTCATTAGACTTATTCTTTATCTTGATGCTCCATGCTTAAGCTCTTGTCGTCATGAAGGGGGAATGACTGTGTGATCAGAACAGTAGAGGTCTTATTCATTGTGATTTTTGATCGCTCAGATTTTAATGGAGAGTGTTGTAGAGGTAAAGAAAGAGGGGCATGGTGGCTGAGTGGGTTAGACTTGGGACACATTGTTCAAGGATCACTGTTCAAGTCTTGAACACTTTGTTCAAGGATAACTGTTCAAGACTTCGGACTCATTGTTCAAGGATCACTGTTCAAGACTTTGACACATTGTTCTCGAATGACTGTTCAAGTATTGGACACTTTGTTCAAAGATCACTGTTTAAGACTTTGAACACATTCTACTCAAATCACTGTTCAAGTATTGGACACTTTGTTCAAAGATCACTGTTTAAGACTTTGAACACATTCTACTCAAATCACTGTTCAAGTATTGGACACATTGTTCAAGAATCACTGTTCAAATCTTGGACACATTGTTCATGAATCACTGTTCAAGTATTGGACACATTGTTCAAGAATCACTGTTCAAATCTTGGACACATTGTTCAAGAATCACCGTTCAAATCTTGGACACATTGTTCATGAATCACTGTTTCAAGACTTTGGACACATTGTTCATGAATCACTACTGTTCAAGTATTGGACACATTGTTAAAGGATCACTACTGTTCAAGTATTGGACACATTGTTAAAGGATCACTACTGTTCAAGTATTGGACACATTGTTCAAGGATCACTACTGTTCAAGTATTGGACACATTGTTCAAGGATCACTACTGTTCAAGTATTGGACACATTGTTCAAGGATCACTACTGTTCAAGTATTGGACACATTGTTCAAGGATCACTGTTCAAGTATTGGACACATTGTTCAAGGATCACTACTGTTCAAGTATTGGACACATTGTTCAAGGATCACTGTTCAAGTATTGGACACAATGTTCAAGGATCACTACTGTTCAAGTATTGGACACATTGTTCAAGGATCACTGTTCAAGTATTGGACACATTGTTCAAGGATCACTACTGTTCAAGTATTGGACACATTGTTCAAGGATCACTGTTCAAGTCTTGAACACTGTTCAAGGATAACTGTTCAAGACTTCGGACTCATTGTTCAAGATCACTGTTCAAGTATTGGACACATTGTTCATGAATCACTGTTCAAGTTTTGGACACATTGTTCAAGAATCCCTGTTCAAGTCTTGTTCATAAGCTGCCAGGTTGGAACAAACTTGCCTTAGACGCCAGCCCCTTTCCAGTCCATTGAATGAGACTTTAACCCTCTTAGTCCCGATCCAGGATTTGCCAGGATTGAAAAATTACCCCCCCCCCAAGTCCTGATCCGGATTTGATGGGATTTACATACAGTAGATATCCATCACGCTGTGACCATCACTAATTGCTACCACATGTTAAACCTCTATCAGGCTAGAAGGAGAAACCCTGTAGAGAGTCTGGAAGTAATTATAGCTGCTGGTATGTACTTAGAAGGAGGAAAAGGCCAGTGAGCATGCATGCCTGACCTGATTTCGTGATGGAATGCGAAATCTAGGGGCAGTTTGTGTTCAGAGAGTCCGAATACAAGAGGATTAAATCAAGTACTCTGCATTTATTAATTAATTTATTCTTTATATTGAGGATGATGGAATAAGCACTCGTGTGCTTTTTTACATCCAGTCCCATGTGTATGCAGTTTTGTCAATCTTGTCATCTGTTCCCACCGGCACACAATGGCCTACTCTTACAAAAAGCGGAACAGGATTTGTGTGCGCAAGATGTTCTGCGTGCGTTTGCACAGGGGGCCTCAGTTTATAGTCTCATTTGAAGGACTTTTGGGAGAGTGGTGCCAGCACTGATGTTAACTCCAGGATGAACAGACATGCATCTATAGGCAGTTTTGGATGCATGTTTATTATTGCTATTGTTAAATCCCATTGCTCCCTGAAGAAGAAGAGGTTAATGGTAAATGGTGGTGGAAAAGGGTGCCGAAGACGCACTATGCACAGTGGGTTAAACCCTTGGGCATGAGCTGCGAAAGAAAGAATGAAAGAAGACTTGGAAGAGTCTGGAGGAGAGATAATCATCAAACAACCAGAGCATTAGTAGTACCAAGTATTCATATTGCCTGTAAAGCATACATTTCAAGACTGAGTCTAGTAGAAAACTTTTTAATCGTCAAAACATAGGTATGTTTTACATGGCCTTCAGTGCCTTCTTAGGGGGGTGAACAATCACTGAATGATCAGAACATAATAATAGTAATAATGATGATGATGATAATAATTATGATGATAATGATGTTGATGATGATAGTAATAATAATAATGATAATAATAATAATAATAATTTGATGATGATATAGGGAATTTGTATAATGCTGAATCTTGTAAAGTGAACAGATCTTGAAGCGCTTGCATTCTTAACATTTACATGTGTGCAGCCATTTACAAAAGATGACACACACACACACACACGCACGCACGCTTAACAGAGGTGTTATTTATCACAGCACACAGTAAAGAGGCTCAAGACTTTAAAGGATTGTTGGAGTTTAGAACTGAAAAATATATTGTGGTCAGAACATTGGAGAAATTGGTCATCATTGCACTTGGTGCCTTGGCTGTGAAAGTGTAGTATAATGCTGTTATATTTAAAATTGCCTGTATTTGTTGAGTTATGTTAATATAAATATATATTATCACTTTTATTTTGTAAATCGCTTTGTGCTACTCACTGCAGAGGGGAAGGAAAGTGTTGTAAAGTTATTCAACATTATTATTATTATTATTATTACTGTCATTATTATTATTAGTAGTAGAGTAATAGTAATAGTATATAGTAGTTTTGTTGTTGTTGTTGTTATTGTAGTAAGAGTGCGGGATTACTTTTTGATCAGAACACGCGGAATATATTTCACCACGTAGACTTCGTTTCTTTGACCGTGTATCCAAACAACTTTGAATTAATTATTTTATATCAAAGAAAATATTATATATATTTTTTTCTTGGCAAGTGTGAGAATACTAACGTGCACAATAGTTGTCCATCACGCATGTTTGCCTGCACTTCTGCATGTTTTTGTTTTGCATTCTATTCATGATGGTTACCAATGCAGCATGTGTCATTTTCTTCTTTCTTTTGTTTCAGGAAACAAGACGACGCAAAATGGAATAACTACACACCATCATGTAAAAGGAAATAGTTGTTGAAGTGGTATTGGACGTACAAAAGTGAAGACAATCATGGCAGACGGCCAGAGCCTCTTCAGTCGCTCAGAGGCAGATCGTATGCTCATTGGTCTGGAGTTGCTCTCTCAGAGCGACATGGCAATGATGGTGCTACGAAGAAACAAACGGGGATAGTGTGCGCTCCCCAGCCAAGCAGAGGGTGGGGTCTCCCAGTTCAAGATCTGAGCAGCCAGGTGATGGACTCCTAACAGAAGGGGAGGGAGACCTGGTAGAAAACGTTGGCTATGGAAGTGAACGATCTGATGGGGGGGACATTAGTCTGTCTGCCAACTACGACTGTGATGGTGCTGAGGAGAATCAGGCAGAAGATGATCCTTGCAGTGTGCAAGGAGAGGACGAGGAGGATAGTAGGGGGGTTGACGGCGATGCGGAAAAGAGGTTGGATGCTGAAGATGAAGCAGAGGACAATGCTGCGGGAGAAACAGAGGGCGTGTCGGGAGAGAATTTGAGAGGGGACGGGGAAGTGGTCGCTCAGACTGTGATGAGTTCTATAGAGCCAGGCGAGTTAGACCTACACAATGTGATTGGTGATGACCAGGACGCTGTCCCCAAAGAGAGGTGTGTTCTCTAGGTCGTGGTGATCTAGGAGAGGAAAGTGAAAACAGTAAAACAGGGCTGGGTGCGAAGACGTGCCTGGAACGTAGCGACACCGTGCAGATGGAAAGTGACGGGGAGCCTGCATCACTCAGCATGACCCGGTCCCCAGAGTGTAGTATTCCCTTTGAACTGTCAGAGACCTTCTTGGACAACATGAACCCTCAGGATGACAGCCAAGACCTGGAGGAGGAGGAGGCCAGAGGAATGGAGCAGGATGAGCAGGAAGCAGCAGAGGAGGCAGTGAAAGAGGATGTGGGGGGTCAGGAGAGTTCTTTTGTTTTTGAAAGCCAAAGCAGAACCTCCGAACATAGCCTTAACTTTGAACTGTCAGAGAACATTCTTGGACAATCTGAACCCTCAGGATGACAGCCAAGATTTTGGGGAAGTTTGTGAAGAAAATGGCGCAGACGATGAACCCAAAGCAGCTGAGGTAGAGTCGAAAGATAACGCAGAGTCTGTTGTTTTAGAAAGGACAGATAGTGCTTCAGAAGACCAAGTGGCCAGTTCTTTGCAACGTGATGAGACTATGGAGTTGGACGATGACAATGTCCTGGAGGCTGTTTCACATGGAACAGCCAGTTCCCCAGAACCCAGCCTGCCTTTTGAACTGTCAGAGACATTCCTGGACAATCTCAACCCTCAGGACGACAGCCAAGATCTGAGAGAAGAGATGGAAGAGAAAGACAGCTACAGATCTTTTAGCAACACCAACAATGAGGATGTGCCATCTTCCCTTGATAGAGAAGAAAGTGTCGGAGAAGAGGCTTTGTCTCATATACCCAGTGATGCTGCAGGGAACGATGAACCTGTATCCCCCACAGAGCAAAATGCCAACACAGAGGAGATGTCTTCTCCCAATCAGCCCCAGATCCCTGCAGATGAGACTCCTTCATTGCAGGCACACAAAGATGCCACGTCATGTGAAGCAGCCTGTCTCACAACACAACAAGGCAGCGCTGTTGATGAGGTCTCTTCCCCAAGTACAGGTATAGACACAGCAGAAGACAAAGCTACTTTCGCCCAAGATGATCCACAGGATGGTGATGACAAGGACAAAGAAAGAGATTGTGATCAGGTGATGACAGATGACGAGGTATCCTCTCTCCATGCACACAAGCATGTTGCAGCTTCTGACAATGCAGCGGTTGAAAGTGCAGCTGCAGAGGAAAGTTCTTCAAGTGATCAAAACATCCCCCAGAGGAGGTCCTTTCTCCATCAGTGGGCAAAGATGCTTCTCCTGCTGATGAAAATTTCTCTGAAGGAGGCTCCCCAAAAGTTGAAGCACATGGGGATATATCTGATGAACTGACCACCATTCAAGACGCTAAGGACGATTCTTCTCCCAGCGCTGTGGATGCTGAAAAGGCGTGTGTAGGTCCTGAAGAAGCAACAGAGGACAGTCCTAAAGAAGAACTACAAGCCTCGCCTTCATGTGAGGAGGAGGGGAAAGAGGAGGAATCTTCAGCCAATGTTGAGGAGGAGGAGGAGGATGACAACACCCGTGAAGAAGGGGAATATTCATCCAGCCCTTCATCGTCTCCGGAGCATGGTGAAATTCAAGGTAAGCATGATGGCAGTGTAGTGATGACTAATTAACCACTTAAATTTTTTTCAGCGTCAGTTTGTTTTCTAAGAGTTCCTCATTGAGCGACCATAGAAGGTGGGGGATGTTTGATTGTTCAGAAACAGATTTTAGGAGCAGTGTACAGAAATTTCATAGATACAATGAGTAGTATTCTTGGTCTCTCTGTTTTTGGACAGTGTTGAAGTGTGCAGCTTTAGGCACATGTGGGAAAGGGAGGGGAGGGGCTGGCTGATGCCTGCAAAATGTGGTAAACATTCTTATTAACCATAAGCCAGTTACACTCTTAATATACCACAAACTGGCTGACTGCTGATCTCACATCTGTACATTAAAACCAGGTCCTGTTATTTGTAATTTTTAATTTTGTTCTTACATTTCAAAGGGAGTAAAATTTCTATTCATAATATTTGAATCCCTTGCTGTTGATAGATGTGTCATTTGTTGGTTAATTAAGAAATTAAAAAAAATTACCACACATTTTTAGTTGGTAGATAGCATTTTCTTTCAGGTGCCAGAATGTGCTGCACCAAAAAAAAATCCACTAGAGTTGAAGGGGATAAATCGCTGGGTTTTGACTTTCCTCTCTTGGCATTGTATTGTAAAGGTCAGCATTTATGTTGAAAAATCAAGAAAAGAATGGGAGTTCAGTGGTCACTTATGAATAACATTGGAGGTGGCTTTACAGTACAGGGATTGGGGCTTTGGTCTTATGGATGTGTAACTGCAGGTGTATATGAAAAGAACATCAGATTTACATTGACTCACTGTAGTGCAGAGAAATTTTAAATTGAAAGAAAAGGGTTAAGTTAAACTGCAAAAGTCTGTTATTGCTGAATGAAAGGTGTACTTTAGAAGGACTTCTTTTTATGTGATACATTATCATTGCAGAAGAATAAGACTATTGCATAACTCATGAATGTTCTGTTGTTTATTTTTTCAGATGAAAACACATCAGATGTGCTGCAGCTGTCTGCTAGTGATGATGTGGATGTAAGGGAGGAGGGCACCAACAAACGGAGGGGCAAGGATAAGAATTCGCGTGCCTTTAGAAACGCCCGACCTCAGGGAAAAGTTTGTGGGGAATCTAGTCGTGAAAACCACCACAGAAACAGGGATGACTTGAACGAAGCTGTTGTCGTGAACAGCGACTGTGAAGACGATTTCAGGAACTTCCAGGATAAACTGAAAAAGGAAAAACCAGAGAAGGAAGATGAGAACTCTGCAAGTAACGGGAATGTTGACTCGAGTGTCAGAGACGATTCTGATGCTGCAGGTGCGTTTTCTCAGGAACCCTCTTCAAAAGAGAGCCCTGCTGTTGGGGCAGCAGTGGTGACTGAGAGTGGTGATGGAGAAAACGGGGATGAGGAAGGAGAGAGAACGTTGGTGGATAATGATGACAACAGTGACGATGATGTGCAGATTATAGAAGGGCCCCCACAAGAGCCTATTGATACATTGATAGTGGATGATGACGATGACGACGATGTTGTGCCAAGCAGTAATGTGACTTCCAAAACCCCAGTGTCAGAATCTTCTAGGACTTCTAAAAAGAAGCGGACAGTGGAGCAAGACGGGCATGATTTACGCATAGTTATTCGTGATGAGCGCCGTGAGAAAGAGGACTCTGATAGACGCCATCGGCGCCACGAGAGAGAGAGGAGGGAAGAAAGACGATCTCATTCTCATCGCAGATCAGAATCAGACAGAAAATCGTCAGACCGCTCTGCTCGAAGAAGACACCACAGATCACGCAGCCATTCCAGAGAACGAAGGCGTAGACGGTCAAGGTCACGGTCACACTCGCGTGATCGAACCTCCCGACGGAGACACCCAAGAGAGAGATCCAGGGACAAATCAGCCGAGAGGGAAAGATCGTCCCACAGGAAAAGGCGGAGAGATCGCAGCCGCGAGCATCGTCACAGAAGTCGTTCAAGGTCTCACAGTCCCAAACACAGCAGGGAAGATAGCTGGGACAAAGAGAATCGGGATGATAGAGAAAACAGCAGAAGCAAAAGACGCCGGTACCATCGGGATGGGGACAAGAGCAGGGAATCCCAGGAAGAGGAGAGAAGCACTTCCAAACACCAGGACTTGGCTCTCTCCTCAAAGCACAGTCGTACATCCCGACCTAGCAACAACTTCACCAAGGATTCCTCTGGCAGTTCGTCTGCGGCTGAAAAGTCTGACGATGATGACGATAGTGAAGGAAGTGTGAAGGAAGTAGTGCAAAATGCCGGGCCCTCGGTGCAGAGTAATGTACCTGCAGACAAACCTGACAAACAGGAGGAAGACTCGAAGAAAGAAACGGAGGTCATACCTGTGGAAATTCCCATACCTGAACCTCGAGACATTCCGATTCCAAAGCCCGAAGATATTCCTATCCCAGAGACGGAGCATATACCGGTCCCTCCGCCTTTCAGCATGCCTGTGCCACAACCTGAACTGATACAAGGGCCACCCGTGTTCTCAGTCATACTGCCGCCACACCCCATCTTCGAAAACCCTCCCTTGCCCCCACCTGAAGAGGAGCCCAGGGAAAACCCACCGGAACCCCCACCTCTACCCCCCAGGTGGCCGGAGGTTCTGCCCACCAAAGGCGAAGGCTTGTTGCCCACACCTATCCGGCGAAAAGCGGCTTTGGAAGAAGCGGCTGCTGTGTATGATCCAGCCCATCCCACAGACGATGACGGAGAGAGGTTCCGGTTTCCCGGAGTGCCCAACGCGGCACATCCCCCACCAGAGTTGCTGGCAGGGCCTCCTCCGCCCAGGCTTCCGGGTCAGATGCTGGCTGACGGCACGTTCGTGCCCGCCCCCCCGGGAGAAGGGGGGGGCCTGTTGGGCCCCCCACCCCAGCGCGTGTCCCTGCAGCCCGTGAGGTTCGGTCCCCCCCGCCCCGTGCTGGTCAATCATGTGGTGATGGAGCGGCCGCCCTTCAGCAACGGCCCGTTTCCTGGCCAGCTCGCGGGCCCCCTCTGCCCCCGCCCCGGTTCCCCATGGAGATAGGGGGCCCGGGGGGAGTCGTGCCGCTCCAGGGTCAGTTCGGGCAAGGGCCGCCCCCTCCCGGCCCTCTCCCGCCCCCTCAAGGCTTCCCGGGACAGTTGGGCGACCGGTTTGAGGACGGGCCCCCGGTGGGTCAGTTCCCGGTGGTGTCGGTGCCGTCCGGTGTGCCAGAAATGGCCAACATGGCCGCCCCCCCCGCCCGCCTCGCCCCCCACCTCCAGACATCCACCTCCTCTCCCACCCCCCCCTCACGACCTGCCCATCTCGGAGAAAGCGGGCGTGGTGGACGACGGCTTCGACAAGACGCTGGTGAAGCTGGTGATGGGGCCGAACTTGGTGGTGATGAAGGAACGCAAGCCGGCAGGGGAGGGAGGAGTCGGCTTCTGTGCCGGCTCTGTTCAAAGTGCCGCCCCCGCGTCTGGCTCTGCAGCAGGCTAGGTCTCCCCACGGGATTCTCCCATCGGCTGAAGCTGCCATGAGCGTGGAGCAGCTGGAGACTCCCCCAGAGGTCATGGACATGGACATGTCCCCTCTGGAAGGGGACTGTGAACTCGCATGTCCAGCCCCCCTGAGGAGGCAGAGGCAGGGGGTGGGGGAGCAGGACAAGGGCAAGAAGGTCAAACCGCTGGCGGCTATAGATCTCAGAGCCATCAGCAACGCCATACTGCAGCTGACGTCAGCGGCGACAGACGACGTGCCTGCTTCTGCTGTGGAGCTGACCAATAAGAAAAGGTGAGATGTTCCGTGCTTTAAAATTTTTTTTTTGATATATATATTTTATTATTTTGGGGGAGGTTTGGTGCTAAGTTGGGTGTGTTAGAGCGAGTAGGAAGGTTTTGAGAATGGAGGTAGTCAGATTATTAATGTATACAATGATCTGAAGAACGTGTGATGAAACATTTAACTTACTTTGCTTGTAATGGTTTGGATGATAAAAGTGGGAATAGGATACTGTACATCTTATTACATAGTATACATGTATAACCTAACACTTGCTTGTGCACTCAGACACATGTACACACACACTCTCTGCGCTGACAGACAGTGGTGAATACTTGGCTGTTAATATTCTGTCAGAGATCGTACATGTTCGCTTCATATTCTAAACAGTATGGAGTAGAGAGAGAAATTTCTCATACACTCACCCAATTTTTTTTTTTTAGGAGAGATGGTCAACTATAGCTGGTTGTAGTGCTAGTCCTTTGAACCTAAGAAGACCTTGTATTTATAGACCTTTTTATTATTATTATTATTATTATTTTTTTTTTTATAGATCTCCAAATTTGTCAGATATTGTACTTGGAGGTGGTGGTATGATGATGAGTATGCGTCACTGGCTGACAGGCATTAGGAAAGTTATGAGCTCTGCAAGGTTTTAGTTAACAAGACACAATGCATGGCAGTTTCAGTAGATAGGCCCACTGATTCCTTGAGGACTTGGTGGGGGTGGGGTGTACAAGTTTTTAAGCCTAAAAAAAGTGTACAGCCCAGAAGCTTAGTGTAGAGACTATACTTAATGCAGAACTACAAGATAAAGTGCAACACAAGAATTATAAATAGTCTGCCTGATGATCTCAAGATAAAAAAAATGTTAAGCTCTGGAGAAATCAGGTATTGTTGAAAAAAATCTTCATAGAATCTTTACTGTTTAAAATATTTAGAAGCTAAATCTATTCAGCCTCATGTTTGTATATAAATGGTTAGTTTGTCTCTTTCTTTTACTGTCTTCATTTACAAAAAGTTATTGTACAAGACAAGAACAAAAAGGCAATTCTGATATAGCCATTACAATTCTGAATTCAGTGTTGTTATTTTTGCCCACTAGTCATCATACAAGTCATAAGGATTAAAAAAAAAATGTTTATTATTTTTTTTTTTTTTTTTACTTCAGCATGATATGAGCTTCGTTGTTGTGTGGTGCTGATGTTTCTGATCTCGCGTACATATTCACACATTTATGTTCTGCTCTTTTTTATGGAAGGAATAAACTAACAGGAGTGTGTGATGTGCTTTTTATTTGCAGTACATGAAGAAGCTTCATCTGCAGGAGAGAGTGGTGGATGAGGTGAAGCAGGCACTGCGTCCTTTCTACATCTACAAGAAGATCAACAAGGAGGAGTACAAAACCATCCTCAGGAAAGCCGTGCCAAAGGTGTGCAAGCATAGCGTATTCACTCTTTGAGAGTGCTTATTCCATTATCCTCGAAATGAAAGAATTAAAAAAAATATATATATATATATACAGAATAAAATAAAAAATAAAAATGTGAGAATTTGTCAGTATTTCAACCCTCCCTTGTCCTCATAGACTTAGTAGGCTAACTAAAACTATGGTGCCAAGGAAGGTAAATCTGCAACACATGCACACCCGCTACAGACATACATCAGTTTAAAATTTCCTTTTTGCTTACCAAATCCATAGAAATGCTTTAAAAAAAATAATAAAAAAATTCCAAAGACATCACTTCACCCAAAACAAAATTGTTTTTCATATGTAGTAACTGGTATAGAAAGAAAAAAACAAACAAACAAAAGTCAGCGAGCAGAAGATCACTGTTCATAACTGGGTCATAGCTTATAAAAAGGTTGCTATTGACTTTAGACTTGTCTTACCGCAGAATTCCTTCATAAGTTTAAATCATTGAAACGGGCCATGAATACTGTGTCTGAAAAGAATTTCTAGAAGTTTTAATGGTCCGCCATGCACCAAAAATTTCTGAAAGTGTCCTATTTCTGTAGTTTAAAAATCTCTTGTGGGTTTTTTTTCTCTGAGCACGTTACAGATATTGCTACAAAAGTTGATGATAATTTAATCACATGAAGAAGATTGCACAAGCACAGTTTCACCTGAGACATTTTTCATTGAGTGAAGAGTTTTGTCAGTGGGTTTCTTTGTGTAGTTTAGGGGGGAGCAGATGAACAAAATTATATAAACTGCGATGAAACATTACCTGTTAGACCTGAGGAAAGTGTACAGCTAGTCATCTTTTATCAGATTAAAATATTTAGTCCATCTGTAGCATGCAAGTAGTAGGCCTATGTCATTTGTAAATAACGTGGATTAATTTTCATATAAACAGTTGCTTTAACTGATGATTTTGTCATTTATTTGATGGTTAAGGCATTTGAAGAAAGCAAAGTTGGTTTTTCATTGTGAATATTGTGATTTAAAATCATCTGATGATCTTTGTAAGAGAGGGAGAGAAATTGGTGTGTGTGCACTTACAACACATATGCTTATTTGTGTGTATGTGAAAAAGGTTTTGCTTGAAGTAAGTAATACACAAAAGGTTTTTCCCAGTTCCAAAAACAGACAAATAGGCTTTCGTTTTACTTATCATCATTCTTCTTACCAATGCAATCTGTCATTAACCAGCAATTGTGTGTGTGCATGTTGTGTGTGTGTGTGTGTGCGTGCGTGTGTGCGTGCACGCTTGTGTGTTGCAGGTGTGCCATAGCAAGAGTGGGGATATCAATCCTCAGAAAATTCAGCAGCTGGTGGAAGGTTACGTGGACAAGTTCAACAAACAACGCCAGCACACAGAACAGAAAGTCAAACCTCCTCGCAAAGCCCGCTTCTCCCAAAGAGAAGGGCAAAGCTAACGGAGAACGAGCCAAGCCGGCTAGATGATGTACATGTATATATATGCGACATCTATTATATGTATAAACTTGTAGGGAAATAAAAAAAAAAAGTAGAAAAACGACAGTACTGAACCACACAGAGACCTTGTTGAAAATGATGACAAAAAAAAAAAAAATGATGATCATGTGTGTGTGTATGTGTGTAATGCTGAACTAATTGAGATTTTGTGATGTACAGAGTGTTAACTGCCTTCTGGAAAGTTGTAAAAGTGTCTTTTTGTGAAGCGGATAATAGAGTTGCCCAGTTGAAAAAATTACGCATATATGTGGGTTTTGCTTTTTTGTTTGTTTGCATGAGTGTTGTCTTATTGCGCATTTTGTACAGGTGTGAAATTACTTAAAAAAGAAAAAAGTTTGTGAAATGTATACGTAGTCCTACAAAAACAGCAAAAAATCCCCCCCCCCCCCCCCCCAACAAAACAAAACAAAAAAAAAGCCTCAAAGGCAATGAAGAGGTTGATGTTAATTTGTTAAAACCACAGTACCACTGTTTTAAAGGTCAGGGGTCAGTAAATATAGTTTGAAGAGTACAATATCACTCTCTCTCTTCCTGTCTGACTCTCTGTCTGCCTGTTTCCCTACCTGACTGTCTTTGTCTCTTTCTGTCTGTCTGTCTGTCTCTCTGTCTCCCTCTTCATTCAGAAATTGTGTTTCCACGTATTATAAATTCACTGCCTATTGTCTAAAAGGCTTTTCTGTAATGCTATATGGGCAGTTAAAAAACTTTTGTAATTGTCATCTCTCTCTCTCTCTCTCTCCTCTCTCTCTCTCTCTCTCTCTCTCTCTCTCTCTCTCTCTCTCTCTCTCTCTCTCTCTCTCTCTCTCTCGTT
Organism: Stramonita haemastoma; assembly: GCA_030674155.1. Lineage (NCBI taxonomy): Eukaryota > Metazoa > Mollusca > Gastropoda > Neogastropoda > Muricidae > Stramonita > Stramonita haemastoma. The sequence continues at coordinate 8,108,466 of CM060336.1, forward strand.
TCTTGGCTGCCTTTTTGTAGTGGCTGTTTCATTAGATTTTGTGTCTTTTTTCTCTCTGTATCTCCTCCTCTCATCCCTTTTTCTGGTGGAGTTGTGGTATGTGCATGCTGTGGTATAGTTTTGATGGATTTTTCCATGTGCATGTGTGTGTGTGTGTGTGTGTGTGTGTGTTTTGTGTGTGCGCGTGCATGCACATGTATGTGTGTTTCTGTGTGTTGTGTGTGTGTGTGTGTGTGTGTGTGTGTGTGTGTGTGGTGTGCATACACGTGTGTGTGTGTCACTCTGTGCATGCATGTATGTGTGTGCATAAATTATTAAATATATAGCATACTACCAGTGGTTGGAGGGAAATTTAACAATTAATGGCTGAAATCTTACTATTTAAGGCATGTTATGATTTATTTTTAACCCCCCCCCCCTGTCCCCCAAGTTTTTATTTTTGTTGTTGTTTTCTTTGTCCTGAAAGCTGCTGACCTCATTCATTTTATTTTTCTCCCGTATGATGGAACCTCTGTTGTCCTTTCCTTCACGTTAAAAGACTCCTGTCTGCTTCCTGAGGAATGGCTAATTTCTAAGAATCGTATACAATTCTTGTTGGTTTTTTAAAAAAAAGAACGGAAAAATTAAGCTGCTTTCGTTTGTAGTAGCTTGGTTAAGTCCCTTTGAGGCCGGAGGCCTGTTGCTGTGTAAAGTAAAGGTGTCCCATAACCTAGGCAGTCATAGTGGAGCCTCGGCTTCTCTAGGGGCCAGTGTATTGAGGGCGGCACCCATCTCCTCTCCCTCGTTGCCTTACCTTCCCTGACCCTAAAGAGGGCAGGTAACCTTTTACAGCTGGGTGAACTGGGGGACTGTATTGAAGCCAAGGCGCGCAAACGGTCACCCATCCAACTGGTAACCACACTCAACGCTGCTTTACTTGCCAGCCGCCTTGGCGCAGTGGTTAGGGCTGGAAGGTCGCGGGTTCAATTCCCATAAGAGTCATAGGGATTTTGCGGACTCTGGCCGCTCCTACCCAGAGTGAGTGTGCTGTTGGCTCAGTGGGAAGACTGGGACTGCACAGTCGAGCTTCATCCACATAACGGATGCGAATTTGAGAGTGTTGCTCAAATTACCTGACCAACACTGCAATTGTCTGTATCTCTCTGGGATATATTATGACAGTAAGCACAGAGTACAACCCTGTCAAGTAGTCTCAAAACAGATGCTTTTCCCCAGCAGCATCATTACATCATCCCCATTACCATTGGTCATCATGCAGTAATAAAAATAGCCTCTGATTCGGTTGGCCCCGTTGCTCTGGTCTCATGGTGACCTCAGATTCGGTTTGCCCATACACTTCTGTGCCTGTGGTGAGTTTGTGTCAAAGCCTTTTGGGTTGGGGGTTCGCGGGGGGGGGGGGGGTGGTCGTTGGAGGGACGTTGTGGTAGTTGCCACCTCAGGTGGGTGATTCACTCAGTCTGGCTCCGCGACTGAGATAGTACTGTCTTTAGTAGGTGGTGTCCAGCGCATGTTAGCTCAGAACAGGCACCACTTAACACCACCAAAGTGACCCAGCAGAAGTGCAGAGCCCCTCTGGCTGGTGGCCCCACGGTGGCCTTATATTGATGGGCTTCCTGTGGCCTCCTGACCCCGAGGATGAGACACAATGAATCAGGGTATGGCTTTGGCGGGGGAATTGAAATGAGTGGCGTGGGAACAGCAGGACGGGGATGTCACAAAAGATGGGGCAGCAAAACAAAAAAAAAGAAGATAGCATTCATTTCAGAGTATGTCCAGAAAATCTGCTCAAAACATGTCAGTCTGTCTTGTGTTTAAGGGTGTGTTGGTTGATCGTGTCACTTGTTCTTCTACTTCTTCTATCGAACGCTCAGACAGCAACTATTGTTGTCTGTTATATGAGCGAGAATGCGTTGCGCTGCTGCTAAGCGCCTGACAATTTAGGCCCGGCACATCTGACTTCAGCATGGGAGAGCATACTTATGTTTTAAGTTTTTCTGGAGAAAAAGCAAGAGAATGGACCAAGAAGGCAGAAAATAGACAAAAAGGTGACAAGAAGAAAAAGAACAAGGCAGAAGCAAAGAGAGGGATAGAAAAGAGGGACTTTCTAGCACAGAATTTTCTGAAGGTGGGAATGCTATTTATGCTGACAGGCCTGCAGCATTCCCATGGAAAAATATATCAATTGTTCCAGAGTGGAAACATATAGATTTATGTAATAATATGTATTAGATGTCATCTAGTTTCCCCCCCCCCCCCTTCCCTCAGTATAGTTGCATAGATCTACATAATACATAGCATATTTTTGACATTGTCAAGTTTTCATCCCCTCCTTAAATCACACACACACACACACACACACACACACACACACACACACACACACACCACACACACACACACACACACACCTTCAGACAGTGTTCATGACAGTTCATTATCCTTGCTCTGTACAAAGTAAATTTAGTTTTTACTTTTGACACAGTGGCTTTCCACATTCATTTCAAAATTTATTTTGCCCCCCCCCCCCCATCCCTCTTTTGGAGTTTACTGCCAGTTAGATTTCACGTCTGTGACCGTTTTTGCCCACCATGAAGGTACCGTGTTCTGACCTTGGGAAATTACAATTTAGATAAAGAGAGAAAAGCTCCACATAAATGTTGTTTTGGGATATTACAATTTAAATGTAGATGAAAAAAAAGCTCCACATAAATGTTGTTTTGGGGATATTACAATTTAAATGTAGATGAAAAAAAAGCTCCACATAAATGTTGTCCAAATTGTTGCAGATACCAGAATATGCGATGTTGCTCGAAACATTCTCTGTTAACCACTGCAGTCCCATGAAATCTGACATTTGAAGCACAACTAACAGTCGCTGGGATATACTCATATAGTTTACTTTGGGATAAGTGTTACAAAGTCTGCATGATACTTGGTAAATGTTGATTTTCATTTTGAGATTTTTTACTGTCGTTGGCATCATAACCAAGAAGACATTACTTTGAGATTTCCTACTTACCATGAATATCAGTCGTTACTGTATCATGTCCGGCAGACTTTGTAGTCACAATGCCAAAACATTCGGACGAGACTATAAACTGAGGTCCCGTGTGCGAATGCACGCAGAACATCTTGTGCACACGTTAAAACCCTGTTCTGCCTTTCAGAAGAGCAGGCCATCTTGTGCTGGTAGGAGTGGATGACAAAATTATAAAAATATAAAAAAAACAGCATGCACACAGGTGTCGTGTTTAGACACCATCCCTGAGGAAAAAAATAATGGGTAGGCGCTGCATTTGTGGCGACGCGCTCTCCCCGGGGAGAGCAGCCTGAATTTCACGCAGAGAAATCTGCTGTGACATAAAGTGGTATAAAATAAAATAAAACATTTTGTTATCTTACCGATGGGATTGAGTTGGGAGGAAATTTCGTAAGTTGTGAAAGAAGCGGTGATTACTTTTTTTATACCTTGTGTCTGCTGAGTTGAAAAATCGTACCTAGCTTTCAGATTCTCCTGCTGTGATCAGAGTTGGCATTCTATACAGTCTTGATCTCACTTTTCGTTTGGTTTTGGTTTTCTGCTTTTTCCTGATTCTCTTTCTCTTTTTATATTTTGTTTCCTTAAAGAACAAAATTGGTTTTAATCCTTTATTTCATTAGGATCATCAGACATTGCATTAGACTTCAGCCCCCCCCCCCCTCCCCCCCCCCTCTCTCTCCTCTCTCTCTCTCTACCTCTTTCTCCTCCTCATTTTCTTTTTTCATTTCATGGATAATGTGCTATTTTACATCCAGTCCCCATGTGTATGCAGTTTTGTGAACCTTGTTATCCATTCCCATCAGCACACAATGGCCTACACTTCGAAAAGTGGAACAGGTTTTAACATGTGAGCAAGATGATGTGCATGCGTTCACAAAATATGGATAATCGGTTTATAATCTCATCTGAAGGGTGGTGTGTGTGTATGTGTCTGTCTGTCTGTCTGCCTGCCTGCCTGCCTGCCTGCTCTGCCTGCTGTCTGTCTGTCTGTCTGTCTGTCTCTGCCTTTCTCTTGAAATTTTAATCTTGTCATCATGATGGTTGGGTTTTTTTTTTGGGGGGGGGGGAGGGGGGGTAAAGATGTATAAATGATGTGTGTTGTTAATCACTATACTTAATCACATATGCTAAAATTTTGTATGATCAATACCAGTGTTCGTGTTAATTAAAAATGAATGAAATGTCAGTTTTGTCATTAAAAAAATGGCTTTGAAATAAAGCAGATATGCTGTGGATTTTCTTTGGTGGTAAAAATGTACTTATGATGTGATCAGTCTGTGAAATAAATAACTTAGAAATGTTGACGTCGGTGCACATGTGTTGTACGGGAAGACTTTTCAGTGGACAGATAGCGTTGCTGACTGAATAAAGTCTGTTGACAAATGGAACCACTGTGTCACGAGTGTGCGGGATTTTGTTGCAATGAGTTGGTGACATGTACATGTGTGCGCACCTGGTTTGTGTACATGTATGCATACTGTAGTGTAATATGGTGAGAAGAAAGAGAGTGTGTGTGTGTGTTTGTGGTGTGCACATATAAGTGCATACTTGTATGCTTTGCTGTGTGTGTGTGTGTGTGTGTGTGTGTGTGTGTGTGTGTGTGTGTGTGTGCACACACATACGGACACACATCCAGTTTCACTTAAACCTGAGGGATGCTGTCCCTCTTTATTCTGAAACAACTCGAGAGGAAACAAGTGTGGCTAACACATTGTTCTTACATGACTCGCAGGTATCTGTTTGCCTAAAGAGCAAGAGAATCTGGTGGTGTGTGACTAGTGATGTGTACTGTATAGATAGTTGTCAATCGACTGCTACTTTGCATCAAGATATCCTAGACAAGTATTTTACTGCAGATTTCTTCAAAAGCAGGCTGTTCAAAGATACTGTTCCTGACACTTTTTTAACTTTCACTGGACTTAATCAGTTGTCCAGTACTCCCCAAAAGGTACAATAAATGCATTATATGATCTCTAAAAATCTTTAACTCTCAGAGGACGGCTGTCCACTATAGCGGATTTGCTATTTGCAGATTTTTCACGTGGCGGCCGCATGATACTATGACTAGTGCAGCTTAACATAGCTTTGTGGGCCTATCCAAGGTGGAATGCAGAGCGTTGTTGAGTGATTCCATGTGTTCCGAACTCTTTATAGTTGCAGAGAGTAGCAGACATGGAGTAGACACACAGAGTACAAAATTCATAGTATTTTCTTCATGCTAGTCAAAGCTCAAATATTTAAGTGAGAGCTTCAATCTTTCGATATGTACTAACCCAGACTGTTATTAATAAGTTCGGACAATTTCATTTTCTTACTCTGTGTTTTGTATTTTTCATTTAAAAAATTTTTTTTTTTTTTTTACTAATCATTACAAATGGGCTGTCTCTGGGAAAGGCAAGGGAGAGAACTGGTTATCCAGAGTGAGTTAATATCATAGTAATGAAAACTTTGTCTTTCAAACACCTGATTTACTCTGCATCAGCAGATTTTGGTGTATGTACATGAAAAAGAAGAAGAATCAATTGTTATTTTGTTTTTTCCTGGTGGGGTGGATGTTGTGGGTCGTAGACTCATACAGAACCTGCACTTTTTATATAAAGAGTAAAGATCGTAAATATCGTCCAGTGTGCACAAATCCAACATCACTCAGTAAGGCCTAGTCAAGAGTGCTAAATTTAGCACACTCCTTCCTTTTACCTTGTCCATGTGTGGTCAGCTCCTGCTATAAATAGCACCAGCTGGGCTGGGCTGGGATGGGATAATTAGCTTCTGAGAGGAGCTGAAAGTGGGGGATACTGACAGCTGTGTGTCCCACAGAATGGTGCTTGCCTGTCTGCCTACTGCAGAGGTATTAGACTATGAAGCCAGTGACACACAAGTCTCCTAAATTGTAATGGTTGAAACAGATCCCAAATTGATCATGTGTCAGTGTAAGTGTATGTATATTACATGACTCGAACGACTTGTTTTTTGTTGTTGTTTTTAACGGCGCTAAAGGCTTACCCTGTCAAACATGTGCGCAAGATGTTCTGCGTGCATTCGCAATGGAACCTCGGTTTATAGTCTTATCCATTGAAAACATGTCTGTATAGTATTAAATTATTTGATTCTCATTATCCGGACAGGTATCAGTATGTTATGTGTGCAACTTTACTGTAGGGGCTGGGGAAGTGCTTTACATACAGCGATCAGAGACCAGGAGAAACCCCTTAATTTAACCCTCTTAGTCCCGAACCGGGATTTGCTGGGATTGAATAATTGCCCCCCCCCCCCAAATCTCAAACTGGGATTTGCCTGAATTTACACACAGTAGTTTTCCATCAGGCAGGTACCCTCACCGATTGCTACCACAAGCCAAAGCTCTATCATGCCACATGCACAAAGCCTGCTGTGAGTCTGGAAGTAATTATAGCTGCTGGTATGTACTTAGAAGGAAAAGGTAAGCGAGCATGCATGCCTGACCTGATTTCGTGATGGAATGCAAAATCTAGGGGCAATTTGTGTTCAGAGAATCTGAATGCAAGAGGGTTAAGACACAGGTAAAATGAAAGTGTCTGCTGGTTTTCTTTTTCTTTTTTTGTCCCTTTTTTTTCTTTGGGATGTGGTGCCAGGGAAGAAGTGAAGAAAATGAGTTTCAGAAAACTTATAGATCTCTCAAAGAATCAATTTGTTTTGAGAGGAGCATAGTAATGAAAATTAGAATTTGATAGGGTGGGACAGGGAGAAAAAAGAAATGGAAATGTCTGGGGGTCCAATATCCTAAACTAAGGGATGGGGTGGGGGGGGGGAGTTGTTGTTTGTTTTGACATTATCAACATTGAAGTCTGAAATTTGGGGTTTGTCGATAGCAGGTGGGCAGAAGCAGTGTGTCCTGATGTCACACTTTTTCTCTTGACTCATAACTTTTTTTTTTTTTTTTTGCTCCCTCGTCTTCTGTGACGTTCCCATACTGTTGTTCCCATGCCGCTCATTTCAATCTCCCTGCAACAGCCATACCCTGATTTGTTGTGTCTCATCCTGGGATTGGCAGTCCACAGGGAGCCCATCAATATTAGGTTGCCATGGGGCCACCAGCTAGAGGGGCCCAGCACTTTTGCTGGGTCACTTTGGTGGTGTTTGACACATAACTTTGATGAATATTTCTCACCCTTTCATTTGTGTCCATGTCAGAAATGTTTTGTTTTTAACCTGCTTTTTTTAAAACCTGCAATCGTTTTTGTTTTCAGGATTCCCAGACAACAGGCTAGTCCCCCCTACCCACCCACTCACCCACTCTTTGCCAGTAACGCCGACAAGAGTGTCCCAAACACCCCCCGTTTTTGAAGTGAACTTTCCCCCCCCCCCCAAAAAAAACACACCACATGGAAGGAATCGCAGCGTACGCGGATGAAGGGTCCAACCCCAGCATGATGGAGGAGGGCAGCAGCGGCCTGGAGGAGGGAGAAGAAGGCAGGGAGGAGGAGGAGGGAGGGGGGCAAACTCCCCAGAGGGCCCCAGCGACGAGGAGAACGACAACGCCCGGATGGATTCCGGGAGCAAGGCTTTCCACCACCCAGGGAAGCCGCGAAGCCAGGCCGAGTACTTCCACGAGAAGGAAGAGGGCGAGGAAGACTCGCAAGACGGGGACGCTTCAGCAGACGCCTCCGCTGCCTATGGAGAGGAAGGAAGAGGGGCAGATGGCGAAAACTGCGGAAGGGCTTCAGGTAAAGAGCCGCAGAAGATGGGCAACGGCAGCGAAATGGAGGGAGGAGAAGAAGAAGAAGAAGAAGAAGAGGAGGAGGGAGAAGAAGACGGGGCGAAGCGACGCCTTCCCCAAGAAGTGACCACACCCGTTCTCCCTAGCCAGCTTTCTGTCCAACATGGCCTCGGAAATCACGGAAGAGGACGACGCCTCCCAGGACAAGGAGGAGTCTGACCAGGAGATCGCCTACGTCAACGGCACCTTCGCCCGCGTGGTCAAGCACAAAGTGGACATCACGGACCTGGACCGCCGACTGGACAACCTGAGGGACCAGCGGCGAGAGGAGATCGGGCTGCTCAAGATGTACGGCCTGGACGACCGACAGAACAAAGGCGGGGGAGGGGGAGGGGGCCCCAACGACCGAGGAGGCCGGGATTCCAGGGAGGGCCGGGATCGCGACAGCAGCAGCCGACGCCGCTCTCGCAGCCGCTCCAGAGACCGGGATCGGGAACGCCGCCGCTCAAGGTCACGGGATCGCCGCAGGTCAAGGTCGCCGCGAGAGCGTCGGAGGTCCCGCTCCAGAGACCGGTCGGGTCGTCGTGACCGCGACTCTGCCGAGAAGAGCCGAGGAAGGGAGGAGAAGGAGAGGTACGGCCGGGATAAAGACAGGTTCGGGCGGGACAGAGACGAGAAAGACAGGTACGGCCGGGACAGGGACGACAAAGACAGGTACGGCCGAGACAGAGAAGACAAAGAGAAGTACGGCCGTGACCGAGAGGAGAAAGACAAGTTCGGCCGAGAGAGGGACAGGTTCGGGCGGGACAAGGATCGCTTCGGGAGGGACCGACCCGAACACGGCCGAGACCGCGACGACAAGAAGGACGAGCACGGGCGTTCAAGGTCACCCCGCAGCGACCCCAACAGCCGAGGTCGCGGAGGAGGCATGGAAGGGGCAGGAACGACAGACCGGAGCAGTCCATGTACGACCAGCGAGGGGGAGACGACATGTATTCGGAGGGGTACTCCGGCGGTCGCGATTTCTACTCCTCACAGCCGCCCCCCCTCCCAGTCCCGCCCCCGGAGCTTTCCCCCAGGGTCAGTTCCAGGGCCCCTCCTTCAGCCAGCCCCCTCCCTCACTGGACCCCTTCTCCCCCAACGCCCCCCCACCCCAGCCCTGGATGGGGTCGGCTTCCCCCAGCAACCCCCCCCTCCTGGCCCCCCCACAGGATGGGCGGCGGCGGGGGCTACAGCCAGCCCCCTCCCCCCCTGCCGGGCAATCTACCCTGATGAACAACGGGGACCTCGGCAAGGGCAGTCTGTCCATGATGGCCGGAGCTTCGACTCGGCGTCCTCGGGGTCGCCAGCATGGGCGGGGGTCAGAGCTACGGGGGCATGGATCCCAGCCAGCCGCCCCCAGGCAGGATGGGGGAGAGGTTTTCCGGCTACGGTGTGGATGCTGGCTACCCCGATTCGGGTTCTGGGGATAATGACGAGCCCTTCGTGCAGGATATGGTTGATACGTCTGATGTACGTGAGACTTGAAGTTTCTTCCTTATCTCTTTTTCTGGTAATGCAGTTCTTTTTCTCTTTTTTCTGCATCGCAGTTTCTTCTTCCTTCTTCTTTCTGCGTTTTTAAAGTTTTTTGTTGTTTTTTTGTAATGGCTGCCTTATCTTTTGTGATGTTCCTGACCGCTGTTTCCATACCTTTTTACCTTTTACCTCTTCTTCTTCTTCTGTATTTTAATTTTTTTTTTTTTTTTTTTGAAATGGCTGCCTCATCTTTTGTGACATTCCCGCCCTGCTTTTCCCATACCTTTTACCTTTTACCTCTTCTTCTTTTTCTGTGCTTTTAAAGTTGTTTTTTAATGGCTGCCTCATCTTTTGTGACGTTCCTGCCCTGCTGTTCCCATACTGCTCTGTGCCTCTAGCCTGATAGAACTTTAGCATATGGTAGCGATCAGTGGAGGTCACTGTGTGATGGAAAACTACTGTGTATAAATCCCGGCAAATCCCCGTTCGGGATTCAGGAGAGGGAATGATTAATCCCGGGAAATCACGGTTCAGGACTAAGAGGGTTAAACTTAAAGTCTCATCTGAAGGACTTTGACATTCAGTTCAATTTTTTCAGAAGGCTCTGAAGGCTTTGACATTCAGTTCAATTTTTTCATGGAACTGGGAAGACCGAGTGGGGCTGGGAATCTAATCCA
>CM060336.1:8120893-8128393 GCA_030674155.1 Stramonita haemastoma
TTTTTGGGGGGGTGACATTTACACTGGCAGAAACCATGGGAGCAGAAATATTAATTAACCAAAGTCATAGATGAGTAAAAGAAGCTTGGAGGTAGACACGATTCCATGATTAAAGATAATGCAAACCCATGGCGGCCTAATATTGATGGGCTCCCTGTGGACTGCCGATCCCGGGGATGAGACACAACGAATCAGGGTATGGCTGTGGCGGGGAGATTGAAATGAGCGGCGTGGGAACAGAGTACAGAGAAGTCACAGAGGACGAGGCAGCAAAAAAAACAAAAAAAACAAAAAAGATGACGCAAACCACAAATGCGAAAACATGTAACTTATTGAGATGAAAGATGAGAACACAAGCAAAAATGTTAATGATGAGTTATTGCTTATGAGCAATTAATTAGCTGTACCAGAACAGATTTAAAGATGAAGGAAGACAGGGATTGGGGTGTTTTTTCCCCCCCCAAAATTATTTCAGCAGATAAGAATTTAAACACAGAATACTTGACTATACTTCATCAGTTGCAGTTGTTATCTTTCGTGCATAACAGTTTGCCAGATTTTCTTTTCTATATTGTCGCTGTTGGTGATGTTAAAGATTGTTGTTTCTTGGGCTCTGTATTTGAGGACAGTTTAAGATTAGAGGAGAGTTTATTCACATGGTTTGTCCTTTCAATTAAGCAGCTGTTGATCCTTATAATCAGACTTTTGGGTAATGGGGAAGAAAGGAAACTATACCTGGTTTACATTCCATGTTTTGTCAGCTCAATATTCTTGCAGACTAGTTTTTGGATCGTTTGGCTTATTGATCAAACAGGGTACTTCTGGTTTTCTTTCTGTCAGTTTGTGGACTGTGTCATGATGATAACACCATAGTTTGTAAATACCAATTTTTTTTTATCCCAGAAGCTGGATTGCAGCTACCTAAATGGTGGGTAAAAAAGGATCGCATACGCAAAATCTCAACATAGGTGAACATTGAAGCTTAGTTCAGGAACACTGGGAAATAAAATAAGCCCCCAGAAATATGGGGTTTTTGGGGTTTTTTTGTTTCTTTTTAAATTGCAAGTATATATATTGCCACTGAAAAATCTGAGAAAATTTTCAAACTCCCAATCTAGGATAAAGTTGTGTGGGGATTTTTCCCCTTTTTTTCGGTGTTTTTTTCTCTTAATTTCTTTTACTATATCTTTTTTTATTCTTAATACCATTGTCATATCTTCTATTTGTATAATAAGAGATAAATTAATTCAAAGACTTGTAATGGATACACTGATAAATGTGTACACTGATACACTGATATATTTAGGCCAGTTATTGGCATTTTTGTTGAGAAAGATGACCATCGACCAGTTAAAGCCAGTGGTAAAAGTTGATCAATACACACCTAGGACCCTGTCTGTAACAGGCTGTTGACTGAACCTGGTTGGCACGAAGATAGAGAAAGTGCAGTGTGTCAAAGGAACCTCTGTCCTGTCAGTTATATCATTACAAAGGGGGGGGGGCAGTTTAGTGGTTACAGTGCTGTGCTCATGATCTGATGGCTCTAGCCATCATGACGGTGCCTGTTTCAAGGGATTTTTTACACTAGCGTTAACAGGCCGCTGTGGGGCCACCAGCCAGAGTGGCCCTGGTGAAACTTAGATCTCCAGCTTAGGAATGGAGAAGTAAAAAAAAAAGAAATCATTAGAATCCAGTTACAGGGATGTCCTTGTAGTGTGCCCACAGGCCAAACAGTGGGGAAGCTTTATGAAACTACACACGCAGTCACACTACATTTTCCTTCAGAAACACAAGGGTTGTTGTTGGTTTTTTTATTTATATGGGTTTTTAAAAATTTTGTAATGGGTTTTGTCCCTTTCAGTGATCCTGGTCTCTGTGTTTATAATTCAAGAGTAATTATATGTTTGTTGTTATCTAGTTTTCACTTTGAACAGGTAAATTATTCCTCAGTTTTACTTGAACATATTAATTGTTCCATGCTGATAGACAAACACAGTTATAATATGTATATAGACACGTATCCTTTCTGTCGCAGTAAAAGAAAAAAAAAGAGGAGGAAAGGTTGTGTTTTTTTTTTTGGTGCTTACTATATTGTTTTTTTTTTTTTTTTTTTTCTTTTTTCTTTTTTTTTTTTTTTTTTTTTTTTTCTTTTTTCTTTTTTTTTTGAATTGTTTTCAGGTTCAGCGTGGACATTTTTGATCTTGCCAACAAGATTATACCCAGGCACTGGAGTGGAATGGAGGGAGGACTCTGTGTGTTTGTTCAAAGTGATTTTTTGTTGGGTTTTTTTTTTGTTTGTTTGTTTTTTTCTAGTGTTTGCATTTATGATGACTTTTTCTTCCACCATTCTAGGTTGTTTTCTTTGTAACGATAAAAGAAATATTGAAGATCTGTGAGGTTTTCATTGTGTTGCCATCTAGATTATTCCTTGTTTGTAGACTGTCTAATGTTATTGACAAATTGTCTGCTGATGCTTTTGGTACCATTGTGTTTGTTCAGTTCACTAAAAAAAACAACAACAACAAAAACCAACACCTCACTTATGTGCATGAGTAATACACAAGCTGTCTCCCTCTCTGTCTCTCTCTGTCTGTGTGTTGTCTGTGTGTTTGTCTGTGTGTGTGTGTGTGTGTGTGTGTGTGTGTGTGTGTGTGTGTGTGTGTGTGTGTGTGTGTGTCTCTCTCTCTCTCTCTCTCTCTCTCTCTCTCTCTCTCTCTCTCTCTCTCTCTCTCTCATCTCTCCTCCACTCACACACACCACACACACACACACACACACACACACACACACACACACACACACACTGCAATAGAACCATGGGTGGGGTTGCAGATATTTGACCAGTCTTTAGTTAAGACTCGAGTCTATATTCCGTCTGTTGCTCAATCAACCACATAAAACTGGAATTGTAAAGAAAAAGCTGAAGTATCAACAGGAACAAAAGCTGTTCAGGAGATGGCTTTGGTGAGAAGGAAAACACTAGACTAAAAGGACGATTGAAGGACCTATAAAGTAAAGTGTGTTACCCACTAGAGTCGAACCCAAGTTTTCAGTGGTGATTTGGCTGTTTTGGCCACAAGTTTAAAAATTCAGCCAACGTAAGGAAATGGTTAAAAACAGACATGTTTTGTCTCATTTTGAATGTTTATTTTTGTGTCTTAATATTATTTGCAATGAGTTTTTTTTCATGGCATGGGTATATATATATATTATTTTTGTATATTTTGTTTTTAAGTTTTATATATATATATATATATATATATATATATATATATATATATATATATATATATATATATATATATATATATATATGTATTTGTGTATTTTGTTTTTAAGTTATAGCTAGTGAGAACCACTCTCCCCCCCCCCCCCAAAAAAAAAGTCTTGACACACTCACGTGCTGAGCTTGAAAAAGTGTAAGTATTCACAAACAGATCCACAAAAGAAGAATAAGATTGCTCTCATTCACAGTAAAATTTCTTCAGCCTTAGGGATTACATTAGTTTTGGAATCAAAAGGTTCAAATTTATTGGAAAAAAAGAAGAAGATTATTTTGCTAGCACTCTTTGTAAGTAGATCCAAAAAATTACCTGAAGCATACAATCTAAACACTATACCAAATCGTCGCTGATCAGTTGGTTTAAATAGTTTTTATTTAGTGATGAGAACAAACACTGATAAAAAGAAACCGCATTTTTGAGTCATAGCAAAACAACAAAGCTTAACAGTTTGATAGGTTAAAGGGAAAGAATTCATCAAGGGAAATAACTGATTTAGCTGCATGAGTAGTAAGTATCCTGTTCTTCAGAGTTGGTTGAACGCTGGTTAGCAACAAAAAAAAAATCTAATATATCTCTATCTTCTCTCTCTACTCTCTCTTCTTCTTCTCTCTTCTCTTCTCTTCTTCTTCTCATCTTCATCTCTCTTCTCTTATCATCTATCTTATCTTCTTCTTCTCATTTTTACTCTATTATATATATATATATATATATATGCCACAGCAGAGCATGTGGTTTGTCATTTTGTGACACCATTCATGACTGACTGTCACTAGAGCTTTGGCATGTCTGCAATGGTTTAAAATAATGAGGCCATGTGGATTTGATAAAGTTGAACTTACAGTTTGGCAAGATGGGTTTTTTGACTTAGTGGTATCAACTCCAGATTTTTTTTTTTAAAGCTTGCTGTGCTACAGTGCTTTGAAAGAGTATGTATACATAACTTGATGTATAGCCTCTGTGTTGAGAGACGTAAGATGACGGGATTTGAACATCCCCAATATTTTCTGAAATTGTTGAGTTTTTGTTTTATTTCTGATTTTTTTTTTTCCTCGAGCATGTTGTTTTTTGTGTGTGTGGAGAATTGATTCAAGATAGTTAGGTTTGTTTAACGTCTGTTTGTGTTATATATAAAACTACGTGTATTATATATATAATATATATACACATGTGAGGGCATGTGCACTCTTTTTGATTTGTTTTTGTTTGGTATGCCTGTGTTTTTATTACTTCATTTTATTTATTTATTTTTTTTACAATTTTATACATTTTGTTATTCATTAAATTCTCATGCTTTGTGATTTTTTTTTTTTTTGTTGGTACTGTTGTTGTCTACTTGCTTATGTAGTCAGATTTTTACTGGTTTCGTGAGGGCACACCATTAAGAGGTATCTTCTATTTCAAGAAATATGGCAGGATTTGTTTTTTTTTTAATTGTTGCAAGCTTGTTTCAGAAAGATTTGCGAAGAAAAGATGAGATCAGAAAAATGCTGGTGAGTCTGGTTTCAAAAGACATTGAGGAAGAAGGATAGTGTTCTTGCATGCATATGCCTATTGCCAACAAAACTACATATTATGTAATATATGTATATTATGTTATAGTTACATCTTTTTGAAAAACTTTCCTTTTCTGTGTTATGCACTGATAAAATATGATAAAAGATAATAATACTTAATAGCAGTGCTATTGCTTCATCGGAAATTAAAGAAAAAATCTCTACTTGTGATTAGGTCAGTTTTTTTTTTATGGGAAGATGTGAAAAAGGTTAGTGTAATAAATTATAAAAAAAAAAGAAAAAAAAAGATATCCCTGGAGCTGGAATGTGGCTACCTTCATGGTCTGTGAAAATGGCCGCATACACAAATCTCACCATTTGTGACTGAACCTTGGAGCTGTAGCCAAGGAACGAAAAAAAAGGATATATTTGTCATACTCATACCCTAGTATTGTGTGTGTGTGTGTGTGTGTGTGTGTGTGTGTGTGTGTGTGTGTGTGTGTGTGGAGATGAGAGAGAGAGAGAGAGAGAGATTCAGAGAAGTTTTCAGGATGAAACTTACTATAATTAAAAGAAGGTCTTGTGTAACCACATTATGTAAGTTAACATCTTATTATTCACATGTTAAATCCCATTCGTGTTTTTTGGCCAGAGTGGGCCAGTTGAGAGCGGTGGTATGGATAATACCATCAGTCACACATACATACCCAGCTTTCACCCACGGTTGACTTGTACCAGGGCTCTGGATTTTGCAGCTGGTGCAGCATTTCTCAAGTCATCAGTGTAGTGTATGTAGCCAGCATTGACTTTGACTTTTGTGCTTGTGTGGATACCTCTTTGGGAAAGAAACCATACATAGTTATGAAGAATTTGTTCAGTTTTTGTACAAATGGTTTTTTTGGGGGGGTATTTTGTTTTTGCTTTTTTCCCACATTGTTTTTTTTGTTTTTTTTTTTTTTTGGTAAGGATTTACAAAGAGGGTGTTGTTACATTTTTGCTCCTTGATGTTATTTGATGATGAGAAAGCTGTCATGTTTTTTCTTGCGTTATCAGAATTGAAATTTTATTTTATTGTCTTTTCAGGTAGAGAAACAAGTGTGTGAGCAGACATTTCAAGTCCAGATTGTGTCCTGTTCGCAAGGATTGTTATTATGTGTCATGTTTAGACTGGTCCAGTAGTCGTTGTGTTCTTCTTGTGATTCGTATATCTTAAGTATTATAACAACAACAACAAAAACCCAGTTGCTTTTGTCTTTGATGCCTTTGTGATTGGGCGGTGGTGGATTTAGATGATCTTTTTTTTTTTTTCATTACATTTTTTTTTCTCCCCTTTGTTAATTAGAGATCTTTAGTTGTGACTTTTTTGTGTTTATTTTTTGTGCCTGGGTCCATGTTTTTTTTTTTTTTTTTTCAGAAAATGATTTGTAACATCATCAGGCAGTGAAGGCCTTTGGTGTGAACAGAGAGAGATGTTGGAAATAAACCTTGTGAAAATTAAGGCTGGGATTTGTGTGTGTGTGTGTGTGTGTGTGTGTGTGTGTGTGTGTGTGTGTGTGTGTGTGTGTGTGTGAGAGAGAGAGAGGGGAGAGAGAGAGAGAGAGAGAGAAGTTGGAAGGGAAGTATGAAAACTGGAATGCTTGTTTACACACACGTTAACTGTGAAACGATCTGTTGTACAATACTGTGTATTGCAGATGACCATATTCCCCTGGGGGCCTGTCAGTATAAATACCGTCCCCACCTTCTGGAAATTCTGCGCTAGGAATTCCCTCTTTTCTGATCAGTCAGGTTGAATCTGACGCCACAAACCGCTGGAGAAGGATAGCGACAGATGATCCGTTTGGTATGTCTTCAGTTTCGGCCTGACCGTGCGGACCTTAGGGGCCAGGAGTCTTGTCTGTCAGCTGCTGTACAGGTGCAATTTTGAAAGTTTGCTCAAATTTCCCCACGAATAAACACTGCAGGTGCCTGTATCTCTCGGGGCCCACTCAGTTGAGGCTGGGCTATGTGGTGATAGGAGGCTTGGAATACAGACACTGATAATACAGTAGAATACAGACATGTCCAGAAGTCTCAAACCTTACCGCATGCACTTCCCTAGCAGCAGCATGACGTCATCCCCAGCCTTCACTGATCTTCCTGTAGTAAAAAAAAAAAAAAAAAAAAAAAAAAAAAAAAATCCAACAACAAAACTGTCTCTAAATGGGTGGGCCTTGGCTGCTTTGATGTCATGGTGACCTCCGTTTCTTCTCTCTCTCTCTCTCTCTCTCTCTCTCTCTCTCTCTCTCTCTCTCTCTCTCTCTCTCTCTCTCTCTCTCTCTCTCTCTCTCTCTCTCTCTCTCTCTTTGTTGTTGTTTTGTTTTGTTTTCAGTTTCTCGGCTAGAACTCCCTCCCAGGTTCACCAATGGTGAGATTTTGCATATGTGACCGTTTTTTGCTCACCATGAAGGTAGCCGCATTCTGACTCTGGGGTTGTATGCTGGGTATATTTGTGTTTCCATAACCCACCGAACGCTAACATGACTGAATTCGAGATCTTTAACGTGCAAATTAATTTGATCTTCTGAATGTGTATACACACGAGGGGAATCAAGGCGCTGGCAGGAAGGCTTTTGCACATGAATTTGACCGGGGAGATTGTGAAAATTCCCACCCTTAATTCGTCAGACACCCCCTGAGATTCGAACTCACGACGTCATGGACCCTTGGGATTAAAGTCGAAC
>CM060336.1:8133393-8140893 GCA_030674155.1 Stramonita haemastoma
TGTCTGTCTGTCTGTAGGCCTGTGTCAAGTCAAGCCAGCATACTTCTGTCTCCTTCTGTTCATGATGCTACTGTAAGCACATCCAGTCAATTCGTTCATCAGCATTGATTTATATAGAAAAAAATTCTTTCAGGTTTTTTTTTTCTTGAAAATAAATACCATAGCTTGTAGAATGTTTTATTGTATTGAATTGTTTCTGTATCCACCGGCACACAATGGCCTACTCTTTCCGAAAGCGGAACAGATAAGACAAGACAGTAATGAATCTGTAGTGTTGGGTCAGTAATCATATATTATCATCTTTACCCTTCAAATCATTGTTAATGTAGACAAATGCTTATTGTGTTGTGTGGATGAAGTAAATAAAGGGAGGTTATTCATCACAATCGCATAAAAGGAGAGTTCACTATCTAATATGATTGTCGTTAACAAGATGGTTCAAGATTATAGTGATACTGTTTTACTCTTTTGTTATTACTGAAAAGTTTGTGTATGATATTAAGCCTATTGTGCTTTTTTTATATTTTACGACGCGAGAAGATATTTTGTGAGAGATATTTAATGACCCTTTCTTATTGTTATAATAGTTATTGTTGTGAGGATATGTTAATGATGATGGCGATGGTGTGGTGGTATGGTGATGATTAAGTGAAATATTTTCATAAAAACCCTGTTAGACTAAAGCATCTATCTGATAATGTTGTCAGATATTACCTTCTACCACTGTCCCTACCACTATAACAATGGCAGGGACAAATATGCACACTTTCTGTTTATTTATGTTTTTTCAGTTTTTTTCTCTTCTTTCTTTTTTTTTCTTTCTGTTCTTTCCTTCTTTCTGTATTTCTTTTCTTTTCTTCTGTCTGTCTTTCTTTCTTTTTCTTTCTTTCTTTCTTTCTTTTCTTTCCTTCCTTCTTTTCTTTCTTTCTTTCTGTCTTTCTTTCTTGCTTTTAATCACTGTTCCTTTTCCCTCCCTTACAATGGACTTATGACCATACACCAGACAGAAACACAGACACACAGACAGACACAGAGACAGAGGGACAGCTAGAGGCTTTGAGAGAGTGTGCACGCGCGTGCATGTGTGTTGGAGAAACGCTTGGAGAACGTAGGCGCGCATGCACATGTGCGTGCGTGTGTGCACGCGCCTATGGGTATGTGTGTATGTGTGTGTATGTGTGTGTATATGTGTCACTGTGTGTGTGTGTGTGTGTGTGTGTGTGTGTGTGTGTGTGTGTGTGTGTGTGGTGCGTGCTTGCGCGTGTGTGCTTGTGTGTGTGTGTGCTTGTTTGTGTGTGTTGTGTGTGCACGCGTGCGTGCTTGTGCGTACATGCTATGCGTGTTAGTGTTACATGTACAACATTCAGAAATCATTGTTGCAATAAAAAAAACAAAAACAAGTTTGTTTTGTGGGTACAGGACTGGGAACGAGTTTTGTTGGTGCTGGGAGATCAGTCAGCTCAGCTGTACGCCTTCAGTTTTGCAAGGAAGGCGTGGTTTCGGCTAGCCCCGCCCCCCAAGGCCCTAGGACTCGGCGTGACAGCCTGTACCCATGATGATGACCTGTATGTCACTGGGGGTGACAAAGCCACCACAGGCTGCTACAGGTGAGTCAATCATCAACCAACTCAACCAGTGTCAGCAATCAATACAACCATCAGACATCCAATCAGTCATCATCATCACATCCTCCATCATCCATCCATTCACAACCATCAATAATCAACCAATCAATCCAATAAAACACGTAAGTCAATTTGCGCGAAGTATATGTCAAACATGACTATAATAATATATCGTGTGTTCATCTTCCGATCAATCATACTATCTCAACATCATCACTATAATCATCATCTACATCATTCGTTCATACCACACACCACACACCACCACCACCACCATCCACCACCAACCACACACCACCACTACACCACCACCATCACCACACATCCACGTCACCACCACCACCACACCACCACCACCGCCACCACCGCCACCACCACACCACCACCACCATCATCAGTCTCGCCACTACACACTCACCACCACCACACACCACCACCACCACATCACCCACATACACTTTTTTTTTCTTCTCTCTCCTTACTCTTTGTTATCGTTAAATCATCATCATCAACAACAACATATTGCCGTTGTCACGATCGATAACCAACCATTACATGATGATCGCTACATCGGGTGGATGTGACTATACCACCCGGTTCGATCCCGTTGGAGGGGATTTTTCCCCTGGAGTTAACATCAGTGCTGACTCCACTCTCCCCCAAAAGTCTTTCGGATGAGACTGTAAACCGAGGCCCCGTGTGCGAACGAACGCAGAACTTCTTGCGCACACGTTAAATCCTGTTCCGCTTTTCGTAAGAGTAGGCCATCGTGTGCCGGTGGGAACAGGTGACAATATTTACAAAACTGCACACACACGGAGACTGGATGAAAAAAAGCACATGAGTGCTTATCCCATTATCCTCGATTAAAAAAAATCCTAATATAATAGTAATAATATGATGATGGTGATGATGGTGATGATGATGGTGATGATGATGATGATGATGATGATGATATATAATAAATAATAATAATAATAAATAATAAATAATAATAAAATAATAATAATAATAAATAAATAAAAATAAAAAAAAAAAATAATAATATACTTCCTACTACTACCCGGGGTATGGCCAGTATAGATACCGCGCAGAGGTGAACGGGTGGACACAGATGGGTAGCTGAAGGTAGGACGACGAAGTCACGGCTGTGTGGCGCTGGGAATGCGGCTCTATGTGCTGGGGGGCAAGGACGACAAGCAACCGGCGAAGAAGTAGGTGTTTAATGTTGTTGGTGTTGTTCTTGTTGTTGGTGGGGGGTGATGGTGGTGGTTATAGGGGTGGTGGTGGTGGTGATGGTGGTGGCGGTTGTTGGTGGTGTTTGTGGTTGTTGGTGTTTGTGGTGTTTAGTGGTGTTACTGTTATTGTTGGTGGTGGTGTTCTTGGTGGTGGTGGTGGTGGGGGGGGGGGGGGCGGTTGTTGTTGGTGGTGGTAGTTGTTGTGTTGGTGGTGGCGTTTGTGGTGTTTAGTGCTGTTACTGGTGTTGTTGGGTTTTGTTGTTGTTGGTGGTGTTGTTAGATTAGATTTTCAGAATTTCCTGTCATCAGCTACGATGGTTACTGTTGTTGCTGTTGCTGTTGGTGGTGGTTGTTGTTGTTGTTGTTGGTGGTGGTGGTGGTGGTGGTGGTTGTGGTTGTGTTGGTGGTGGTGGGGGTGTTTATGGTGTTGGTGGTGGTGGTTGGTGGTGGTGCAGTTTGTGGTCGGGGTGGTGGTGGTTTTGGTGGTGTTCGTGGTGGTGGTGTTAGATGGTTGTGTTTGTGGTGTTGTTGTTGTTGTTAATGTTGTTGTTGATGATGATGGTGGTGGTGGTGCTGATGTTGTTGTTAATGTTGTTGTTGTTGTGCTGTTTTTGTTGTTGTTGCTGCTGCTGTTGTTGATATTGTGCTGCTGTTTTGTTATTACTGCTGTTGCTGTTGTTGTTATTTTTGTTGTAGCTGCTGATGTTGTTATAGTCGTTGTTGATGCTGTTGTTGTTTACATAGATCTATGTTGCCTTGAACTCTGCGACCCCTGACTCCTGACATAACGGCCTTGAACCGATGCGAGATTTAGAGCTGCACCTACATATTGTGATCTTCTTCTTCTTCTTCTTTTTTTCTGCTTCTGCTATCATATATTCATCTAGGCTTAATAGGTATAGTCCAATGCTGTGTACCAAGTCTACTTTCGGATGAGACTATAAACTGAGGTCTTGTGTGTGAACACACGCAGAACATCTTGCGCACACGCTAAAACCTGTTCCGCCTTTTGGAAGAGTAGGCCATTGTGTGTTGGTGGGAACAGATGACAAAATTAACCAAAATCGCATGCACTCAGGGACTGGATGTAAAAAGGAATCCATATGAAAATAATAATAACAATACATGGAATTTATATATAGCGATATATCTTGCAATAACAAATATGAGTGCTTATTCTATTATCCTCGAAATAACAGGATAAGTAAATAACCAACCGTAAATGTATGTCAAGGACAAAAATATAGTGATTAACGTTTGTGTGCTAAACTACACGCACAAAATGTGATTGGCTATAGCAATTCTGTAAATTCATGGGTACAGAAAAATATAAGAGCAGTTGATATTCCATTAGAACCAATTCGTCAATTGTGTTTTTGACAATACTCGTACTCATTGTAGCTGAAAGAAAATGATATGTAGGCCTCAGGCGTGCAATAAAGCACAATTATAGGTGACGTTCTCTTTTCTTTACACAAAGAGCACATGAACCACATATAGATCTACACTGTCTCTGCCAAAAAAAGAGAATAAATAAAAATAAAAAATGAAAAAAATACAATCTGCAACCTGATCAGAGATGATGCACACACACACACACACACACACACACACACACACACACACACACACACACACACACACACACACACACACACACACACACACACACACACACACTTTTGCCCATGAAGTATGTGACAAAATCCTTAACGTTATCAATATAATTTCTCTCTCTCTCTCTCTCTCTCTCTCTCTCTCTCTCCTCTCTCTCTCTCTCTCTCTCTCTCTCTCTCTCTCTCTCTCTCTTTGTTGTTCTGAGTTGTAACAATGTTGTAGCTAAATATTTGTTGGGTGGGGTTTTCTTGGTTGTACTTTGCTTGTTTGCTTGCTGCTTCATTTTTGCTAGTTTGTTTTTTGTTTAAGTGGGTTTTCTTCTCTTTTTTGGGGGGCTTGGTGCTTGTTGTTTTTTTTGTTTTTTGTTTTGTTTTGTTGTTGTTTTTTTTGTATGTTTCGTGTTTTTTGGATAGTTTTCGAATTTTTTTTTTTATTGCTTATAATGTGCATTGATAAAAAAATGCAATTATTGCTTACGAATGATACCATCTGATATAGATTTTTTATTTATTTGATTTGATTTCTCTCTCTCTCTCTCTCTCTCTCTCTCTCTCTCTCCTCTCTCTCTCTCTCTCTCTCTCTCTCTCTCTCTCTCTCTCTCTCTCTCTCTTTCCCCACCAGGGACACATTGGACTCCATAGAGGTGTTCCACATCAAGGACAAGGGTGTGGGGTGGCAACTGCTGGCGAAAAGTCCCCTAGTGGTGCCTGTCCGGTCCATGGCCTGTTTGCCACATGGCGAAAAGATTTATGTCCTTGGTAAGTCCCGGTCTAGTCTGTGATGCTGCTGTTGATGAGAATGATGTGATGATGATGATGTCGATGATAGTGATGATGAAAATGATGGTGGTGGTGGTGGTGGTGGTGGTAGTGATGGTGGTGATGACGATGATGGTGATGATGGTGGTGTGGTGGTGGTGATGACGACGATGACGGTGATGATGATGACAACAACGATAATGATGATAACGATGATGACGACGATAACGATGATGGTGATGATGGTTGTGATGATAATGATGACGATGAGGATGATAACAATGATAATGACGATGATGGTGGTGGGGTGATGATGATAACGACGACGACGACGATGATGATAATAACGACGACGACGACGATGGATTGATAACGATGGTGACGACGACGACGACGACGACGACGATGATGATGTTGATAGCTGGCTCCTTGCATGCGAAGATGCTGGGAAGACAGAAGATGGTTTCAGTTTCTACAAGCCCCCCCCCCCCCCCCAACTCCCCCCCCCCCCCTTTCCCCCCGCGGGAATACCGGGGGGTGGGGGTGGGGGGTGGGGGGTCAGTATAAATAGTAATTCCACCTTTTAAAAATTCAATGCTAGATCTAGTTCTTTCCTTTCTATCTCTCACTCTTTTTGTTTCTGCCATGTTCCATTTTCTTCCTGTCACCCCCTTCTCCTCTTTTTTTTTTTTTTTTTTTTTTTTGCCTTCTTGGTCCATTCTCCTGCCTTTATTTTTCTCTCCAGGAAAAGACTTAAGATGGTAACAATTCTCTCCCACACGCCGAAGTCGGATGCGCTGGGCCTGACTTGTCAGGCGCTTAACGGCAACACAACGTTATTTTTTGCTCATGATATTCTGACAGGCAGCAGTAGTTGCTGTCTGAGCGTTCCACGACGACGATGAAGAAGTTTCGGCTAGTCTTCTCAGCGTGTGTGTGTGTGTGTGTATGTGTGTGTGTGTGTGTGTGTGGTGTGTGTGTGTGTGTGTGTGTGTGTGTGTGTGTGTGTGTGTGTGTGTGTGTGTGTGTGTGATTTGTGTGTGGTGTGAATGTGTTGTCTGTACAGTTGTTGCGTCTGCGCGTGCGCACGCGTCGTGCATTCGTGTGAAACGTGTTCAAATCATGCCAACAGTCTGTGTTTTAATACTTTTTTATTTATTATTTATCAGAAGAATGTAAGTGGTCAGAGCACTCGCTTTTTTTTTTTGTTTGTTTCTTGTTTACATCAGTACCCGTTGCGCGCCTTGGCTTCATGTGTGTCATGTAGTTCACCATGTAATTAAACTCCACCTGTCAAATAAAGCAGCTTGGAAAATGCGCTTGCTCATATTTTTGCTTTTCTGGGGGTGATTTTGATTTCTTCCATTTATCTACTTGCATATTTTTGTTAATTTTATTTTTTTTTTTTTTTTTAATCTACAGGAGGAAGGACCAACGGCATACAGCACACAGTGGACGCCATACAATGCTTCGACACCAAGACGCAGCAATGCTCTCTGGTGGGCCACCTCCCCTCCCCCTCCTGCCTCTCCCGCTCTTTCGTCCTCAACCAAGTCCCCTACCTCCTGGAAACCAACGGGGACGTTTCCTCCTTCCACCCTCCTCACACCCTCCTCCGCCCCCAAAACACCACCACCACCACCACCACTCTCACCCAAATCCGTTCCGTCAGAACACCCGAACAAGGCGACCCAGCACGAAACATCCCACACACTCTCTACACAAAATCCTCTTCGGTATTATGGTAAAACTCAGAGCGCAGGAGAGGAGGAGAGTGTGCATAGTGTCCCCAACGAGGGAGAACCCGCGATCACCAGAGTGGGCAGAGTGGTCAATTTGGACTGGAAGTGGTTCGGGGCCGCGCGGGGTCCGGATGGGACGTTGTATGTGGTGGCCGGGGAGCGTCCGATGGCCTCGAAGACTCCGCCTCCGACCTTGTCCGCGAGTGTGGGCAGTGAAGCGAAGTGTTGGATCAGGTTCGCTTCATCTGTCCTGAGGCGATGTCCATGTGTTACGTCAGTTCTCACATGGGTATTCCTAAGTGTTTTTTTGGTGGAGAAGGTTGTTTAAAGGTGTGTGACTGTGAATGGGAGGATAGGAGGTTTTTTTTTTGGTTTTTTTTTTTTTTTTGGGGGGGGGGGGTGTTGTTGTTGTTTTGTTGTTTTTTACTTGTGCTTGCTTTGGATACTCTTTTTTTTTTCCTCACTTAACAAACGTTAAAATATTATTATTTACCACAAGTTTTACATCACCCTTCCAAAA
>CM060336.1:8145893-8150893 GCA_030674155.1 Stramonita haemastoma
GGGGGGGAGGGGGGGTAATGGGGATAGCCCAGTGATTAGAACATTAACGTTTGTAAATGACACGGGGTGTCCACTGGGAGATATCAATTTTATCCCTAGAATTAGAAGTGATTGTTGATACTGGGGGGGGAGGGGGGGGGCAGGGGGGGGGGAGTAGGGGGCTGGACAGCTGAGCCGTTAGAGCATTGCGCTTGGGATTCTACGGCCGGGGATCGAGTCATCACGAAGGCGCCTATTTAATTTTTTTTTTTTTTTAATAGATTTTCCATTGGAGTTCACATCAGTACTTACTCCCCCCCCCCTAAAAAAAAGAGAAGTCATTCAGATAAGACTGTAAATCGAGACCCCGTGTGCAAACACACGCAGAACATCTTGCGCACACGTTAAAAGCCCGTTCTGCCTTTGGGAAGAGCAGGCCATTTCGTGTCAGCAGAAATGGATGGCAAGATTAAAAAAGAAACAAACACGCATGCACACTTGGCCTAGGCCAAAAGTTGTGTCAGTTATTGATTTCAGCTCATTGCCAAGGCCTACACTAAAATGTTGTGAATTTGTAAAATGTTGTGTTGAGATTGCCTTCAGCCATGACAAGCTCTTAACAGAACAACCTGCACTCTCCTTCAAAGGAGAATAAATCCTCTGAAGTCGGAGTATGGCTGCCTATATGGCGAGGTACTTGAAAATAGTCATACACGCAAACTTCTCATTCATTGTGCAATTTCAATCTCACAGTGATTCCCAGGTGGGATTAGTGAGTCAGAGTGCACATTGTGGGTGACCCCCCAGAGTGTTAAGCTGTGGAACAACAACAACAACAACAACAACAACAACACATGCACACGGGTGTTCTGTTTTGATACCATCCCAGAAGTTGGAATGCAGCTACCTTGATGATGGGTTAAAAAAAAAAGTCGCATACGTAAGATCTCACACCTCGAAGCTCTAGCCGAGGAACGGGGGGGGGGGGGGGGGGGGGGGGGTGATACTGACTCTGTTTCTCATGAATCCTTTTGATGAAACCTAACATTTGAGATCAGATGTTCCAACGCAGAGCACATTCGTTCAAGCCTTATTTTACATTTCGTGGAATGGTGTGGAATGCTGCGTTCCGTTTTTGGTGTAAGAGATGACTGTATGACTGTGTTCAGCTAAAAATGTGTCGTTGTCGGCCTTGATATCAATAAACCTGGATATGAAGCCTACCCCTTGCTGATATAAGCCTATATACCAGCATTATCTTCGAATGTGATCAAACTCGACGGATTTTCCCGGTGAAGTTTGGAGATGCCTTTTTGGTTCGGACAGAATTGTATTAGATCAAAACAACACAGCAAACAATTCATGAAGTGCGTGTACAACAAGCTTAAGCTTATGAACAGTACACTGGAAAACAGATGTACAAAAATAGGCTAACAATGCCACATAATATCGACCCCCCAAAAAACAACAACAAACAAACAAATAAAAAACAAGAAAAACAAACAAACCCAAACCAACAAAACAAAACCCAAGAACATTCTTATTATGTTTGCAGTCTCTTTTGGATTTTTATTTAAAGTAGGATTTTTTTTTAATTGACGTTATTTTGGGCCGTGTAAACATCTGTGTTGATAATAGCCTTAGCAACTAAAATATATTATTTTAAAATATAGACTGGGTTTTGTGCTGTTGAACGTCATGTACCATTAGGGACAAAAGATCCCCTTAACGACACCATATACACCTTCAGCGTAGTATCATACTGCAGCTCATGACTGGTAACTGATGTTGTAAAAATGGTGTGGTGTTGTCAAATGTTGTACCGAGACTGTCTTTAGCTATGGCAAGTTCTTTGCATAACAACCTGCACCCTGCTTTTAAAACCGAGAAAATCCTCTGAAGTTAAGAGTATAGGTACCTATAATGTGCCCCCCCCCCCCCCCCCCCAAAAAAAAAAAAAAAAAAAAAAAAAGTAAGTATGGTCAGGGAACGCAGAAGAAGGAGGAGGAGCAGAAGGAGGAGGAGAAGGAGGAGGAGAAGGAGGAGGAGGAGGAGGAGATGAAAGAGGAGGAGGAGGAGAAGGAGAAGGAGAAGGAGGAGGAGAAGGACGAGGAGGAGGAGGAGAGAAAGAGGAGGAGGAGGAGAAGGAAGAGGAGAAAGGAGGAGGAGGAGGAGGAGAGGAGATGAAAGAGGAGGAGGAGGAGAAGGAAGAGGAGAAGGAGGAGGAGAAGGAGGAGGAGGAGAAGGACGAGGAGGAGGAGGAGATGAAGAGGAGGAGGAGGAGAAGGAGGGGAGGAGGAGGAGGAGGAGGAGGAGGAGAGATGAAAGAGGAGGAGGAGGAGAAGGAGGAGGAGAAGGAGGAGGAGAAGGAGGAGGAGGAGGAGGAGATGAAGAGGAGGAGGAGGAGAAGGAGGAGGAGAAGGAGGAGGAGGAGGAGGAGGCGGGAAGAAGAAGAAGAAGATCCAGCTTCTCTCCACCATCTAGACTTCTTCTTCGTGGTCGAAGTAGGCTATAACTACAATAACAATAATATAACCTGTAATAACAATAAGATAACTGAGGTAACATTAAGATAACTATAAGATAACTATAAGATAACTGTCATAACAATAAGATGATTATAACTAAGACAGCAACTATTGTTGTCTGCCATGTAGCAACAATGCAGCATTGTACTGCCGTTAAACCCCTGACAAGCCAGGCCCAGCCCATCCCACTTCGGCTTAGGAACGAATTAGTATCTTTTCAGGTGTTCCTACATGGTTAAAGAATTTTCTATTTCCAGATGGCTTATTGAACAAGCAACGTAGATCGTCTCTTTGCTTTTGTTGTCATCAAGCCATAGCTTCCCTCGCCAAGCCCCCAGGGCCCCTCCCCAAAACAACAACAATCAAAACCAACCAACAAAGAGAACAAAACATACCCGAACAATGCAAAGAGACACTCTGTGTGTGTGTGTGTGTGTGTGTGTGTGTGTGTGTGTGTGTGTGTGTGTGTGTGTGTGTGTGTGTGCGCGTGCGTGCGTGCGTGCGTGCGTGTGTGCGTGCGTGCGTGCGTGCGTGCGTGTGTGCGTGCGTGCGTGCGTGCGTGCGTGTGTGTGTGTGTTTGTTTGTGTGTGGACACATAGATAACAGTAAATTCACTCTATCATCGCACTCTGACTTTACTGAATAATCAAAAAGAAAACCCTATTGAAAGGGCAAATTATGTGTTCACTTTTAAACATTTTTGCCGCCGCTGTAGTCTAGTGGTTAGGGCGTTGGTCTCGTAATCTAAAGGTTGCGGGTTCGACCCCAGCTTTCGGCTATGGCGTTGTGCCCTTGGAAAAGGCACTTTACGGCTATTTTCTCACCCCACCCAGGTGTAAAAGGGGTACCAACCTTGTGTTGGGGGTTAACCCTGCGATAGACTGGCGTCCTATCCAGGGGGGAGTCTATGACTCTCAGTCCCTTAACGCCACAGAAAACCGGGATAAGCACCGGCCTGATGAGCCTTAGGCTCGGGACAGACTTTAACTTTTTAAAAAAAACATTTGTAAGCAAGGGGTGTTACAAACAGAAAAACAGACGCAAGAGACTCTTGAAAATAATTGTTCATGTGATTACATTCACATCTTGAAAATAATGGTTATATCCATCATTCATAATAATCATAGTTTTTGTTCTGCCTGAACAGAGAGAGGGATGGAGGGAGCTAGTTGTCAAGTCTTTAGGGGTGCCCCCACAGTCGCCAGATTAAGGGATAGCCTAGGCCTAGATAGATAGATAGATTTTTTTTGTACTTCCAGGTGTTCCTACGATGAAAACACAGGGCATGTGTAACGAGGTTAAGGGGCTAGCAGCAGACACCATAGACATTACCCTGTGCTATTTTACTTTTAAAAAAAACAAAGGAGAAAGAAATCGACCATATTGATTACACAATTACACAGATCGTGAGTCCGAAGCAGGCATTTTGTTGAACGTGATAACGACTGTTGTTGAATTACTGTAAAGCTTTTTGCGGTGCTCTGTTAAGTAAGAAAATAGCAAAATAATGGATATTTCATATGCCTATGATCGCACCATCCTCTCCTCAGGTGCTGTCTTGTAACGGCATTTATCATTGGCTGAGGGCGCGGTATGTACACGTGGGTCGTGATAGCCTTAAGATTCATCTTGGCTAATTCGGGAATTTACGAATTCTTTTGTACACGTGGAGAGGATGATGAGGAAACAATTTATTTATAAATATCGCGATCAATCAATATAGTGGATCAAATATACGCCGGAAAATTTGGCTGGCTGTAGGACATCGCCCACCGAAAATTGCTTGAAGGACTCGACATTTTCATCTTTTCATCGAAAATTTAGCAAACTAGCCTAGCCGGCACCATCTCCGTCCTACAGAACTACGGTCTCTGCGTGTTGTTGTTTGCTCCAAAATAAAGAAGTAAGTGTTTTTATTTCTCTGAGAATGCGCAGGACGATAAGTCTCTTCATACAGGTTTTTAAAAAAAAAATCAAATATAATGAATCCAGATCAAAGCAGCATGGATTACGTACAAATTAATCTAAATCAAGTCACGCAGAAAACTAGATATAGCCGGCTTGTCTGGCCTAGTTTTGATCGCAGAGCGATCTGTCAGAATAATGTCAGCACATTCACACCAGATTATTTTTCATATGAAGCAGACTCATTTACTCATCTTTGTAAAAATTGAAACGGTGAAAGTTGCCCAGGATTGTGAAGGGATTAGATCATGGATGAGGATTAAAGTTCGGTGACCTTTGCCGGTATGGGGCTACCGATCGGGACTTCCTTCTTTTTCCTACTAGCCTAGCCTAGGCCTAATGCCAGCTGTCGGTGTGAATTTATTCAGCCTGATAGGCCTATTGATTGTTAGTCTAATATTTAGGAGACAGGCTCATTTTAGCTCACCGACAAGGGTACACCAGTGCACGTTTCAGGATGGGTCCTTGCGGCTTCTGTGAACGTCGTAGAGCACATGTACTTGCGCGCGCGCGCGAGAACACGCACGC
>CM060336.1:8155893-8160893 GCA_030674155.1 Stramonita haemastoma
AGAGAGAGAGAGAGAGAGAGAGAGAGAGAGAGAGAGAGAGAGAGAGAGAGAGAGAATCACTAGCTAGTGACACACAAATCAAATTCAATATAGCTATAAAATGAACATCTACACATCGTAGATAAAATACACATAGTTTATATATACTGTAATGATCAATCTCAGTGAATAGCCTATGTAATCACAAAATGAATAACAACACAGCATAATTAAAAAACACATACTAACTAAACTTTAAACATTGAGATATTAAACATTTATCAAACTCAATAATAATCAAATTTCAGATTAAAATTGAAAACATAAGTATGAATACAGCCTTCATCAAGATAGAAGAGACAGACAGACAGACAGACAGAGAGAGAGAGAGAGAGAGAGAGAGAGAGAGAGAGAGGGAGAGGGAGGGAGGGAGGGAGAGAGGGAGAGGGATATGGTGATATATATACATATATATATACATATATATATACATATATATATATACATATACATATATATATATATATATATATATATATATATATATATATATATATATATATATATATATATATATATATATATATATACATAAATACACACACACATATACACATACACACATATATATGTATATATCCAACAGGATGAGTCTGGTTCAGTATTTTTGATGCATCAAGTGAAATTGAAGGCGATTTTTGAATGTTGTCAATGATTGGTGCTGTTTAATTGAATCGGGAAGGGAATTCCACAGCACAGGGCCTGAGTATAGCAAACTAGACTTGAACAAGTCTATTCTTGGGATTGGGACACTTGGCTTTTCAGTATTTCTGGAATGATTCATTGGGAACTTATCTCTTAAGGATGTGGGAACAGCTCCTGCCATTATTTTAAACATCATTATGCCTTTGTTATATTTCAGTCTTTGTTGTAGGGGGAGAATACTTAACTGAGTGAAATCCACTTCAAGTAAGGTTGTTTTCTTCAGAAGGATAAGTTTGAGAGCACGTTTATGTAGGCTTAATAATGGTTTCATAGTGTTTGCACTGGCAGAATCCCAGAGGGTTGAAGCATAGTCTATTGAGGATTGTATATAAGCATGAAAAAATAATTTCTTTGAATGGTAGTCTAGGAAATGTTTAATTTTAGTCAACTGGTATACTCTTTGGGACAAGTATTTGCATAGATGAGATATGTGGTAGAACCAGCTGAGGTTTTCATCGATTGTTATTCCTAGAACTTTGTGATGAGAGGTTTGTTCGATTGCTTCTTTTCTTATGTGGATTGGAAAACTGTTTTTGGGGTAAATTTTGTCGCTTTTGTCTGGTGGTGATCAGCATGCATTTTGTTTTTTGGGGGTGAATAGACATGTGGTTCAGTTCTGTCCATTTGACAAGATCATTACAGCTTTGTTGTAATGTGGTTGTAAGAGAGTCAATGTCGTTATGGTTCGTATGTATGGTTGTGTCATCAGCAAATAGTTCACATTTGGATTTGATATGTAGAGGAAGGTCATTTATGTATAATGAAAAGAGAATCGGTCCTAGTATTGATCCCTGTGGTACTCCATAGTGAATAGGTTTTAGATTGGATGTGGATGTAGTTGTTGAGAACACACTGTTGTCTGTTTTTTAAGATAAGAAGCAAGTAGTTCTAGACTATTTGATGATAGATTATACAGGTCTAGCTTTCTGATGAGAAGTGTGTGGTCAATTGTATCAAATGCTTTTTGAAATCTACAAATAATACTCCACAAAATTTACTTTCATTAATGTTTGATAGCCAATTGTCTATGAGACTAGTCAGTGCAGTATGACACGAGTGATTTTGTCTGAATCCTGATTGGTTAGGGTGAAGTAGGTTGTTTGTGTCTATATGATGGACTAAGTGTTTATTTATATGTTTTTCCAGGGGTTTTGAAAGGAGGGATATAATGGAGATTGGCCTATAATTTGAAGGATCTGAAGTGTCACCAGATTTGTAGATGGGGATCACTTTAGCAGTTTTGAAGGCATTGGGGAAATAGTTTTTATCAAGACATTGGTTATATATATATGTTAGAGTCTCAGTGATAACTGGAGCTGACAGTTTTAGAATTCTGCTGTCTATTCCATCGAGGCCTCTTGTCCTGGATTGTTTGAGGTGAATCAGATAACTATAGACTTCAAAAATAGAAATAAATGGTATGTGGAGTTTCGAAGGAATATGCTTTTCTTGGCAGTATTGTCTTAGTGTGTTTAGGTTGTTGGATTTTGAATCATCATTGCTAACAACGTTAGTATGAAACGTTTATGAAGTGATTGTTGAGTTGTTCAGCAGTAACATCTTTGATTACATTTGATTTGGAAGAGGATTGTTTGTTCGTTATTTGATTTATGGCCTTCCAAATAATTTTTGAGTTTTGTTTTGAAGATAGTAAATCTTGGAAATATTTCTTTTTTTCTTGACGTTTCTGGGAGTTTATGGCATTTCGTAATCTTTTTGACTCTTCATGATATTTATGTTTTTTTAAGAAATCTCTAAGATAACATGCCTCTTCTAGTTCTTTTGTAAGCCAAGGCGGTTTGGGGGCATGTTTGACCCTTCTGGTTTTTAGTGGAGCATGTTTATTGTAAATTTCAGTGAAAGTTTTTATCCAAAAATCGATAGCCAAGTCTGGATCAGTAATGTTGAATGTTTCTGAGAGCATAGAGTTACTTAGTTCGAGAAGGAAAAGCTGTTCATTGAATTTAGCAAAAGGAACGATATGTTAAGGTTTTATGGCCAGGTTTGGGAATTTTTGTTCCTTTTTTAGACCAAGTA
The DNA here is from genome assembly GCA_030674155.1 of Stramonita haemastoma. Taxonomy (NCBI): domain Eukaryota; kingdom Metazoa; phylum Mollusca; class Gastropoda; order Neogastropoda; family Muricidae; genus Stramonita; species Stramonita haemastoma. The sequence goes on from CM060336.1 coordinate 8,158,675, forward strand.
GTACAGACAGGGTAGTGATCGCTGCAGTTGTAGACAGGGACACATGTTTCTATGATGTTGTTAGGATTTGATACGTAAATGTGGTCAATTATAGTGCTTGAATTTGGCGTAACTCTTGTAGGTAAACTAACTAGTTGGTGAAGGTTGAATGAATTAGTAATTTGCGTCCATGCATTATTTACTTTTGTTACATCGATGTTAAAATCACCTAGTAGTATCACTTCCCTGGATTCTAATAGGACTGCGTTCATCATTGCATCAAACTTGTCTATCCAATTTTTTTCTTTCTGCTGGATTCCTATAGCAGAATCCCATTGCTATAGGTGGTGAACCTTTCATTGAGACTTCAAGCCAGACAGATTCTACATCATAATGTTCTAGATGGATGAGACGCTTGAACATTATAGATTCACTAATGTATATGATGATTCCTGTTTCTTTTTGCTTTTGTGGATCCTTTCGTATGATTTTATATCCTGGGATATATAAGTCACTGTCTAATATGTGTTTCGAAAGTCTTGATTCAGATAGCCCTAGTATGTGAAATGGTTTGCCATGGTTTCTAATAAGTGTTGATATGTCATCAATTTTATTAACTGCGTGATTTATATTTAATTGGCAAAATTCGTAGGCCTTCCTTTGAGGGCCACGTGTTGAGTCTTGAATGCATCTATTTGTGTTGATTTTTGTTAGGAATGTGATAATGTGTCTAAAAACTGGAAAAGGTGAAGATTAATTAGGGATAAATAGGAATAAGGGGGAGAGAGAGAGAGAGAGAGAGAGAGAGAGAGAGAGAGAGAGAGAGAGAGAGAGAGAGAGAGAGAGAGAGAGTTCTGTTTTAAATGTTAGTTGTAGATGTGCATGCTTCCTTTTTGCCGTAATCTGTCATTTGACTGTCATAATCATACTGGGTAAATCGATTTGACTTTCCATAGATACTGAATATCTAGACGTAGACCTAGGTAGAGGAAACAAAATAAATCTCCTTACCTGAGGAACAGTGGAACGAACCATCGTTCTGTGAACAGCGATCAGCGGAATGGTGGCTTGTATTCGCAACTAGCTCACAGTAGTGGCGAAAGTTGTCACATAAGGATTATCGTCCTTGTCATCGGGAATTCCCTTAAAACCGAAACCAGCAACTGTGACCGATCGACCAATCTGCGTTTTTTCGTTACTAGGCGTGTGCGTGCGCATGCGCGTGCAAACAACACACACACACACACACACACACACACCACACAACACACACACACACACACACAATCACGCGACGCACGCACGCACGCACGGACACACACACACGTGCATGCATGCATGCACACACACACACACGTGCATGCATGCATGCATGCACGTACACACACACACATACACACACACACACACACACACACACACACACACACACACACACACATGTGCGCGCGCGCGCGTCTTCAGCTACCGAGGCTGAACACACAAGACAACTGAGAACTCCGAACTGAAGCCTGTTACAATAATCACAAAATCGAGACATGTTTTTCATTTGGTTTCAGGTCTAAGAGCATATAAAATAAGTAGAGAAACAAACAAACCAAAAAACCCCACCTTGCACCTCACTTCCAGACTGAGAACGTACGTACCTGTAGTTTTACATCAGGACCCTTGGCCCAGGTGTGTTCGTTCGTTCTTCAATCTAAAAACTTTTCACTATAGTCTATGGGTGATAATAGATGAAGTCTTACCATCAGTGTAAGCTGTCTATTATATTGCTAGAAAAATCACAACCTCCAATGGCTGGAACACAAACTGCAGATCTTGCTCCAACGCCCTCTTCCCTCACCCTCGCATATCCCGTAGTCTTGCAGACTGTTGATTTTGCAACCAGCTTCCTCCACTCCCCGCGGTCGTTTGCTTTCTGTATCTAATTGTTCCACTCAAGGCGATTCCACTCTCTGCTGATGTTGTCCTCCCATCGTTTTTTTTCTGGCTGCCTTTTCGTCTCCCTCCTTGTACTGTTCCTCTGTAGGACAGTCTTGGCCAGTCCAGATGTTTGTGTGACGTTCCTGTACCAGTTTTACTTTTCGTTATTTCTTTGAAGTCAGGAGCTTTTTGTATGGCCCATGGCCTTACACTTGCTGCAAGAAGTCCCGAAGAGATGAATCGATCTAATTATTAAACTGCCAGTGAAACAAAACTGGAAGAGAATCAAACCCGAAATCAGCTAGTTGCACAAG
>CM060336.1:8175893-8208393 GCA_030674155.1 Stramonita haemastoma
TATTTATTTATTTATTTATCTATTTATTTATTCATTTATTTCATTTTTTTTGGTTACATACACCCATTTTCCCTCCACCACTGTTTCCTCACTTCTTATAATAATAATAATAATAATAATAATACATGGAACTTACATAGCGCTATATCTTGTAAAAACACAAATCAAAAGAGCTTGCATTCAACCTCTAATCACACAAGCAATCAATAGCAATCTATGGTCCTAGCAAATTCGAACGTACTCACGTACTGTTTGTTTGTCCTTCGGATGAGACTTTAAACGAGGCCCGTGTGTGAACACACGCAGAAGAGCTTGCGCACATGTTAAATCCTGTTCCGCTTTTCGTAAGAGTAGGCCATCGTGTGCCGATGGGAACAGATGACATATTTACAAAAACTGCATACACACGGGGACCGGATGAAAAAAAGCACATGATTGCTTATTCTGTTATCCTCGATATAAAAGAATAAATAAATGAATAAATAAGTTGCTCCTGTGAAAAAAATTCTATTTATTTATCTTTTATTTCATTTTTTTTTAGTTACACACACCCATTTTCCCCCACCACGTTCCTCAAAACACTTTATTCTTGTTTGTGTGTGTGTGTGGGGATACAGGTGATTGTGCTGTGGACAGCGAACACTGAGTTCTGTGAGGTGCGGAAGGGCTGAATCTATTTATTTATTATTATTTCATTTTTTTTAGTTACACACACCATTTTCCCCCACCACCGTTTCCTCACAAACACTTCTATTCCTTGTTTGTTGTGTGTGTGTGGGGATACAGGTGATTGTGCTGTGGACGGCGAAAACTGAACGGTTCTGCGAGGTGCGGGAAGGGCTGAATCTATTTATTTATTTATTTATTTATTTTTTTTAGTTACACACACTCATTTTTCCTCCACCACCGTTTCCTCACAAACACTTCTATTCCTTGTTTGTTGTGTGTGTGTGTGGATACAGGTAATCGTGCTGTGGACAGCGAACACTGAACGGTTCTGTGAGGTGCGGGAAGGGCTGAACGACTCGCCCACAGTCTGCTGGCAAGCATCCAGAGGGACGAGGCAGAGGTGTCCCCCTCCACCCTCTTCGCCGTAGCCAGCATCCTGGAAGGGGTGACCTACATCAACGGCTCCCCGCAAAACACCTTCGTACCTGGCTGCCTGGAGCTGGCAGAGAAGCACAAGGTAGGTGGTGTTTTTTTTTTTTTTTTTTTTTTTTTTTTCAATGTTCTTTTCTTTTCTTGTGCAGAGAGAGAGAGAGAGAAACGTCATTTACACCACATGAAAGAATCAAATACATGACCTGGGTTGGGTTGGGTAGCACAAGGTAGATGGTGTTTTTGTTTTTTTTCTTTGGGGGGCCTAGCTAGCAACAGAGGGGAAAAAACCCAGCATGATCATTTGAGGGGAAAAATCCCAGTATCAGTTAGTTGAGGGGAAAACCCCAGCATCATTTAGGTGCTTATGTCAGTGCACCCTTTTTTTTTTTTTTTTTTTTTTCTTTTTTAATAACCAAGTCCCAAGTCAGGTGTGTGGTCAGTTCCTGCTCTATTTTTAAATTTTTTTTTGCTGCCTCGTCTTCTGTGACGCCCCCGTCCTGTTGCTCCCATGCCTCTCATTTCAATCTCCCCGCCACAGCCATACCCAGATTCGTTGTGTCTCACCCCCGGGGTCGGGAGTCCACAGGGAACCCATCAATATTAGGCCGCCGCGGGGCCACCAGCCAGAGGGGCCCTGCACTTCTGCTGGGTCACTTTGGTGGTGTTCAGTGGTGCCTGTTCTGAGCTAAATATGCAGGACACCACCTACTAAGCCCCCTACTAACGACAGTATCAGCTCAGTCGCGGACCCAGACTGAGGTGAGTCACCCACCTGAGGTGGCGACCACCACAACGTCCCTCCAACGACCGCCTCCCCCTGAACCTCCAACCCCAAAAGCTTTGACACAAATTCACCGCAGGCACAGAACGTATGGGGAAACCGAATCTGAGGTAACCATGAGACCAGTTGCTCTAATTAATGAGTGAGCACCTGCTGGGCTGGGCTGATTTGGGTTGGATAGCAGGTGAGAGTGAGGGGAAACTGACAGCTGTGGCTTACTGTCACTACACAGTACGGACGGATAGCCTAGTGGTCAGAATATTGCGCTGGCAATTTGACGACCCGGGTTTGAGTCCGGTCGAGGAGATTTTTCTCCTGGAGTTAACATCAGTGCCGACTCCGCTCTCCCCCCAAAAAGTCCTTCGGATGAGACTTTAAACCGAGGCCCCGTGTGCGAACGCACGCAGAACATCTTGCCCACACACATTAAATCCTGTTCCGCTTTTCGTAAGAGTAGGCCATCGTGTGCTGGTGGGAACAGATGACAATATTTACAAAACTGCATACACACGGGGACCGGATGAAAAAAAGCACATGATTGCTTATTCTGTTATCCTCGATATAAAAGAATAAATAAAATAAATAAATAAATAAATAAAATACACAAGAAAGAAGGTTGGTCTTATTTGACAGGGAATTCTGGTGTGACTGAGTACAGGTTATCTGTCACTCTGTCCAATAGACGCATATACCCCAGTGGTCAAGAACAGTTTTGACTTCAATCCCCTGGGTTGGTGAGTTTGTGGGTTTGAATCTCAGTGGTGTCTGGCGAATCATCATCATCATCATTATTATCATCAATATTATTGTTGTTATTGTTATTATTGTTATTATTGTTATCATCATCATAATCATTATTATCATCAGTATTATTTTTTTTATCATCATCATCATCATCATCATCATCATCATCCATCATCAACATCCATCATCATAATAATCATCCACCACCACCACCACCACCACCACCACCACCACCACCACCACCATCATCTCCTCCTCCACCACCACCACCACCGTCACCACCATCACCACCACCACCACCACCACCACCATCATCATCATCATCACCATCATCTCCTCCTCCACCACCATCACCACCACCACCACCACCACCACCACCACCACCACCACCACCACATCATCATCATCATCATCACCATCCTCCTCCTCCTCCACCACCACCACCACAAGCCCCCCCCCCCCTCCTCCTCACTGTTATCTATCCCCTGTCTGTCTCTAGGTGTTAATCGCAGGCGATGATTTCAAGTCTGGGCAGACCAAGCTGAAGTCAGTACTGATAGACTTTCTCTTCTCTCTTCCTCCTCCTCCTCCTCCTCCTCACCGTTATCTATCCCCTCTCTGTCTGTCTCTAGGTGTTTATCGCTGGTGACGACTTCAAGTCTGGACAGACCAAGCTGAAGTCAGTGCTGGTGGACTTTCTGGTGGGGGCAGGGCTGAAGCCCACCTCCATCGTCAGCTACAACCACCTGGGAAACAACGACGGCATGAACCTCTCCGCCCCACAGACTTTCCGCTCCAAGGAGGTCAGTTTGAGAGGGGGGGGGGGAGGTTATTCTGGGTTTTTTTATGTAAAAAAAAAAAAAAAAAATTATGTAGTTTTATTTTTTTGAGAAAGGTTCAGAACACAGAGTGAGAGAGGAATGGGAGGGAAGTGGTTGTTTGTCAAGTCTTCAGGGGTGCCCCCATGAGTGCTTATCCCCATCATTAGGGGGACGGGATAGCCTAGTGGTTAGAACATTGCGCTCGCAATTTTGATGACCTGAGTTCCATTCCCGTTTGAGGAGATTTTTCTCATGGAGTTAACATCATTGCTGACTCCACTCTCCCCAAAAGTCTTTCAAATGAGACTATAAACTGAGGTCCTGTGTGTGAACGCTTGCAGAACATCTTGTGCACACATTAAATCCTGTTCCGCTTTTCGTAAGAGTAGGCCATCATGTGCCAGTGGGAACAGATGACATATACAAAACTGCATACACACAGGGACTGGATGCAAAAAAGCACAAGAGTGCTTATTCCATTATCCCCAATATAAAAGAAGAAGAAAAGAATAAAAATCGTCGATATAAATGAATAAATAAAAACCAAAAAAAACTATATATATATATATATATATATATATATATATATATATATATATATATATATATATATATATATATATAAAAAAAAAAAAAATATGTATGCCCCCCCCTATTTCTCTCCCACCAGATCTCCAAAAGCAACGTGGTGGACGACATGGTAGCCTCGAACCCTCTACTCTACACCGCACCCGGCGAGAAGCCCGACCACTGCGTGGTGATCAAGTACGTACCTTACGTGGGCGACTCGAAACGCGCCATGGACGAGTACACCTCGGAGATCCTGATGGGCGGCCGCAACACGCTGGTGGTGCACAACACCTGCGAGGATTCCCTGCTGGCCGCCCCCCTCATCCTCGACCTCGTCATCCTCGCCGAGCTCTGCGAGCGCATCCAGTACCGCACGGGCGCCGACCCCCAACTCCACTCCTTCCACCCGGTCCCCCTCCATTCTCTCCTTCCTCTGCAAGGCCCCGCTCGTCCCCCCCAACACGCCTGTCGTCAATGCTCTTTTCCGGCAGCGGGCGTGCATCGAGAACATTCTGCGCGCCTGCGTCGGTCTCGCTCCCGTCAACCACATGCTTCTGGAGTACAAAACGGAAACCATCGCTGACAGTGTTCGCGTAGGGGGGGAGAAGAAGAAGGGTGCGGAGGTTTTGGACCTGAAAGGCCTGCAGAAGAACGGGTTGAACGGGGTGTGCAGAAACGGGTTGAACGGGGTGCACCAGAATGGTGTGACGACGAAAGCGGGTGTGGGGCAGAAGATGGCGTCTTCTTTCCGCGCTGTGGGCGAAGACGTCAAACGCGTTGTCGTCTCCAACAACAACGATGATGACGATGATGCGGATATACTGGACATGCAGCGATAACTACTGAAGGTGGAAGGTCGCAGTTTCGCATGTAGGATTTTGACCCCAGCCTGGGGTGGTTTTTTTTTTTTTTTTTTTTTTTTTTTGTTCACGGTGAAATACCCAGGCTGAGCTGCTTAGTGTTAAACATTGTGTGTGTGTGTGTGCCAAGACCACCACCATTTAGTTGGAGAAAGAATGACCCAACAGAACTCTGATCAAGACTTTTTGGTCGAAGATGGAATGAAGCTACCTTAATGGTGTGCAAAAAAAAAAAAAAATATCACTGTTGGTGAAACCTTGGGAGTCCTAGCCAAGGAATGGAAAAAAAAAAAAAAAAGAAAAAAAAGGAAAAAAAAGATCAAGACTTTGTAATCGGACAGTGTCCATGATTTGCTGATTTTAACATTTCAGTGAAATTCCCCCCCCCCACCTGCCCTCTCCCAGTTGATATCAAAACCATGAGATGGTTTGTGGAAATGTAGACAGGTGAGAATGCAGGTGAATGAGAGATGTCTATATATATCAATGCCCGTTTTTTTTTGCTTTTGTTGTTGTAGTGTTAATTTATTTACAGTTGTTGTGATTTTTTTTTTTTTTTTTTTTTGGTGTTCTGTGAGGTTTTTGTTGTTGAGAGTTCTGTTTTCATTTTTCCAAAGAATTTTTTTAAAAAATGTGATTCAAATCTTTCCCATGCCCCCTCTTGTTTTCATGGAGTTAACATCGGTTCGGTGCTGATTCCACTCCCCCCAAATGTCCTTTAGATGGGACTATAAATCAAAGTCCTGTGTGCAGACACACGCAGAGCATCTTGTGCACATGTTAAAACTTGCTCTGCTTTTCGGAAGTGTAGGCCATTGTGTGCCGGTGCCCGGGTGGGAACAGATGACAAAATTGACAAAACTGCATATACACGGGGACTGGATGTAAAAAAGCACATAAGCGCTTATTCCATTATCCTTGAAATAAAAGAATAAATAAATGAAAAGAATGAAATAAATGTACAGTGTGAAATAGAAGACAATAGATTTAGGTGAAACACGGGTCCGAAAGTGGCCAAAAACATGTTTTTTTGAGAATTAAAAATTGCTGGATACATTTATGGAGATTTCCCTGTGTAAAATTAAAGAATTTAGACCGTAAAGTATGTCTGTAGAAACAGGTTACTCATACTTGTTATAGATAAAAAGGCTTAGGATTTTGAAATATTGAGTTTTGGCAGCCATATTGGATTGTTTCCATGGCAACAGTGCAGAAAACTGAGTAAATATGATATTTTATTACTTTACAAGTGATGCCCTTTTAATATATGGTATAACTTTTAACATGGGCTTGTAAACAAAATTTCATCAGTTTTGACCCCAGTGTCCCACCTTAAAGAGATTAGACAGTTGTAATATGAATATAGTTGTGCAGGTTCAATGCAAATAATAGATCTCTGTAAGTGATGCCAAAGTGATGCACATAATTGTTAAAATTGACATGGTAGAAAAATACGCCCTTTACTCCCCAATTATGGAATTTACATATGAGATGTATTTGTTTTTAGTATTGGACAGAAAGAATATTACCTGCAAAGGTCATGACAAACTTTGTGAGAAAAAGAAAAAGAGACGAAGTTTATGCATTGTATTGGTCAAATGGTTATAGAAGAAAGCATTCAGTTTTTTTTTTAAATGTGTATCATATCATGTGTATTATATATCATATGTCAAGTTAAGCAGCATCGAGCGTGGTTACCAGTTGGATGGGTGACTGTTTGCACACCTTGGCTTCAGTACAGTTCCCTCAGCTGTAAGTGGGTACCTGTCCTCTTTAGGGTCAGGGAAGGTAAAGCAGCGAGGGAGAGGAGATGGGCGCCGCCCTCAACATGCTGGCCCCTAGAGAAGCTGAGGTCTCTAATGCCTCGCTCCCTGATGACCGCCTAGGTTATGGGACACCTTTACCTTTTGTCATATCATTTGAGGGGAGGTGGGACAGCCTAGTGGTTAGAGTGTTGAGCTTGTGATCTGATGGCCTGGGTTTGAGTCACCATTCAGATGCCCAGTTGAGGGAATTTTACCCATGGAGTTAACATTGGTGGATCGGTGGTCTAGAGGTAATGCACCTGCCTAGAAAGCGAAATGTGTCAGAAGTATGCGGTGGTTCGATCCCTGTTTGTGTCAGAAACTTTTCCCCTGTTCATTAGACCATGAGTGCCAGTCTTTCAGATGAGACAATAAAGGGAAGTCCGTTGTGTTACACATAATTATTATATAGTGCGTGTTAAAAAACCCAACCGCAACAAAGGAATTGTTCCTGGCAAATTCTGTTGAAAAAAGCCACTCAGTTTCAGACAGGAAACACTCAACATGTATTGAGATTCAAAAAGAAAGAAATTTTCTTTCTGCCAAGTTTTTGTTCCCCTTTTCTCTTATTAATACTTTTTCAGGGGGTGGGGGTTGTGTTGCAGAATTAAGAGGCTTTACACTCCACACTCTTTTTGGATCATCCAAGTTTCTGTTGCTGATTTGCTAAGCCAAGGAAGGTACGACTAACTTAGGATTCTTTGTCTCCTGTATACTGTATAAAGACTTTCACTCCTCTGAGCCGATGGACGGTAAGACTGAATGGCTAAAACTGTTTGACTAAAATTCCATGGGTTCATGAAGTCGTGGGTTTGAATCTCGGTGGCATCTGGTGGGGATTTTTGCATTCTCCCAGTTGAATTTAAGTGCAGACTTTGGGGGCTTTTAAAATTTTTTTGTTTACATGTATGACAAATTTATTCTGCCATAGCCCTCTTGCATTTAGATTCTCTGAACACAAACTGCCCCTAGATTTTGCATTCTATCAGGTCAGGCACACATGTTCGCTTACCTTTTCCTCTTTCAAAGTACATACCAGCAGCTATAATTACTTCCAGACTCTCAGCAGGGTTTCTACCTCTAGCCTGATAGAGCTTTGACATGTGGTACCAATCAGTGATGGTCACAGTGTGATGGAAATCTACTGTGTGTAAATCCCGGTTCAGGATTCATGGGGGGCAATTATTCAATCCCTGTTCGGGACTAAGAGGGTTAAAAGGTATCAATGTTCCACCTTTGATTAGTGTGAAAGGTAAGAAAGAAGGAAGGCAGACAAGTGGATATTGGAGGCAGAAATAAGTTGCGATGACAAATTTTGCTCGCACAGTGGGTGCCGAAAACTTGATTCATCCATTTGAGGAAGTTCACTGTGCTTGAGGAGAGGAGAGAGAGAGAGAGAGGGGGGGGGGGGGGGGGGGGTCAGATACTTCGTTAAATTCTTCTTTGTTGAAAGTTCAGACAGAAACTATTTGCTGTCTGTCATATGAGCGAAAATGCATTGCGCTGCCATTAAGCGCCTGACAAGTCAGGCCCAGCATATGCAACGTAAGCGTGAGGTAGAATAGTTATCTTTTAAATCGTTTTGGAAAGAAAGGTTGGAGAATGAACCAAGAAAGCAGAAAATAGACAAGGAGGACGTTACAGGAAGGAAAGGAACGAGGCAGAAACAAAGAGAGGGATAGAAAAGAGGGCATTCCTGGCACAGAATTTCCAGAAGCTGGGGATGCTATTTATACTGAAAGGCCCCAGGCATCTCCATGGGGGAAAATGGTCAACTGCATTTTTTTTTTTATTTAAAGAAAAGAATTTAGCCCCCCTACCTCCCTCCACCCCCAAATCAGCCTATTCAACATAAATACGTTTTTATGCCTGTATTTGACAATGTAATCAGAATGTGAGAACAAGGCCTTATTGCCTTGAAAACCTATTCACTGCATCTAACAAGTCAGCAGAATGATGGCAGATTCATTCAGTATTAATGTAGCTTTGTTTTTCAACTGTATGCGAAGAGATTTTCTACTGGGGTGGTTGCCAAAATTGTTTTGTGTTATTTATTTATTTATTATTTTTTAATTCATTTATTGTTTTGGTTTGATTTATTTTTTTATTCATTTATGTGTCTTACCTAATGCTCAGTCATTTCTTTTTAAAATTTAATTATAAAAAAATGTGTCTGCATGACGTGACTGGGGGACTGGATGTAAAAAAAGCACATGGGTGCTTATTCATCATCCTCAAAATAAAAGAATTTGATTTGATATGATTTGTGTTGTCAGCAATCTGTATCCGCTATATTATACAAGAATTCATTTTCACATCACCAGTTCTGTACAATTGGTTATCAATGCAACGTGTGATTTTTTGGTAGTTTATTTGTCTGTGTTGTGAAAAGGTGAGAATGAACACATAATCATTGAAATTGTTGTTGATCAATGTCCTTTTCATTTTGAACAAGTCCTGAGAGAATCTCAGTTTAAAAAAAAAAAAAGGAGTATACTAGGCTATAGTGCCAGACACATAGTCTGATTTTGCACATATCTATTATCTACTGATGAAGAATCTCAGTTAAGTTTAGTGATGCTAAACCTGAACATTCAGTAAACAGTCATTCTCTTTACAACTCATTAACTTTTAGTGTGTTATGTGTGTATAAATCTACTTGTATCGCAAAACACACACACACACACACTCACAAGCATTGCTTTTTCATGTGCCGTCTAGTTCAAATAAAAGTTTTTGACTTTTACATATCTTTAATCTACTGATGAAGAATCTCAGTTAAGTTTAGTGATGCCAAACCTGAACATTCAGTAAACAGTCATTCTCTTTACAACTCGTTAACTTAAGTGTGTTATGTGTGTACAGAGCTACATGTATCGCAACACACACTCACACACAACATTCTCTTTACAACTCTTAACTTTTAGTGTGTTATGTGTGTACCGAGCTACTTGTATCGCAAAACACACACACGCTCGCACATGCACGCACACCACACACACACACACACACACACACACACACACACACACACACACACACAACACAAGCATTGCTTTTTTATGTGCCGTCTAGTTCAAATAAAAGTGTGATTTCGACTTTGACCGTCACAATAGGAGCACAACGAATTTTTGCTTATAATTATGACAGACAACAATAGTTGCTGTTTGAGGGTTCATTGAAGAAGAAGACTGTCACACACACACACACACACACAGAGACTTCTTCTTTTACGCGCTAACCAGCGAAGATGGTTCCGTTGATTCTGAACTCAAAAGACTGCAAGTGTCGATTCTCTCTGCAGCTCATGAACACCCAGATGTATTATATCATCATGTGATGAACACTATGGCTGAGCGGTTAAGACTGTTAGACTTCATGCTCATAGATCAATGAAGCTGTGGGTTCAAATCTCGGTGGCGTCTAGTGAATCAAGGGTGGGGATTTTTTGCCATCACCCAGGTCAGCTTCAAGCGCAGACCTGCTAGTGCCTTAATTCCCTTAATGTGTGCACGCATGCAGAAGATCAAATATACATGATAAAGACCCTGCCATTTATGATGGCATTTGAAGGGTTACAGAAACATGGACATAATTATCCAGCATACATGCCTGAAGTCAAAGTATGGCTGCCTTCATGGTGGGCAAAAATAAGTTGCATACGCAAAAATCTCACCATTGGGGATTCTCAGAGCTCTAGCTAAGGAGGAGAAAAAGAAATAGGAAAAAAAAGAGGTTTGTTAAGCTGAATGCATGGTGAAATAAATGGGCAATGAATGACATTTTTCTGTAGGTTTTATTGGCAATGTTATTACAGTGTTGTATAATTTATTGTGCCAGAAGTGATACAAGGAAAATAAAACAGCAGATTCTGAACTCTTTGTGTGTGTTTGTGTGTATGAGAGAGGGCGAGAGCAAGAGAGAGAGAAACTGGGAAGTGGACAGAAAATTGAGAAAGAATACATGCATGCAGGGATATACACTGGATGATGCAAACTTTGGATGAAAAAATTATAAAAAAAGAAAAACCAGCATGCACACAGGTGTCGTGTTTAGACACCATCAGGGAGTTGGAGTGCCGCCACTGTAGTCTAGTGGTTAGGGCGTTGGACTCGTAATCTAAAGGTTGTGGGTTCTATCCCAGCTTTCGGCTATGGCGTTGTGTCCTTGGAAAAGGCACTTTACGGCTATTTTCTCACCCCACCCAGGTGTAAAAGGGAAACCAACCTTGTGTTGGGGTTAACCCTGCGATAGACTGGCGTCCTATCCAGGGGGAGTCTCGACTCTCAGTCGCTTAACGCCACAGAAACCGGGATAAGCACCGGCCTGATGAGCCTTAGGCTCGGGAGACTTTAAGGAGTTAGTTAAGGGAGTTGGAGTCCCCAGGGCGGATCGGGGCAGTATATAACAACGTTCTGACGGCTCCTGCAACGTTACTGGAACCATTTGTATCGGCAACTGCCTTTCCAATGGACCATTCCAGTGGCATGGAGAGGGGGGTCTGCTGCATGGTTAACAGCTTGCCCTCCACACTTACTTACCCAGGCTTTGCGCTCTAAAGACTAGAGTGCAAGTCTATAGTCTTCCGAGACTGATGGGTGCCTACTACTACTATGATGCAAACTTTGTGTGGCTGACTCCATAGCCGAGTGGTTGAGATCATTTGACTTCAATCCCATGGGTCCATGAATAAAAGAAAAAAAAAAAGAGTATATAGTATTGTGGCGTGTATTGCTTTCAGTTATGGCAGATTTTTCTGTGCGACATTTGGGCTCTCCTCCCTTGGGATAACTTGACAGAAAGTAGGTCAAGACTTTATATCTCCCTTTTCTTGCCAAAACCTTATGATTTTGTTATGTTTTGTTGTTGTTGCCTGTTTTGATTTGTTAGAGTGTTCTCTTCATCAAACGCTCATTACTATCTGTTATACGAGTAAAAAGCCGCCACTGTAGTCTAGTGGTTAGGGCGTTGGACTCGTAATCTAAAGGTTGCAGGTTCGATCCCAGCTTTCGGCTATGGCGTTGTGCCCTTGGAAAAGGCACTTTACGGCTATTTTCTCACCCCACCCAGGTGTAAAAGGGGTACCAATCTTGTGTTGGGGTTAACCCTGCGATAGACTGGCATCCTATCCAGGGGGGAGTCTATGATTCTGTCGCTTAAAGCCACAGAAACCGGGATAAGCACCGGCCTGATGAGCCTTAGGCTCGGGACAGACTTTAACTTTAATATGAGTGAAAATGCAGTTAAGCGCCTGACAAGTCAGACCCAGCACATCCCACTTCGGCATGGGAGAGAAAATCTTTTAAATCTCTCTGGAAAAAAGGCAGGAGAATGGACCAAGAAGGCAGAAAATTGATGAGGAGGAGGAGACAAGAAAAAAAGAAACAAGGCAGAAACAGAGAGAGGGATAGAAAAGAGGGAATTCCTAGCACAGATTTTCCAGAAGTTGGGGATGCTATTTATACTGACAGGCCCCTGGCATCCTCACGGGGAATACTGGAAGGTGAGATTTTTTTTTTCTTTGTTTCTCTTGTGGATTTGATCAAGATCAGAATCCATGATAGGCGCAGGGACTGGATGTAAAAGAAACCACACCAGTGTTTATTTATTATCCTCAAAATAAAAGAATTTGATGTGTTTTGATTTGATTTGGAAAATGAGCAGCACCTCCACAAAAAAAACAAACCCTGTCTGTATGTGCATTTGTTTTTATCGCAGTTCTTGAATAAACCATTGATGCTGGGGACAACAACAAAGTGAGAGGCTGTATGATCAGTGGCTTCCCCCCTCATGGAATTCCACTTTACTGCATAGTCTTTAGTGATCGACTGTGACTCTGACTAGGAGGCGTGACTTGCACAGTCCTTATGTGCTGCTGCCCTGGGGGCTAGTTGGCCTTTGGAGAACATCTCCAACACTGACTGTCCTTAATATGCCCTCCTGACCGAGAGAGTAGGGGTGTACTGTGGGCAAGGCATCTCCACTATAATCAAATTCCTGCCTGGTTTCTGAAACAGCAGCTGCCTCCTCTGCTGTTTTGGAGCTCATTGTCTAATATAATATAATGTAATATAGATATATAATAACAGAATTTTGCAAGGAATAACTCTTATGTTGTCATGGGTTCTTTCATGTGCCCCTCTAAGTGCGTTTTACAAATAGGACCTCTGTGTTTCATCTCTTTAAAAAGACTAGCACCCAGGCCACCATTTACAGTCTAGCCCAGTGGTTAAGACTATTCAACTTCAATCCTGTGGGTCCAAGAAGTTCATGAGTTCAAATCTTGGTGGTGTTTGGTGAATTAAGAGCAGGAATTTTCACTATCTTCCAGGTGAACTTCAAACGCAGCCCTGCCAGTGCCTTAATTCCCTTGGTGTTATACACATGCAGATGATCAAACACGCATGTTAAAGATTCCATAACTCAAGTCAGTGTTTGGTGGGTTATGGAAACAAACACATACCCAGCATACATCCCTGAAGTCACAATGTAAATACCCACACCAGCTGCCATGGGGCAGTGGTTAGCGCCTTGGATTTCGGACTGGAAGGTCGTGGGCTTGAATCCCATAAGAGTCATAGCATAATAGGGATTTTTCGGACTCCGGCTGGCTCCTACCCAGAGTGAGTGTGCTGTGGGCTCAGTGAGGAGACTGGGACCACACAGTCGAGCTTCATCCACTTTATGGATGCGAGTTTGAGAGTATTGCTCAAATTACCTGACCAACACTGCAGGTGTCTATATCTCTTGGGCCTTTTTGACGCTGGGATATATTACGACAGTAAGTGTAGAGTGCAACCCTGTCAAGTAGTCTCAAAGCATATGCACTTCCACAGCAGCATCATTATGTCATCCTCAATATCATCGATCATCATGCAGTAGAAAAAATTGCCTCTGATTCGGTGGCCCCCGTTGCTCTGGTCTCATGGTGACCTTAGGTTCGGATTCCCCATACACTTCTATGCCTGTGGTGAGTTTGTTTCAAAGCCTTTGGGGTTGGAGGTTTGTGGGGGACGGTCGTTGGAGGGACGTTGAGGTTGCCACCTCAGATGGGTGACTTACTCTGGCTCCGCGACTGAGCTAATACTGTCGTTAGTAGGGGGCTTAGTAGGTGGTGTCCTGCGTATGTTCGCTCAGAACAGGCACTACTGAACACCACCAAAAGTGACCCAGCAACAGTGCAGGGCCCATCTGGCAGGTTACCCCACAGCAGTCTGATATTGATGGGCCCCCCGTGGATTTCCAGTCCTGAGGATGAAATAACGAATCTGGGTATGGCTGTGGCCTGGAGATTGAAATGAGTGGAACGGGAACAGCAGGACAGGGATGTCACAGAAGATGAGGCAGCAACAAAAAAAAGAAAAAAAGAATGCGGATGCCTTCATGGTGGGCAAAAAATGGCTGCATACGCAAAATCTCATCATTGGAACCTCAGAGCTCTAGCTGAGGAACGAAATAAAAAAAAAAAATCATGGACTCTGACAGCAGAGTTAGAGAGGAGAATCCAAGCATTCGAGAACAAGTGCCACAGAAGACTCCTCAAAATATCATACAAAGAACACAAGACCAATAACTATGTGAAAGAAGAAATCAAAAAGCGTGTGGGCCCCCAAGAGCCTTTGCTCTCTACCATAAAGAGGAGAAAGCTGATGTGGTTTGGTCACACCACAAGACACAACACCCTAGCAAAAACCATCCTGCAAGGAACAGTCGAGGGCAAGAGAAGAGGAGGCCGCCAAAAGAAATCATGGGTTGACAACATCAAAGACTGGACCGCTCAACCCCTGCAACACCTCCTACTAGCCACACAGGATCGTGAAGCATGGAGAAAGATCTCTGTTGCGTCTTCTCTCATGTCCCCCCTGCGTCCTTTGGGACATGGGACTGAGTGAAGTGATTATTGTAAATGTAATTAACGCAGTATCAAAACAGGAGGGTAGAGCAAACATAACTGTCGAGAGAGGATAACAGATTCAAGGTGGAACCAACCATACACAAGCACACAAACTTCCACAAGGACAATTGCACACACAATCTATTAAAATTTTCTCCTTTTGAATTGCAGAGGAATCATTGCAGAAAATACATTTTCAGTTGTCTGTTAAATGTCGTCTGGGAACAGAAAATACAGTAAATTCCACACTATCACCTTAAAAAAAAAAAAAGAAAAAAAAAGAAAAGTATGCAATGCCTACAGAAAAGGCTGAACATTTTTTTTTTTTTCTTTAAGGGAAGGTGAGGATTTTTGTTGATTAACAATCACAAGTTACACATCTGACCGCCTCATTTGTGAAAATCAAAATCATAAATAATACAAGCTTATCCTTTCTAGCACTGCATGAGCAGCAAAGCAGGTTTGGCGCCTCGATTTTTCCAGAATTAATTAAGGCAGAAAAAAGGTGATGCACACTTGTCAAAGGCTCTGCCACATCACCGACATAACCAGTTCATCATCGCATCTTTTGTGTTCAGCGCTGGTCTGCTTTTGAAACATGATACTGAAAGGCAAAAAAAAAAAAAAAAAAAAAAGATAAGGGTTTCTTTTTTTTATTTTTACTTTTTTAAAGCTGATACTGGCTGTACTGGCAAACTTTAAAAAAAAAAGGTTGGGAAAATAAAGAAAAAAAAAAAGTTGGGAAAATTTTAAAAAAAAAAAAAAAAAAAGGTTGGAGGAAAACAATGGTTATTGCTACGTTTAAAATCAGCGAGCATGTCTGCTTTCGGTTCAAGGGTGGTAGGGGAGCAAGCTTAGTAGGCCTACTTAACTTGGACTGGGGCTGTTCTGACCCAGCGTGTGGGCTGAGCAAGGAAGCAGCCAAAAGGCAGCCAGGGCAGGTGACAACAGGTGGAAGGTGAGTGCAATGCTGACACAAAACTCACCTGGCCTGCAGCACACAGCAACTGCAGCGTGCAGGCAGGGCACGACTGAATCAGAGTCCAGACAGATTCGCACTTCTCTCTCACCCACGCCCCATACTTAAAAAAAACCCACAGCATGTGTGTCCATGCTGTTTGTGCTCATTAATTGTTCATGTAAAACAGTTGTTTTTTTTTATTTTTAGGAGTTTTGAAAAAAAGGTCTGGGAAACTAAACGGAAAAGAAAATGTGTTCTTGACACTGCACAGGATACACCGACTCACTTGTTAAAAAAAAAAAGAAAGAAAGAAAAAAAACACAAACAAAACCAACCTTAAGTGCTTAACAATATTAAAAAAAAAAATAAAAACAACATCCCCCTCCCCCCCAAAACAACAACAAATAAAAACCCCTCCAAACCTTTATCAAGGATAAACCTAGCAAGCTTTAATTCAATTCCTCTTACTCCACTTTTCACACCTCTAGAACTGCAGAGTGCAAACTACTACACCTTGCATGCTTCATCATACAAAATTTCATCACCACAAAGTATGTAACCTGTCATGTCTTCACTCCTTAGTCTGCCTAGTAACTTACACAAGCACGGACTTCAAAAGCTGATTCGGGGGGGGGGAGACCAAAAAGGAAATCTGAAGCGACGAAACCACACAACCAACACCTGCAGAAACTATGAAAGCGAAGGTATCTTCCAACCTCCCCCCCCCCAACCCCCCACCTCAACCTCCATCTCCTCAAGAAAAAAAAAGGGAGCTCATCTACAAAGCACATCATGGAAAGATCAACTGACGTCAGGCAACTACTTGGAACGAAACGAAAACCCAGAAAAACCATGAAACAGGGTGTTATACAGGGTAATACCTACTAAAGACAAGGTGCATGAGGGTTGTGGGGTGACACCCTCCCCACTCCCAAAGACAGGCACAGTGCATCACACACACACACACACACACACAGACACAAGAACAGAGCATGGTTACCTGACAGCGAAAACAAACCAGAACGAGACACAAAGTTTTTGCTCCAACATGTGGAAGACTGATACATGAACATTCAATCACCGTGATTTCACGTTGATCCGATCACACTCATTGGTTGATTTTTACCCCCTCCACGTTGTAATTAAAAAACATCTCTACTTGGAAAGTACGAGAAAAACAACAACAAACAAACCCAAATCAAAATCAACATCCTTGCGCAAAACAAAGAAAAACCACGCTAAAAAAGTTCCCCAAATCAAGATAACAACATTACTGCCAAGTCTACCCTACAAAATGCAATGGTACACAAACAAAACCTTGCTTGGTATTAACTAAAGAAAAATTACAATTTGATGACATGTATAAGTTATAAGCCATTAAACACCAATCCCAACCTGCAACAGATTATATATATACATGTACACTTTTTGTTGGTCTTGCTTACGGTTTTCTGGAAAGTGTCGTAACTTGTGCTTTCATAATGATGGACAAAGCGTTTGTAGGATTTGCTTGCTTTACAAGATCCAGCACTAGAATAAAAATTCAACAAATATCACTATTAATCTCTTCTGAAGACACATTTAAGAGTAAACGTGCTGTTCATTACGACTAAAATGGAGAGAAATTACACGAGTTGTCAAACTCTGTCAACTGGTCACGTTTATGAGATACAAAATGGCAGCAATTAAACAAAGAATTTCTGAGACCTGACATTTTTTTGTTTAGAGAGTTTACTTTAAAAACGAGTGTAGTTTTTCCACATGAGTCAGTATTGAAAGAAAATACCAAATAGTACAAGAACTGGTATCACAATGCCCAACTGCCGCATGAGAGACACGCAGACACACTAGTGTGTTAGTTTCATGTGTTCCTTACAGCGGAAAATACACTTTGCTTACATTTGTGTTTCAAACACTTTGCCTACATTTGTGTTTCAAATCTGTACACAATCAAGACTAAACAACGTCTCCCCCCCCCCCCCCCCCCCCCCCTCAAAAACAAATTCCCGGTCAATTTTGATGTGGGAAAGTAAATTCAGAGCTGACAGACATGTACAAGCTCATCAAAACCAAAAAAGAAAAAAGATGCATAATATACAAAATATTTTTCACATGGAAACACTCCCCCCTCCCCCCAAAAAAAAATCCTTGTTAAAACTTTTCTGGATGTTGTTTGCGAAAACCATCAATGGATTTCCTCCACCCACTCCAACCTCCCCCCCCCCCCCCAATCAACTGTTTCAACAACAAAAATACACGACATGTTTACAGCTTTCACTTACAAGTAATCTCTTTCCGTGTTCACTGTCCTTGCTGATAAGCATTTCTCCAGTCCCATGTTACTGACAAAGGTTCATTGAGTTGCAGTAGTGCATGACTAAGTGCTACAAACACTAAACATTTTTTTCCCCCACAATTTGAAGCCCCTCTGATTGCAGTCTCTATTGTACACCCATGCAGACACACACACACACACACATGCACAAGCACACATGTACACATAAAAAGACAGGAATCTGGCTTTCAGCTGGTGACAGCGATAGTCCCCACAGGAAACTGGGTGCTCATTTCAACAGATTCTTGATCTCAACCGACTCGGCAATGTCGAAGTAGCGTTGTCCATCTGGAGTCTTGAGATTTTTGTTTGCTCCCTGCAAACAAACAAACACACACACGCACGCACGCACCCACAAAACAAACGCGCACACATGCCCGTACACACACACACACATACACATGTACACGAGTTACAACTTTGTAAAATCAGTAATATACAACTAAGAAAAGTGCTCTTTTGGAAATAATTCCTACCATGTAAGGACCATTCCATACATGTATTATTTTATATACTTCATCCTATTTACTACTAGTAATATATTTCTACAAGGTTGTATCTGTGTGTACGTGTGTGTGCGAGTATGAGAGTCTATGAGTGAGTGAGTGTGGAGAGGAGAGACAGAGTGAAAGCATTTACCTAAATTCTAAGAGAGGATTTTCTGAACTGAAGATATAAACTAAGAATCGATCATCATCATCAAGATGAATAACAATAATGCACTACTTTATCATATAATGTTTTCAGCTAAAATACTGGAAACAGGCACATTTCAGATCTGTGGTTTTGGTAATACTGATTTTTGTTAGATTTTTTTCATCTCACAGTACTGGCATTTTCAGTCAGCCCTAATAGCATGATAGCCAACAACAGTTACTGGATAAACTTCAGCTTGGTGATACAGCAGACAGTTAACCCTCTTAGTCCCGAACCGGGATTTGCCGGGATTGAATAATTGCCCCCCCTGAATACCGAACCAGGATTTGTAAGGATTTACACACAGTAGATTTCCATCACACTGTGACCACCATCATTAATTGCTACCACATGCCAAAGCCCTATCAGGCCAGAGGTACAAAGCTTGCTGAGAGTCTGGAAGTGCTGCTGGTATGTACCTAGAAGGAGGAAAAGGCCAGCGAGCATGTGTGCCTGACCTGATTTCGTGATGGAATGCGAAATCTAGGGGCAGTTTGTGTTCAGAGAATCTGAATGCAAGAGGGTTAATCCACATGCACTCTCCTTGTCCTTCACCTTCACGTATCCCATAGTCCTGTGGACCGTGGAGGCACTGATGAAGATTTTGCAACCAGCTTCCTCCACTCCCCGTGGTCCTCTGCTTTCTGTAGCAAATCGTTCCACACAAGACCAGTCCACTCTCTGATGCTGTCTTCCCATCAGTTTTTTCTGTCTGCCTCTTTGCCTCCCTCCTTGTACCATTCCTTGTAGGACAGTGTTGGCCAATCCTGATAAGCAGATGTTAGTGTGATGTGCCCGTACCACTTTAGTTTGCGTTTTTTCACTGAAGTTGGAGGCTCTTTGAATGGTCCCATGGCGTTTTCACTTCCTCATTAGTGATGTGATTTCTGTACCATGCTATCTTGGTGCAAATGATGAGTCACACCAGGAAGAAGTTTGGGGTTTGGGGAGTGAATTAGCACATTGAGTCTGACCCCCAAATTTCGAGGAAATAAAGTGTCACTGTAGTAGTGTAATGCATGTCATGACACCGTGTAACAGGGCTATACTCTCCGCTTACTTCAACAACATAATTTGTCAGCATATAAATAATAATAATAATAATAATAATACATGGAATTTGTATAGCGCTATATCTCGTAAAAACAAATCCTGATGTTATCAGGCTTGAGCTTGTAGCAACACAGCTCGCTCAACTCTGAGCACATCTACTCCCTTCTCCTCTTTCAGAAAAAAAAAAAAAAATCAAAGCACACACAGGGTTTGAACTCAGAACCCTCCCAGCTAGGAATTCACTGTGCTAACCAAAATGGTTATTTTAAAACAACATCTGACGCATGATCTGGCAAAATCGGCAGATTCAATTTTTCTAACTACATGATCCCCCTTAATCAGAAAGCGGGGTGGGAATGGTCATATACACACAATCTCACAACTGCAACCTTGCAGCTCAAGCCACAATTGACCACCCCCCCCCCCCCCCCCCCAAAAAAAAAAATCTACACACAAATGCATGCCGGTAAGAATGACCTTGAACCTAAAACATTAGATGTATTTATAAATCTAGTCAACAACCAATCAAATGTACTTTACCGCTTTCAACAAATGCGCAACGCAATCTTTGTGTCCCTCGTAAATGGCTGACAAAAGTGGTGTGATGCCGTACTTGTCTCCTTCCTGACAACATTAAAAAAAAAAAAAAAAAAAATTTAAAAGAAAAAAAACGAAGAAAAAGACAGATTCACAGTAAGTAAACATTACTTGACCAAACAGTGACCCCCCTCCCCTTTAAAAAAAACCCAAACCAGCAACAAAAAACAAACCAAACCAAATAACTTCCTTTAAACCCCCTACCCCTCCCCCAAAAAAACAACAACAACAAAACGACACAAAAAACCCAACAAAACAAAACATAACAAAGCCTTACACCCCAACTAAAATATGAATGATCAATGAATGGCTGAATAAGAATTCATGAAAAGCCTGTGGTAGAAAAGTCCACTTCCATTACTTTCACTAGCTCTTAACCCCATCTTTTCAGTCCGATCATCAGCCTCCTTTCAGCATGGCTGTGGATGGGTTGTTGGCCATTCCATAGTTTAACTTCCTGGAGGTCACCCAGAATAGGGATCGGTGGTCTAGACTAGAAGTAACGCACATGCTTAGAAAGCAACGAGTCCGGTTCAATCCCTGTTTATGCCTCAAAACTTTCCCCCATCCACTAGACTGTGTGTGGTGGGGTCTGAGTGCTAGTCTTTCAGGGGAGACAATAAACAGAGGTCTCGTGACAGTGCACATGTATACATGTAAAAAAAGAACCCATGGCAACAAGAGAGTTAGTTGTCCCTGGCAAAATTCTGTAGAAGGAGAAAGCCACTCTGATAGAGAACAAATGAAATAGTTACACAGCAGAAACAAACAAAAAAAAAAGGTGGTGCTGCACTTGTGGCGATGTGCTGTACCCAGGGACAGCAGGCCTAATTTCATGCAGAGAAATCTTCCATGACTGAAGCCGAATACATAAAAATATATTCTTTTCTTTCGTCTCATCCGTCACTACTGGAAATCATTGTGCAATGTGACACTAGAAGTACGATCTATATAATGAGACATTTGTATACATGGATACAGGCATGTATGGCTGTTTTCAAGAACATCACCATGCAAGCAGCCATAGTTGGACTTCAGAGGATTTCTTTTCTCCTTTTTAATTAACTAACAATCAACAAGTTCTACAAGACTTGGTGGTTATGTTCAAACTAAACATACTCAAAGTTATGATTCATGAATGAATAATGGTTACATTAAACTCAAAGGCATAATGTTGACACTTCACAGTCCAAAATAAATGACATTTCACAAAATGCATCAATGGATCAATTGAAAGTGGCCAGCAAAGAATCTGCTTTTTTAACTTATAAAGTACATCAATCATATCAAACTCAAAGTGTTTGTATTTAATTTACTTATAATACTACTTACTTGACTGAGTTCTTTTCACTTCTTTCCAAGATTTTTCTATAGTATTAACTTTTATCTCTATCATCTGTCTAAACTTAAGTTTTTCTGTAACCTCTACATGATATTGATAGATCTATTAAATTTACCAAAGTTTGTTTATATTTAGTATAACTTAAGTTACATTTAACCTTAAACCAAAGATTTCTATAAACCTGTATTCAAACTTCTCACTTCTGTCTATCATACAAAGTTTTAACGAACTATAACTCAGCAATGCTTTTCTACTGTAAACTGTAATTATAAAATTTTAAAAAACCCCAAAACAACTTACATCTGTCTCTATATTTTTAACGATCTATATCTTAGAGTATTAACGTAACTTCCATCTTTCTCATTAAAGTTTTTCTAAACTAACACCTATCTTATCCCTTTTTTTTTTTTTTCTTTTTTTTTACTGTAACTTGTGTAAGTATTAAAATAAAAACCAAAAAGAACATTGCATCTATTGCAGTACTGGTCTAACTCTATATTTTACATCTATCTTAAGTATAAATTATAACTTTTGTCTATTTCACAAAAGTTTTTTTTCCAAACTAAACGTCTATCTTGTGCTTTCCTACTGTATTACTACTATAAAAAATCTTACATCCCTCTATATTTTATGTCTATCCAAGGTATATAATCATCAAAATTTTTCCCCATACTAACATCTATCTTATACCAATTTTCTTTACTAAAAAGTTGTAATATTTTCATGAATGACTAACTTCTATCTTATGTAAATTTTTTAAATAATAAAAAATTTACATCTCATGTAAATTTTATACAATAATGTGAATAATAACTTACGTCTATCTTGGCACCATTCTGCAGAAGGTATTCCATGACATCTAAATGTCCATAGTCTGCGCATAGTGCATAGGGTAGCGGCCATTAATTTCGATGTTGACGATTTTCTTGTCCTGACAAACACACACACACAAAAAAAAACATGCATGAATGATTCAATTCTACAGCTCTATGTGGAGTGCATTCTGAGGTTACATAATAAATATCAAATTTACTTGAATTTAATTTGATTTTTTTTTAAAGGTTGGTTTGATTGTATCACAGTCCCAGTGGCACTCACTGATAATATACATGATCAAGCAATAAGGACTGCATGGCTGACCAACCATCACCTGGACCTATTACTGAACTAATTACCTTAGTTTCAAGTTTTATGTGAAGTTTTTAATTTGAGAGAGAGAGAGAGAGAGAGAGAGAGAGAGAGAGAGAGAGAGAGGAGAGAGAGAGAGAGAGAGAAGAGAGAGAGAGAGAGAGAGAGAGAGAGAGAGAGAGAGAGGAGAGAGAGAGAGAGACACACACACACACACACACAACACAAACACGCACACAACACAGACACAGACAACACAAGCACACACACACACACACACACAAACACACACACCACATGCACACACAAAACTCGCTGAGAGGAAACAACCTTTAGTTTTCACAATAAAAAAGTTAAGTTAAAGTCTGTCCCGAGCCTTAAGGCTCAAACAGGCCGGTGCTTATCCCGTTTCTGTAGGCGTTAAGCGACTGAGAGTCATAGACTCCCCCCTGGATAGGAGCCAGTCTATCGCAGGGTTAACCCCCAACACAAGGTTGGTACCCCTTTTACACCTGGTTGTTACTAAATCGATAAAAGAGTATCAATTTGCAGTTTAATTAAGGAAGCCAAAACAAAGAACTGCTTTTATGCAGAACTTATATTGTTATAATATATACATCTGTGTCAGTGGGCATATAATTATAAATAAATGGAACAAATACTAAAACTTAAAAGCCAATATTTTCATGGTGGTAGAGGTACAGCTACAGGAATTGTCAGTTTGTGACAAAGAGACAGTGTACTGTAAGTGACTGTATTCTTTATCAAGTGAGTGAGTGTGTGTGTGTGTGTGTGTGTTAATGTGTGTGTGTGTGTGTGTGTGTGTGTGTGTGTGTGTGTGTGTGGTGTGTGTGTGTGGTGTGTGTGTGTAGTGTGTGTGTATGTGTGTGTATGTGTGTGTGTATGAGGATAATGTAATAAGCAATCATGTGCTTTTTTACATCCAGTCCCCGTGTGTATGCAGTTTTGTAAATTTTGTCATCTGTTCCCACTGGCATACGATGGCCTACTCTCCTCGACTCTTGTTTTGTGTGTGTGTGTGTGTGTGTGTGTGTGTGTGTGTGTGTGTGTGTGTGTGTGTGTGTGTGTAGTGTGAGTGTGTGTGTGTGTGTGTGTGTTGTGTTGTGTGTGTGTGAGTTGTTTGTCACTGTGTGTTCATATAGAAGAACTTTTATTTTGAGGATAAAGCCATCAAAGGAATAAGCACTTTTGTGCTTTTTTACATCCACTGATCCAGTCCTGTGTGTATGCAGTTTTGTGATTTTGTCATCCGTTCCCACCGGCACACATGGCCTACTCTTTCGAAAAGGAAAGGGGTTTTAATGTGTGCACAAGAAGTTCTGCATGCGTTCACACCTTGGTTTATACAGTCCCATCTGAAGCAAGGACTTTTGGGGGAGTGGAGTCGGCACTGATGTTAACTCCAGAGGAAAGTCCTCTTGAACAAGATTCAAATTGGGTCAGCAGATCATCAGCACATCACTGTGACCACTAGGCTATCTTGTCCCCCCTCTTTATTAAGTTTATGTGTCTGTTGAAATTGAATTAAACTGGATTGAATATCTAGTGCTATTGACTGTTCATAGAAATTTGGAAAAATATCCATCTTCATCAGTTTCTTCTTTTGCGTATGTATACATGTGTGAGTGAGTGAGTGAGTGAGTGCGTGGTGCGTACATGTAACGTGATGTGTGTGGTGGTGTGTGTGTGTGGTGTGTGTGTGTGTGTGTAGTGTGCTATCTTTTACATGGATTTAATAAATTTCCTGATTCAGCGTCAAATTTCTACAAATGTACCGTGTCTTAATTCATTGTTACAGTATTAGTAGAAAGTTGCGTTTTTTCATGGTACTTTGTAGTAATTTTGCTTCATTTGTGCTATGTTTATTGTTGTCTTCAGTAGAACAGTCTGGCCTTTGTCAGTGTCACAAACCATTTTGTTGGGTATTTAATTTCACAGTCAATAGTAGCAGCATGCGGTGTCAAAAAATCTTCTCAATTTCAAGAAATAACAGGCATAATTGAAAACTTTTCTGGTAGACAATCACAAAATGCTTTATCAAAGGTAAAATAAAATGAGTAAAATTTCTATGGGCTGGAAAAATATGGACACAGTCCTATCACCAAATGATAAACACAGTCACCTCCACCCCCTTTTTTCCTATTTCTAGTAAAAAAAAAAAAAAACACACACACACAATACATATATGTATACTATCTATCTATATCTATCTATCTACTATCTATGTCCTATGGAAAAAAGAAGGGGTGGGGCATTTGACTCATCAAATGAATTGGTTCTTTCTTCCTGAATTTATCTTTGCTTTAAAATCACGGAATGCAGACTTATTCAGACTGCATTTTAATGAGATAAGATCCAATCAGTAATGAATTACACTATGGGTGTCGGTATATAGAATCAATGAAATAAATCAATCCCTAGTAGTGAGTGTAGTCCTAATAAGTGACGTGCGGTAGGCCTAGGCCTTATGTCGCCGACGATTGAATCGAAGGATTGAAGGGATTGGGATGACTGGGCCGGATTTTACGTGGTTTATTTCTAAAACTTCAAAGCTGATATTATCCTCACCTTCTGAACACAAGTCTTCACTCCATCTAGATCACCATTTTGTAAATTCCAAAGGAATTCTTGGGCCATCGTTATAATAGTAGTTTCAGTCGCTTCGGGAAAATATTCACAACCTGGGTTGGGCGGCAGACCGGAAATCGCCTTCTGCTGTTGATAACCTTGATCGAGTTTTCATTGGTTTAAACGGAAAGGGGACGTAACCAAGCAGAAAAGCATCGGTTTTCCTATAGGCATAGGCCTAATGTGTGTGCCTTTTGTTTCGAATGACTATCACAGCAAATTCTAGTGCACAGGTCTAGAAATGTTTGTTGCCATTGGCAGATCCTGCGACAGACAGTTTGTAGTGCACTATCCCGCTTCCCCTGCCATACCGCCTTACCCCCTTCCATTCCACCCCACCCCCCAACTTCCACCTCCCCCACAACACCTTTCTCCTACCAGCTCCCCACCTGTACTCCCCAGTGCTGGAACAGGCAAGGCAAGCAAGCAAGTCTTTATTCGAGGATAATAGATAAGCACTCATGTGCTTTTTCATCATCCCGCCCTTTCAGGGATACATCAAGTTAAAATATACTAACAATAATTTACGCAGTACTAAACAACACACAGAATAAAGGACACTATATATGATAGGTAATAAAATGCACTCTTCAGAGACAAAATCAGAAGTCACATAAAAATTTTGATTATGGAAAAAAAGAAGCGTTATAGATAGGGCAACAAGAGAACAAAATGAAATAAACAACGAAAACATCAATCCACCACTATCTATCAAATTGTACATGTAAAAAATCATACTGAGAGAGAGAGAGAGAGAGAGAGAGAGAGAGAGAGAGAGAGAGAGAGAGAGAGAGAGAGAGAGAGAGAGAGAAGTAAAATAAAATCAAAAGTTTATTTCCAGATGGTACATTGAATAAGCAATAAATTTGCTTTTTTTCATCAAGCCAATCTATAATTAAAAAACAAACAAACCTGCATGCACACAAGGAAAAAACCCAGCAAAAATAAAAACAAAAACAAAAACTAAAATCCACTTAAACAAAAAACAGACAACAGAAAGAAGCAGATAGTTACAACATTGTTACAATTTTTAACGAAAAAATAGACTCGAAAGGAGCTTAAGAAAATACAACGATAAGAACAACAATTATAACAAGAATAGTGATAATAATAATGATGATGATAATGTACTGTAAGACTCACTCTTTCACGTAGGCTACAACACACACACACCACACACACACACACACACACACACACACACACACACACACACACACACACACACACCACACGCGCGCGCGCGCGCGCGCGGCGCGCATACGCAAATCACTCACTCACTCACGCACATACACATACATATCGAACACACCACACGCACAGCCACACACACGCACACACACCACACACACACACACACACACACATACACACACACACACACACACACACACATTCACACTCACACTCACACTTACACAATCATATATCCGCGTTCGCGCATGCACTGAAGTTTTTTTTTTTTATATTATTATTTTTTTTACTTCATGGGAAAAACTAAGTGTGACGGGGCGGTGTCATCGGAATCATAAAAGTCAAACAATTATATCAGGTTACAATATCATCCATTCATTTACATTCATACTTTATATAAGAAGGAAACAAAAACAAAGAAACAATTGAAATAGAAAACCCCAGAAAAACAGGAACAGAACATTTTAAAAAATGATATTTAATCTAGCAACAAAGCAAGTCATATAAATCACAACATTTTGATAAAAGGGGGGACGAAAAAGGAACGAAAAACAAAAGCAAAACAAAACAATTGACACACACACACACACACACACACACACACACACACACAACACCACACACACACACACACACACACACACACACACACACACACACACACACACACACACACACACACACACACACCACACACACACACACACACACACACACACACACACACACAGAGGGGTTCTCGCGCATGTCATCAATAAGCTTCATTCTAAAGAAATTATATGCCTGATTTTAATAAATCATTTAACGGACACAAGAGGAATCCATCCGCTGTAAGGCATAAATTTTGGGACATAATTATTTGTTCGACTGCCTGATCAGAGATTGATTGATTGATTGACTGATTGATTGATTGATTCTTTTAAATCGAGGATAATGGAATAAGCACTCTTGTACTTTTTTACGTCCAGTTCCCGTGTGTATGCAGTTTTGTAAATGTCATCTGTTCCCACCAGCACACGATGGCCTACTCTTACGAAAAGCGGAACAGGATTTAACGTGTGCGCAAGGTGTTCTGCGTGCGTTCGCACACGGGGCCTCGGTTTAAAGTCTCATCCGAAAGAGAGAGAGAGAGAGAGAGAGAGAGAGAGAGAGAGAGAGAGAGAGAGAGAGAGAGAGAGAGAGAGAGAGAGAGAGAGAGAGAGAGAGAGAGAGAGAGAGAGAGAGAGAGAGGAGAGAGAATTAATTAATTAATTAATTAATTAATTAATATTTATTTTTCACGGGTTACAGAGTAAGTATTCACATATTTTTTCATGTGGCCCTCGCCCTGATTAGGGAATATCAAAACAACAACAAAAAACAACAGAACAAAAACAAAACAGAACAAAAAACAAAAGAAAGAAGCAAATAAATAAAAAGAACCCTAAACTAAAACAGACAAATATATATATATCAATTTTCTTGCCTCCGGCAAGAGAAACATTGGCCGCCCCCAACTGATCTACAAAGACGTCTGCAAGCGTGACATGAAAGCCCTGGACATCAACACAGAGAACTGGGAGGAGGTAGCGGCTGACCGCAGCAAATGGCGCAGTGTTCTCCACAAACAGCTGAAGTGTGGTGAAGAAAAGATCCACACCACAGCAAACGAAAAGAGAGCCAAGCGGAAGGCATGCGCTCCAGCCACCTCAACAAGCCACATCTGCATCAGATGCAACAGACTGCCACTCCCGCATCGGACTGACCAGCCACAGCCGGCGTTGTCGCTGAACAAATGACCTGTCTTTTGGCGCGAATTCCATAGTCGACACCGACTGACGGAGGCCTACTACTACTGATATATATAGTAATCTTTGATCTGATCACATGTTGTACTGTCTTGGTTTATTTATTTAAATGTTGTATCTGATTTTGTGAGGCTTACATCTAAAAAAAAAAAAAAAAGTTGTCTTCATTCATTTTTGTTCTTTTTAGCATACATTAACAGTCTTCTGTTTGCTTTTATAAGTCAATTTTCTCTGTTTTTTGTCTGTTTTTGTTGTTGTTGTTTTTTTAATAAGGGCAGGATAAAAAAAGTTTTACAAACTTTATCTTTTACCCTCAATGACGATACTTTTGACTTCACTTGACTTGAATTGACTTTACACCCTTGCACGCGCGCGCGCACCGCACACACACCACACACACACACACACACAACACACACACACACACACACACACACACACACACACACACACACACACACACACACCACACTCTCTCTCTCTCTCTCTCTCTCTCTCACACACACACACACACACCTCTCTCTCTCACACACACACACACTCTCTCTCTCTCTCTCTCTCTCTCTCACACACACACACTCTCTCTCACACACACACACACAGTCTCTCTCTCTCACTCACTCACACACACACACACACACACACACACACACACACACACACACACACACACACACACACACACACACACACACACCACTACGTTTGTGATCTGCTGACCCGTGTTTGAATCCCTTTCAAGGGGATTTGAGCCCCGGAGTTAACATCAGTACTGAATCCAGTTCCCCGAAAAGTCCTCCGGATGAGACTATGGGCCAAGGTCCCGTGTGCGAGCACACGCAGAACATCTTGTGCACAGGTTAAAACTAAGCTGTTCCACTTATCGAAATAGTAGGCTATTGTGTTCTTGTGGGAACGGATGACAAAATATACTTTATTAGTCTAGTGCTAGTCTTTCGGATGAGACGATAAAACCGAGGTCCTGTGTGTTACAGATATTTACTTAACGCTCGTAAAAGAACCCACAGCAACAAGAGAGTTGTCCCTGGCAAAATTCTGTAGGAAAAACCTCTCTGATAGGGAAACAAAATTAATGCAGTTGCATACAGGAAAAAAAAAAATGGGTGGCGTTGCTCTTGTGGCGACGCGC
This sequence comes from Stramonita haemastoma, assembly GCA_030674155.1. NCBI lineage: Eukaryota > Metazoa > Mollusca > Gastropoda > Neogastropoda > Muricidae > Stramonita > Stramonita haemastoma. Next base: position 8,205,362 of record CM060336.1, read on the forward strand.
TCTCTATGGGGAGAGCGGCCCGGATTTCACGCTGAGAAATCTGCCGTGACTTAAAGTGGTATGAAATTTAAAAAAAAGAAAAAAAAGAAAATGTTCCATCATCATCGAAATAAAAGAATAAAAAAGAAAATCTCCCCCCCCCCCCCCCCAACAAAACCAAACCAAACCACACAGACCTTGCCTTTCCCTCCCGACATGTGCCTATGGAAGGCAAATAGAGTGTTGTGTTGTGTTGTGTTGTGTTGTGTTGTGTTGTGTTGTGTTGTGTTGTGTTGTGTTGTGTTGTGTTGTTCTCGAGCGTGGTTACCAATTGGATGGGTGACCGTTTGCGCGCCTTGGCTTCAGTACAGTCCCCCCAGTTCACCCAGCTGTAAATGGGCACTTGCCCCCTTTAGGGTCAGGGAAGGTAAAGCAGCGAGGGAGAGGAGATGGGCGCCGCCCTCAATATGCTGCCCCCTAGAGAAGCTGAGGTCTCTGATGCCTCGCTCCCCTACGATCGCCTAGGTTACGGGACATCTTTACCTTTACCTTTATTGTGTTGTATTGTATTATGTTGTATTGTGTTGTGTTGCATTGTGCTGTATTGCATTGTGTGGTGTTGTGTTGCATTGTGTTGTGTTGCATTGTATTGTATCATATTGTGTTGTGATGTATTGTATTGTATCTTTTGTATTGTATTGTACTGTGTTGTATTGTATTGTATTGTGTTGTGTTATGTTATATTGCAGTGTGTTGTGTTGCATTGCATTGTGTTGCATTGTATTGTATTGTTTTGTATTGTGTTGCACTGTATTGTGTTGTTTTGCATTGTGTTGTGGTGTTTTGTGGAGTATTATTTTGTATTGAGTTGTATGTGTTGTATTGTATTGAGTTGTATATATTGTATTATAGTGTGTTGTGTTATGTTTTTGTTGTTGTTGCTGCCTCGTCTTCTGTGATATCCCTGTCCTGCTACTCCCACGCCGCTCATTTCAATCTCCCCGCCACAGCCATGCCCAGATTCGTTGCGTTTCATCCCTGGGGTCAGGAGGTCACAGGGAGCCCATCAGTATTAGGCCGCCATGGGTCCACTAGCCAGAGGGCCCTGCACTTCTGCTGGGTCACTTTGGTGGTGTTCAGTGGTGCTTGTTCTGAGCAAACATACGCAGGACCCCACCTACTAAGCCCCCTACTAACGACAACCACCACAACGTCCCTCCAACGACCGTTTCCCCGCGAACCTGCAACCCTTTGACACAAACTCATCACGGGCACAGAAATGTATGGGCAAACCGAATCTGAGGTCACCATGAGGCCAGAGCAATGGGGGCCACCGAATCAGAGGCAATTTTTAAATATCATTTATTCATTTATTCTTTTATACCGAGGATAATGGAATAAGAGCAGGTTTCAGAGCAGAGCGTAGCTCAACTTAACAGATATTCAACCTCAGAATACTCTGTGAGCAGTACCTTCAACACCAACAAGACCTCTACCACGTATTTATTGAGTTTAAGAAGGCATTCGACAGCGTGTGGCATGCAGCTTTGTGGGCAGCCATGAATTTGTACAGCATCAATGTAAACCTGATCAGAGTCATAAAAGAGCTGTACAACAAGGCCACCAGTGCAGTGTACTACAACAGCAGTACTGGAGAGTGGTTTCGAACAACAGCTGGAGTAAGGCAGGGCTGTCTACTCTCACCCTATCTTTTCAACATCTTCTTTGAGAGAATCATGGCTGATGCACTGGAACACTATAAAGGATCTGTCAGCATTGGTGGCAGAACGATTACAAACCTCCGCTTCACAGATGACATTGAGGGGCTAGCAGGATCAGAACAGGAGCTTGTCAGCCTAACAGAACACCTGAACAATGCCTCTAAAACATTCCGCATGGAAATCAGTGCAGAGAAGACCAAACTGATGACCAATAACGCCAAGGGCATCAGCACTGATATCAGGGTCAATGACCAGAAGCTGGAAACGGTTCAATACTGAAGTACTTGGGAGCCGTTGTATCAGGCAAGGAGTCCAAGCCAGAGGTAGTATGCAGGATTGCACAGACAATAACAGCACTGTCAAAACAGAACACCATCCGGAAAGATAAAAAATATTTCACTCAACTCCAAGATGAGACTAATGCGCTCCCTTGTTATATCCCTATTCCTGTTTGGCTGTGAATTGTGGACTCTGACTGCTGATTTGGAGAGAAGAGTACAGGCGGTAGAGATGAGATGCTTCCGGAGACTCCTTGGCATCTCCTACAGAGACCATATAAGCAACGAAGAAGTGCACAACAGAATCCAGCAAACCATTGGTCCATATGAAAACCTTCTATCAATCGTAAAGAAGAGTAAACTTAAATGGTACGGGCATGTAACAAGATCAAAAGGACTTGCAAAAACAATTCTGCAAGGCACTGTCCAGGGAGAAAGAAAAAGAAGCAGACCAAGGAAGAGATGGGAGGACAACATCAGCGAATGGACAGGCCTAGAACTCAACAAAACTTTGAGAAAGGCAGAACAGAGAGGGGAATGGAGAGAACTGGTTGTCAAGTCTTCATGGGTGCCCCCACGGTCGCCAGACTAAGGGATAGATAGTTAGATAGAACGGAATAAGCACTCATTTGCTTTTTTTACATCCAGTCCCCGTATGTATGCAGTTTTGTACATCCAGTCCCCGTATGTATGCAGTTTTGTACATCTTGTCATCTGTTCCCACCGGTACACAATGGCCTACTCTTAGGAAAAGCGAAACAGGATTTAACATGTTCGCAAGATGTTCTGCAAGATGTTCTGCGTGCGTTCTGTGTGCGTTCTGCGTGCATTCGCACATGGGGCCTCGGTTTATAGTCTCATCCGAAGGACTTAAAGGATGTAAGCTGTATCTGTGGTGATAAAGTAAGAAATAGTCATATCCCTTTTCAGTGTGGACATTTAAAGGCATTTTACCTGCTGTGTCTAGTTCATCGTCTTATCTAAGACATCGATATTATTGGACATTGTTTTAGCGTTAGTATTGAGTCTGGTAATTCAGTATTTACAGTATCAG
>CM060336.1:8215893-8230893 GCA_030674155.1 Stramonita haemastoma
TCCTAACCAAACAAAGAAAAACTAACAAACAAACCAAGCACCCACTTACCAAAAAATAACTAACAAACAAACCAAGCACCCACTTACCAAAAAAATAACTAAAAAACCAAGCACCCACTTACCAAAAAATAACTAACAAACAAAATAACTAAAGAAACCAAGCACCCACTTACCAAAGAAATAACTAACAAAAACCAAGCACCCACTTACCAAAAAAATAACTAACAAACAAACCAAGCACCCACTTACCAAAAAAATAACTAACAAAGAAACCAGCCGCCACGGCGCAGTGGTTAGCACCTTGGATTTCGGACTGGGAGGTCGCGGGTTCGATTCCCATAAGAGTCATAGGTTTTTTTCGGACTCCAGCCGGCTCCTACCCAGAGTGAGTGTGCTGTGTGCTCATTGTGGAGACTGGGACCACACAGTCGAGCTTCATCCACTTTACGGATGCAAAATGAGAGTGTTGTTCAAATTTCCTGACCAGCACTGCAGGTGTCTGTAACTCTAGGGCCCGGTTGACGCCGGGATATATTATGATAATAAGCGTAGAATACAACGCTGTCAAGTAGTCTCAAAGCGGATGCACTTCCACAGCAGCATCATTACATCATCCTCATCACCATTGATTATCATGCAATGAAAAAAATTGCCTCCGATTCGGTGGCCCCCGTTGATCTGGTCTCATGGTGACCTCAGATTCGGTTTACCCATGCACTTCTGTGCCTGTGGTGAGTTTGTGTCAAAGACTTTGGGGTTGGGGTTCGTGGGAGACAGTCGTTGGAGGGACGTTGTGGTGGTCGCCATCTCGGGTGGGTGACTCACTCAGTCTGACTCCGCGACTGAGCTGATACTGTCGTTAGTAGGGGGCTTAGTAGGTGATGTCTTGCGTATGTTAGCTCAGAACAGGCACCATTGAACACCACCAAAGTGACTGAGCAAAATTGCAGGGCCCCTCTGGCTGGTGGCCCCACGGCGGCCTAATATTGATGGGCTCTCTGTGGATTCCCGACCCTGAGTGTGAGACACAACGAATCAGGGTATGGCTGTGGCAGGGAGATGGAAACGAGCGACGTGGGAACAGCAGGGCGGGGATGCTACAGAAGATAAAGCAGCAAAAAAACAACAACCAAGCAAACAAACCAAAAAATACACCCAAACCCAACCTCCAAAGCAAAACTAGAAAAAAACCAAAACAAAAAAACCAAACAAAAACATCAGAACAAATCCAAAAGCATAAAGGCAAACGAAACAAAAAACAAACTATTTAATGAAAGCACAAAAAGAGCAAACCTACCAATATGTCTACAACATGTAAAAATAAGCAAAGAGATAAGTATACTTGCATAAACATTGGTTACAAATGACAAGACCTTACAACAATGTATATATATATATATATATATATATATATATATATATATATTATATATATATATATATATATATATATATGGCAAAAGAAAGGCAATAGTGTCTATGCACATGCACCAATTGTTTTACAGGAATAAAAAAACTTAACAGGTTACTTCCCTTGTCATTGCAGGCTTGCAGGCCAGTCACAAAGCTCTGAACTTTCTTTTTAAGCAAAAAATCTGGGACATTTTGTAACATTACCATTTTACACACATAAGCCAGTGGTTCTTTTATAATAATAATAAAAACAACAACAACAACAACAACAACAACAACAACAACAACAACAACAACAACACTACTACTACTACTGCATGAAACTTCTATAGCGCTATATCTTGTAAAAATAAATCAAAGCGCTTGCATTCGACCTATACATCACACAAGCAATCAATAAGAATATGGTCCTAGCAAATTCGAACGTACTCACACACGCAAGCGCGCGCGCACACACACACACACACACACACACCACACACACACACACACACACAACACCGCGCGCGCCCCCCCCCCCCCCCCACACACGCACACAAAGGCTATACACTTTGGCAGGTAGATGTCGAAGGCGGGGACAAACAAGAGATGGAAACAGAAGGAAAAAATCTTATCACATCATATGATAGTTTTACTAACTGGAAATACATTGTCTACTTCATTATCAACGAATTTTCATGAACTTTCAGAACAGCAGAATATTTATATGATATTTTACACATCAAATAAAGAATGTGGCAAGTCGAGAAAATATAACATATAATAATATGATATATATAATACAATATTATTGTAATACAAGTACACAGATGTGTTGCTGTTCAGTCACATCAAATATGCAATCTCACTCAATTCAAACAGGAGTGCACAAATCTGCCATAAAACAGTAGTCCTACACAAAATCATACTGGAACAATGATGATCTAAATGCAATGATTTCTGTTTCATGTGAATAAACATGCACTAATTTTACAAGGTGGCACTTATAAAGACCATATATGAAAACCAGAAAATAACTTGAAAGATGATTTTGTTAACATATCCCACAGCTGACAACGTTTACAAAATGTATGTGTCAGATGTTCAAAATACACTGCTAGTTCTGCATAAGCCTGATGTGTCAGATGTTCAAAATACACTGCTAGTTCTGCATAAGCCTGATGTGTCAGATGTTCAAAATACACTGCTAGTTCTGCATAAGCCTGATGTGTCACATGTTCAAAATACACTGCTAGTTCTGCATAAGCCTGATGTGTCACATGTTCAAAATACACTGCTAGATCTGCATAAGCCTGATGTGTCAGATGATCAATATACACTGCCAGTTCTGCATAAGCCTGATGTGTCAGATGTTCAAAATACACTGCTAGATCTGCATAAGCCTGATGTGTCAGATGATCAATATACACTGCCAGTTCTGCATAAGCCTGATGTGTCAGATGTTCAAAATACACTGCTAGTTCTGCATAAGCCTGATGTGTCACATGTTCAAAATACACTGCTAGATCTGCATAAGCCTGATGTGTCAGATGTTCAAAATACACTGCTAGTTCTGCATAAGCCTGATGTGTCAGATGATCAAAATACACTGCTAGTTCTGCATAAGCCTGATGTGTCACATGTTCAAAATACACTGCTAGATCTGCATAAGCCTGATGTGTCACATGTTCAAAATACACTGCTAGTTCTGCATAAGCCTGATGTGTCAGATGATCAAAATACACTGCTAGTTCTGCATAAGCCTGATGTGTCAGATGTTCAAAATACACTGCTAGTTTTGCATAAGCCTGATGTGTCAGATGTTCAAAATACACTGCTAGTTTTGCATAAGCCTGATGTGTCAGATGTTCAAAATACACTGCTAGTTCTGCATAAGCCTGATGTGTCAGATGTTCAAAATACACTGCTAGTTCTGCATAAGCCTGAAGATCTTAAACTGGTTTCTGAAACAGTTGCTATGAGGATTACACTGTAGAGAAGTCAGTGTGTACCCTTAGTTTTTTTTTGAGAGACAATGATCCCTCCTCCCCCCTTCATCCAAAATATACTGTCACACTAATAAATATTATAAACATTACTGGCAAAATGTCAGTAACTCAGTGATTGAAATATTATTTTAGAATACAATTTTATGGAGTAACAATGCTCTCCCCATCAAAAATATATTGTCACACATTCAATGTGTATTAACACTAATAACCAAATGACAGTAACTCATTAATTTTGGTAAATAGTAATTTGAATATACTATTTGATGGAGTAACAATGCCCCCTGCCAATCAAATGTATTGTCACACTATCAAAGTTTATAAATACTACCAGCAAAAGTCAGTAACTCCGTTAAGATTTTATATACAATTTCCTATGTACTCTCCTCCTTACAAAAATGTATGGGAACAATATCAATGTGATCTAAACATTTAAAAACAACCACTGCCGACTCCACTCCCTGAAAATCCTTCAGATGACACTATAAACCGAATTTCTGCGTGCAAACATACGCAGAACATCTTGGGAACATGTTAACAACAACCACCACAACAACAATAACAACAACGACAAAAAAATAATTTAAAAAAATTAAAAAAAATGATATGATGATGTTGATGATGATGATGATAATAATAAAGATATAATAATAATAATAATAATATAATAATAAAATAATAATAAAACAACAACAACAACAAAAAACAAAAAAAAACAACAAAAAACAAACAAAAAAATAATAATAATAATAATAATAATAATAATATATAATAATAATAATAAAATAATGAATAATAATAAATAAAATAAACTAAGATGATAATAATGATGATGTTTGATAATAATAATAATAATAATAATAATAATGATGATGATGATGATGATGATGATATTAATAAATGAATATAATATAGCTATATCTTGCAAAAACTTATCAAAACTATCAAAACAGTAGGCTATTGCTGGTGGATCAGATGCAAAATTACAAAGCTGCGGTACATGGGTACTATATTAAAAAGGAAATGAAAATCAATTCGATTATTCTCAAAGTAATATGATAAGAATATGGGGAAAAAAATTTGTTTTTTTAAATCAGCAAATTGGTAGTGTTTTAGCTGCAATCGTGATTTTGTTATGTATCTCAATAATTATTGATATTTACATTTTGCATCTCAAGTCAACAGACTCAAGCGTGAAATTCAGGTGTCCGGAGAGAGAGCGCTTCACCACACGAGCAGCGCCATCATTTTTTTTTCTCTTTTTTCCTGTCTGCAACTGTATTTGTTTCTACCAGACTGGCTTTTTTTCTAAAGAATTTACCAGGGACAACTCTCTTGTTGCCAGGGATTCTTTTACGTGCGCTAAATAATTATATGTAACACACGGGGCCTCGTAATCGGTTCATCGAAAACTAGCCAACACACTCTGGTCTAGGATGGAAAGTTTTGGGCCCAAACGGGATTCAAACTACCGCACACTTTGACTCGGACTTTTCACGTTCTAGACAGGCGCGTTACCTCTAGACCACTGATCCATTTTAAAACCAGAACATTTTAATCCAGAACACAGCAGCATTCAAAAATATTTATCACAATTTAGCAAAACACAAAAAGTCCACACTGTACCATATTTAAAAAAGACAAGTAGCACTGACCCCACTTTACCTATCAAAACTACTACGACTTTGGATATTGAATACTACAACACTGTCAATGATATCTATTAACATTGTCCATGATATTTACTCCATATTTTTAAAAAAGTCAAAATATACATGAATACCTGAAGCTGCAGGTAAGGTGTGTATGTAGCGCATACTATAAAAAAATGTACAGCTGAGAAAACATTCGTTATGTTTATCATTCCTAGTGCTGACTACCTACACTGAGGTTTTCCAATGATTTCAACACATGTTTCTCAGCCTTCTGACATACTGCTGTTGTTACTGATACTACGTCTGCTGTTCTGCTACTGTTGATGCTGCAGTTGTTGTAGCGCATTAGTAGCAGGGGCAGGAGTAATGGATGCTGTCTGTTGTGCTAGGTCTGTTGCATTTGTTGCTGTGCAGTGTTGCTGTTGATCAGTTGCTGTTGTATCAGTTGCTGTTGTGTCGGTTGTTGCTGTCGTGTCTGTTGGATCTGTTGTTGGTGCTGTTGCATCGGTTGTTGCTGTGCTGTTGCTGCAGTTGTTGTACTGCTGTTGCTCGCTGCTGCTGCTGCTGCGCTGCGGGCTCAACTGGCAAAGAAGGAGGCTCAGACGACACAGAATCTGTGTCTGAAGGATTGCAGACCGACATCACTCAGACTGACTGTCATCCTGCCAAGGACCACCATTACCCAGAACCTCCATCCCTCATCAAAGCTGCTGCTCCCCCCTGTTGGCCAAACCTACCATCAATTCTGCAAGAAGCCTGTGTCTCATTCCCGATACGTCTGATAAGCTCAGCAGACCTCATGTCAGGATGGGAGTGGGCGTGGACAGAACTGATACGACCAGGTGCCGGGCACCACTGATCCCAGAAGCCTGTGGAGGATCCTCCAGGAGCTGGGGAGCTGGTGGTCCTGGGTTGGGGGGTGTTCTGGAACAGCCAGGCTGCTGAGGGACTGGGCTGGGGACTCTGAGATCCTTGAGGGACTGATTGGGCACTCTGAGATCCTTGAGGGACTGGGTCTGGGCACTCTGAGATCCTTGAGGGACTGGGTCCTGGGCACTCTGAGATCCTTGAGGGACTGGGTCCTGGGCACTCTGAGATCCTTGAGGATGTCCTGGCACTCTGAGATCCTGAGGGACTGACTGGGCAAGCCGCGGATAGAAGCGTGGTCTGTCTCTGGAGGACGTTTGACAGCTGTGTGCTCCGGTCATCTGACAGTGCCAGTGAGGATGAAGCTGTGTGCTCTGAGTCATCTGACAGTCCAGTGAGGATAAAGCAAACAACGCAGAGTTGGAGAAGGGAGACTCTCTGAATCTGAACCCCCGGCACCAAAGGAGGGCGGATGGATGTATAGATTGCCATCCCTGACATCCGTTGTACTGTTATAACTGTGAGTGCTGGTCTGCTGATTGCTGGGCAGGTGGATGGGTTCGTAACTGAAGCAGGATTCACTGATGTAGCTTTTGCTTGTTGACAGAGTGTCGTCCTCACTGGTAGATCGGCTGATCTGAGTTTTCTCGAAAGAACTGGAAAAGAGATGAAATATATGTATATATATATCATATATACTATATATTACTATATCTAAAATCTATTATATTCTCTCTATATATATGCATATATATATAATTAATTTATATCGGGATGAGAGACTGATAGAGAGAAGAGAGAGAGAGAGTAGAGAGAGAGAGGAGAGAGAGAGGAGAGAGGAGAGAGAGGAGAGAGAGAGAGAGAGAGAAGGAGGAGAGAGAGAAGGGAGGAGAGGAGAGAGAGAGAGAGAGAGAGGGAGAGAGGAGAGAGAGAGAGAGAAGAGAGAGAGAGAGAGAGAGAGAGAGAGAGGAGAGAGAGGAGAGAGAGAGAGAGAGAGAGGAGCGAGAGAAGAGACGAGAGCCAACGAGCTTCGCTATTTTTGATTATTTAATTTATAATTCTAATTCACTTCCAAATCAGCTATGAAGCAAATGCATTGTTGATTAATTAACGCGACAGTTCACAACACCGAATGTTGTGTTTGTTGACTGCATACCACACCAGGGTACACCCCACTTTGTCTGTCTGTCTGTCTGCCTGCCTGTCTGTCTGCTGCCTGTCTGTTGCCTGCCTGTCTGTCTGTCTGATCCTGTACTGAGTGCTGTGTTTGTTGACTGTATACCACACCAGGGTACATCCCTCCTTTGCCTGTCTGCCTTTAGGTCTGTTTCTGCTCTAAACTTACCCTCTGTAACCTTCTGCACTGCCCTCTGTTATTCCCTGTTAACTACATAATTGACTGTGTTTTCCTGTTCTTAAAGGTCTGAGTAAGGACATCTCTGGACTGCTGCTGCATTACTGTCGATGAAGTGTTTAGTGTTTGTATTCAGTGATAGGCAATATATCACACCACACCACATCACCAACGCCCATCCCGCTGTACCCCCGATTAAAACAAACAACAAACCCAAACCAAAGAAAACCTAAACAAAAACTATATGACATTATATAACACCACAGTAACAATGCATATAACAAAAGTCAACAAACTATAAGATACCATTCTCACACTACAGCCCAACATTGCAATCACACAATATTTTACCTCACTAAACTGCACCACACTTACTGCAGTCAACTATGTGGCATATAGATTCTTATTGTCTCATTCAATCATTCATTCATTCATTCATCATTCATTCATTCATTCATTCATTCATTCATTCATTCATTCATTCATTCAGCCAGCCAGCCAGCAGTCAGTAATAAGTCAGCCAGACAGCAGCACTAGTCAGTCAGTAAGTAAGACCACAGTCAGTCTGTCAGACAGTCACTTCAGTCATTCAGTCAGTAAGCAGTCAGTCAGTCAGTCAGTCAGCCAGTCAGTAACTAAGTCAGCCAGTCAGCCAGCCAGTTAGTCAGTCAGTAAGTAGGACCACAGTCAGTCAGTCAGTCAGTCAGTCAGTCAGTCCTTCCCAGCACAAGCACCCCCTCCCTCCCTCCTCCCTCCCATACCAGCCCACACAGACAGCTGATGCAGCGGACACAGGGCAGCACTGACCTGGACTGCAGGAGGGGGGGACGGGCACTCAGGTGGCTGGAGACTGACCTCAGCTGATCCTCTGACCGCTGGTGGCTAGCTTTGACCTCAGGGTGCAGGGGACGGGGGGCAGGAGGGAAGCTGTCTGCAGTGTCCCCAGTCCTGTTGTCCTGTCAGGGACAGTAGTCAGTCAGCACTGCTTGACACTGTCTGCTTCCTTCACTGAGTGGGGCGGGGATGGGCAGGTGAAGGGAAGGGGAGGGGGTAGTGCCTGTGTTGCATGTGTGCTGGTAGAGTCAGTGTGTAGATAAGGAGACGTTGTATGAACGTAGTGGTACTATGAAGGTTGGCACGACAGTCTAGTGGTCTACTGCAGTGTATGTACATAGTGGTACTATCAGAAGTGGAAGTCTAGTGGTACTGCCAGAGTCTAGTGGTCTACTGCAGTTATGTCTAGTGGCACTTCAGAGTGGGCAGCTGTGGTGTATGATGTTACATAGTGGCACTATCAGAAGTGGGAAGCTATGTTACTGCAGTGTATTACTATGCTATCAGGTGACAGTCTAGTGGTCTACTGCAGTGTATGTACATAGTGGTACTATCAGAGGTGGGACAGCCTAGTGGTCTACTGCCATAGTCTAGTGGTCTACTGCGTGTATGTACATAGTGGCACTATCAGATGTGGGACAGTCTAGTGGTCTACTGCCAAGCTAGTGATTACGCTGATGACATAGTGGCACTATCAGATGTGGGACAGTCTAGTGGTCTACTGCAGAGTCTAGTGGTCTACTGCAGTGTATGTACATAGTGGTATATCAGAGTGGGACAGTCTATTGGTCTACTGCAGTCTAGTGTTACTCACGTATGTAATTGGTATATCAGAAGTGGGACAGTCTAGTGGTCTACTGCAGTGTATGTACATAGTGGCACTATCAGGTGGAAGTCTGGCTACGCCATAGTCTAGTGGTCTACTGCAGTGTATGTACATAGTGGTACTATCAGAGGTGGGACAGTCTAGTGGTCTACTGCAGTGTAGTACATGATGGCACTATCAGGGGTGGGATCAGTCAGTGGGTGCTACTGCCTAGTTATGTCTTACTGCAATTAAGGTTACTGCAGTATGTTCATGCAGTGAGTATATGACTATCAGTGGGATGTCTAGTTGTCTACTGCTATCAGTCTATGCACGAGTGGTATGTTATGCCAGACAGTGTCTACTGACAGTGTATTAGATAGATGGCACACAGGGAAGGACAGAAGGTTAGATAGTATGTACTGAAGTAGATGGTCAATGCAGTGTAGTACAAGTGTATATCGAAGTGGAGACAGTATAGTGGCACGCCAAGAAATGATGGCATGGAGAGTGTGAGTGGATACAGACAATAGTAGTCGTTCTTTACATCATTACACGTAGTACAGGCAGATGTTCATTGGGATATGAACAGTGAGGTGCCTGTTTTCTTTACATCATTACAAGGTGATACTGTCAGATGTTCATTGGGATATGAACAGTGAGGTGTCTGTTTTCTTTACATCATTACAAGGTGATACTGTCAGATGTACATTGGGATATGAACAGTGAGGTGTCTGTTTTCTTTACATCATTACACGGTGATACTGTCAGATGTTCATTGGGATATGAACAGTGAGGTGTCTGTTTTCTTTACATCATTACACGGTGATACTGTCAGATGTTCATTGGGATATGAACAGTGAGGTGTCTGTTTTCTTTACATCATTACACAGTGATACTGTCAGATGTTCATTGGGATATGAACAGTGAGGTGTCTGTTTTCTTTACATCATTACACGGTGATACTGTCAGATGTTCATTGGGATATGAACAGTGAGGTGTCTGTTTTCTTTACATCATTACACGGTGATACTGTCAGATGTTCATTGGGATATGAACAGTGAGGTGTCTGTTTTCTTTACATCATTACACAGTGGTACTGTAAGCAGCAAGAAGAAGAAGAAGAAGAAGAAGAAAGAAGAAGAAGAAGAAGAAGAAGAAGAAGAAGAGAAGAAGAAGAAAAGAAGAAGAAGAAGAAGAAGAAGAAGAAGAAAATGAGCAGGATGAGGAGAGTGGAAATAAACATCAGAGCAGCAAGCAGCAGAACGCAGCAGCAGCAGGGCAGCAGCAAATTCTCCTCCTCCTCTCCTCTCATCATATCATTCATCATCATCATCAGCAGCAGCAGCAGCAGCAGCACAGCAGCACCATCATCATCATCTCATCATCATCATCATCATCATCATCATCATCATCATCATCATCATCATCATCATCATCATCATCATCATCACCTTTAAACAAAACAGACTATACTCTATCTGGAAAAATTTACCACCAGTCACCGAGTCTGTCGCCATGTTGATATCAGAACGACCGCTACATAGAAGAACATTATACACATGCTCTCGATCTCTTCTCCTTTCTCCTACCAGCATAAACACCCTTCTTCACTGGTGCCCCCACAGCCCGCGGGACTACAGGATAGGTGAAGGTGATGTGAAGGACAAAGAAGCAGCCTCAGCATCACCATAACACACAACAATATCACTCAGCAAATCATAACAAAAAACATATCACTGCAGACATAATCACTACCATAAACCACCAATATCACTTCACTGATCATAAGATACCCATTATCACTGCAGCCATAATCACTAACATAACAAACAATATTACTGCATCCATAATTACTAACATAACCACCAATATCACTTCAGCTGTAATCACTAACATAACACCAATATCACTGCAGCCATAATCACTAACATAACACAACAATATCACTGACATCCATAATCACTAACATAACCACCAATACCCACTGCTCTAATCACTAACATAACCACCAATACCACTGCATCCATAATCACTAACATAACCACCAATATCACTGCAGCCTTTAATCACCAACACAACCACCAATACCACTTCAGCCCTAATCACTAAAAATCAACCATCCAGCAAATAGAAAGCGTCTGCATCACTAGCAAGCAGCACAGCAACAGATGCAGCAGCGGCAGTAACTGCAATACCAACCACACACCACCCACCACCACCACACCACCACCACCACCACCCCCACCACCACCACCACCACCACCAAGCACATCAACAACAGCACGTGCTGCAAACAGCACAGATGTATACCTGTGAGCTGACGACGAATTTCTGAAGCGTGATGGAGGACTCTGGTTCTGGTGTGTTGTCCACCTCTGGCTGACCAGGGAATGCTGCATGGAGACAGTGAACAGAGGGTCATGTGTTGTAAGCTGAGTGCTGCATGAACATGGGTGAATGAAGAATGAATTAATCAATCAATTGATTTAATCAATCAAGTAATCTATCAATGATTAAATCGATCGATTAATCAATCAATGATTGGGTCTTTCCAAAACCAGTAAAAATCCATAATGAAAAATACAAAGGCATTTTAAGAAACTACTTAAGCAATTTGATTTGAACATTCATGGTTTTTGTTTTGCTTGACTTCTTTTGAAGAGTATTTTTCAGGAGAGAGAAAGACTATCAGTTAACCTGACAGAAATGATATCAGTGAAGAAAACCATCTTATAAACAGTCAGAAGGTATTCTGTAGAGGATGGATACCGTATGATGTTTTAGGTTTATTAGCAAGTATACTTTTTCACAACATATCCACTTTCTTTAAAAACATAAGCAATAAGTTATAATAAAACCTTGCTTGCAATTTGTACTATTTTCTTTTACACATATGAAATGGCCCAGGTCGAAATCTTTGTAGTTATGATGCATGCTAATTGCATGGCTTGCATTGAATGTTGTTATGATTTGTAATGTTGTGTTGAGATTGTCTTCAGCCATGACCACCTCTTGCCATAACAGCCTGTACTCTCCATCAGAGGACAACAAGCCGCTGAAGTCAGAGTCTGGCTGTGTCTGATGTGCGGGAATGGAAAACAGCCATACAGGCAAACTTCTCGTCCTGTGTGCTGGTACTGTCTCGACACTGATTCCAAGGTTAAGAGAACTTAGCATGGTGCATGTTCTGGGAGATCTCCAAGATGTTAAGCTGGGGAACGCTCACAACAACTGCAACAGTAATATTTATGACAACAGTGACAATAACAAAAAACATAAAATATGAAATAGTCCCAGAATCATTCTACTTCAGCAGAAGATGACAGCGGTGATTATTTACCTTCTGTGAAAGGAACGGCAGACAGGGGACTGTGAAGGTGAAGGTCGTGTGCAGTCAGGTCATGTGACGTGTCATGGACAGTTTGTGTGGGGGAGGACTGAGGCCTTTCTTTGTGTCTTCCTTGGTGTGATGGGGGGTCATCTGTGTCACTGCCTTCTACTTCTGTCTGTTGGTGTCTCTGTGTTGTCTGTGTATCGGCAGTGTCTGCTTGGCAGCTCTCTTCTATGTCTTCCGTTGACAGAGGAAGGGTACGGTTGTTTTCCATATCCGTGTCTTCTCTCTGCTGTGAGCTTCCTGTTACCAGGCCTCTGCTCTGTCTTCCCTCTGTAGTCACTCTGGTTTCCACTGTCTGTTGCTGTCTGTGCTCCAGTTGCCGGACCTGTGTCTGTGTCTGTGCGTCTTCCATCTGTACTGCTGTGTTCTCTGTTGTCTGTGCATCTTCTGTCTGTACTGCTGTGTTCTCTGTTGTCTGTGTCTGTGCGCCTTCCATCTGTGCTGCTGTATTCTCTGTTGTCTGTGCATCCTCCATCTGTACTGCTGTGTTCTCTGTTGTCTGTGTCTGTGCATCTTCCATCTGTACTGCTGTATTATCTGTTGTCTGTGCGTCTTCCATCTGTGCTGCTGTGTCCTCTGTTGTCTGCACTCCCTTGTTTTGGTTACCGCTGGTACAGGTCTGTGTCATTTCTTCTGTTCTGATATTGCTGTTGTCTGTCTGGACTTCTTTCACTTCCTGACTCATAGCTGCCTGGACTTCTTTCACTTCTTGCCTCATTTCTGTTTGGACTTCTTTCACTTCTTGCCTCATTTCTGTTTGGACTTCTTTCACTTCTTGCCTCATTTCTGTTTGGACTTCTTTCACTTCTTGTTTCATTTCAGTCAGGACTTTTACCACAATGTTCTTGCAAAGCTCGGAGGATGAGTCAGTCACGGACCTGATCAAAAATTCAAGTACATCTCCGACAGTATGGGCCATGTTTGGTGTTACGTCAAAAATGACAATTTTGTCTGGTTCAACTTCCAGTACAGGTGCAAATTTGCCTGCATTTGACCTTTGGAGGTCATCACGGAATTGTTTCCAGGAGTCTGACAGTAAACTTGGAACCTGTCTGCTGCCAAGCCTGATCTCAGATGTCTGGAAACAAGACTTAAGACATTGTTGAAAAGTGTCCATAGTTGATATTTGATCAGACTCTGAAATAACTACCATAAAAGTCGTTTTGATAGCTGTCTTTTTCCTCTCTGTTTTTGGTTGAAAGACCTGAGTTCCCAGCTACAAGACACACCCTTGCTGTCGAGTGTCTGCTGGAACCAGTGCTGTGCCTCAGTCTTCTCCATCATCATGACCTGTGTGTCTGTCAGCTGGATGAGGTGTTTAGACAGATTGCTAACATCATTTAAAATGTCTTTTGCTGCTATCTCTACATTATTATATCTCCCAGTTATGTCCAGTGTCGCCTCGTTTGCATCGTAAGTGAACTGTAGATGTGGGTATGTTGTTTTCATCCTCCTGAGGTATGTGTCTTTACTGATGATGGCTTCAGACAATTTAGTGCCAGGTTTAATGTGTGCATCACTATGGCAGTCATCTGAGTCAGCTGATGACAGATCATGTCCCGGTCTTCTGCTGCACTGGGCAAGGCATCTGTCTGTGAATGGCAGTGGAGTTGTTGGCAACATACCCTGAAAGGGATGGAGAAATCTGATTAGTGCCTGCAGGGTTTTCCACATCCATTCCCATGAATCAGCTGCAGATGTCACAACTATGTGACCAGTGCTCACAAAACACACACAGGCAGCAGTAGATGTACCATTCTCTACTGTGTCCACGAAACGTTTTCGCCATTGTTTGTCACGTGTGATCCTGGTGATGACGTCATGACCCACGTTGATAGCGACCTGTTTCTCCCTGACAGTCACCTCACAGCCGTAAACATCAGGAAAAAACGACATCCACCCGGACATGGGGATTGTATCTTTGGTACACTGACTGAAGGTATCTGTCAAGAGTCATCGGCACATCTGGACACAGAAAGGAATGTAAACATCATTGTAATCCACCAACAGTATGTTCATCAGATCAGTAAAGTCACTAACACACACACACACACACACCACACACACACACACACACACACACACACACACACACACACACACACACACACACAGATAGACAGAGACACAGAGTGACATATTTACAGAGAGAGAAGGAGAGAGAGAGAGAGAGGAGAGAGAGAGAGAGAGAGAGAGAGGAGAGAGAGAGAGAGAGAGAGAGAGAGAGAGAGAAGTTATATACTTCTCCATACAAAAATTGATCTTGTAGTTTTTATACTAAAGGCATCTACTATTTTCCGACATCTCAATTCTCCATTCGTCAAGAAAATATTCAGTTAAGAAGGCTTAGATATGTGAACTTGTAGAATTAATACTTGACAAATTTGTCTCTCCCACAGACAGTCAAATCCGCTTTGTACTAATATATGTTTTACCTTACTTAGCCATGATGATTGAATCAAAGATTTGTCTTGCAAACCTTTCATCATCTGATAAACATTCAGACTGGAAATCAAGCAGCTGCATCCAGAAACGAACCATTTAAACAGAAACCAAAACAAATAAGAGACATCTGCCCGTTTCTCCATATACTAAGGACGTTGACGTTATACGCCAACTACGCCAAAGTCAGCCATTCCGATGAGACTATGAACCGATGCCCCGTGTGCGAACGCACACAGAACATC
>CM060336.1:8238393-8256812 GCA_030674155.1 Stramonita haemastoma
GCCTCTTCAACTTGAAGGTGTACTGTGTTTTATAAATGTTTTAGTACAACATACAGACGATATGCCTATTTGGATGACCGTTACTATGAAACGAAAACACGTAAAAAGTATGTTTTAAATCAGAGCAGATAAACATTCCAAAAGCAACTTGACAATCTAAATTAGAATATAATATGGAATCATCTTTTCTATAAAAAAAACACATATGGTGTTATGGAATAACGACAGTCAGTGTGTGTGTGTGTGTGTGTGTGTGTGTGTGTGTGTGTGTGTGTGTGTGTGTGTGTGTGTGTGTGTGTGTGTGTGTGTGTGTGTGTGTATCTGTCTGTTTGTCTGTCTGTCTGTCTGTGCACCAGGAAAGCAGACACTAGCAGGAGAACCACAAGTATGTCAGTCAGTTTGTTTCACCCTCTATCAGTTTCGATACCATATTCTTGCTGACAATGTTTGATTAGAAATATCTTCAGAAAAAGAAAGAACAACGAACTACTTGTAAATTTGTAAATACTACAAAGCCATGAAAAGTGACATCTGTATGTTTAATACTATGCAGTATAAACAGAGTGTAATAAAAGCAAAGAATGTCTCACCTGTAGCTGTAGGTAAGGTATGGGGGAGCAGGAAATATTTCAGTCAGTGTCGATGTCATGTGAAGTGTAGCTATTTTTAGTTGTGTTTAACAACAGAAGCACAGGCTGTATGCTGTCAGAACTGCATTGACTGTTTTGGGTTTGCCGAGTGTCTCTCTGTGTGTCTGTTGATACCAATATCTGTCTGTCTGTCTCAAAACACACACACATATGCACACACACATTCACACCAACCCACACACCCACCCACATTCACACATCCACACACACACACACACACAAAAAAACAGAAGCAGGGGCTGCTTTCTTTATTCCTACTTTAAAGGTTGAAAAATCCTTTTATATCAGCAAACATCATTCCATTTTTACAGCTGAACTTGCAGCTATTTTAATGGCTTTGTACTTCCTGCTTGATTTCCCTAAAACTATTTTGCAGGTTTTGTTCTGTGTTGACTCGAAATCTATTTTACAGTCACTTTGTAACTCAGAATCTAATGCTAGACAGGATCTTATAACTGAAATCAATCATTTAGTACACTTTTTAATTCTGAGAGGATCTAATGTTACTTTCTGCTGGGTTCCATCTCACTGGGGTGTCACAGATTATGACGTTTGAAGCAGAAAAAAAAAGTATTGTTAGAATTGTTTGTTGGGCTCAGGTGTAGCCCATGATTTATTTATTTGAAGGTGTGTGGGTGCACGATTTTTGCCACGGTTGGGCTGTTTTGGAGCCGTGTTCTTTTCCCTGTTATGTTTTATCGGTGATTCTTGTTTTGTGTGTGGGTCCCGTGGTTAGAGTGGAAGGTTCTGGTGTGAGTGACATCAAATCTTTGGGGAATATTTTTGTATTTAGAGGGAGAGTTTTCGAGGTTGGGGGTCAGTTGGGTGCAGTTCCTCGGAGGAGGAGGTTGCATCCTCTGTCCGTTTGTGTTTTTCGTCCTGTTTTGTTTTTTTGTATTTTGTTCTATGTGGTGACTGGCACCGTGGAATACTCCTTGGAGGAGGAGTGGATAGCTGGGCGTGTGTCGCGATGTTGGTGCCCATGCTGGTGTTGTCAGGTGATTTGAGTTGGGATGCAGCTCCTTGGAGGAGGAGGTTGCATCCTCATGTTGTTTGCGATGTTTTATTGTCCTGTTTGGTTTTTGTTTCGGTTTGGTTCCATGTGACCTGTGTACTTTGTGGTACTCCTTGGAGGAGGAGTGGTGTTTTGTTTATCGTTGTGAACTGGGCAGTGGGCTTGGTGCCACTCCTCGTGTGGAGGAGATGACAGCTGCCGTTTGTTTTGTGGTGTATTGTCCAGCTTGTTGTTTATCGTTGTGAATTGGGCAGTGGGCCTTGTGCCACTCCTCGTGTGGAGGAGATGACAGCTGCCATTTGTTTTGTGGTGTTGTGTCCAGCTTGTTGTTTTAATGTGAGTTAGCTGTGGTCTTGTGCCACTCCTCGAGAGGAGGAGTTGACAGCTACTGTTTTGTTTTCAGTTTGTCTTGGTTGTTTGGTTGTTTGTTGTTTGTCCTATTCGATGTGGTTTGGGCCGAGTGCCATGATGGCACACTCCTCGAGTGGAGGAGTTGACAGCTTCATTTTTTTGGGAGGGTTGGTTTTGCATTGTGGTTATTAGAAATTGAATTGACGGTGGTCATTTTGCTGGTTATTTTGCCGATGTGTGGCAAGATGCCGGTTGTGTGTGTGGATGCAGTGACGGTTTGAAGGGTTGTGTCATAGTATTTGTGATTGCTTGAGTTATTGACGGTGATTATTTTGCCGGTGTGTGGCAAGATGCCGGTTGTGTGTGGGGTGCAGCGACCGGTGAGGATTGGGTCGCAGTAATCATGAATTTCTGGTTGTGATATTTTTTTGGACTTTGAGAATTTTCCACCTGTTTTATGTACCAGAGGACTTGAAGACACTTTTCCTCCCCACCTGTGTCTATGTGCAAGAGGACTTAAGAACTTTCTTTACCAGAGCCTGCTGTGCCAGAAGTCTTGGAAATATTCTTTACCTGTGACTGTTATGTTTTTTTTCCCTCCCTTGTGGAAAGGTTATTCCTGTGGATTCCCGTGCGTTGAATTATTCAAAGGACTTGTAAATATGTGGTGTTTCTGGACTTCGAAAGGGGGGGGGGGGGGGAGCTAGTTTTCTGTTAGTGCCAGACAGCTGGTAGGGACAGCTGTGTTATATGGTGAGAGTGAGAGGTGGTTTTTTGTGATACTGACATGGTTTGGATACCGTGTTTTGATGGGTGTTGACTTTGATTTTTTATATTGACTTAGTATTGTCGTGAGGAGATTGAAGAGGTGAGGTTGGGTTTGGCTCTGGTCGTGAAGCTGGTGATGTTGTAGTGTTGTGATGTTGTGATGTTGAACTGGTGGAAAGGTTGAGCGAGTTGAGTTTGTTTTGGTTTGGTAAATGGTTGGATGTTTTGTAAATAAATTCTTTGAAATATTCATTGGTGTCTGTTTTGTGTCGTTTAAATTAGAGGTGTGATAGGTGGGAAGGGGGGTTTCAAAGTGTTGTCCCATTAGGGGGTGACATCCAATTAATCAATCAACAATCAATCAACAACTAATCGATCGATCCGTCCGTCCATCCATCCATCCATCCATCCATCCATCCATCCATCCATCCATCCATCCATACATCCATCCATCCATCCATCATGCAGTCATAAAACAAACGCCGTTAAACACAAAAGTACAGAGGCGGTAGTATACTTTATTGCAGAACAAATAAGCAAATTTAAGCCCAAGGAAAACTTCAATCAGGTATATTAAGTTAAAGAGAGTAATGAGGCACTAGTGACAATATGTGTGTGTGTGTGTGTGTGTGTGTGTGTGTGTGTGTGTGTGTGTGTGTGTGTGTGTGTGTGTGTGTGTGTGTGGTGATAATAGTAGTAGTCTTCAATTTTACGCCCTTCCACATAAAGTGATACCGGATGGGGTTGGGGGAGGAAATATTTATTTTTAAAAATAATGATGATAAAAAGTAAGATGAATAAATGAATAAAGTAAACAATGAAATTAATAAATTTAAATGAAAAAAAATCCCCCCAAACACACCAAACCCCCTTATGATAAAAATCTAATGATAACAATAACAGTTGAAATACTAATAAAAAGAAGAGGGAAAGGAAAGGGAAAGGGGAGAGAGAAGAGAGAGAGAGAGAGAGAGAGAGAGAGAGAGAGAGAGAGAGAGAGAGAGAGAGAGAGAGAGAGAATGAATGAATGAATGAATGAATGAATGAATAAATGAATGAATAAATAAATGAATGAATGAATGAATAATCTTTTTTGTCAAGGGTTACAGAGTAAATATTACATACTTTTTTCATCCAGCCCTTGCCCTGATCGGGGAGTAAAGCTCAGAAAAAAATGTTAAAAAATGGGTAAAAAAAATGTTGAAAAATGGGTAAAAAAATTGTTGAAAAATGGGTAAAAAAATTGTTGAAAAATGGATAACAGCAACCCCCTACCCCTACAAGCCAGCGTCACCTACAACAGCAGTTCATCCTATATTTTAAAAGAAGAAAATGGGATACATTCAACAAAATGAGTAATCTCCAACTGGATACACTGATAATTACTTAAACAAAAGAAAAACATACGTATTCACAAATACATAGTCCACAGCTGACCCGAACATTATCTAGACAGATGCACTGATTATAATTACGTAAATCAATATAGCGCTGAATCTCGTAGAGTACACAAATCAAAGCGCTTGCATTCTTACTTCACTCTGTCATAATAATCTCCCCTCATGGGACACACACAGACAGAAAAAAAAAAGAAAGAAAAAAGCTGTGGACCTTTCGGAGAAGACAACTCCAGAGAGTCAGGGGAGGAAACCGTGCCACTTCTCCTTTCCTGGAAAACAGTGAGGTTCCTGTCCCAGACTCGAGTGGAGTGTAAGGGACTGTGCCACTGAGTCAGTCGCTGCTGACAGTGGACACAGCAGACGGGATGTAGCGTAGTGGTCAGAACATTGCGCTCGCAATTTGACGACCCGGGTTCGATTCCCGGTCGAGGGGATTTGTCCTCTGGAGTTAACATCAGCGCTGACTCCACTCCCCCCCAAAAGTCCTTCGGATGAGACTATAAACCGAGGCCCCATGTGCGAACGCACGCAGAACATCTTGCGCACAAATTAAATCCTGTTCCGCTTTTCGTAAGAGTAGGCCATCGTGTGCCGGTGGGAACCGATGACATTTACAAAAGTGCATATACACGGGGACTGGATGTAAAAACATATGACTGCTTATTCCATTATCCTCGATATAAAAGAATAAATAAACAATGAATAAATAAAAAAACAGCTAGAACACAGTCTGTTCTGTCTGTGCTATACCCCAGCAGGGTCAGGACACAGCAGACATGGAGGTGTCTGAAGTCCAGAGCAGGTTCTCTTTCTATGTCAGCCCTTGTGGATGGGTCAAGATTCAAGATTCAAGAATTAATTCCTTTCACCCTTTTTTGGGGGCATGGAGGATAACAAACAAGTTCAACAGGATAAAAGAAACTTTACAGCAATACACCCAAAAAGTGTTATCAATACTAACAGGAATTAAAAAGCAAGAATTCGTCGCGAAAAGATAAAGAAACAATATTAAAGACTCAAGAAATTAAGGTGTGTCAATTTATGTAAAAACAACAAACAAACAAACAACACAGTCTACACTCTGGAAATGCATCAAATGAAATTTCATGGAATACCTGCAAATCTTACGAATTTTGACAGAGACAGGAGAATTTTTCGAGATTTACATTTCATCAGCCTGCAAAAATTATAACTGGACATGGGTTGACGAACATGCTTAGGAATAAAATCTTGCTGTAAATGTGTAAAGTGGGGACATTCCATGATAAAATGAAATTCATCCCCTATCACAGACATATTGCATACTGAATATACTCTTTCTTCCCGTGGTATGTTATGGAAACGTCCAACCTTAATAGGAAGTTTGTGACAACTGCAACGAAATTTCATAAGAGTGTAAACATACACATTATCAGCTTTGCTTTGACTGCAGAGAACAGACCAAAGTCTGACCAGTGGTCAGAAGGGGACAGGATAGCCTAGTGGTCAGAACATTGCGCTGGCAATTGGACGACCCGGGTTCGATTTTTCCTCTGGAGTTAACAAAAGTGCTGACTCCACTCTCCCCAAAAGTCCTTCGGATGAGACTATAAACCGATGTCCCGTGTGCGAACGCACGCAGAACATCTTGCGCACATGTTACATCCTGTTCTGCTTTTCGTAAGAGTAGGCCATCGTGTGCCGGTGGGAACAGATGACACGATTTACAAAAATTGCATACACACGGGGACTGGATGTAAAAAAGCACAGGAGTGCTTATTCCATTATCCTCGATATAAAAGATTAAAATAAAATAAAAAACACAGTGGAGTTCTAAGTGGGTCACTGCTGATCAGCCTTCATGCTGCCTCTGTCAGATGGTGATACTGAGATTCGGTTTATAAAAGATCAGAAAGAAAAAACAAGTAACCAGGAGAAGTTAGTATAATGATATAAAAAACAAACATGTCCACCTCTTCCATCTATCTGCAATAATACACATCAGTCTACCCTATATTTGTATACATATTGACCCCCTCTCTCTTTCCTGGCCAAAAAACCAAAACAAAGCACAACAACAGCAACAAATCAACACAAAAAAGTGATTAAGTCAAACAAAGATATTCTTGTCGCCGGCAATCAACTGCTATCAATGCTGATTAATAATATAAAAAAAGAAAAGAAAAAAGAAATGAACAAGCGAATGAATGCTTATAGTCATGAGAAAATGCAATATCCCAATGAACATCTGACAGTATCACCGTGTAATGATGTAAAGAAAACAGACACCTCACTGTTCATATCCCAATGAACATCTGACAGTATCACCGTGTAATGATGTAAAGAAAGCAGACACCTCACTGTTCATATCCCAATAAACACCTGACAGTATCACCGTGTAATGATGTAAAGAAAACATACACCTCACTGTTCATATCCCAATGAACATCTGACAGTATCACCGTGTAATGATGTAAAGAAAACAGACACCTCACTGTTCATATCCCAATGAACATCTGACAGTATCACCGTGTCATGATGTAAAGAAAACAGACACCTCACTGTTCATATCCCAATGAACATCTGACAGTATCACCGTGTCATGATACTATACTATACTATTTGACACTATAGACCATTCAATTCTTCTCTCCCGTCTCCAAAACATTTTCGGTATTAAAGGCACTGCCCTCACCTGGTTTAGTTCGTACCTGACAAACCGATTCCAAACTGTGGCAGTAAACAAGATTCATTCCACACCAACCAAACTAGAATGCGGAGTCCCTCAAGGATCTGTTCTAGGCCCTGTTCTCTTTACTCTCTATACTGCTCCCCTATCACATGTTATTAACCGTCATCAGATCAACCATCACTTTTATGCAGACGACTCTCAGATTCTAAGCAGTGATACACCTGAAAACCTGCCTTCTCTATTGACAAATATGTCCTACCGCCTTCAAGATATCCAAAACTGGATGATACAGAACAAATTACAATTAAACGCAGATAAAACCGAATCCATGCTTGTAGGGACCAAACACAAACTGTCTTTTATCACAACAACTTCAATAGAATTCGGCAATACGTCAGTCCCTCTATCCAGTGCTGTAAAGTATCTAGGAGTCGTTATTGACAACACACTCTCCATGCAAAAATTCATCACCCAGACCTGTCAGTCATGCTACTATCAACTACGGCGTATTAGTGCAATTCGAAAGTACCTGTCCACTGATGCAACATCCAAACTAGCCACTTCTCTTATTCTTTCACGTCTGGACTATTGCAATTCTCTTTTGGCTGGTCTGCCAGCATCATCTATCCACTCGCTCCAACGTATACAAAACTCTGCAGCTCGACTGGTCCTCAGAAAGAAAAAATCTGAACACATTACTCCTCTCTTGCAATCTCTCCACTGGCTGCCTGTGCCACAGAGAGTTAACTACAAGATCAGTACTCTCTGTTATAAATGTCTCCACAAAACAGCACCCTCCTACCTCTATGAATGTCTTCACGTGTACACACCTTCTCGTTCCCTCCGCTCGGCTGCAGATACCTTATCCTTAAAAATTCCGAGATTCAACCTATCTACCGTTGGCCGCCGCTCTTTCTCTATTTCTGGTCCATCAATCTGGAATGACCTCCCTCTCTCCCTTCGGCAAAAGCCTACATATGACAATTTTAAATCCAACCTCAAGACACACTTGTTTCAAACCTAAGATTTTTGCCTTCTGTTTTCATCTCCTATTTGTCCCTGCCTTCAACAATTGAAATTCCATTCACCCTGTCAAAATGTATAACCTCTATAAGTGTGTGTGTGTGTGTGTGTGTGTGTGTGTGTGTGTGTGTGTGTGTGTGTGTGTGTGTGTGTGTGTGTGTGTGTGTGTGTGTGTGCGTGCGTGCGTGTGTGTGTGCGTGTGTGTGTGTGTGTGTGTGTGTGTGTGTGTTGCGCGTATGTGTGTGTGTGTGTGTGTGTGTGTGTGTGTGTGCGCGTGCGCGCGCGCGTGTGTGTGTGCTTTCGAATTTGCTAGAATTATTTATTGTCATTGGTTGTTTGTTGTGAGGGTCGAGTGCAAGCGCTTTGATTTGTTTTTACAAGATATAGCGCTATATAAATTCCATGTATTATTACTATTATTATGATGATGTAAAGAAAACAGACACCTCACTGTTCATATCCCAATGAACATCTGACAGTATCACTGTGTAATGATGTAAAGAAAACAGACACCTCACTGTTCATATCCCAATGAACATCTGACAGTATCACCGTGTAATGATGTAAAGAAAACAGACATCTCACTGTTCATATCCCAATGAACATCTAACAGTATCACCGTGTAATGAAGACAATGCAATATTATCAGGTGATATCTGCACCTGTAAACGAGTGAAGAGCATCACACTACCAGCCAGCTTGCAGTTGCTGTCAGCAAAAAAACAGTTGTCATGACAACATATCAGGGGGAAATGTAAACCAGAAATCTTTTGCGTGGCTGCAAAAGTCACAGTCAGCTCAGAAAATGAGCAATCCATTATTGTTGAAATTTACAAGTTTGGTTCTGATTATTGAAACAAACAAAGCATCTCATCAACATGCCTCCACTCTTAAGGGAGAAAACAAACACACCTACCCCTAAAAAGAAAGACAAGAAAACAAACAGCACAATCAAAAGCAAAAACACAACAACAAGAAAACGAATAAATGAAAAACAAAACACATAAAGAAGAGAGAGAGAGAGAGAGAGAGAGGAGAGAGAGAGAGAGAGAGAGAGAGAGAGAGGAGAGAGAGAGAGAGAGAGAGAGAGAGAGAGAGAGAGAGAGAGAGAGAGAGAGAGAGAGAGAGAGAGAGAGAGAACGTATTCGTTTTATTGAACTTTGGATGAAACGTTGTCAAACTCAGGATATCTTTCTAATCCAACAGGCTGATTAACAGTACCTTGGACTATGGCACTGCTTTTCTATCATTCATCAAGTCAGATTCGATTACCGGGGGGGGGGGGGGGGGGGGGGGGGAGGGGGGGAGTAGCCTAGTGGTTAGAGTGTTGTGCTCGTGATCTAAGGGCCCAGGACTGAGTCACCTGGAAGTGGTCAGTTTTAGGGTGTTTTACCTTGAAGTTGACATCAGTGCTGACTCCATTCCCCAAAAGTCCTTCAGGTGAGACTGTAAACCGAAGTCCTCTGGGCAAGCTCACATAGAACATCCTTCAAACACGTTAAATACCCATTCCGCCTTTCGGAGGATTAGGGTGTTTTGTGCTAGTAGAAACAGGTGACAAAATTCTTTTTAAGAAAGGCATACAGGAATGTGTCATGTCTAGATACAATCCCGAAAGTCTGGATGTGGCTGCCTTATTATATTATTATATCATTCCGAAATGGTGAAACAATTCAAGAATATTCAGGAGTCAAAGAGAACTATTGTCATTAATTAGTTTTGACTGAGGGAACAGTCAGTAACTTGATACTTTAACTTTGATGTAAAATTCTATAAAGCAATAATAACCCATCAAGAACACAGCAAAAACAAAAAACAACAACAACAAAACAAAAAAATACAACTACCACAAAATAACAAAAAACCACCAAATAAACAAAAACGCCAAACAAACAAAAGCAGCACCCCATCAATATAAACAAAACTTAAACATCATCAGCTAAAAAAAAAGTGATGAATCAGTAAGAAGTGTATCTGTTTTCTTTCAATCCCAGATGTGTGATCTCAATCTTTGCGATGCAATATTTTGATACCAGTATATGGCCATAGACCATGCATGTACTTTAGCTACACATAGATTTCCACTGCATGGTGGAAGATGTGTTACATTGAAAAAGAACTGCTAGAAATTCATACCATTTCATTCATCAAAATGGATGAGATTTTGGATGTGTTTTTAATAAGTTTTCCTTTATTTTTTCTTTTTTTTTTTTTTTTTTTGGGGGGGGGGGGGGGGGGGGAAGAAACGAAAATATAGCTGATATACTGAAGCAGCTGGTAACGTGTATAGCACAAGATTATTTTTTGAATGAATTCGTGCAACTGAAAACATTTTAACTGTTTTGTTTATCATTTACAATGCTTACCAGAAGTATTGATACAAATCATATTGATGATTTTAACTGATGTTTTGTTTAGTGACTGATATTTCTGGATTTTTGTGAAATGTTGCCGCTGCTGCTGATGTTATTTCTGCGGGTGAAGCAACTGTTAACATTATTGCTGCACTCGTTGCAGCGCATTTTGAAGCAACATTTGCAACAGTTGCCGCTCAAATTGTGGCATGGCTTGCTGCTGCTGCTGCTGCTGCTGCTGCTGCTGCTGTTGTTGTTGGTGCTGCTGCTGCTGCTGCTGCTGATGCTGTTGATGTTGGTGTTGATGTTGCATCTGTTGTTGTTGCAGGTGTTGGTGTGCCTGATCTTGATATCGTTGTTGATGCAGCTGTTGCTGATGTTGTCGTTGCTGTTGTTGTTGCTGTTGTTGGTACTGCGGTTGCTGATGTCGTTGTTGTTGCTGTTGCTGCTGTTGCTGTTGCTGCTGCTGCTGCTGCTGCTGCTGCCGGGGCTCAACTGGCAAAGAAGGAGGCTCAGACGACACAGAATCTGTGTCTGAAGGATTGCAGACCGACATCAGCTCAGACTGACTGTCTGTCATCCTGCCAATGACCACCATTACCCAGAACCTCCATCACCTCATCATGCTGCTGCTCCCCCCTGTTGGCCAAACCCACCATCAGTTCTGCAAGACGCCTGATGTCTTCATTCCCGATACGTCTGATAAGCTCAGCAGACCTGATGTCAGCATGGGAATTGGCGTGGACAGAACTGACACGACCAGGTGCACGGGCACCACTGCTCCCAGAAGCCTGTGGAGGATCCTCCAGGAGATGGGGAGCTGGTGGTCCTGGGTTGGGGGGTGTTCTGGAACAGCCAGGCTGCTGGGGGACTGGGTCCTGGGCACTCTGAGATCCTTGAGGTCCGGCAGAGGGCGCAGGGCAGGAAGCTGTGCTATCTGTCTCTGGAGCACGTTTGACAGCTGTGTGCTCCGGGTCATCTGACAGTGCCAGTGAGGATGAAGCTGTGTGCTCTGGGTCATCTGACAGTGCCAGT
Source organism: Stramonita haemastoma (assembly GCA_030674155.1). Classification (NCBI taxonomy): domain Eukaryota; kingdom Metazoa; phylum Mollusca; class Gastropoda; order Neogastropoda; family Muricidae; genus Stramonita; species Stramonita haemastoma. The sequence goes on from CM060336.1 coordinate 8,249,661, forward strand.
GAGGATGAAGCTGTGTGCTCTGGGTCATCTGACAGTGTCAGTGAGGATGAAGCAAACGACACAGAGTTGGAAGAAGGGAGACTCTCTGAATCTGAACCCCCTGTAGCAGAGGGAGAGTGACAAATAGAGCGCTGTCCAGGTAAGTTGCAGTCTACACTACTGGAGCAAGATTCACTGACGTCACTTTCGTTTGTTTCCAGATTGTTGTAGTCAGTGACATCATAGTCTTTTGTGAAGAGGTCACTGATAAGTCCATATTGAATGTCTTCAAGGCTGAAAAGAGATAAACTGATTATGAGCAATCAATTTCTTAAGTGTATATCAGAGAGAAAAGAGTGTACTATCTATCTATCTATCTATCTATCTATCTATCTATCTATCTATCTATCTATCTATCTATCTATCTATCTATCTATCTGTCTGTCTGTCTGTCTGTCTGTCTGTCTGTCTGTCTGTCTGTCTGTCTGTCTGTCTGTCTGTCTGTCTGTCTATCTATCTATCTATCTATCTATCTATCCATCTATCCATCCATCCATCTAACTCTCTCTCTCCATCCATCCATCCATCCATCCATCCATCCATCCATCCATCCATCCATCCATCCATCCATCTATCTATCTATCTATCTATCTATCTATCTATCTATCTATCTATCTATCTATCTATCTATCTATCTATCTAGGTTGCTTCCCTCGCCTGGTAGCCCATGAAGACAAGAAACTTAGAGGCAGTCAATAGTAGCAACGAGATCTACAGAAAAAATGTGTTTCACAACAGAACCGTGATAGACGAGGGGCTGAAATATTCCAAGCAAATCGTAAAAAGCAAGCTCGCAAAGCATCTCTTTCCAACCTGTTTATTCCAATTCCGCCTAGCCTGTGTTACAATGCTGACCAGGAGAATGAAGATTTTAGAAGTGGGTCTGACTCTAACATGAGATAGTTCTTCGGATGAGACTATAAACCGAAGTCCCGTGTGCGAACGCACGCAGAACATCTTGCACACACGTTAAAACCTGTTCCGCTTTTCGGAAGAGTAGGCCATTGTGTGCCGGTGGAAATGGATGACAAAATCTACTTAACTACATACATACTTGGACTGGATGTAGAAAAAGCACATGAGTGCTTATTCCATTATCCTCGAAATAAAAGAAGAAAGAAAGAAAGAAAGAAAGACAGACAGAAAGAAAGAAATGTTTACGTGAGCGCCCTGCCAGTCTTCCTTGCCCAAGTTTCCTAGCCAGCCAGTGGGCATCGATATGCCACAGAGTGTTACAGATACACAGACAGTGACACTGGAGTATCACGAAGAAACCTGTGACACTTATGGTAATGCAGAAGAGATGTATGAGAGAGGAACAGTGGATGCTGAGGAAGAAATGAGTGTGTCTGGTTCTGAATGTAGGGAGAGTGTGACAGAATATTTGGGTGAATCTATTTAGAGAGCAGATGTGCACAAAATCAGAAATGAAGCATGTTAGCTCAGAACAGGCACCACTGAACACCACCAAAGTGATTCAGTAGAAGTGCAGGGCCCCTCTGGCTGGTGGCCCCAAGGCGGCCTAATATTGATGGGCTCCCTGTGGACTGCCGATCTCGAGGATGAGACACAACGAATCCGGGTATGGCTGTGGCGGGGAGATTGAAAAGAGCGCTGTGGGAACAACAGTATGGGGACGTTGCAGAAGACAAGGCAGCAAAAAAAGACAAAAAAACAAAAAAACCCAGTTCAATATACAATAATTTGTATCACAGGTATATTATTCATACTGTGTAGGTATTAGCAAATCCATGCTGGAGATTTCCATGCCATGCTGTTCATTAGGGCTGTTATTGTGTTCTTTTTCAATATAATTTATGTGTTTTATGCCCTGTCCCCGCCCATATGTCCCTTTGTGAATGAGCATAAAGCTTGTCACAGAAAAACACATTTTTTCGTCATTGTCATTATCTATCTATCTATCTATCTATCTATCTATCTATCTATCTATCTATCTATCTATCTATCTATCTATCTATCTATCTATCCATCCATCCATCCATCCATCCATCCATCCATCCATCCATCCATCCATCCATCCATCCATCCATCCATCCATCAGTTTTTATGTGTGTGTGTGTGCGTGAATGTATGTGTGTGTTTGTGTGTGTGCTCGTGTGCGTGCGCGCGCATGTGTGTATGTGTGTGTGTGTGCGTGCGTGCGTGAGTGCATGAGTGAGTGAGTGTGTACATGATTATGTATATCTGATATTTTCATCTGTAAACTGGACTCATTAACTCCTTCCCAACACAAGCACCCCCTCCCTCCCTCCCTCCTCCCTCCCATACCAGCCCACACAGACAGCTGATGCAGCGGACACAGGGAGGGGGGGACGGGCACTCAGGTGGCTGGAGACTGACCTCAGCTGATCCTCTGACCGCTGGTGGCTAGCTTTGACCTCAGGGTGCAGGGGACGGGGGGCAGGAGGGAAGCTGTCTGCAGTGTCCCCAGTCCTGTTGTCCTGTCAGGGACAGTAGTCAGTCAGCACTGCTTGACACTGTCTGCTTCCTTCACTGAGCGGGGCGGGGGGTGGGCAGGTGAAGGGAAGGGGAGGGGGTAGTGCCTGTGTTGCATGTGTGCTGGTAGAGTCAGTGTGTAGATAAGGATACGTTGTATGTACGTAGTGCCACTATGAAGGTTGAGACAGTCTAGTGGTCTACTGCAGTGTATGTACATAGTGGTACTATCAGAGGTGGGACAGTCTAGTGGTCTACTTCAGTATATGTACATAGTGGCACTATCAGGCGTGGGACAGTCTAGTGGTCTACTGCCAGAGTCTAGTGGTCTATTGCCAGAGAACAGTGATGGTCATGGAGAGTGTGTGTGGATACAGACAGTGAGGTGTCTGTTTTCTTTACATCATTACACGGTGATACTGTCAGATGTTCATTGGGATATGAACAGTGAGGTGTCTGTTTTCTTTACATCATTACACAGTGGTACTGTAAGCAGCAAGAAGAAGAAGAAGAAGAAGAAGAAGAGGAAGAGGAAGAAGAAGAAGAAGAAGAAGAAGAAGAAGAAGAAAGAAGAAGAAGAAGAAGAAGAAGAAGAAGAAGAAGAAGAAGAAGAAACGAGCAGGATGAGGGAGAGCTGGAAATAAACATCATCATCATCATCAGCAGCAGCAGCAACATCATCATCATCATCATCATCATCATCATCATCATCATCATCATCATCATCATCATCATCATCATCATCATCATCATCATCACCTTTAAACAAAACAGACTATACTCTGTCTGGAAAATTTACCACCAGTCACCGAGTCTGTCGCCATGTTGATATCAGAACGACCGCTACATGGAAGAACATTATACACATGCTCTCGATCTCTTCTCCTTTCTCCTACCAGCATAAACACCCTTCTTCGTTGGTGCCCCCACAGCCCGCGGGACTACAGGATAGGTGAAGGTGATGTGAAGGACAAAGAAGCAGCCTCAGCATCACCACTAACACAACAAACAATATCACTCCAGCCATAATCACTAACATAACAAACAATATCACTGCAGACATAATCACTAACATAAACCACCAATATCACTTCAGCTGTAATCACTAACATAACACCAATATCACTGCAGCCATAATCACTAACATAACAAACAATATTACTGCATCCATAATTACTAACATAACCACCAATATCACTTCAGCTGTAATCACTAACATAACACCAATATCACTGCAGCCATAATCACTAACATAACAAACAATATCACTGCATCCATAACCACTAACATAACCACCAATATCACTGCATCCTTAATCACTAACATAACCACCAATATCACTGCATCCTTAATCACTAACATAACCACCAATATCACTTCAGCCCTAATCACTAAAAATCAACCATCCAGCAAATAGAAAGCGTCTGCATTACTAGCAAGCAGCACAGCAACAGATGCAGCAGCGGCAGTAACTGCAATACCAACCACACACCGCCACCACCACCACCACCACCACCACCACCACCACCACCACCACCACCACCACCACCACCACACCACCACCACCACCAAGCACATCAACAACAGCACGTGCTGCAAACAGCACAGATGTATACCTGTAAGCTGACGACGAATTTCTGAAGCGTGATGGAGGACTCTGGTTCTGGTGTGTTGTCCACCTCTGGCTGACCAGGGAATGCTGCATGGAGACAGTGAACAGAGGGTCATGTGTTGTAAGCTGAGTGCTGCATGAACATGGGTGAATGACTGAATCAATCAATGATTTAATCAATCAAGTAATCTATCAATGATTAAATCGATCGATTAATCAATCAATGATTGGGTCTTTCCAAAACCAGTAAAAATCCATAATGAAAAATACAAAGGCATTTTAAGAAACTACTTAAGCAATTTGATTTGAACATTCATGGTATTTGTTTTGCTTGACTTCTTTTGAAGAGTATTTTTCAGGAGAGAGAAAGACTATCAGTTAACCTGACAGAAATGATATCAGTGAAGAAAACCATCCTATAAACAGTCAGAAGGTATTCTGTAGAGGATGGATACCTTATGATGTTTTAGGTTTATAAGCAAGTCTACTTTTTCACAACATATCCACTTCTCTTTAAAAACATAAGCAATAAGTTATAATAACCTTGCTTGCAATGTGTACTATTTTCTTTTACACATATGAAATGGCCCAGGTCGAAATCTCTGTTAGTTATTGATGCACACTAAATTCCAAGGCTTGCATTGAATGTTGTTATGGTTTGTAATGTTGAGTTGAGATTGTCTTCAGCCATGACCACCTCTTGGCATAGCAGCCTGTACTCTCCATCAGAGGACCACAAGCCGCTGAAGCCAGAGTGTGGCTGTGTCTGATGTGCGGGAATGGAAAACAGCCACACAGGCAAACTTCTCGTCCTGTGTGCTGGTACTGTCTCACACTGATTCCAAGGTTAAGAGAACTTAGCATGGTGCATGTTCTGGGAGATCTCCAAGATGTTAAGCTGGGGAACGCTCAATAACAACTGCAAAAGTAATATTTATGACAACAATAACAACAACAAAAACATAAAATATAAATAGTCCCAGAATCATTCTACTTCAGCAGAAGATGACAGCGGTGATTATTTACCTTCTGTGAAAGGAACGGCAGACAGGGGACTGTGAAGGTGAAGGTCGTGTGCAGTCAGGTCTTGTGACGTGTCATGGGCAGTTTGTGTGGGGGAGGACTGAGGCCTTTCTTTGTGTCTTCCTTGGTGTGATGGGGGGTCATCTGTGTCACTGCCTTCTACTTCTGTCTGTTGGTGTCTCTGTGTTGTCTGTGTATCGGCAGTGTCTGCTTGGCAGGTCTCTTCTATGTCTTCCGTTGACAGAGGAAGGGTACGGTTGTTTTCCATATCTGTGTCTTCTCTCTGCTGTGAGCTTCCTGTTACCAGGTCTCTGCTTTGTCTTCTCTCTGTAGTCACTCTGGTTTCCACTGTCTGTTGCTGTCTGTGCTCCAGTTGCCGGACCTGTGTCTGTGTCTGTGCGTCTTCCATCTGTACAGCTGTGTTCTCTGTTGTCTGTGCATCTTCCATCTGTACTGCTGTGTCCTCTGTTGTCTGTGTCTGTGCATCTTCCATCTGTACTGTTGTGTTCTCTGTTGTCTGTGCATCTTCCATCTGTACTGCTGTGTTTTCTGTTGTCTGTGCGTCTTCCATCTGTGCTGCTGTGTCCTCTGTTGTATGCACTCCCTTGTTTTGGTGACCGCTGGTACATGTCTGTGTCATTTCTTCTGTTCTGATATTGCTGTTGTCTGTCTGGACTTCTTTCACTTCTTGTTTCATTTCTGTCTGGACTTCTTTCACTTCTTGCCTCATTTCTGTTTGGACTTCTTTCACTTCTTGTTTCATTTCAGTCAGGACTTTTACCACAATGTTCTTGCAAAGCTCGGAGGATGAGTATGTCACAGACCTGATCAAAAATTCATGTACTTCTCCGACAGTATGGGTCATGTTTGATGTTACGTCACAAATGGCAATTTTGTCGGGTTCAACTTTCCCAGCACAGGTGCAATTTTGCCTGCATTTGCCCTTTGGAGGTCATCACAAAATTTTTTCCCAAAGAGTCTGCAGTAAACTTGGAACCTGTTGCTGCCAAGCCTGATCTCAGATGTCTGGAAAAAGACTAAAGACATTGTTGAAAAGTGTCCATATTTGATATTTGATCAGACTTTGAAAAAAACTGATAAAAGTCGTTCTGGCAGCTGTCTTTTTTTTCTCTCTGTTCTTGGTTGAAAGACCTGAGTTCCCAGCTACAAGACACGCCTCGGTCAAGTGTCTGCTGGAACCAGTGCTGTGCCTCGTCTTCCCCATCTCATGGCCTCTGTGTCTGTCAGCTGGATGAGGTGTTCTACAGATTGTAACATTTTCAAAATGTCTTTTGCTGCTATCTCTACATTATGGTATCCCCCCTTATGTCAGTGTGCCTGTTTGCATCGAAGTGAACTGTAGTGTGGGTATGTTGTTTTTTCCTTTGGAATGTGTCTTTTCTGATGATGGCTTCAGACAGTTCGAGCCCGGTTTAATGTGTGCATCGTATGGCAGTCATCTGGGTCAGTGATGCAGACTGTCTAGGGCTTTGCTGCATGGGCAAGGCATCTGTCTGTGATGGCAGTGGGTTGTTGGCAACATCCCTGAAAGGGGCGGAGAAATTGATTAGTGCCGCAGGGTTTTCCACTTCCATTCATGAATCAGCTGTAGATGTCCAATTGTGACCAGTGTCACAAAACACACACAGGCAGCAGAGAGTCCATTCTTTGTGTCACGAAACGTTTTCGCCTTGTTTGCACGTGTGATCCCGGTGATGACATCATGACCCACGTCGATAGCGACGCTTTCTCCCCCGACAGTGACCTCAAGCCCCTAAAAATCAGGAAAAACGACATCCACCCCGGGAAAGGGGGATTTTATCTTTGGTACACTGACTGAAGGGAAATTTTCAAGAGTAACGGCACATCTGGATACAGAAAGGAATGAAACATCTTGTAATCCCCAAAAGTAGTTTATCAGATCAGTAAAATCACACACAACCCCCACCCCACACCACACCACACAACCCCAAAACCACCACCACACCAACACAACACACGATAGATAGAGACCAGAGTGA
>CM060336.1:8274412-8276912 GCA_030674155.1 Stramonita haemastoma
GTCGAGCAGATTTTTCTCCTGGAGTTAACATCAGTGCTGAATCCACTCTCCCCAAAAGTCCTTGGGATGAGACTTTAAACCGAGGCTTAAAGTGCGAACGCATGCAAAACATCTTGGCACAAGTTAAATTCTGTTCCACTTTTCGTAAGTGTAGGCCATCGTGTGCCGGTGGGAACAGATGACATTTACAAAACTGCATATACACGGGGACTGGTTGTAAAAAAGCACAAGAAAGCTTATTCCATTATCCTCAATATAAAAGAATAAATCAAATCAATCAAATCAAAACTCTCTCTCTCTCTCTCTCTCTCTCTCTCTCTCTCCTCTCTCTCTCTCTCTCTCTCTCTCTCTCTCTCTCTCTCTCTCTCTCTCTCTCTCTCCTCTGCCCGCGAGTACTGCCTTCTTCTTGTGTGTGCGTGCACAAATGCCTGCGCGTGTGTGCCTCTTCAACTTGAAGGTGTACTGTGTTTTATAAATGTTTTAGTACAACATACAGACGATATGCCTATTTGGATGACCGTTAATATGAAACGAAACAATAATAATAACAACAATATACAGCCATATGATGCACCACAGCAATGTGCAGGGTCCCCGCCACATGCCCGCACACAAACAAACACACTGACAAACACCAGCGCGCACCCGTGCGCGCACGCATACCCACCCCCCTGCCAAAAAGGTGCCGTTTGGGGCATAGACGGGACCCATAGAGCCCTTTTCAGGCCCGTCCTACACCAACTTTTTCACGGTTACAGACCCCAAGGCACCAAGACAACATGGCACAGTATGCCCACACCCTCTCCTACAACCTCCGACGCGTGTGGCGCCGGACTTGTGGCGACACCGCAGCCCTCAAGAGCTGAGAATGGTAGTTTCTGGCAAGGAAATCGGGTGCAGTGTACGCAACAAAAACCAAGCAGGGGGCACAATAATAATGACAATAAACAGCCATATGATGCACCACAGGAAAGTGCAGGGTCCCCGCCATATGTGCGCTCACAAACAAGCACACTGACAAACACCAGCGCACGCGCGCGTGAGCGCACGCATACCCATCCCCCTGCCAAAAAGGTGCAGTTTGGGCAAAGACGGGACCCGTAGACCCCTTTTCAGGCCCGTCTTACCCAGACTTTTTCACGGTTACAGACCCCAAGGCACCAAGACAACATGGCACTGTATGCCTACACCGTCTCCTACCATCTCCGATGCGTGTGGCGCCAGACCTGTGGCGACACCGCAGCCCTCAAGAGCTGAGAATGGTAGTTTCTGGAAAGGAAATCGGGTGCAGTGTACGCAACAAAAACCAAGCAGGGCGCATAATAATAATGACAATATACAGGCATATGATGCACCACAAGAAAGTGCAGGGTCCCCTCTACATTCCCGAAAGCAAACAAACGCACCGAAAAAAACCAGCGCGCGTGCGTGTGCGCGCACGCATACCCACCCCCCTGCAGAAAAAAGTGCGGTTTGAGGCAAAGACGGGATCCGTAGAGCCATTTTCAGGCCCGGCCTACCCACCCTTTTGCACAGTTACAGACACCAAGGCACCACGACAACATCGCACTGTATGCATACACCCTCTCCTACCGTCTCCGATGCGTGTGGCGCCGGAACTGTGGCGAGACTTGAGCCCTCAAGAGCTGAGAATGCTAGATTCTGGCAAGGAAATTGGGTGCAGTGTACATAACAAAAACCAAGCAACTCGCATAATAATAATTACAACTTACAGCCACATGATGCACCACAGCAATGTGCACGGTCCCTGCCACATGCGCGCACACAAAAAAACCCCACACTGACAAACACCAGCACGCGCGCGTTCGTACACGCATACCCAACCCCCTGCTGAAAAAGGTGCGGTTTGGGGCATAGACGGGACCCATGGAGCATTTTTCAGGCCCGTCATACCCCAACTTTTGCACGGTTGCAGACCCAAAGGCACCAGAACAACATGGCACTGTATGCCTATACCCTGTCCTACCATCTCCAATGCGTGTGGCGCCGGACTTGTGGCGACACCGCAGCCCTCAATATCTGAGAATGGTAGTTTCTGGCGAGGAAATCGGGTGCAGTGAACGCAACAAAAACCAAGCAAGGCCCACAATAATAATGACAATATACAGCCATATGATGTACCACAGCAAAGTGAAGGGTCCCCGCCACATGTGCACGCACAAACAAACTCACTGACAAACACCAGCGCACGCGCGCGTGCACGCACGCATACCAAACCCCCTGCCGAAAAAGGTGCGGTTTGGGGCAAAGACGGGACCCATAGAGCCCTTTTCAGGCCCGTCCTACCCAACCTTTTGCACAGTTATAGACCCCAAGGCACCAAGACAACATGGCACTGTATGCCTACACCCTCTCCTACCATCTCCAATGCGTGTGGCGCCAGACTTGTGGCAACACCGCAGCCCTTAAGAGCTGAGCATACTAGTTTCTGGCAAGGAAATCGTGTGCAGTGTACTCAACGGGACGGGACCCAGAGAGC
>CM060336.1:8284412-8286912 GCA_030674155.1 Stramonita haemastoma
GACTGGATGTAAAAAAGCATATGACTGCTTATTCCATTATCCTCGATATAAAAGAATAAATAAACAATTAATAAAAAAACAACAGCTAGAACACAGTCTGTTCTGTCTGTGCTATACCCCAGCAGGGTCAGGACACAGCAGACATGGAGGTGTCTGAAGTCCAGTGCAGGTTCTCTTTCTATGTCAGCCCTTGTGGATGGGTCAAGATTCAAGATTTAATTCCTTTCACCCCTTTTTGGGGGCATGGAGGATAACAAACAAGTTCAACAGGAGAAAAGAAACTTTACAGCAATACACCCAAAAAGTGTTATCAATACTAACAGGAATTAAAAAGCAAGAATTCATCGCGAAAAGATAATCAAACAATATTAAAGACTCAAGAAATTAAGGTATGTCAATTTATGTAAAAACAACAACAAACAAACAAACAACACAGTCTACACTCTGGAAATGCATCAAATGAAATTTCATGGAATACCTGCAAATCTTACGAATTTTGATAGAGACAGGAGAATTTTTCGAGATTTACATTTCATCAGCCTGCAAAAATTATAACTGGAAATGGGTTGACGAACATGCTTAGGAATAAAATCTTGCTGTAAATGTGTAAAGTGGGGACATTCCATGATAAAATGAAATTCATCCCTATCACAGACATATTGCATACTGAATATACTCTTTCTTCCCGTGGTATGTTATGGAAACGTCCAACCTTAATAGGAAGTTTGTGACAACTGCAACGAAATTTCATAAGAGTGCAAACCTACACATAATCAGCTTTGCTTTGACTGCAGAGAACAGACCAAAGTCTGACCAGTGGTCAGAAGGGATAGCCTAGTGGTCAGAACATTGCGCTGGCAATTGGACGACCCGGGTTCGATTTTTCCTCTGGAGTTAACAAAAGTGCTGACTCCACTCTCCCCAAAAGTCCTTCGGATGAGACTATAAACCGATGTCCCGTGTGCGAACGCACGCAGAACATCTTGCGCACATGTTACATCCTGTTCTGCTTTTCGTAAGAGTAGGCCATCGTGTGCCGGTGGGAACAGATGACACGATTTACAAAAATTGCATACACACGGGGACTGGATGTAAAAAAGCACAGGAGTGCTTAATCCATTATCCTCGATATAAAAGATTAAAATAAAATAAAAAACACAGTGGAGTTCTAAGTGGGTCACTGCTGATCAGCCTTCATGCTGCCTCTGTAAGATGGTGATACTGAGATTCGGTTTATAAAAGATCAGAAAGAAAAAACAAGTAACCAGGAGAAGTTAGTATAATGATATAAAAAACAAACATGTCCACCTCTTCCATCTATCTGCAATAATACACATCAGTCTACCCTATATTTGTATACATATTGACCCCCTCTCTCTTTCCTGGCCAAAAAACCAAAACAAAGCACAACAACAGCAACAAATCAACACAAAAAAGTGATTAAGTCAAACAAAGATATTCTTGTCGCCGGCAATCAACTGCTATCAATGCTGATTAATAATATAAAAAAAGAAAAGAAAAAAGAAATGAACAAGCGAATGAATGCTTATAGTCATGAGAAAATGCAATATCCCAATGAACATCTGACAGTATCACCGTGTAATGATATAAAGAAAACAGACACCTCACTGTTCATATCCCAATGAACATCTGACAGTATCACCGTGTAATGATGTAAAGAAAACAGACACCTCACTGTTCATATCCCAATGAACATCTGACAGTATCACCGTGTCAGGATACTATACTATACTATTTGACACTATAGACCATTCAATTCTTCTCTCCCGTTTCCAAAACACTTTCGGTATTAAAGGCACTGCCCTCCCCTCACCTGGTTTAGTTCGTACCTAACAAACCGATTCCAAACTGTGGCAGTAAACAAGATTCATTCCACACCAACCAAACTAGAATGCGGAGTCCCTCAAGGATCTGTTCTAGGCCCTGTTCTCTTTACTCTCTATACTGCTCCCTATCACATGTTATTAACCGTCATCAGATCAACCATCACTTTTATGCAGACGACTCTCAGATTCTAAGCAGTGATACACCTGAAAACCTGCCTTCTCTATTGACAAATATGTCCTACTGCCTTCAAGATATCCAAAACTGGATGATACAGAACAAATTACAATTAAACGCAGATAAAACCAAATCCATGCTTGTAGGGACCAAACACAAACTGTCTTATCACAACAACTTCAATAGAATTCGGCAATACGTCAGTCCCTCTATCCAGTGCTGTAAAGTATCTAGGAGTCGTTATTGACAACACACTCTCCATGCAAAAAATCATCACCCAGACCTGTCAGTCATGCTACTATCAACTACGGCGTATTAGTGCAATTCGAAAGTACCTGTCCACTGATGCAACATCCAAACTAGTCACTTCTCTTATTCTTTCACGTCTGGACTATTGCAATTCTCTTTTGGCTGGTCTGCCAGCATCATCTATCCACTCTCTTCAACGTATACAAAACTCTGCAGCTCGACTGGTCCT
>CM060336.1:8294412-8299412 GCA_030674155.1 Stramonita haemastoma
TTATACACATGCTCTCGATCTCTTCTCCTTTCTCCTACCAGCATAAACACCCTTCTTCACTGGTGCCCCACAGCCCGCGGGACTACAGGATAGGTGAAGGTGATGTGAAGGACAAAGAAGCAGCCTCAGCATCACCACTAACACAACAAACAATATCACTGCAGACATAATCACTAACACAACAAACAATATCACTGCAGACATAATTACTAACATAACCACCAATACCACTCCAGCCATAATCACTAACATAACCACCAATATCACTGCAGACATATTCACTAACATAACCACCAATATCACTCCAGCCATAATCACTAACATAACCACCATTATCACTGCAGCCATAATCACTAACATAACCACCAATATCACTTCAGCCCTAATCACTAAGAATTAACCATCCAGCAAATAGAAAGCGTCTGCATCACTAGCAAGCAACACAGCAACAGATGCAGCAGCGGCAGTAACTGCAATACCAACCACACACCACCACCACCACCCATCATCACCATCACCACCACCACCACCACCACCACCACCACCACCACCACCACCACCACCACCACCACCACCACCACCACCACCACACCATCATCACCATCATCACCATCACCACCAAGCACATCAACAACAGCACGTGCTGCAAACAGCACAGATGTATACCTGTGAGCTGACGACGGATTTCTGAAGCGTGATGGAGGACTCTGGTTCTGGTGTGTTGTCCACCTCTGGCTGACCAGGGAATGCTGCATGGAGACAGTGAACAGAGGGTCATGTGTTGTAAGCTGAGTGCTGCATGAACATGGGTGAATGAAGGAATCAATGATTTAATCAATCAAGTAATCTATCAATGATTAAATCGATCGATTGGGTCTTTCCAAAACCAGTAAAAGTCCATAATGAAAAATACAAAGGCATTTTAAGAAACTACTTAAGCAATTTGATTTGAACATTCGTGGTTTTTGTTTTGCTTGACTTCTTTTAAAGAGTATTTTTCAGGAGAGAGAAAGGACTATCAGTTAAGCTGACAGAAATGATATCAGTGAAGAAAACCATCTTATAAACAGTCAGAAGGTATTCTGTAGAGGATGGATACCTTATGATGTTTTAGGTTTATAAGCAAGTCTATTTTTTCACAACATATCCACTTCTCTTTAAAAACATAAGCAATAAATTATGCCATAAAACATAAGCAATAAACCTTGCTTGCAATTTGTACTATTTTCTTTTACACATATGGAATGGCCCAGGTCGAAATCTTTGCTAGTTATTGATGCATGCTAAGTTGCATGACTTACAGTGAATGTTGTTATGCTTTGTAATGTTGTGTTGAGATTGTCTTCAGCCATGACCACCTCTTGGCATAGCAGCCTGTACTCTCCATCAGAGGACCACAAGCCGCTGAAGCCAGAGTCTGGCTGTGTCTGATGTGCGGGAATGGAAAACAGCCATACAGGCAAACTTCTCGTCCTGTGTGCTGGTACTGTCTCACACTGATTCCAAGGTTAAGAGAACTTAGCATGGTGCATGTTCTGGGAGATCTCCAAGATGTTAAGCTGGGGAACGCTCAACAACAACTGCAACAGTAATATTTATGACAACAGTAACAACAACAAAAACACATAAAATATAACATACTCAGTCCCAGAATCATTCTACTTCAGCAGAAGATGACAGCGGTGATTATTTACCTTCTGTGAAAGGAACTGCAGACAGGGGACTGTGAAGGTGAAGGTCGTGTGCAGTCAGGTCATGTGACGTGTCATGGGCAGTTTGTGCGGAGGAGGATTGAGGCCTTTCTTTGTGTCTTCCTTGGTGTGATGGGGGGTCATCTGTGTCACTGCCTTCTACTTCTGTCTGTTGGTGTCTCTGTGTTGTCTGTGTATCGGCAGTGTCTGCTTGGCAGCTCTCTTCTATGTCTTCCGTTGACAGAAGAAGGGTACGGTTGTTTTCCATATCCGTGTCATCTCTCTGCTGTGAGCTTCCTGTTACCAGGTCTCTGCTCTGTCTTCCCTCTGTAGTCACTCTGGTTTCCACTGTCTGTTGCTGTCTGTGCTCCAGTTGCCGGACCTGTGTCTGTGTCTGTGCATCTTCCATCTGTGCTGCTGTGTCCTCTGTTTGCACTCCCTTGTTTTGGTTACCGCTGGTACAGGTCTGTGTCATTTCTTCTGTTCTGATATTGCTGTTGTCTGTCTGGACTTCTTTCACTTCCTGACTCATAGCTGCCTGGACTTCTTTCACTTCTTGCCTCATTTCTGTTTGGACTTCTTTCACTTCTTGCCTCATTTCTGTTTGGACTTCTTTCACTTCTTGCCTCATTTCATTTAGGACTTTCACCCCAATGTTCTTGCAAAGCTCGAAAGGTGAAACAGTCACAGACCTGATCAAAAATTCATGTACATCTCTGAGAGTATGGGCCATGTTTGATGTTACGTCACAAATGGCAATTTTATCTGGTTCAACTTCCAGCACAGGTGCAATTTTGCCTGCATTTGACCTTTGGAGGTCATCACAGAATTGTTTCCAGGGGTCTGACAGCAAACTTGGAATCTGTCTGCTGCCAAGCCTGATCTCAGATGTCTGGAAACAAGACTTCAGACAGTGTTGAAAAGTGTCCATAGTTGATATTTGATCAGACCCTGAACTAACTATCATAACAGTCCTTTTGAAAGCTGTCTTTTTTCCTCTCTGTTTTAGGTTGAAAGACAGGAGTTCCCAGCTACAAGACACGCCCTTGCTGTCGAGTGTCTGCTGGAACCAGTGCTGTGCCTCAGTCTTCTCCATCATCATGGCATGTGTGTCCGTCAGCTTGATGAGGTGTATAGACAGATTCCTAACATCATTCAAAATGTCTTTTAATGCTATCTCTACATTATGATATCTCCCAGTTATGTCCAGTGTCGCCTCGTTTGCATCGTAAGTGAACTGTAGCTGTGGGTATGTTGTTTTCATCCTCCTGAGGTATGTGTCTTTACTGATGATGGCTTCAGACAGTTCAGTGCCAGGTTTAATGTGTGCATCAGTATGGCAGTCATCTGGGTCAGCTGATGACAGATCATGTCCAGGTCTACTGCTGCACTGGGCAAGGCATCTGTCTGTGACTGGTGGTGGAGTTGTTGGCAAGATACCCTGAAAGGATTGGAGAAATATAAATAGTACATACAGGATTTTCCACTTCCACTCCCATGAATCAGCTGTAGATGTCACAACTATGTGACCAGTGCTCACAAAACACATACAGGCAGCAGTAGATGTACCATTCTCTATTGTGTCCAGGAAACGTTTTCGCCATTGTTTGTCACGGGTGATCCTGGTGAGGACGTCATGGCCCACGTTGATAGCGACGTGTTTCTCCCTGACAGTGAACTCACAGCCATAAACATCAGGAAAAACGACATCCACCCGGACATGGGGATCGTCTTTTTCGTACACTGACCGAAGGGTTATGTCCAGAAACTCCAGCAGATCTGGACACAGAAAGGAATGTAAACATCATTGTAATCCACCAACAGTATGTTCATCAGATCAGTAAAGTCACTAACACACACACACACACACACACACACACACACACACACACACACACACACACACACACACGATAGACAGACACAGAGTGACATATTTACATACAGAGAGGAGAGAGAGAGAGAGAGAGAGAGAGAGAGAGAGAGAGAGAGAGAGAGAGAGAGAGAGAGAGAGAGAGGAGAGAGAGAGGAGAGAGAGAGAGAGAGAGAGAGAGAGAGAGAGAGAGAGAGAGAGAAGTTATATACCTCTCCATACCAAAATCGATCTCATAGTTTTTATACTAAAGGCATCTACTATTATCCGACATCTCAATTCTCCATTCATTAACAAAGTATTCTGTTAAGAAGGCTTAGATATGTGAACTTGTAAAATTAATACTTGACAAATTTGTCTCTCCCACAGACAGTCAAATCCGCTTTGTACTAATATATGTTTTACCTTATTTAGCCATGATGATTGAATCTAAGATTTGTCATGCAAATCTGTCATCAACTGATAAACATTTGATGACAGCTTTTCAGACTGGAAGTCAAGCAGCCGCATCCAGAAACGAACCATTTAAACAGAAACCAAAACAAACAAGAGACATCTGCCCGTTTCTCCATATACTAAGGATGTTGACGTTATACGCCAACTACGCCAAAGTCAGTCATTCCGATGAGACTATGAACCGATGCCCCGTGTGCGAACGCACACAGAACATCTTGCGCACACGTTAAAAACCCGTTCTGCCCTTTCGGAAGAGCAGAAGGAGCGGATGACAAAATAAAAAAAAAATAACAGCATACACACAGGTGTCCTGTTTAGTCACCAACCCTGAGGAAAACTCGGGGAGTTGGAGTCCCCGGGGTGATTTGTGACTGTAGGCTATATGGCAACGTTATGGCGGCTCCTGCGACGGCAATGGAACCATTGGTATCGGTGATTGCCTTCCCAATGGACCATTCCAGTCAGGTTAAGGGGGGGGGGGGGGGTCTGCTGCATGGGTAACAGCTTGCCCTCTATACTTACTTACCCAGGCTTTGCGTTCTAGAGCCTAGTGCGCACCTCCATAGTCTTCCAACACTGACGGATGCCTACTACCGTAACTTAAGATTTTTTTTTTACTGAAACACCAGTTATTGTTAGTTTTTCATATCCCCAAATTTCATATCAATACAGCAAAACAGAAACAACGATTTTATCGAATAAATCAGGTGTTACATGTGTAGGTAGTTCCTTTTGCCGCGCAGTCCTATCAAACTAGACAAGCCTTTAGTAGCTTTAATATAAGCATTTTTCCTGTATTTTGCAAAAACTGCCACTCTTACTTCAAGTAATTCCTAAATATTTCAAACTGTTAACAACTGACAACGCTTTTCCACCATACGTAAACATGTTACGAGATATATTGCCGCCGAATATCATGAATTTTGTTTTCACTGGATGACAACAAGTTTCCACTGAAAACATTAAGCATATAAATTGTA
>CM060336.1:8306912-8329412 GCA_030674155.1 Stramonita haemastoma
TCCATTTTGACCTCGATCTTTATGTGTTGTGGATCTCCTCTCTCTCTCTCTCTCTCTCTCTCTCTCTCTCTCTCTCTCTCTCTCTCTCTCTCTCTCTCTCTCTCTCTCTCTCTTCCTGTGAGTACTGCCTTGTTCATGTGTGTGCCTAATGGTCAGAACATTGCGGTGGCAATTTGACAACCCCAGTTCAGTACTGGTGGAGGAGATTTTTCTCCTGGAGTTAACATCATTGCTGCCTCCACTCTCCCCAAAAGTCCTTCGGATGAGACTTTAAACGCCGAAGTGCCAACGCAGGCAAAACATCTTGCCCACACGTTAAATCCTGTTCCACTTTTCGTAAGTGTAGGCCATCGTGTACCAGTGGGAACAGATGACATTTACAAAACTGCATACACACGGGGACTGGATGTAAAAAAGCACTAGACTGCTTATTCCATTATCCTCGATATAAAAGAATAAATCAAATCAATCAAATCAAATCTCTCTCTCTGTCTCTCTGTCTCTCTGTCTCTGTCTGTCTGTCTGTCTGTCTGTCTGTCTGTCTGTCTGTCTGTCTGTCCTGTCTGTCTGTCTGTCTGTCTGTCTGTCTGTCTGTCTGTCTCTCTCTCTCTCTCTCTCTCTCTCTCTCTCTCTCTCTCTCTCTCTCTCTCATTATTATCACTATTGTTGTTGTTATTGTTGTGATTCTTATCATTTTATTTCTTAAGTTCCTTTTCAGTCAACTTTTTTGTTAAAAATTGTAACAATGTTGTACCTATATAGTTTTTGGATGGAATTTTCTTAGTTAACTTGCTTGTTTGATTGCTGCTTCGTTTGTTAGTCTGTTTTTTGTTTAAATGGATTTTAGCTTTTGTTTTAGTTTTTGTTTTTGCTGGGTTTTTTTCTTGTGAACATGCAGGTTTTTTTTTAATAAATAATTAAAAAAATAAATTATTATTTAGATAGATGGCTTGATGAAAAAAAGCAAATTTATTGCTTACTCAAAGTACCATCTGGAAATAAAATTCTGATTTGACTTGATTTGATTTGATTTGATTTGATCTCCCTCTCACTCTCTCTCTCTTGTCTCTCTCGCTCTGTCTGTCTGTCTGTCTGTCTGTCTGTCTGTCTGTCTGTCTGTCTGTGTCTGTCTGTCTGTCTGTCTCTCTCTCTCTCTCTATCTCTCTATCTATCTCTCTATCTATCCATCTATCTATCTATCTATCTATCTATCTATCTATCTATCTATCTATCTATCTATCTATCTATCTATCTATCTATCTATCTATCTATCTATCTATCTATCTATCTATCTATCTGTCTGTCTGTCTGTCTATCTATCTATCTATCTATCTATCTATCTATCTATCTATCTATCTATCTATCTATCTATCTATCTATCTATCTATCTATCTATCTATCTATCTATCTATCCATCTATATTATATATATATATATATATATATATATATATATATATATATATATATATATATATATATATATATATACACACACACACAATCCTCAATAGACTATGCAGCAACCCTGTGGGATTCTGCCAGTGCAAATACCATGAAACCGTTACTTAGTCTGTATAAACGTGGTCTTAAACTGGTCCTTTTGAATAAAACAACCTTGCTAGAAGTAGAATATACTCAGTTAAATATTCTCCCCCCACACCAACGACTAAAATGTAACAAAGGCATCATGATGTTTAAGATAATGACAGGAAATGTCCCCACATCTTTAAAAGATAAATTCCCAATAAATCATTCCAGAAGTATGGAAAAGCCAAGTGTCCCAATCCCAAGAATAGACCTGTTTAAATTTAGTTTACTATACTCAGGCCCTACACTGTGGAACTCCCTTCCTGATTCAATTCAACAGCACCAATCATTAACAACCTTCAAAAATTACCTTCTAAACCACTTGATGCATTAAAAACAACAAACCACACTCCCCCCCTCCCCCCCTCTCTACCACTGTGTGTGTGCATGGGTGTGGATATGTGTATGTGTATGTGTGTAATTCTTATCTGTGTGTCTGTATGTCTGTGTGTGAGAGTATGTTAGTGTGCGGAAATCATTATCCAATTTCTAAAAATGTTTTGCTAATTCTATAAACATCTGGGATGTTTTTTTTGTTGTTTTTTTTTTGGGGGGTTGGTTTTTCTTTGGATAGTATTTCTCCCCCGCCCCCTTCAAATAAGGATATCAGTTATTTTTTCCCCCCTTTTATCCAAATGTATGATTTAAGTGACTTGTATAACTTTAAACATATGGCCGTAGACTGATGTTTCAGTTGTTTATTATAATGTTCTCCTGCTGGCTCCTGCTGGCTCTTTATCTATTAGCGTTTTTTTTGTTTTGTTTTTGTTTTCTTTTTTGTTTTGTTTGTTTGTTTTTTGTTTGTTTGTTTGTTTTTTGTTTGTTTGTTTGTTTGGGGTTTTTTGTTTGTTTTTGTTTGTTTGTTTGTTTGTTTTGTTCTGTTTTTTTTTCTTCTTTTTTTTCGTTTCTTTTCTTCTTCTTTAATAATCCAAATTATTTTATTGTGACTTCTGATTTTCGTCTTCTGAATGAGTGCACCTTTCTTTCCTTATTATATGTAGTGTACTGTCGCACTTCTCTTACCTTATTATATGTAGTGTACTTATTTCTTGTATACTGTTTGGTACTGCGTATAGTTTTCTTGTTTAATATCTTTTATTTTGATGTTATCCCTGAAAAAGGGCGGGGACTAGATGTAAAAAAGCACATGTGTGCTTATCTATTATCCTCGAATAAAAGAATTTGCCTTGCCTTACCTTACCTTGCCTTGCCTTGCCTTGCCTTGCCTTGCCTTGCCTTGCCTTGCCTTGCCTTGCCTTCTCTCTCTCTCTCTCTCTCTCTCTCTCTCTCTCTCTCTCTCTCTCTCTCTCTCTCTCTCTCTCTCTCTCTCTCTCTCTCTCAAGTCCTTCGGATGAGACTTTAAACCGAGGCCCCGTGTGCGAACGCATGCAGAACATCTTGCGCACACGTTAAATCCTGTTCCGCTTTTCGTAAGAGTAGGCCATCGTGTGCCGGTGGGAACAGATGACAATATTTACAAAACTGCATACACACGGGGACCGGATGAAAAAAAGCACATGATTGCTTATTCTGTTATCCTCGATATAAAAGAATAAATAAATAAATAAATCTCTCTCTCTCGTTTTCTTCGGGGGCTGGATGTAAACATCACATGTGTACTGAATCATCCTCGAAATAAAAAAAAAGAGATTTGGTTTGGTTTGATTTGATTTGATTTGATTTGATTTGATCTGTCTCTGTCTCTGTCTCTGTCTCTATTTCTCTATTTCTCTCTCTCTCTCTCTCTCTCTCTCTCTCTCTCTCTCTCTCTCTCTCTCTCTCTCTCTCTCTCTCTCTCTCTCTCTCTCTCTCTCTCTCTCTCTCTCTCTCTCTCTCTCTCTCTCTCTCTCTCTCTCTCTCTCTGTCTCTCTCTCTCTCTTTATAAAAAAAACCCTTATCAAGACAGACAAACTGAATATTTACAAACTGATTTTCAATCACTTTCTTCTCTCAGTTCAATGCAGTCTATAAACAAAAAAGAAAGAAAGAAACTTTCGTATAATAATTATGGAAACGCGCTCTTGACATTTATCAACAGCCAAACATAGATACTGAAGAACGTCTGTGATATTTTGGCTTGAAGAATAATTATTTCCCGTGTATTGTTTCATTCAAAATATCAAGGAATTTTATTTATTTATTTATTTATCTATTTATTCATTTATCTATCTATTTATTTTAGTTGTAAGAATTGGTTGAATGCCAACGGTTTGATTTGTTTTTTCAGGATATAGCGCTATATAAATTCCATTATTATTATTATTATCATTATTATTTATTATTATTATTATTATTATTATTATTATTATTATTATTATTATTATTATTTACTTAGTTATTCATACTTATTTAAGTCGGCAGATCTCTCGGCGTGCTGTGTGTGTGTGTGTGTGTGTGTGTGTGTGTGTGTGTGTGTGTGTGTGTGTGTGTGTGTGTGTGTGTGTGTGTGTGTGTGTGTGTGTGTGTGTGTGTGTCTGTGTGTGTCTGTGTGTGTCTGTGTGTGTCTGTGTGTGTCTGTGTGTCTGTGTCTGTGTGTCTGTGTTTGTGTGTGTGCCACAAGAGCAGCACCACCCTTTTTTTTCACCGTTTCCAGTCTGCAACTGTTTTTGTTTCCATATCAGAGGGACTTTTCTTTCTACATTTTTTTTTGTCAGGGACAACTCTCTTGTTGCCGTGGGTTCTTTCACGTGCGCTAAATAATTTTACATAACACACACGGGATCTCAGTTAATTGTCTCATCCAAAAGACTAGCACCCAGACCACCACTCATGGTCTAATGAATGGGGGAAACGTTTTCGGGCTTAAACGGGGATCAAACCACCACACACTTCCGACCCGGACTTTTCGGTTTCTAGGTAGGGGCCTTACCTCTAGACCACCGATCCACCTTAGCATAGCATGAATAGCATGCACTTTGCTTTCTAACAATCATGTTTCTTTTTATCAGGAGGAAAATCAAAGAGTCTGATATAATTAGTAAGGTTGCTGTTACTAAATGAAGTGAGGGCTTTTCAAGGTTTGAAAGCTCTGATTTTAAATGAATGAATGAATGAATAAATGATTGAATTGGGTGGGGTGGGTAGGTGGATGGATGGATGGAGCGGGGGAGGGAGGGAGGAAGAACTGTTTAATTATTATATATATATATATATATATATATATATATAATAAAGAGAGAGAGAGAGAGAGAGAGAGAGAGAGAGGAGAGAGAGAGAGAGAGAGAGAGAGAGAGAGAGAGAGATAGAGATAGAGATAGATATAGATATATATATATATATATGCATATACATATTAGTTACAGTCTGGCGATGCAACATATTCTTCAAACACACACATGACTGAGAACATCACTGATATAGCCATCTTCGACACAGAGTGTTATTGTAAGAGCTAGTGATTACACCATTGAATACAATTCTTAATATCATCATTTATATTTGTGCTATACATTATCAATTACGATTGTTTTGGTAATGCAGTGTTACAAAGAGGGGAGAGAGAGAGAGAGAGAGAGAGATTGAGAGAGGAGAGGAGAGAGAGAGAGAGAGAGAGAGAGAGAGAGAGAGAGAGAGAGAGAGAGAGAGAGAGAGAGAGAGAGAGGGGAGAGAGACAGAGAAACAGAGAAACAGAGAAACAGAGAAACAGACAGAGACAGACAGACAGGCAGATGGATCACAGATCTCATGCACATACTCCGCACTTTCAAACACTGTCAGTCAGGCATAAATAGAACTCTCAGCAAAGACCTTGCTCAAATTTTGTTTTATTCTTAGTTCTTAAAAACCAACAACAAAGGGCTGGAGCATTTCTTGCATTAAAAAAACAAAATCAACAACCCAACTTAACATGCTACTGGCAACACTTGAAAAAAACAACAACAACAACAAAAGGACTAGTGTATTTCTTGCATTAAAAAAGCAAAATCAACAAACCAACTCAACATGCTACTGGCAACACTTAAAAAAACCCCAACAACAAAGGACTAGAGTATTTCTTGCATTAAAAAAAACAAAATCAACAACCCAACTTAGCATGCATGGTACTCACAACACTTTGAAAAAAACAATAAAAAAAGGACTAGTGCATTTCTTGCATTAAAAAATCAAAATCAACAACGCAACTTAACAGGCTATTCCCAACACTTTGAAAAAACCAACAACAAAGGACTAGCCTATTTCTTGCATTAAAAAAACAAAATCAACAACTCAACTCAACATGCTACTTGCAGCACTTAAAAAAAACCAACAACAAAGGACTAGTACATTTCTTGCATTAAAAAAACAAAATCAACAACTCAACTTAACATGCTATTCGCAACACTTGAAAAAAACCCTAACAACAAAGGACTAGTGCATTTCTTGCATTAAACAAAATCAAGAACCAAACTTAACATGCCGCACTCAACACTTTAAAAAACAACAACAACAACAAAATGACTAGTGTATTTCTTGCATTAAAAAAAAGAAAAACCCAACTTAACATGCTACTGGCAACACTTTAAAAAACAACAACAACAACAACAAAGCACTAGTGTATTTCTTGCATTAAAAACAACAATCAACAACCTGACTCAACAAGCTACTCCAACACTTAAAAAAAAAACAGGAACAAAGGACTAATGCATGTTTGCATTAAAAAAACAAAATCAACAACCCAACTGAACATGCTACTGGCAACACTTTAAAAACAATAACAACAACAAAGGACTAGTCTATTTCTTGCATTAAAAAAGATCAACAACCCAACTTAACATACTACTCCTGAACACTTTACAAAATACAAAGGACTAGTGTATTTATTGCATTTAAAAAATACAACAAAAAACCGAACTTAATATCCTACTTCAACAGTTTAAAAAAAAAAAAGGAACAAAGGACTTGTGCATTTCTTCCATTATAAAAACAAAATCAACAACCCAACTTAACATGCTACTCCCAACACTTTAAAAAAACAAACAACAAATGGCTAGTGTATTTCTTGCATTAAAAATAATCAGAAACCAAACTTAACATTCTACTTGTAAAACTTTAAAAGAATAAAACAACAGAGGACTAGTGCATTTCTTGCATTAAAAAAATCAACAACCCAAATTAACATGCTACTGGTAACACTTAAAAAAAACAAACAAAAAAAAACAACAGAGGACCTGTGCATTTCTTGCATAAAAAAAACCAAAATCAACAACCCAACTTAACATACTACTCCTAACACTTTAAAAACCCAACAACAAAGGACTAGTTCATTTCTTGCATTAAAAAAACAAAATAAAGAACCAAATTTTATATGCTACTGCAACAGTTTAAAAAAAAACACACAGAAAGAACTAGTGCATCTCTTGCATTAAAAAAACAAAATCAACAACCCAACTTAACATGCTACTCCCAACACTTTAAAGAAAACCAATAACAAAGGTCTAGTGTATTTCTTGCATTAAAAAAACAAAGTCAACAACATAAATTAACATGCTAATCAGAAGACTTAAAAAAAAACACCCAAAACCCGAAGAACTAGTGTATTTCTTGCATTAAAAAAACAAAATCAACAACCCAATTTAACATGCTACTTGGAACACTAAAAAAACCCCAACAATAAAGGACTAGTGCAATTCTTGCATTAAAAATTCAAAATCAACAACCTAACATAACATACTACTGGCAACACTAAAAAAAAACCCCAAAACAAAGGACTAGTATATTTCTTGCATTAAAAAAAACAACAAATTCAACAACCCAACTTAGCAGGCTACTCCCAACACTTAAAAAAAATCAATAAGGATTAGTGCATTTCTTGCCTTAAAAAAAACAAAATCAAGAACCCAACTTAACATGGTACTCAACAGTTGAAAAAAACAATAAAAAAAAGGACAAGTGCATGTCTTGCATTAAAAAATCAAAATCAACAATGCAACTTAACAGGCTATCCCCAACACTTTGAAAAAACCAACAACAAAGGACTAGCCTATTTCTTCCATTAAAAAAACAAAATCAACAACTCAACTCAACATGCTACTTGCTACACTTAAAAAAACAACAACAACAAAAGACTAGTTCATTTCTTGCATTGAAAAAATAAACAACCCAACTTAACATGCTACTTGCAACACTTTAAAAAAAACCGAGACCAACAACAATGGACTAGTGTATTTCTTGCATGAAAAACAACAACAACCCAACTTAACATGCTATTGGCAACACTTGAAAGAAACCCAACAACAAAGGACTAGTGCATTTCTTGC
This sequence comes from Stramonita haemastoma, assembly GCA_030674155.1. Classification (NCBI taxonomy): domain Eukaryota; kingdom Metazoa; phylum Mollusca; class Gastropoda; order Neogastropoda; family Muricidae; genus Stramonita; species Stramonita haemastoma. The sequence continues at coordinate 8,314,738 of CM060336.1, forward strand.
ATTAAACAAAATCAAGTACCAAACTTAACATGCTACACCCAACACTTTAAAAACAACAACAACAACAAAGGACTAGTGTATTTCTTGCATTAGAAAAAGAAAAACCCACCTTAACATGCTACTGGCAACACTCAAAAACAACAACAACAACAACAACAACAACAACAAAGCACTAGTGAAGTTCTTGCATTAAAAACTCAAAATCAACAACACAACTTAACATGCTACTGGCAACAATTTAAAGAAAACCAACAACAAAGGACTAATGTATTTCTTGCATTAAAAAAAAACAAAATCAACAACCCAACCTGACATGCTACTCCAACATTAAAAAAAAACCCAACAACAAGGGGATAGAGCATTTCTTACATTAAAAACAACAAAAACAACCCAACTTAACATGCTATTCCAACACTTAAAAAAAACCCGAACAACAAAAGACTTAAAGAAACAAAATCAACAACCCAACTTAACATGCTATTCCAACACTTAAAAAAAAAACCCAACAATAAAGGACTAGTGCATTTCTTGCATTAAAAATTCAAAATCAACAACCTAACATAACATACTACTGGCAACACTTAAAAAAACCCCCAAAACCCCAAAGGACTAGTGTATTTCTTGCATTAAAAAAAAACAAATTCAACAACCCAACTTAGCAGGCTACTCCCAATACTTAAAAAATAAATAAAGGATTAGTGCATTTTTTGCCTTAAAAAACAAAAACAACCCAACTTAACACACTACTTGCAACACTGAAAAAAAAGAACAACAAAGGACTAGTGTATTTCTTGCAATAAAAAAACAAAATCAACAACACAACTTAACATGCTACTGACAACACTTTAAAAAACAACAACAACAAAGGACTAGTGTATTTCTTGCATTAAAAAAATCAAAAGCAACAGCCCAACTTAACATGCTACTCACTCTTTAAAAAAACAACAACAACAAAGGACTAGTGTATTTCTTGCATTAAAGAACACAATCAACAGCCCAACTTAATATGCTACTGACAAAATTTAAAATGAAAAAAAGAACAACAAAGGACTAGTGTATTTCTTGCATTAAAAAAAAATCAACGACCCAACTTAACAGGCTACTCACAACAATTTAAAGAAAACCAAAAACAAAGGACTAGTGTATTTCTTGCATTAAAAAAAACAAAAGCAACAACCCAACTCAACATTCCACTGTAACACTTTCCTAAAAATTCCCAACAACAAAGGACTAGTGCTTTTCTTGCATTAAAAAAACAAAATCAACAACCCAGCTTACACTAATTGCAAGACTTTAAAAAGAATGAACAACAAAGAACTAGTGTATTTTTTGCATTATAAAAACGAAATCAACAACACAACTTAACATGATACTGGTAACATTTTAAAAAATCAACAACAAAAGACTAGTGCATTTCTTGCATTAAAAAAAAAAGAAAATAAAACCCAAAACAGCAGGCTATTCCCAAGCTTAAAAAAAACAAAAAACAACAACAAAGGACTAGTTCATTTCTTCCATTAAAAAAAACAAAATCAACAACCCAGCTTACACTAATTGCAAGACTTTAAAAAGAATGAACAACAAAGAACTAGTGTATTTTTTGCATTATAAAAACGAAATCAACAACACAACTTAACATGATACTGGTAACATTTTAAAAAATCAACAACAAAAGACTAGTGCATTTCTTGCATTAAAAAAAAAAGAAAATAAAACCCAAAACAGCAGGCTATTCCCAAGCTTAAAAAAAACAAAAAACAACAACAAAGGACTAGTTCATTTCTTCCATTAAAAAAACAAAATCAACAACCCAGCTTACACTAATTGCAAGACTTTAAAAAGAATGAACAACAAAGAACTAGTGTATTTTTTGCATTATAAAAACGAAATCAACAACCCAACTTAACATGCTACTGGCAACACTTTAAAAACAACAAACAAGAAAGGACTTGTGTATTTCTTGCATTAAAAAAACAAAATCAACCCAGCTTAACATACTACTCCAACACTACAAAAAAACCCAGAGGACTAGTGTATTTCTGGCATAAAAAAAACAAAATCAACAACCCTACATGCTACTGTAACACTTTAAAAATAACAACAACAAAAGACTAGTGTTATTCTTGCATAAAAAAAACAAAGTCATCAACTGAACTTAACATGCTATTGGCAACACTTTAAAATAAAACACAAAATAAGACTAGTGCATTTCTTGCATTATAAAAACAAAATCAACAGCCCAACTTAACATGTTACTGGCAACACTTTAAAAAAACCAACCACAAAGAACGTGTATTTCTTGCATTAAAAAAAACAAAATCAACAACCGAACTTAACATGCTACTCATAACACTTAAAAAAACAACAACAACAAAGGACTAGTGCATTTCTTGCAATAAAAAAAAAAAACGAAATCAAAAACCCAACATAGCAGGCTACTCCCAAGCTTTAAAAAAAACCCCCAAAACAAAGGACTAGTGCATTTCTTCCATTAAAAAGCCAAAATCAATGACCAAACTTAACACACTACTTGCAACACTTAAAAAACAACAAAAAGGACTAGTGCATTTCTTGCATTATAAAAACAAAATCAACAACCCAACTTAACATGCTACTGTAACACTTAAAAAAAACAACAACAAAAAGAACTAGTGTGTTTCTTGCATTAAATAAACAAAAATGACAACCCAACTTAACATGCTTCTCACAACACTTAAAAAAGCAACAACAAAGGAATAATGCATTTCTTGCATTAAAAAAACAAAATCAACAACCCAACTTAACATGCTACTCCCAAGACTTAAAAAAAACCATGACAAAAGACTACTGTACTTCTTGCATTAAAAAAGCAAAATCAACAACCGAATTTAACATGCTACTTACAACACTTAAAAAAAAAAGAAACAACAACAAAGGACTACTGTATTTCTTGCATTATAAAAACAAAATCAACAACACACCTTAATTTGCTACTTGTAACATTAAAAGAAAACCCAACAACAAAGGACCAGTGTATTTCTTCCATTAAAAAAACAAAATCAACAACCCAACTTAACAGGCTACTCAACACTTTAAAACAACAACAACAACAACAACAACAACAACAACAACGGACTAGCCTATTTCTTGCAATTAAAAATACAAAATCAACAACCCAATTTAACATGCTACTCCAACATTAAAACAAAAACAACAAGGGGCTAGAGCATTTCTTACATTAAAAACAACAAAAACAACCCAACTTAACATGCTATTCAAAACAACAACAACAACAAAGGCTAGTGTATTTCTTGCATTAAAAAAAAATAGCACCCAACTTAACATGCTACTGTAACACTTAAAAAAACAACAACAACAAAGGACTAGTGATTTTTCATAAAAAAACAAAATCAACAACCCAACTTAACATGCTACTCACCACTTTACAGAAAAGCAACAACAAAGGACTAGTGTATTTCTTGCATTAAAAAACTAAAAACCACCCAACTTAACATGCTACTGCAACACATAAAAACAACTACACAACAAGGACTAGTGTATTTCTTGCATTAAAAAACAAAATAAATAACCAACTTAACATGCTACTGGCAACACTTTAAAAAAACAAAAAACAAAGGACTAGTGTATTTCTTGCATATAAAAAACAAAATCAACAACCCAACTTAACATGTACTGACAACACTTTAAAGAAAAATGAACAACAAGGACTAGTGTATTTCTTGCATAAAAAAAACAAAAAACCCAACTTAGCAGCTACTCGCAACACTTCAAAAAAACAATAACAAAGGACTAGTGATTTCTTGCATTAAAAAAAAAAACCAAACTTAACACACTAAACTTGAAAAACTAAAAACAAAAAAAAAAAACAAACAACAACCCACAACAAACTAACAACAAAGAACTAGCTAGTATTCTTGCATTAAAAAAACAAAATCAACAACACAACTTAACATGCTACTGGCAACACTTTAAAAAATAAACAAAGGACTAGTGTATTTCTTGCATTAAAAAAAAAAATCAACAACCCTACTAAATGCTACTGGCAACACTTTAAACGAACAACAACAACAAAGGACTAGTGTATTTTGCATTAAAAAAAACAAAATCAACAACCCAACTTAACATGCTACTGCAACACTTTAAAAAAAAAACAACAACCAACTAACAAAAGAGACTAGTGTATTTTTGCATTAAAAAACAAAATCAACAACCCAACTAACATGCTACTCCAACAATTAAAAAAACAAAAACAACAAAGGAATAGTGTATTTCTTGCATTAAAAAAAAATCAACAACCCAGCTTAACATGCTACTTGCAAAACTTTAAAAAAAACACAAAAACAAAGGACTAGTGTATTTCTTGCATTAAAAAAACAAAATCAACAACCCAACTTAAACATGTACTGCAAAAAAACTTTAAAAAAACAAAACAACAACAAAAATATGAACAGAGCATTTCTTGCATAAAAAAAATCAAAATCAATAACCCAACCTCACATGCTACTCAACACTTTAAACAACAACAACAACAACAACAACAACAACAACAACAACAACAACAAAGGACTAGTACATTTCTTGCATTAAAAAAACAAAATCAACAACCCAACTTAACATGATACTTGCAACACTTTAAAAAAGCAAACAAAGGACTAGTGCATTTCTTCCATTAAAAAAACAAAATCAACAACCCAACTTAACATGTTACTCGCAACACTTTAAAGAAAACCAACAACAAAGCACTAGTGTATTTGTTGCATTAAAAAAGTAAATCAACAACCCAACTTAACATACTACTCCAACATTAAAACCCCCCAGAAAATACAAAGGACTAGTGTATTTCTTGCATTAAAAAATCAAAATCAACAACCAAACTTAACATGCTGCTGGCAATAGCTTTAAAGAAAACAAACAACAAGGGACTAGTGCATTTCTTGCATTAAAAAACAAAAACAACAACACAACTTAACATGCTACTGGCAAGACTTAAAAAAAAAAAAAAACACAAAAAAACAGGAGTAGTGTATTTCTTGCATTAAAAAAACAAAATCAAAAACCCAACTTAATATGCTTCTACAACACTTAGAAAAACAACAACAACAACTAAGGACTTGTGTATTTCTTGCATTGAAAAAACAAAATCAACACCCCAACTTAACATGCTACTTACAACTTTAAAAAAACCCCAACAACAACAACAACAAAGGACTGGTGTATTTCTTGCAATAAAGAAAAGAAAAAGGGTAAGAAAAACAGTCTCTCTATAACCACTCCCCCTCCCTCCAAATTCATACAGATGTGAATGTTATCATTCCTGCTAAACATTCTTATAACCTTCCTCCTTCTCCTCTCCCCCCTCCTCCTCGTCTCACCTCAAGTAACTAAAAGACAACCTTTCAAACATTTTATATAAACACTGGCATGCACCTGTGCATGCAAACATGTGCTCAGGTCTCTACCTTTACACACTACTACATGGACAGTCTTGTTTCACTTCATAAACCTCCATTTAAAAATGTACAAGCATACAATCGTGTTCCTTCATTTTCTTCACATAAAGTGTATAAGGTAAAATTTACAGCAATATGCTAATTACTATTTTTGCCTCCTGCATAGATTAAAAAACAACAACAACACACTATTGCCATTTTTGTGATAGTCATAGGACAAGATCACTTTGATCTGATCTTATATCTAAATCAACATAGTGAAAAAGCTTTATTAAAAAACCCAAAGCCACTATCACAACAAAAACCAACAAAAATCCACTTAAGACACCACTAGTTGCTCATACACCAAACATCCGTCCAAAACTAACAAATAGCAATTATGATATCCCTAACTGCCTTTTCCACTAAGAAAAATACAACACACACACACACACACACACACACACACACACACACACACACACACACACACACACACACACACACACACACACACACACACACACACACACACACACCCAGTGTCTTCATTCTTACCGACTTAAACATACTTTCTACCACTTAGGTTAATACCACATGTCCTATAATACTTGTTGCCCCAACCCCCTCCCCCCCCCACCTCACTCCGACTAGCACTAACATTCAGTGCCCATGACTTCTTACCTCCCTCTATCCACACTCAGTCACTTTTTATCCCCCCTCTACACACATCCAGTCATCACTTATCTCCCCTCTATCTACACATATTCAGTCATCACTTGTTATCTCCTCTCTATCTACACACATATTCAGTCATCACTTGTTATCTCCTCTCTATCTACACACATATTCAGTCATCACTTATTCCCACAGACCTAAACATCTTAACCCTCTGTCCTTCCTAGCATCTTTCCCTAAAATTCTCCCCCCCCCTCTCCATCTTCAGCCCAGGGGATAGGAAGGGGGGGGGGGGGGGGGACTCTCAGTGTAAATAGTATCCCCACCTTCTGGAAACTGTGCTAGGATTTCCCCCTTTTTTTTTTTATCCCTCTCTTTCTTTCTGCCTTGTTGCTTTTCTTCCCGTCACCTCCTTGTCTATTTTCTGCCTTCTTTGTCTATTCTCTTGCCTTTTTTCAAGACTAAAATAAAATAATGGTCTCCCATGCTGAAGTCTGATGCACTAGGCCAGACTTATCATGTGCTTAAAGGCAGCGCGATGCATTTTGGCTCCTACCACAATGTTTGCTGTCTGCGCATTTAACAATGAAGAAGATATTCTAAAACCATCCCCAACTCCTGGAGACAAATGTTTTGCCAGAGTGTCAGCATGTACCAAGGAATCTACCTGCCATTTGTGTCCACATGTGGGGCCAGGGTTAGAGTAACTGTAAAGGTTAGTTGTAAAGGGTTAGGGTTAATGTTAAAGGTTAATATTGGGGTAAGGGTTGTCAGTCTGTTGACTGGTCTGTCTGCATGCATGCATGTAGACACAAGAACAGGTAGACACTATGGTGCGTAGCTGTAAACACAAGAGATCGATATAGATCACTCTATCCTGGATTACAAATTTAGCCTAGCCAGGGAACACATAAGTGTTAACAAATTACTCTAATGACCACTCCTATCAACACCTAGGGTTTTTGTTGGACTTCAGTGTTCGGGTTTTGATAAGAAAATTCCAATTCAGTTATGGACAAACCGATTATATATGCGACATTTTTATAACAATTTTTCTCCCTTTAAAAAGAAACGATCAGGCCCTAAGCAAATGGACTTCATAGCCAACACTTTTGAACAAGTTTTCTCAGTTTAAAAAGAAAATATGCCCAAAATAAACCTCCCCATAATTTTGAAAGAATGGATTACTCCCCAAAAAAACCACCAGAAAATTAGTTGTTGTTTTCTTAAAGGAATACGCCAAAAATGAACCTGTGAACAAAAACTATCAGCTAGTCCTTTTTTTCTATCCCCACTCATCCAAAGATAACCATTACGTAGCCTACCTCATTCTCGCAAACACCCCTTTCCGTTAAAATACATCTACCAAAAGTTATGTCTCCTCCTTACTACCATACCACCCCCTTTCTATACACACACACACACTAGACACACACACACACTAGACACACACACACACACACACACACATGCACACACACAACACACACACACACACACTCTCTCTCTCTCTCTCTCTCTCTCTCTCTCTCTCTCTCCAATGCTTATTTTCCATAAAGCCACAGAAATTTCTCACTTAAAAAAATTAACTGACATTAAATGTTATTGTGTTTTCTTTTTCACTACATGCAGCTTGGAAGGATATATTATCCATGGTTGATTATCTTATATACTTGTTCACATTACTGTAAAACTTGATTCTTCTATCAAACTCTCTCTCTCCTCTTTCTACTTCTACCACTACTGCTACAACAAATAATAGCACCTGCACCCATCATTCATGTTTGTGCATTTTCTAAAAAGAAAACAAAAAAACACTTAAAAAATCACAAAATCCTTCCAAGGATTGATGGGGCATTACGACAAACATTTGAACAAAAACTTATCTAAGTCATAAACAACAAAAAGACTCAATCAAAAAGGCATCACAGATTATTGCCATTTCTACAATGAATATTGAAGATTAGCGTAATTTCTCAGCTAAATAATTATCAAGTCTGATTGATTAAAAAAAGTAAATGGAGTACAGAACTCGGTAAAAAGAAAAAAAGACAGGTCTTATAGGTAACATAGGGGTATGTGAGGACACTGTTCTTTCAACCAATTCATTTTCTAAGATAAAAAAGGAAAAAAAAACCCTGGATGCCACACTCCAATAAATCAACAAAAAATATGGAATACTTCATTCCTGATTGATGTAGGAAAAAAAACCTTACAAAAAATATTCATTGTTTTCCGAAATATTCCATGCCCCAAGAGGAATTAAAGGCTGAATCAATCAAGAATCTGGAGATTTTGTTATCTGGTTACCTACCCTTGTTTTCTTCCTTCACTACTGCTCCTTTCTGAATCTGGATTCTGTCTGTGGAACTGTTTCTTTTTCTTTTGTGCAGCATTCCTGTTGTATGTCACTGTTTTTACCCCAAGTTGCAGTGTGTGCAGCATTTCTGTTGTATGTCAGTTTTACCCCAAGTTGTATTATGTGCAGCATTCCTATTGTATGCCACTGTTTTTACCTCAAGTTGCATGGTTCGTGTTGTCAGTCTGGCTAAACTGCTTCACAATATCTTGGCCTTCTGCTCTAGGACATGTCACTGGTGTTCTCACCTGAAGTTCTCCTCCTCCTCCTCCTCCCTCACTGTCTACCAGTGTTGTCCTCATGATTGATGGGCAGTGTTGTCCTTGGCGATTATGGTTTTCCTTGATGACTGTAGTTGTCTTCCTTGTCTGTGGTTTTCCTTGGTGACTGTAGTTATCTTCCATGGTGACTGGTTGTCTTCCTTGATGACTGTAGTTGTCTTCCTCGGCGACTGTAGTTGTCTTCCTCGGTGACTGTAGTCTTCCTTGGTGACTGTAGTATTCCTTGGTGACTGTAGTCTTCCTTGGTGACTGTAGTCTTCCTTGGTGACTGTAGTCTTCCTTGGTGACTCTGGTTGTCGCCCCTGACTTGAAAAATCTTCAACACGTAAACTGAGCTTCTTAGTGTTTCTAGTGGAGTGGAGGAAACTGGTTGCAAAATCTTCAGTGGTGTCCCAAAGGTCTCCGAGACTACGGGCTAGGTGAAGGTGACGGTGACGGTGAAGGTGGCGGTGAAGATGACGGTGAAGGTGACGGTGAAGGTGACGGTGAAGATGACGGTGAAGTGTTCCCCTGTGATGAGATCCTATAGACAAAAAGAAAAGCAGCAGAGTTGAAGGCTTTTGTGTGTGTGCGTGTGTGTGTGTGTGTGTGTGTGTGTGTGTGTGTGTGTGTGTGTGTGTGTGTGTGTGTGTGTGCGTGTGTGGTGTGTGCGGTGCGTGTGTGTGTGTGCGTGTGGTGTGTGTGTGTTTGTGTGTGTGTTTGTGTGTGTGTGTGTTTGTGTGTGTGTTTGTGTGTGTGTGTGTGTGTGTGTGTGTGTGAGTACGAGTGCGAGTGTGTGCGCGAGTGTGTGCGAGTGCGAGAGTGAGTGCGCGAGTGTGTGCGAGTGCGAGAGTGAGTGCGAGAGTGGGTGCAAGTGCGCGAGTGTGTGCGAGTGCGCAAGTGTGAGTGTGAGAGTGAGAGAGAGTGACTGTGTGTGTGTGGGTATGTGTGTGTTGTACGTGTGTGTGTGTGCGTGTGTATGCGCGCGCGCGTGTGTGTATTTATGAGTGTGTGCATGTGTGTGTGTGTGCACATGTGAACATCCTTTTTTTCCTTCCTCATCTAGAGCTCCCATGTGAACTGTAGGCGCATTCCGACTTCGGGGTTAATATCTAGATACGTCAGCGTGCATGCGGTTTTCTGTTTTTTTCTGTTTAAATGTCTTCCCTTTCATGGTCTACTCATGTAAAAGGCGGAACAGGTTTTTTTAATGTAGGCAATTTGTAGTGGGTGAGTTAGCACATGGGACCTCAGTTTATAGTCTAATCCGAAGGACTTTCGGGGGAGTTGAGTTGGTATTGATAACTGCATGGGAAAGTTTTATAAGTACTCTTTTTTTACCCCGACGACCATCTTGGTTACGGGACTTGCTGATACGGATACCGTCCTTTTGTTGAACAGGCAGGTCATGAGGGCTTGTCCTCACACAGGTCAGGTCAGGTCAGGCCAGGTCAGGTCAGGTCAGGTCACTGGATTCCTGACTCACAGCCCCTGAAAGCAGAAAGTCGTCATCAGTAAGACTGAAAACCTTACTCGTTTTATTGGCTTGGTTGTTGAACTAATTTGATTTCGTTACTTGTTTCCCTGTTCATGGGCTAGACCTTCCAAATTCACCAATGGCGAGATTTAGCATGACATCGTTTACCCACTGTTAAAACAGCTGCATTCCGACTTCGGGGATGATGTCTACACACGACATCAGTGTGCGTGCGTTCTTGAGATTTTGTCTTCTGTTCCTGCCGGAATGCTATGGCCTACTCTTCTCAAAAAACGGAACGGATTTTAACGTGTGCGCAAGATGTTCCGCGTGCGTTTGCAGGATGGGCCTTGTGTTATAGTCTCAACCAAACCATTCGTGAAGAGTCGAGTCGGGTACTGATAACTTAGCAAAAATAATCTCAGTTATCAAGTACACTACTACTTCTGCACATCATTTTTTCTGAATAAATATCCAAGCAAGGAGGCATTCTTTCAACACAATAAGCAGCAAACAAATCAAAGCGTGCGCGCGCACGCACACACACACACACACACACACACACACACACACACACACACACACACACACACACACACACACACACACACACACGCACACGTGCGCACGCAAACACACACACACAGACAGACAGAAACAGAGACAGAGACAGAAACAGAGACAGAAACAGAGAGACAGAGAGACACAGAGTCTTTACAAGTAAAAAAACAGACTTAATGACTCCTAGTATTTTACCAGAAGCCAAGTCTAGTTTGCTCAGACTTTACGAGCTAAAACACCCACTATGTGAATCATGCAGCATAAAGTCACTCCACTTTACCTGCACACTTCTTACATATACTTACATGTTCTAAACATTTGATGAAGTCAAGTTTCCAGACGATGGGCCAGTTTTGAGGAGACGGCTCCCGGATGATCCACATGATGACTCACCACAGAAGAGGACTCTCAGTTGACCCACATGACCACTCACCAGATTAGGACCCGCATGGAATAAAGTCTGGGAAGGAAGGAGCCTAAGGAAATGCTGTGAACGTGAAAGTGACAAAGCCACAGTCCCTCGTGACCGCTGTCTCAAAACCTTTGTAGGATATGATGTTTTCCAACACCAAGATCATTGTAGGTGGTGGTGTTTACACCAAGATCACTGTAGGTGTGGTGTTTGCGGACACCAAGGTTACTGTAGGTGGTGGTGTTTACGGACACCAAGGATCGCTGTAGGTGTGGTGTTCACAGATACGGGTGGGTTACGGACACAGGATCGCTGTAGGTAGTGGTGTTTACGGACACCAGGATCACGGTAGGTGGTGGTGTTTACGGACACCAAGATCGCTGTAGGTGGGTGTTTACACCAAGATCACGGTAGGTGGTGGTGTTTACGGACACCAAGATCGCTGTAGGTGGTGGTGTTTACACCAAGATCACGGTAGGGGGTGGTGTTTACGGACACCAGGATCACGGTAGGTGATGGTGTTTACGGACACCAGGATCACTGTCACCAAGATTGCGCTCCTTTCATCTCTGGCCCAAGTTTTATTCCCTAGTTTTTAGTTTATATTTTTCACGTCTATTTTTTTTTGTTTTATAAATTTTATTTCTAAATGCCATGTCCTATTCTATTTCTCGTTTTTAACATGGTTTATGTTTTATCTCATTTATTTTATTCCTTATTCTATGCTTTATTTTCTATTTTATTTTATCTACTTTTATCACTGAGCAAGGACTGAGGAAGCAATCCGAAGTGTGGTGCCCAGCGATCGTTTGACGGCAGGTTACTGACCGGGCAGTCAGTCCAAAGTCCAGCAAATGAACGCGACCGAGTGGACTGGACTGGTCTTGACTTGCGACGGGAAAAAGTTGAAAACCGCACGCGCGCGAAAGGAATGGAGGAGGAGGGGGAGGAAGCTGGTTGACAAATCTCCAGGAGTGCCCCAAGACTACGAGATAGGAGAAAAATGAAGGTTGGAAATGTGCAGGTGAGACAGGTGTCCCTTTTGTGTGGAGACCATTGTCCAGACGTCTCACAGCTGGTTGTGTTGTGTTTCTGGTCGTGCCTGTGAAATCGGTTGTTGCAAGGCGGCAGTAGTGTAGTCAGTGGCTGTGTGCATGCTGACTGACGTCTGTAGATTTCCACTGTGCAAGACTGCATGCAGTACGGATACAGCTCACTGCGCGCGCTGAGCTTTGTTTTGTGATGCGGACGGTTACGCAGACTCATGCAAATGCATCGGAATAATTCCAACAAGAGCTCTGTGGCTGAATTCGGTGTGATCGGGAGAGCATGCTGGAACCTCCATGAAGAAAGTGAAGCACTGGGACAGAATGATATCCCCAGTCTGAAAACCCAAGCCCGCTGCCGAAGTCGAGATGCGCAGGGCCTGACTTGTCAGGCGCTTAAGGGCAGCGCAACGCATTTTCGCTCATATGACAGACAGCAATAGTTGGTGTCTGAGCGTTCAAGGAAGAAGAAGTTCCGATATTTTCCTGTAGACCCAGTTCCGGAAAAAATCCGGAAAAAAACATTCAAGGTTTTGCTGCATGTCAAAATCGAATGCTGGGCCTGACTTGTCAGGCGCTTAACGGTAGCGCTCCTATGACAGCGCGTGACAGTGTTTGACAACGAACCAGAAGCAGAAGCTTCTTTGCATTTCCTGTGACTTCATTCCCTACGTTTTATTGACCAACACGGGCTTAGCCAGTGAGAGTCATGCGGGTCATGGATTGTGAGGTTAGGAGGTCAAAGGTTGCTGCCAAGTTGCTAAAGGCAAAGACATACATCCAGGTGTGATTGATAGTTTAAATAGAAAGCGTATATGTGTGTGTGGGGAAAGTGAGGGAGGAAGGGAGAAAAAAGGAGAGGGAGGAGAGAGGGAGAGAGGAGAGAGGAGAGGAGAGAGAGGAGAGGGAGAGAGGGAGGAGGAGAGAGAGAGAGAGAGAGAGAGAGAGAGAGAGAGGGAGAGAGAGAGAGAGAGAGAGAGAGAGAGAGGAGAGACAGACAGACAGACAGACAGACAGACAGACAGACAGACAGACAGACAGACAGACAGACAGACAGACAGACAGACAGACAGAGACAGAGACAGAGAGGCAGACAGAGACAGAGAGAGAGGGGGCAGGAGGAGAGGGAGGGGGCAGGAGGGAGAGGGAGGGAGGCGGAGGAGGGGGAGAGAGGGAGGGGAGAGAGAGGAGAGGGGGGGGAGAGAGAGAGAGAAAAGAGGAGAGAGAGAGAGAGAAGAGAGAGAGAGAGAGAGAGAGAGAGAGAGAGAGAGAGAGAGAGAGAGAGATACTTTACTTCACTACAAAAAACAAATAAAATACATAACCAAACAATTAACACACACAAGATTTTCCCTCAGAAAACAAAATAAAGTTGAAATGAACAAAGTCATGACAAAGCTCTTTGTGTGTGTGTTGTGTGTGTGTGTGTTTTGTGGCGCTCATGCGTGTGCGTGTGTGGCGCGCGTGTGTGTGCTTTTTGTGTTTATGTGTGTCTGAGTGTGTGCGCGTGCGTGTGTGCGTGTTTGTTATGTGTGTGTGAGTGTGTGTGCATGCAAGCGCATGTCCGTGCTTGCATGTCGCCAACAGGCCTACGCACATGGACTAGACATTCACATAATTAAATTATGATGCCAAGTATATCCAGTGTCTACCAAAAAAACTAATAAATTTCACGGTACTCACATTGAGATGATGGCTGAAGTTCCACGTCACCGTACCAACAGTGGCAATGACAGCCATCACAGCTACAACACAACTAGCTTGTCGGCCTGGAGTCCTGCTGGTTGGGCGTTCCTGCTTCTTGGCCACTGGGGGAGGGGGGGGGGTCAGATGCTTCTTTCACAGTGTCTTGTGTAGTGGAGCAGGGCTGTTGCACATCTCTAGTCTGCTGTCAGTCTTGCAAGGGCAATGTTCAGTGTGGTCTGTGTGGAGTTTCAAGTTCTCTCCTTAAATCGTCCTTTCCTTGGTTACAAAAGTCTTCCTCTCCGAGAGAGAAGTTGTTCCTTGGCTGTGGTTTCAGTGGTGGCAAGGTGGTGGTGGTGGTGGTGGTCTGCTGTTTCCATTGTCAGCCGTCTTGATAACACAAGGCTTTCTCTCCTTCCATTAATGTCCAGCAGTCAGCAGTTTCACCATTATTAACACTTTTGGCGAAATGCATGTGTGTGTGTACCTAATCACCATTTCATCTTCATAGTCCTTATCCAGTTGGGGCGGGGGAGGGGGTTGGAAAGTGGTCGGCATTTACACATAGGCTGTCACTTCAGGCTACCACGGTCGCTTGTCCCACCAGCAGGCTGGCGGTTAGAAGTGCCCCCACACCACCTGGACTGGTGGGCAGGGTGTGAGGCGCCAGACCACAAAAAAAGTTGGGGGGGGGGGGAGAGCGAGGTGGGGGGGAGCGAGGTAGGTGGGAGGGGGGAGGGATGGGGGTGGAGGTGAGACTAACGTGTCCA
>CM060336.1:8334412-8339412 GCA_030674155.1 Stramonita haemastoma
GATTGCTTATTCTGTTATCCTCGATATAAAAGATATAAAAAAATAAAAAAAAGGTAATGACAAGAAAACATCCCATTTATTGGCACTGCACAGTCCTGTTTCCTCAGGCCTGATGAGGAACCAGCTTGAAGGCAACTCTGCCATCACTGCCTCTTTCACCTGTACGTCTTCTGTCATCAGGAAACACCTTGACTCACCAGACTGTAAAAATAAATAAATAAATAGATCAATAAAAAATACATAAATAAATAAATTTTAAATTATTTTTGTCGCATCTTTCAGCAGCAAACAGTTTAACTCACCAGAATGTTAAAATGAATACATAAATGAATAAATAGATGAAGTGCTAATTATTCTTTGTCGCTACTTTCATCAGAAAATAGCTTGTACACACACACACACACACACACACACACACACACACACACACACACACACACACACACACATAATATATATATATATATATATATATATATATATATATATATATATATATATATATATATATATTATATATATATATATATATACCGGTATATAAGTCCAAAAGCAGACATCCACAAAGCGATTGACGGTCTAAGGGAAAAAACTCATTCAAAAAGTCGCTGATTCGGCACGTGTACTTTCCCTTGGATTTGCACGCCAACAAGTAAACCGGGATGTTCTGGGTTCGATTCCCAGTCTCGCAATTTCTTCCCAGTTTGACGAAAAATTGGAACAAAATGTCAAAGTCCTTGGGATGAAGCTATAAACCAAGGCCCCGAGTGCGTGCCTGTTGAAGTGAAAGTCGGGGGCAAACATTTATTTCCAGATAGGACATTGACTAAGAAGGGCATTGTTTTTTACATGGAGCAAGCAGTCTGACAAATGGTATATATATATATATATATATATATATATATAAAAGAAGCTAACCAAAACAAACAATGCAATTAAAAGAAAACCTCCCCCCCAAAAAAACCCCCCCAAACAAACAAACAAAAAAAAACCCAATCAAGACCCACGTGCGTGTACACAAACACACTGTGTCAAGATAATGTCTCTACACAATCTGGGATATCAGATGGACAAATTCCCTCTGAGGTGGGGGGAGAGGGGAGGCTGTCAGTATAGACAGCATCACCACTTTTTTTATAGTCCTGTGCTAACAATTTCTTCTCTTCTTTCTCTCTCTTTGTTTCTGCTCTGGTCATTTTCCTCTTATCTATCGTCTGCCTTCTTGGTTCATTCTTCTGCTTCTTCGCAGAAAGACTGAAAACGTAACAGTTCTCTCCCACTTCTAGAGGGATGCACTGGGCCTGACTTGTCAGGTGTTTAACAGCAGCACTATGCATGTTCTGTGCTAGGCATGTTTTGCTCATATGACAGACAACAAGAGCTACTGTCTGAGCATTCAAAGAAGAAAAAAGTGGGGAGAAGAAAGGAGGAGTGGTAGAATGGGGTGTAAGTTTGTAGCAGTTTGTGTCTGCCATTGTGTGTGTGTGTGTGTGTGTGTGTGTGTGTGTGCGTGTGTGTGTGTGTGTGTGCGTGTGTGTGTGTGCGTGTGCGTGTGCGTGTGTGTGTGTGTGCGTGCACGCGCGCGCGCGATTGCGTGCATGCGTGTGTACATTCGAGTTTGCTAAAATTATTAATTGTCATTGATTGCTTGTGTGTTGTATAGGTCGAATGCAAGCCCTTTGACTTGTTTTTCCAAGATAATAGTGCTGTTTGTTTTGTTCTGTTTCTGCAAAAACAATACTACAAGGCACTTCCCAAGGAGGAAAAAAAAGAGGCAGACCAAAGAAGAGATCGGAGGACATCATCAGTAAATGGACAGGCCTAGAACTCAACAAAACCCCGAGAAAGGCAGAACAGAGAGAGGAATAAAGGGAACTGGTTGTCAAGTCTTCATGGATGACACAAGGGCCTGTGGCGACAGCGCAGCCCTCAAGAGCTGAGAATGCTAGTTTCTGGCAAGGTAATCGGGTGCAGTGTACGTAACAAAAACCAAGCAGGGCGCACTATAATAATGACAATATACGGGCATATGATGAAGCACAGACAAGTGCAGGGTCCCCTCCACAAGCGCGCACACAAACACACTGACAAACACCAGCGCGCGCGCGCGCGTGCAAGCATACCCGTCCATGAAGAAAAAGGTGCCGTTTAGGGTCAAGACGGGACCCATAGAGCCCTTTGCGAACGTGTGCACGCATACCCACCCACCTGCAGAAAAAGGTGCGGTTCGGGGCCAAGACGGGACCAAAAGAGCCCTTTTCAGGCCCGGCCGACCCCGAATTTGGCAGGGTTACAGACCCCAAGGCACCAAGGCAACACGGCACTGTACGCCCACACCCTCCTCTAACCATCTCCGACATGTGTGGCGCCGGACCTGTCGCGACACCGCAGCCCTCAAGAGCTGAGAATGCTAGTTTCTGGCAAGGTAATCGGGTGCAGTGTAGGCAACAAAAACCAACCGGGGCGCACTATAATAATGACAATATACAGGCATATGGTGCATCACAGACAAGTGCAGGGTCCCCTCCACATGCGCGCACACAAACAAACGCACTGACAAACACCAGGGCGCGCGTGCGCCCATGCACGCAACCCCCCTGCAGAAAAAGGAGCCGTTTTGGGCCAAGACGGTACCCATAGAGCCCTTTTCAGGCCCGGCCGACCACGAATTTTCCAGGGTTACAGACCCCAAGGCACCAAGGCAACTCGGCACTGTACGCCCACACCCTCCCCTACCATCTCCAACGCGTGTGGCGCCGGACCTGTGGCGACAGCGCAGCCCTCAAGAGCTGAGAATGCTAGTTTCTGGCAAGGTAATCGGGTGCAGTGTAGGCAAAAAAACCAAGCAGGGCCCTGTGTAATAATGACAATATACAGGCATATGATGTACCACAGACAAGTGCAGGGTCCCCTCCACATGCGCGCACACAAACAAACACACTGACAAACACCAGCGCGCGCGCACGCTCGTGCACGCATACCCACCCCCCTGCAGAAAAAGGTGCCGTTTGGGGCCAAGACGGGACCCATGGAACCCTTTTCAGGCCCGGCCGACCCGGAATTTTCAAGGGTTACAGACCCCAAGGCACCAAGGCAACTCGGCACTGTACGCCCACACCCTCCCCTACCATCTCCCACGCGTGTGGCGCCGGACCTGTGGCGACACCGCAAACATCAAGAGCTGAGAATGCTAGTTTCTGGCAAGGTAATCGGGTGCAGTGTACGCGACAAAAATCAAGCAGGGCGCACTATAATAATGACAATATACAGGCGTATGATGCACCATAGGCAAGTGCAGCGTCCCCTCCACATGCGCACACACAAACAAACACACTGACAAACACCAGCGCGCGCGCGCGCGGGCGTGCACGCATACCCACCCCCCTGCCGAAAAAGATGCGGTTTGGGGCAATGACGGGACCCATAGACCCCGTTCTACCTCAACTTTTGCAAGTTTACAGACCCCAAGGCACCAGGACAACATGGGACTGTATGCCTGCACCCTCTCCTACCATGTCCGACGCGTGTGGCGCCGGACTTGTGGCGACACGGCAGCCCTCAAGAACTGAGAATGCTAGTTTCTGGCAAAGTAGTCGGGTGTAGTGTTGGTAACAAAAACCAAGCAGGGTGCACAATAATAATGACAATATACAGACATATGATGCACCACAGCAAAGTGCAGGGTCCCCTCCACATGCGCACACACAAACAAACGCACTGACAAACACCAGCGCGCGTGCACGTGCGCACACGCATACCCACCCCCCTGCAGAAAACAGTGCGGTCTTGGGCAAAGACGGGACCCATAGAGCGTTTTTTAGGCGTGTCCTACCTCAACGTTTGCACGGTTATAGACCTCAAGGCACCAGTAGAACATCGCACTGTATGCCCACACCCTCTCCTACCATCTTCGACGCGAGTGGCGCCGTACTTGTGGTGACACCGCAGCCCTCCAGAGCTGAGAATGCTAGTTTCTGGCAAGGTAATCGGGTGCAGTGTAGGCAACAAAAACCAAGCAGGGCGCACGTGCACATAAACAAACACACTGACAAACACCTGCGTGCGCGCGCGTGCCCACACGCATACCCAACCCTGGAGAAATTGGTGAACCTTCGGAGCTCTAGCGAAGGAACGAAAACAAAAATTGAAACACTTGATGGATTAAAGTATTATCTTACCATAGGAATAACGAAAGGAGAGCTAGTTGGTGTTGTTGGCTGGTTGCTATAACCATAGATACAGGATGTATTATAGAGTTGAGAGTTTCACCACTTTGGAAGTCAGTTAAGCTATTGCCGGAGACAAGTTTCACTCACTTGTATGTTGTTTGCAGTGATTTGGATTGATAAGTCATCATAAATCAGTTGTGACATTTGTATTTAACATTTATTTATCTATCTATTTATTTATTTTATTATTTATTTATTCTTTTATATTGATGATAGCAGGTCACTGAGGTAGACATTCAAAACTGAATTAGGCTTAGGACAACACCTTGGCGGACTCCATAATTGTGACGCTCCACCACGAAATGAGTCGCTTAGCACGAAATCCACTTTTTGGCTATGAGCCATTAAAGGCAGGTGGGGTGAGGTTGTCGATTTTGAGATTTTGATCGATTATAAAACTATAGCACTTATTCTACCTTGTATTGAAATATCAAGGCATAATTTTGTTTCATTTTGTCTTTAAACGCGCTTTGAAAATAGCGAAGCACTCATTCTGACCACCTATTGGGATGGAAAACTTGTCAATTTCTCATTTTGACATTTCCTGCAGTCTATCATTTCAATTTGTAATAACTTTTGATAGAATTGTTCGATTTTCAGTCTGTTTTTTGTGTTGTATAGCCATTTCATTGCAAGCTAATATCATGTCAATAACTAAAAATTGACCTCGGGTGCAATGCGACTCCTTATGTGGTGGAGCGTCAAATATATGACTGAGCCGTCAGTGGAGTCCTTTCCATCATAAAGTACATAAGGAGTTATTTTTTTGTT
>CM060336.1:8344412-8354412 GCA_030674155.1 Stramonita haemastoma
TCCCCTAGTCTCCTTAGCCACCCTAACCATCCCTAAATATATACCCTCCGCACGGACTGTAAAGACAGCACCGCGGCAGCAGACGATTCGGCCACTTCGAACTTAAAATGGAGTAAATTTGTGTTTCCTTACGTGGCTTCAACAGCGATTATCTCGCTGTCCGCGCAACAAAGCTAAACATATTATACATCAAAATAAACTAGGAAACACAAGCTTTAAAATGCACTAATGCACTTTGCACAACAACTATCTAACTGCGAGCTAAAGGCGATTAAAGCCTCTGAGTAGACACACTTTTAACAGGTTTTCACTAAACTTTCAATAATTAAACACTAAGAGTCCAGCAGAGCCTAATACTTAATGAATATAAAAGGAAGAACATAATCCAAAAATTGTATACATATGCATATTATTAGCTAGCAGTGTCCATGAGATGAGATATTAATAATTAAATAGCGATGCGAAAACACAATTCCCGATCTACTGCGTGCGCATCAATCTTGCAGCCTTGCTTACGAAGTAGTTCGTAAGATCGAAAAAATGAACAACCTCCAATAATACAAATTATCTATATTAACATAATCTAACCAAATGTTCATTCATATATAAACCCAAAATATACCATAGATCGATAATTAAATATCTGCATTTTATCAAATTCACTTCGACAAAATTCAAATTCGTTAGAACAAAGAACCAGCGCTATTAGGCTAAGCGTTAGGCTAATCATCGTGTTCAAACCGTCATATGCCTTACAATCTATTACAACCTAAATTAAGTTATATTTCATTTACCTAAATAAAGTTTATTACACACGATTCTCAATCGCACACTACAATATATAAAATATTTCTTTACTTATAAATTAGAACTGCTTTTGCCAATCGCGATTTCAATGTTCTTATACTGATATGATGTAATAAGTGAAAATACTAATTTATGATGAAAATAAAGAATCTTCACTGTGGTCGAGTTGAATCGAGTCAAGATCAGTCCTTCAACAATCATATCCATGAATATGAATAGATAATATGATTTATTAAAGTTGTTATTTAAGATTTTCTTTCCTAGGTCAGGCTGATCCTTTGTGTTCAAAATGCAAAGTAGAGTTCTCTCTCTTGATCCAAAAATCATTACAATACAATATATCTCATCTCATCCCACTAACAATAAAATCATAAGAACAAAATGGAATACAAAATAACTAATTAATTACATATAAATCATACAAAATCATAAAAATTCAATAATCAACTTCATATAAAAATACAAATATATCGTACCCATATCAAACTACGATACTTTATAAAATGAACAGAAGATCTTATTTGTTCTGACCACACCAAATATCTGTTTAACTGTTTCTATCCTAAACTAAATGCCCAACAAGCTCTCACACATAGAGCTACACAAAACCACCTGGTTACATCTCCCCCCACAAACTCTGTCAGCGTCCGTGCTGACACACACAAACAAAAAAAATAACAACTACCCAGGTGAAACACAAAACACACAACACACAAAACACGAAACACACAAAAATAAATTCAAAACAAATGCCAACTTCTCAAATCATCAACTTCCTCAAATCATTTTCAATTCCTCTGCCAGTTATAACAACAGCAGCTGATTCTGGCAATAACTCTCCACACTACATCAGGAGAGTACAATGCACCCACAAATTTATGTTTATAAAATATGATAAATGTTCTTTTAACATTATAATCATCAAAACAAATTGTGGTGCTTTCTTCACAACTCAACTCTTCGCAACACAATATCAAGGAAAACACATCTTAGGCCTTTATGATCCATGTTATTTTAACAATATGATCATAAAACCAACTTGTAATTTCCTTAATACTGGGTTACCTCCCTGTACCCACACTGCTAGTGTCTGATAAAGATCTGTTATATGAACAAAATTCTTTATAAACAACAGCACAGCTTTTGATTTAACATTAAATGTTACGACTGGCCACAGAAAATTTGCATTTTGACAAATATTTTCTCTAGTCAGGACAAAATCATAAACTGTAGCAGACTACAGAGGGGTTGCTACTCAAGCAAGAATCTTCAAACTTTTCTTCTGCCCGCTGACAAAATTCTTTCGAAGACCTGCTCAATTAATGAAACATATTGCTGCCTTGTAGATTTTTGAGGGGTTGCTTTTTGAACAAAATTCCTCATATCACTAAACATCAATATAGTTTCATCAGAGCCTTACTCAACCTGGTTCTTTTAACCGGGTTAAAGTAACAACATACTTTTTTTCTTTGAAAAATAGCAGATAGCTGGGACTTGTTCTTTTGACAAATTTCCTCAAAACCACTATCCAATGCAAAGAAAAATATTTGAAATTCCACTCAATATTTCCACCTGGTATCCAATGACCACAATCAAAAAATCAATAATAAAAATGTACTAGTTGATCAACCATGAGGTGTTTTCAACACCTTCATCGTCACAACAATATTGTACACTTGACTAGAAGCTCCACAACACACACACACACACACACAAAACTTATGTCAAAAACAAAAAAATGTCTTCTGATCCAAAAATCATTTTCGTGTCCAACTAATGTTTTCTTAAAATTAACTTCAGCAGTAGTGAGGACTTGTTATTTAAACATTTTTCCTCACTCTGACTTGTTAACTTAGGACAATTTTCTCAATCTAGTTTTGCCTCATTCTCAAAACATTTTACCTTGTCTACCAATTATTCGCATAGAGCATGGCAACAGAGAGTCCTCAGAGGAGAAACCCCCTTCAAACAAGTGTTTTGGGCCTTTAATCTTCCTTACACTCTAGGGAGGCCGGCCCACATCCAGTTCATGACTCTGGATGTCTCTCTGCTACCCCTTCATATAAAAAATAAACCACAGTATGGTCATTCTTAAATCTTACAATATCATAGATATACTAACTGACTAGACTTGCACTCAAAACCCATACCAAAACCAAATCCGTAATACTCAAATTTCAAAATGATAACCATGTTGTATGACCAAACATGTCAAAATCAACAACTAAAAAATCAACATACCAAGTGACCAAAATATAAAAATCACAATCTTTTAAAATATAATTCTTCACATTAAACAAAATAATAAATATACCAAAATGTCACTTCTGAGCAAATGTTAAGCTTCTTACTTTTTCTATTCTTTTCCCACTGTTTCTAAACCTGCTTGCAGCATTTAAAAACTAACACTTGCATACTCACTGAAGACATTGTTTCATTCTTGATTTCGAGGCTGACTGAAGAGATCATCTCGGGGCTGGAACTGGAGTGGAAACACTAGCAGGAACAAGTTCAGTCTCTGACTCATAGCCAGAACTACCACCAGAACTATTGAGAGCACAGGTTTTTTGGCACTGTTCATCTTGCCGGTTTGGTGGTACAGTTGCTGGCAGGTACTTAGGATGCACACTTGACTTTGCACCACCTACCAGTGGTGGCACATGATGCGCAGGCATAGGTCTCGTCTGCTTACTGCTGGGTTGGCACCCAGCTGACCATCGTCTTCGTCGTCGCCGCTGGCGTTTCGGTGACACTTGGACTGGACGTTCCACACACTGTGGTGTGGTACAGGGCCCCTTGATAGGCCTGCTGCTTTTGACAACCTTCAGGCTATCAACAGCGACCTGTTTGCGTCGTCCCGTCTGCGTTGTCAGTGCCTCCCGTCCCATCACCTTCTTGAAGTGGTGTCGCTTAGTGCGACAGTCCTCCTCCATGTGACCCCTCCTCTGACACCAAAGGCAGTGGGGAGGGTCAGGCTTGGGATCCTGCAGCGTTGTCGCACAGCTGTGGCTGCAATGGGGCGTGGCACACTGCTGCAGCTGGACCTTCAGGCTGGCAATCTCAGCTGTCAGTGTTGCCAGCTGAGCCTGAAGGCAGGTGACAGTGGCTTCCAGCCTCCTGGGTTCCCCCGTTGCAGCTTTACTGCTGCCCACCTGTTGACGGTGGACCCGTCGCTGGTAGGACTGCCTGGCCCGGCAGTCTGCCATACAGTGACCCTGGCGCTGGCACCACCAGCAGGTCAGGTCACGCTGACATGGGCCATGAGGTTTATGGCCTCTCTGCCGTTGACTGGTCTGGCGTGGTGGGGCTGAGCTGGTCTCGCGTGGTGGCGTACGTGGAGATGAGGTGACTGGATCCTGCCGCCCCTGTAGCATATGCTTTGTGACAGCATTCTCTGTCACAAGGGCGGTGATCTGGGCCTCCAGGCGTTGCAAGACACCTGGGTCTGGTGCAGCTGCCTGCTGCGTTGTCATGTCTGGGCCTGGGTCTTCCCTCAGCAAGCACTGGGCCTCTGTAGTCACCTCCTGGAATGTAGCTCCTGGTCTGTGCCTCAGGAAGCATCTCAGGTCCCTCTGCAAGGACCTGGAATGCAGCCCGTTGATGAAGGCGTCACTCAGCACGGCTGGAGACAGGGTGTCAGCCTCAGCAGCGTTGGCCTTGGCCCAGATGACCCTCAGGGCAGTGGCATACTCGCTGGTAGACTCAGCAAGCCCCTGCTGCCTCTCAAAGAAGACTGCGTCAAGAGTGGATGCTTCCCCCTCCAGGCCCGGTGCCGTTCCAGGATGCCAAGGATTTTCTCCGGGCTGTCCACTTCTGCAGGCTCCCTGTAGAGGATCAGCTGCCTCGCCCGCCCTTGCAGTGTGCTAAACAGCCAGGCAGCAGCTGCTCCGTCTGGCATTGGGTGCTGCTCAATCATCACCCTGGCCTCCCGGATGAAGATATCAACGTCTTCATCCCCAGAAAACGTGGGCAGCTCGGGGGCCTGGGGCATCTCCATGTCCTGTAGCGTACATGGGCTGCCCTCATCACTGGGTGTGTAGGCCATGGCTGCAGGGCTTGTCTTTGCAGAATGGTGTTTTCTGTTTTTCCTCCTCTTGCTGTGGGCTGGCATCTTCTGGTGTTCTTCCTGCACTGGACTGAGCCTCCAGTTACCCAGCTACTGACAATGTTCCATTTCCCAAATCCTGCTCGCAGCGCCACTTGTGATGAGCCAGTAGCAAGGATAGAGGACAGGGAAAGTAGAGGAACAATGTACAGCAGCCATGCAAAGGAAGACTCAGGGGAAGACAGCAGCTGGGCGTTGATAGGTCTTTATTTCGTCATCTCTCTGCTCCCTCCTGTGCTCTGCTGGACTGCTACAGGTCTAACCCAGTCTACCGTAGTCTGCACACCTATCTCTCCTAGTCTCCCCTAGTCTCCTTAGCCACCCTAACCATCCCTAAATATATACCCTCCACACGGACTGTAAGGACAGCACCGCCGCAGCAGACGACGATTCGGCCACTTCGAACTTAAAATGGAGTAAATTTGTGTTTCCTTACGTGGCTTCAACAGCGATTATCTCGCTGTCCGCGCAACAAAGCTAAACATATTATACATCAAAATAAACTAGGAAACACAAGCTTTAAAATGCACTAATGCACTTTGCACAACAACTATCTAACTGCGAGCTAAAGGCGATTAAAGCCTCTGAGTAGACACACTTTTAACAGGTTTTCACTAAACTTTCAATAATTAAACACTAAGAGTCCAGCAGAGCCTAATACTTAATGAATATAAAAGGAAGAACATAATCCACAAGTTGTATACATATGCATATTATTAGCTAGCAGTGTCCATGAGATGAGATATTAATAATTAAATAGCGATGCGAAAACACAATTCCCGATCTACTGCGTGCCCATCAATCTTGCAGCCTTGCTTACGAAGTAGTTCGTAAGATCGAAAAAATGAACAACCTCCAATAATACAAATTATCTATATTAACATAATCTAACCTAATGTTCATTCATATATAAACCCAAAATATACCATAGATCGATAATTAAATATCTGCATTTTATCAAATTCACTTCGACAAAATTCAAATTCGTTAGAACAAAGAACCAGCGCTATTAGGCTAAGCGTTAGGCTAATCATCGTGTTCAAACCGTCATATGCCTTACAATCTATTACAACCTAAATTAAGTTATATTTCATTTACCTAAATAAAGTTTATTACACACGATTCTCAATCGCACACTACAATATATAAAATATTTCTTTACTTATGAATTAGAACTGCTTTTGCCAATCGCGATTTCAATGTTCTTATACTGATATGATGTAATAAGTGAAAATACTAATTTATGATGAAAATAAAGAATCTTCACTGTGGTCGAGTTAAATCGAGTCAAGATCAGTCCTTCAACAATCATATCCATGAATATGAATAGATAATATGATTTATTAAAGTTGTTATTTAAGATTTTCTTTCCTAGGTCAGGCTGATCCTTTGTGTTCAAAATGCAAAGTAGAGTTCTCTCTCTTGATCCAAAAATCATAACAATAAAATATATCTCATCTCATCCCACTAACAATAAAATCATAAGAACAAAATGGAATACAAAATAACTAATTAATTACATATAAATCATACAAAATCATAAAAATTCAATAATCAACTTCATATAAAAATACAAATATATCGTACCCATATCAAACTACGATACTTTATAAAATGAACAGAAGATCTTATTTGTTCTGACCACACCAAATATCTGTTTAACTGTTTCTATCCTAAACTAAATGCCCAACAAGCTCTCACACATAGAGCTACACAAAACCACCTGGTTACATCTCTATATATATATATATATATATATATATATATATGGCTAAAGAAAGGCAATAGGCCCCTAGTGTCTATGCATATGCACCAAATGTTTTACAGGAATAAAAAACTTAACAGGTTACTTCCCTTGTCATACAGGCTTGCAGGCCAGTCACAAAGCTCTGAACTTTCTTTTTAAGCAAAGAATCTGGGACATTTTGTAACATTACCATTTCACACACATAAGCCAGTGGTTCTTTGCGATATTATACTACGACTACTACTACTACTACTACTACTGCATGGAACTTCTATAGCGCTATATCTTGTAAAAATAAATCAAAGCGCTTGCATTCGACCTATACATCACACAAGCAATCAGTAACAATCTATGGTCCTAGCAAATTCGAACATACTCACACACGCAAGCGCGCACACACACACACACACACACACACGCGCACGCGCGCCCCCCCCCCCCCCCCCCTCACACGCACACAAAGGCTATACACTTTGGCAGGTAGATGTCGAAGGCGGGGACAAACAAGAGATGGAAACAGAAGGAAAAAATCTTATCACATCATATGATAGTTTTACTAACTGGAAATACATCGTCTAGGTCATTATCAACGAATTTTCATGAACTTTCAGAACAGCACAATATTTATATGATATATTACACATCCAATAAAGAATACGGGAAGTCGAGAAAATATATTGTAATACAAGTACACAGATGTGTTGCTGTTCAGTCACATCAAATATGCAATCTCACTCAAGTCAAACAGGAGTGCACAAATCTGCCATAAAACAGTAGTCATACACAAAATCATACTGGAACAATGATGATCTAAATGGAATGATTTCTGTTTTATGTGAATAAACATGCACCAATTTTACAAGGTGGTACTTATGAAGATCATATATAAAAACCAGAAAATAATTTGAAAGATGATTTTGTTAACATTTCCCACAGCTGACAACGTTTGCAAAATGTATGTGTCAGATGTTCAAAATACACTGCTAGATCTGCATAAGCCTGAAGATCTTAAGCTGGTTTCTGATAACATTTGCTATGAGGATTACACTGTAGAGATAGTCAGTGTGTACCCTTAGTTTTTTTGAGAGACAATGATCCCCCCTCCCCCTCATCCAAAATGTACTGTCACACTATCAAATATTATAAACATTACTGGCAAAATGTCAGTAACTCAGTGATTTATATATTAATTTAGAATACAATATTTATGGAGTAACAATGCTCTCCCCATCAAGAATATATTGTCACACTTTCAATGTGTATTAACACTAATAACCAAATGACAGTAACTCATTAATTTGTGGTAAATAGTAATTTGAATATACTATTTGATGGAGTAACAATGCCCCTTGCCCAATCAAATGTATTGTCACACTATCAAAGTTTATAAATACTACCAGCAAAAGTCAGTAACTCCGTTAAGATTTTATATACAATTTCCTATGTACTCTCCTCCTTACAAAAATGTATGGGAACAATATCAATGTGATCTAAACATTTTAAACAACAACTGCCGACTCCACTCCCTGAAAATCCTTCAGATGACACTATGAACCGAATTTCTGCGTGCAAACATACGCAGAACATCTTGGGAACATGTTAACAACAACAACCACAACAAAAATAATAATAAAATAATAATAATAATAATAATAATAATAATAATAATAATAATACTAATAATACTAATAATACTAATACTAATAATAATACTAATAGCAATAATAATAATAATAACGATAATAATAATAATAATAATAATAATAATAATAATAATGATAATAATAATAATAATAATAATAATAATAATAATAATAATAAATAAAAAATACTACTTCTACTACTACTACTACTACTACTACTACTACTACTACTACTACTACTACTACTAATGACAACGACAACAACAACAACAAAAACGATAATAATAATAATAATATAATAATAATAATAATAATAATAATAATAATAATAATAATAATAATAATATTAATAATAATAATACATAATTAATGGAATCTGTATACCACTATATCTTGCAAAACTAATCAAAACCTTTCAAAACAGTAGGCTATTTGTGCTGGTGGGATCAGATGGCAAAATTTACAAAGCTGCACGTACATGGGTACTATATTAAAAAGGCAAATGATAATCAATTCGATTATTCTCAAAATAATATGATAAAGAACAGTGAAAAAAAAAATCAGCAAAATAGCTGGTAGCTGTTCTTTTAGCTGCAGATCGGTGATTTTATTATGTATTCTCAATATATTATTTGCATAATTATATCACATTTTGCACCTCTTTAAGTCACACAGACTTCAAAGCGTGAAATCCAGGCTGCTCTCCCGAGGAGAGCGCTTCACCACACGAGCAGCGCCATCCATTATATTTTTCTCTTTTTTCCTGTCTGCAACTGTATTTGTTTCCTATCAGAGTGGCTTTTTTCTACAGAATTTTCTAGGGACAACCCTCTTGTTGCCGTGGATTCTTTTACGTGCGCTAAATAATTATGTGTAACACACGGGGCCTCGGTTAATCGGTTCAAGTTTTGGGCCCAAACGTGATTCAAACCACCGCACACTTTGACTCGGACTTTTCACGTTCTAGACAGGCTCGTTACCTCTAGACAAATCAAAATAATCATTGATTCTTACTCCATATTTTGCTTCTGAATGAGTGCCTTTTTATAACATTACCTTAATATTGTATCTCTGTCGTATTCCTTACCTGTTGTTGTTGTTCTTTCTCCCCTTTATCAAAATCTTGTTTTATGGGACTTATTTGATGTTAGATGGTGGTAGATTGATGCTTTCAGTCATTTAACCTCATCATATTTTCATGTTTACTCTTAATTATTGCGCCTTTTCTTTGTTTTGTTTTGTTTTTGTTTTTTCTTTGTTTTTCTTGCTTTCTTTATTCAACTCAAAATCATCATTGATTCTTACTTCTCATTTTCGTTTCTGAATCAGTGACTTTATAACATTACCTTAATATTGTATCTCTGTGTTAATTCTTGCCTGTTGTTTGATACTTGGTATGGTTCCTTATTTTTGGTATTTGGATCATTATAATTGTTGATTTTATTTATATTTTTATTGGCAGTATCTCCCCCCCCCCTCCAATAAGGATATTAGTTTTAAAAAATTTCCCCCTTTTATCCAAATGTATGATTTATGTCACATGTATAATTTTTGACAGATGGTGGTGGATTGATGTTTTCAGTTGTTTATTCTCTTCTCTTGTTTGCTCTTTACCTATTAA
This sequence comes from Stramonita haemastoma, assembly GCA_030674155.1. Taxonomy (NCBI): domain Eukaryota; kingdom Metazoa; phylum Mollusca; class Gastropoda; order Neogastropoda; family Muricidae; genus Stramonita; species Stramonita haemastoma. The sequence continues at coordinate 8,354,336 of CM060336.1, forward strand.
CACTTTTCTATTCTTTCATTATCAAAATCTTATTGTGACTTCTGATTTTTGTCTTCTGATCGAGTGCATTTTTATTA
>CM060336.1:8359412-8379412 GCA_030674155.1 Stramonita haemastoma
TCTGCAGTGTCCCCAGTCCTGTTGTCCTGTCAGGGACAGTAGTCAGTCAGCACTGCTTGACACTGTCTGCTTCCTTCACTGAGCGGGGCGGGGAGTGGGCAGGTGAAGGGAAGGGGAGGGGGTAGTGCCTGTGTTGCATGTGTGCTGGTAGAGTCAGTGTGTAGACAAGGATACGTTGTATGTACGTAGTGGCATTATGAAGGTTGGGACAGTCTAGTGGTCTACTGCAGTGTATGTACATAGTGGCACTATCAGAAGTGGGACAGTCTAGTGGTCTACTGCAGTGTATGTACATAGTGGCACTATCAGAAGTGGGACAGTCTAGTGGTCTACTGCAGTGTATGTACATAGTGGCACTATCAGAAGTGGGACAGTCTAGTGGTCTACTGCAGTGTATGTACATAGTGGCACTATCAGAAGTGGGACAGTCTAGTGGTCTACTGCCAGAGAATAGTAATGGTCATGGAGAGTGTGTGTGGGATACAGACAGTGAGGTGTCTGATTTCTTTACATCATTACACGGTGATACTGTCAGATGTTCATTGGGATATGAACAGTGAGGTGTCTGTTTTCTTTACATCATTACACAGTGATACTGTCAGATGTTCATTGGGATATGAACAGTGAGGTGTCTGTTTTCTTTACATCATTACACGGTGATACTGTCAGATGTTCATTGGGATATGAACAGTGAGGTGTCTGTTTTCTTTACATCATTACACAGTGGTACTGTAAGCAGCAAGAAGAAGAAGAAGAAGAAGAAGAAGAAGAAGAAGAAGAAGAAGAAGAAGAAGAAGAAGAAGAAGAAGAAGATAGAAGAAGAAACGAGCAGGATGAGGGAGAGCTGGAAATGAACATCATCATCAGCAGCAGCAGCAGCAACAGCATCATCATCATCATCATCATCATCATCATCATCATCATCATCATCATCATCATCATCATCATCATCATCACCTTTAAACAAAACAGACTATACTCTGTCTGGAAAATTTACCACCAGTCACCGAGCCTGTCGCCATGTTGATATCAGAACGACCGCTACATAGAAGAACATTATACACATGCTCTCGATCTCTTCTCCTTTCTCCTACCAGCATAAACACCCTTCTTCATTGGTGCCCCCACAGCCCGCGGGACTACAGGATAGGTGAAGGTGATGTGAAGGACAAAGAAGCAGCCTCAGCATCACCACTAACACAACAAACAATATCACTCCAGCCATAATCACTAACATAACCACCAATACCACTCCAGCCATAATCACTAACATAACCACCAATATCACTGCAGACATAATCACTAACATAACCACCAATATCACTGCAGACATAATCACTAATGTAACCACCAATATCACTACAGCCATAATCACTAACATAACCATCAATACCACTGCAGACATAATCACTAACATAACCACCAATACCACTGCAGACATAATCACTAACATAACCACCAATACCACTGCAGACATAATCACTAATGTAACCACCAATATCACTCCAGCCATAATCACTAACATAACCACCAATACCACTGCAGACATAATCACTAATGTAACCACCAATATCACTCCAGCCATAATCACTAACATAACCACCAATATCACTGCAGCCATAATCACCAACATAACCACCGATATCACTTCAGCCCTAATCACTAAAAATCAACCATCCAGCAGATAGAAAGCGTCTGCATCACTAGCAAGCAATACAGCAACAGAAGCAACAGCGGCAGTAACTGCAATACCAACCACACACCACCATCATCACCATCATCACCATTATCATCACCACCACCAAGCACATCAACAACAGCACGTGCTGCAAACAGCACAGATGTATACCTGTGAGCTGACGACGAATTTCTGAAGCGTGATGGAGGACTCTGGTTCTGGTGTGTTGTCCACCTCTGGCTGACCAGGGAATGCTGCATGGAGACAGTGAACAGAGGGTCATGTGTTGTAAGCTGAGTGCTGCATGAACATGGGTGAATGAATGAATCAATCAATCAATCAATGATTTAATCAATCAAGTAATCTATCAATGATTAAATCAATCGATTAATCAGTCAATGATTGGGTCTCTCCAAAACCAGTAAAAATCCATGATGAAAAATACAATGGCATTTTAAGAAACTACTTAAGTAATTTGATTTGAACATTCATGGTTTTTGCTTTGCTTGACTTCTTTTAAAGAGTATTTTTCAGGAGAGAGAAAGACTTATCAGTTAAGCTGACAGAAATGATATCAGTGAAGAAAACCATCCTATAAACAGTCAGAAGGTATTCTGTAGAGGATGAATACCTTATGATGTTTTAGGTTTAGAAGCAAGTCTACTTTTTCACAACATATCCACTTCTCTTTAAAGACATAAGCAATAAATTATGATAACCATGCTTGCAATTTGTACTATTTTCTTTTACACATATGGAATGGCCCAGGTCGAAATCTCTGCTAGTTATTGATGCACGCTAAGTTCCAAGTTTTGCATTGAATGTTGTTATGCTTTGTAATGTTGTGTTGAGATTGTCTTCAGCCATGACCACCTCTTGGCATAACAGCCTGTACTCTCCATCAGAGGACCACAAGCCACTGAAGCCAGAGTCTGGCTGTGTCTGATGTGCGGGAATGGAAAACAGCCATACAGGCAAACTTCTCGTCCTGTGTGCTGGTACTGTCTCACACTGATTCCAAGGTCAAGAGAACTTAGCATGGTGCATGTTCTGGGAGATCTCCAAGATGTTAAGCTGGGGAACTCTCAAAAACAACTGCAACAGTAATATTTATGACAACAGTAACAACAACAAAAACATAAAATATGAAATAGTCCCAGAATCATTCTACTTCAGCAGAAGATGACAGCGGTGATTATTTACCTTCTGTGAAAGGAGCTGCAGACAGGGGACTGTGAAGGTGAAGGCCGTGTGCAGTCAGGTCATGTGACGTGTCATGGACAGTTTGTGTGGGGGAGGATTGAGGCCTTTCTTTGTGTCTTCCTTGGTGTGATGGGGGTCATCTGTGTCACTGCCTTCTGCTTCTGTCTGTTGGTGTCTCTGTGTAGTCTGTGTATCGGCAGTGTCTGCTTGGCAGCTCTCTTCTATGTATTCCCTTGAGAGAGGAAGGGTTCGGCTGTTTTCCATATCCGTGTCTTCTCTCTGCTGTGAGCTTCCTGTTACCAGGCCTCTGTTCTGTCTTCCCTCTGTAGTCACTCTGGTTTCCACTGTCTGTTGCTGTCTGTGCTCCAGTTGCCGGACCTGTGTCTGTGTCTGTGCATCTTCCATCTGTACAGCTGTGTTCTCTGTTGTCTGTGCATCTTCCGTCTGTACTGCTGTGTTCTCTGTTGTCTGTACATCTTCCGTCTGTACTGCTGTGTCCTCTGTTGTCTGTGCGTCTTCCATCTGTACTGCTGTGTTCTCTGTTGTCTGTGCCTCTTCCATCTGTACTGCTGTGTCCTCGGTTGTCTGTGCATCTTTCATCTGTACTGCTGTGTTCTCTGTTGTCTGTGCGTCTTCCATATGTACTGCTGTGTTCTCTGTTGTCTGTGCATCTTCCATCTGTACTGCTGTGTCCTCTGTTGTCTGTGTCTGTGCATCTTCCATCTGTACTGTTGTGTTCTCTGTTGTCTGTGCATCTTCCATCTGTACTGCTGTGTTCTCTGTTGTCTGTGCGTCTTCCATCTGTGCTGCTGTGTCCTCTGTTGTATGCACTCCCTTGTTTTGGTTACCGCTGGTACATGTCTGTGTCATTTCTTCTGTTCTGATATTGCTGTTGTCTGTCTGGACTTCTTTCACTTCTTGTTTCATTTCTGTCTGGACTTCTTTCACTTCTTGCCTCATTTCTGTTTGGACTTCTTTCACTTCTTGCCTCATTTCTGTTTGGACTTCTTTCACTTCTTGTTTCATTTCAGTTAGGACTTTTACCACAATGTTCTTGCAAAGCTCGGAGGATGAGTCTGTCATGGACCTGATCAAAAATGCAAGTACATCTCCGACAGTATGGGCCATGTTTGATGTTACGTCAAAAATGACAATTTTGTCTGGTTCAACTTCCAGCACAGGTGCATTTTTGCCTGCATTTGACCTTTGGAGGTCATCACAGAATTGTTTCCAGGAGTCTGACAGTAAACTTGGAACCTGTCTGCTGCCAAGCCTGATCTCAGATGTCTGGAAACAAGACTCAAGACATTGTTGAAAAGTGTCCATAGTTGATATTTGATCAGACTCTGAAATAACTACCATAAAAGTCGTTTTGATAGCTGTCTTTTTTCCTCTCTGTTTTTGGTTGAAAGACCTGAGTTCCCAGCTACAAGACACGCCCTTGCTGTCGAGTGTCTGCTGGAACCAGTGCTGTGCCTCAGTCTTCTCCATCATCATGGCATGTGTGTCCATCAGGTGGATGATGTATTTAGACGGATTGCTAATATCATTCAAAATGTCTTCTGCTGCTATCTCTACATTATTATATCTCCCAGTTATGTCCAGTGTCGCCTCGTTTGCATCGTAAGTGAACTGTAGCTGTGGGTATGTTGTTTTCATCCTCCTGAGGTATGTGTCTTTACTGATGATGGCCTTAGACAGTTTAGTGCGAGGTTTAATGTGTGCATCAGTATGGCAGTCATCTGGGTCAGCTGATGACAGATCATGTCCAGGTCTTCTGCTGCACTGGGCAAGGCATCTGTCTGTGACTGGCAGTGGAGTTGTTGGCAAGATACCCTGAAAGGAATGGAGAAATCTGACTAGTGCCTGCAGGATTTTCCACATCCATACCCATGAACCAGCTGTAGATGTCACAACTATGTGACCAGTCTCCACAAAACACACACAGGCAGCAGTAGATCTACCAGACCTTATTCTCTCCAGGAAACGTTTTCGCCATAGTTTGTTACGGGCGATCCTGGTGATGACGTCATGACCCACGTTGATAGCGACGTGTTTCTCCCTGACAGTGACCTTACAGCCGTAAACATCAGGAAAAACGACATCCACCCGGACATGGGGATTATTTATTTTGTACATTGACCGAAGTTTTCTGTGCATAGTCACCAGGTGATCTGGACACAGAAAGGAATGTAAACAAAATTGTAATCCACCAACAGTATGTTCATCAGATCAGTAGAGTCACTAACACACACACACACACACACACACACACACACACACACACACACACACACACACACACACACACACACACATACACGCAAAACACACAACATACACGCACACACACACACACACACACACACACACACACACACACACACACACACACACACACACACAGAAAGACAGAGACACAGAGTGGCATATTTACACAGAGAGAGAATGAATGAATAAATGAATGAATGAATGAATAATCTTTATTTTTCAAGGGTAACAGAGTAAGCATTTACATACTTTTTTCATCCGGCCCTTGCCCTGATTAGGGAATAGAGGGGGGAAAAAAATACAAAAGCAAAAAAAAAAAAAAAAGAGAGAGAGAGAGAGACCCTACCAAAACAGGAGAAAAGCCAAAAAGCAAAGATAAAAGAAAGCAACAACAAGGAAAGACAAAATTACCATCACCAAGAATAAGAGAGAGATAGATAGATAGAGAGAGAGAGAGAGAGAGAGAGAGAGAGAGAGAGAGAGAGAGAGAGAGAGAGAGAGAGAGAGAGAGAGACGAGAACAGACAGACAGACAGACAGACAGAGAGAGAGAGAGAGAGAGAGAGAGAGAGAGAGAGAGAGAGAGAGAGAGAGAGAGAGAGAGAGAGAGAGAGAGAGAGAGAGAGAGAGAGAGAGAGAGAGAGACAGACAGACAGACAGACAGAGAGAGAGAGGAGAGAGAGAGAGAGAGAGAGAGAGAGAGAGAGAGAGAGAGAGAGAGAGAGAGAGAGAGAGAGAGAGAGAGAGAGAGAGAGAGAGAGAGAGTTATATACTTCTCCATACCAAAATCGATCTTATAGTTTTTATACTAAAGGCATCTACTATTATCCGACATCTCAATTCTCCATTTGTTAACAAAATATTCTGTTAAGAAGGCTTTCATATGTGAACTTGTAGAATTAATACTTGATATATTGTCTCTCCCACAGACAGTCAAATCCGCTTTGTACTAATATATGTTTTACCTTATTTAGCCATGATGATTGAATCAAAGATTTGTCATGCAAAACTTTTCAGACTGGAAGTGAAGCAGCTACATCCAGAAACGAACCATTTAAACAGAAACCAAAACAAACAAGAGACATCTGCCCGTTTCTCCATATACTAAGGATGTTGACGTTATACGCCAACTACGCCAAAGTCAGTCATTCCGATGAGACTATGAACCGATGCCCCGTGTGCGAACGCACACAGAACATCTTGCGCACACGTTAAAAACCCGTTCCGCCTTTCGGAAGAGCAGAAGGAGCGGATAACAAAATAAAAATAATAACAGCATACACACAGGTGTCCTGTTTAGTCACCAACCCTGAGGAAAACTCGGGGAGTAGGAGTCCCCAGGGCGGTTTGTGGCTGTAGGCTATATGGCAACGTTATGGCGGCTCCTGCGACGGCAATGGAACCATTGGTATCGGCGATTGCCTTCCCAATGGACCATTCCAGTCAGGTTAAGGGGGGGGGGGGGGGGGGGGGGGGTCTGCTGCATGGGTAACAGCTTGCCCTCTATACTTACTTACCCAGGCTTTGCGCTCTAGAGCCCAGTGCGCACCTCCATAGTCTTCCAACACTGACGGATGCCTACTACCGTAACTTAAGATTTTTTTGTTTACTGAAACACCAGTTCTTGTTAGTTTTTCATATCCCCAAATTTCATATCAATACAGCAAAACAGAAACAACGATTTTATCGAATAAATCAGGTGTCACATGTGTAGGTAGTTCTTTTTGCCGCGCAGTCCTATCAAACTAGACAAGCCTTTAGTAGCTTTAGCATAAGCATTTTTCCTGTATTTTGCAAAACTGCCACTCTTACTTCAAGTAATTCCTAAATATTTCAAACTGTTAACAACTTACAACGCTTTTCCACCATACGTAAACATGTTACGAGATATATTACCGCCGAATATCATGGATTTTGTTTTCACTGGATCACAACAAGTTTCCACTGAAAACATTAAGCATATAAATTGTATCAAGTATCTTGTAACCCCTTTTGTGTTTTGGAGAATAAAATGGTATCATCAGCATATAGCAAAATTAAAAGTTTAACATAACTGGTTAACATTTTCCCATGACATGAAAATTGAATATTCAATGGCAAACTATTTCTATTTATCAAATATTATTCTAAATCATTCAGAAATAGAGAAAACAAAACAGGAAAAAGACTACCCCCTTGACGAATGCCAGTAAAGCTTTTGAAATAGTCTAAACGGGTTCCATCTTTAACAAAAACACAAGATTTTACATCTTCATTCATATTCATTATGACTTTCAATACTTTTCTGTTCACATTTTGTTTCGCCAGTTTTTACCATAAAGCACTACGCCATACAGAATCAAAAACCTTCTGATAATTAAAAAAAAAAGCACAGTATAACGGGATCTTTAAAAAAGTAAAGGTGTGTGTCTTCAATTTTACGTCTGTTCACTTAATGTGATATTAGACGGGGAGAGGGGGGGGGGGGGGGGGGAGTGGAGGGGGTTGATGAGATGGAAGATGTAGCAAGATACTAATTCCAAACAATACAAAAAATAAAAAATAAAACAAGGCAAAGAAACACAAAAAGAACAACCCTCAGAACAACAATAGCAACAAAACTATGCTAACAGCAGAACCTGAACATTTGGAATCATTCTGATTTCAAATCTGTTGCAGACGCATTGTCAAATTTTACAAAAATGAAGCTACTGGGGATCGCATCAGGGATAATGCTATCTCACACAATAGCCTTGGATTCGTAAGAACCTCGTGTAGGGACTTATTTTGAAATGATGGTAGGAACTTTTTTAAACCTGAACAGTGATACAAAACATGAATATTTGAAAGTTTTTCACCGCATATACATTGTATATTTTTTGCAAATTTTGCTCGAAAAGCATTTAGTTTCAATCTGTAGATTAGAGTAACAGTTTTTCTGGTACAAGATTTTTGATAACCGTACTGAGTACAAAGAATGTTCTCAAAATCTAGATATGAACAATTATACAGGGGATATCCAGCCTCTTCCTGTTTCTTTTTAACATGTTTCCAGCAAACATTTTGAAGCAGTGCATAACCCTCACGAATAGAAAGCGGAACATGTACAACAGTAGAACAGGAAGAATGATTTGCTGCTGATTTGGCTACTTTGTCAACCTTTTCATTACCATAAATACCACAGTGAGATGGAACCCAGCAGAAAGTAACATTAGATCCTCTCAGAATTAAAAAGTGTACTAAATGATTGATTTCAGTTATAAGATCCTGTCTAGCATTAGATTCTGAGTTACAAAGTGACTGTAAAACAGATCTCGAGTCAACACAGAACAAAACCTGCAAAATAGTTTTAGGGAAATCAAGCAGGAAGTACAAAGCCATTAAAATAGCTGTAAGTTCAGCTGTAAAAATGGAATGATGTTTGCTGATATAAAAGGATTTTTCAACCTTTAAAGTAGGAATAAAGAAAGCAGCCCCTGCTTCCTTATTTTCAAGAAGAGATCCATCAGTGTAAACTTTAACATGAGAAGGGTATGTGTTTTCTAGATGCACCTTTACATATGAACCAAGGATAAGCTCATTGTCCTCTTTTTTTAAAGATGAATAATTGATATCAAAATTTGCCCTCTGAAGTTCCCAATTTGGACACGGTGATAAAGGAGGTGTAGAATTTTGCCATTCTTTAATATTGATTTTTGACTCTTTGAGAAGACCGGCAGTGTAAGTACCAATTGTAGCAAGAGAAGAAATATTTTTAGCTCTTTTGGGGAAATCTGAGTCAGATCTGATTGTAGTTTCCAATGCAATATTGTTTTCAATAGTTGAACTTCTCAAAATATACTTTGAAACGGCTAGATTACGATATTCATCTAAAGGCAGTACTTTTAGTTCTCTGTATGTTCCTAAAGACGACGTATGAAATGGAACTCCCAAAGCAATACGGAAGGCTTTACAATCCAAACTTTGAATTTTGTTCAATAGATATTTAGGGGCACTGAAAAATAATTCTTGACCATATGTTAGTTTGGAACGAACCAGAGATAATGCTAAAAGTTTTAAAACTAATGAATTTTGTGCCCATACTTGTCTACTGATTGCCTTTAAAATATTCAGACTTCTTCTGGCTTTGTTCAAGGTATATTCAATATGACAATACCATGTTAACTTTGAAGTAAGTGTAATACCTAGAAACTTTATCATAGGCTTGTAATCTAGAACTTTATCACCGATCTTAAAGACAGGAAGGTTAGGAGGATCAGCACCACTGTTAAAAAGCATCATTTGTGTCTTTTCTGTAGAAAGACTTAAGCCGTTATCATTTGTGTCTTTTCTGTAGAAAGACTTAAGCCGTTATCTACCATATAATAATAATGATAATACATGGAATTTGTATAGCGCTATCTCTTGTAAAGACAAATCAAAGCGCTTGCATTTGACCTACAGAGCCACAGATCATGCTGCCACCAGGCGCAAAGATCAACGACGAACAACGATGATCAACTGTTGTTGTCTTGTTGCTGCTGTACACTTTAGAGCGCAAAGCCTGGGCAAGTATGTATGGAGGGCAAGCTGTTACCCATGCAGCAGACCCCCCTTCTCCACGGCACTGGAATGATCCATTGGAAGGGCATTGACCGATACGAATGGTTCCAGTACCGTCGCAGGAGCCACCAGAACGTTGCCATATACCTACAGCCCCGAGCCGCTCTGGGACTCCAACTCCCCGGTTTTTCCTCAGGGATGGTGTCTAAACACGACACCTGTGTGCATGCTGGTTTGTTATAATTTTGTCATCCGCTCCTACCGGCACACGATGGCCTACTCTTCCGAAAGGTGGAACGGGGTTTTAACGTGTGCGCAAGATGTTCTGCGTGCATTTGCACACGGGGCCTCGGTTTCGAGTCTCATCCGAATGACTTTGACAATCAGTTCGATTTTTTCGTCAAACTGGGAAGAAAGGGCGAGGCTGGGTACGAACCCAGAAACTCACGATTTACATATTGGCAGGCGAACGTCTTAACCATTCTGCCACCGTCCGTCCGTCCTATTAATCCTATCCAATTCAAGCTGATATAATTTTCTAACATAGTTTAACTGTCTTTTTGGTGTTATCTTTTTCATTGTTACTCTTTTCCACATACAAACGTCATCAGCATACTGAACAAGAACAACATTGTCCGATACAGACTTTGAGAGGTCATAAAGTAAAATATTAAATAAATAGGGTGCAATCACTGAACCTTGTGGTATACCCATTTGTAAAATTCTACTTGAGGAATAAGAATTTCCAACTTTTGCCTGGATGCTTCTTCCAGTAAGAAAATTTTTCAGATAGTAATAAATAAAACCTGACAATCCAATACATTTTAGTTTATATAATAGTCTAGCATGCCAAACCTTGTCATACGCTTTGTTAATATCAAAGAAAGTGGCAAGTATATTTTTTCTGCGAGCAAATTGATGTTTAATTTGAGTAGTCAGCTTTACTAGGTGGTCCATAGTTGATCTTCCTTTTCTAAATCCTGCTTGATTTACTGGGAGGATTTTATTTTTATCACAGTAATACACCAGCCTGTTCAAAATAAGTTTTTCCATTAGTTTCCCAACATGTGATGTAAGTGCCACAGGTCTATAACTACTTGTATCACTTTTTGATTTACCTTGTTTAAGTATGGGAACGATGATAGACTGCTTCCATATTAGAGGTAGTTTACCTTCTATCCAGCACTGTTGGAATAATCTATGTAGTAAAATAACCCAGTTTTTTGGTAAATGTTTCAACATTTGATTGGAAATTGCATCTACTCCTACTGAGGTTTTCTTATTGCTAAGAGATCTAATGACATCCTCAAGTTCTGGCACTGTAATCGGCGCGTTTATAAATGATGTATTATCAGGAAAAGGATCTTTATACATATCTTTTGGTATTTCTTCATTTCTAAAAGCAATTTCTGACTGTGAAAGACTTGTATTGCTCATGGTATTCGCAAACATATCAACAAAAGCTTCAGCCTTGTCAGAGTTAGATGGGAACTCTTTATCTTTAATTATGATTGGACAAGATGGTTGCTGTATACCATTTTTCATTTCCTTAAACTTTTTCCATACTTTCTGCAGATCCTTATGTGAAAAAACCTCCTGCTTACAAAAGTTGGACCAGAATTCAAGTTTAACTTGTTCAATAACTTTATCACATGCTTTATTAGCTAGTTTCAACAATCTATGATTATCTTGTGATTTATTTTTTAAGTAAGTTTTGAATGCTATTTTTTTCTTTATAACAGCATTTTCACAGGCTTCATTCCACCATATGTTCCCTGCATGTATATCAGACTTCACAGATGAACATTTAGGAATAGAACAATCTGCAGCTCTTAAAACTATTTTTGTAAATCTGTCATAAAACGTATCTATGTCATCAGATTGTATACTGCTGGTGTCATATACTTTTAGAAAAGATTGAAACAGGTCCCATTTTGCTTTATTGTAGTTATATTTTGGAATTATATCTTTGACTTTTTCATTATGTGCTGGCCTCCCATATAACGTAATGATAATAGGTAAGTGATCACTACCTAGAGAATCACTGTAGGTTTCCCATGTACAATATGGAGCTAAAAGAGTAGAAATAAGGGAGAGATCTATAGCACTAGCTCTTTGACTTGCGATATCTGGAATCCTCGTAACATTTCCGTCATTAAGGAGGTATAAAGAGGAATCAATATATTCTCCAGAAATCGCTTACTAGTGATAGAATACAAGTTATCCTTCTCCCAAAAAGGAGAATGAGCATTGAAATCACCAGCTATTATCCATTTTTCTTTTGATAGATTTATAGATCTCACCCAATCTGTGTTATCTTCATGTGGACCTTTTGGCAGATAAACAGAAACAATATTTACGATGTGATCATCACTTAGTTTTACTCGAACTGCACATGAATGTATGTTCTGAGTATTGTCTGAAACAGGAGAGGGGCATGGGCTATACTTCAATGTTTCATGTACATAAATGGCTGTCTTTATTTTATTATTAGTGCCTGCTCCTTCGTGAATAGGAGGATAATGAAAAGAAGGCAGCTTTGGTAAGTTACTTTCATCTACATTCAGGGACTGAAAAATAAGTATCTCATACTTCACTGAGGCAAGATGTTGAAGAAGATACGAATGATTTGTGTTGATAGACCTACAGTTCCACTGCATTATTCTGACAAGATGCGTTCTGCACATAATGGACTGTCTTTAAAAACTAAAGTATGCACAACAATTAGTCATATATTATCAGAGAAAATACTAAACACCCCCTAAGCAAACACAAAAATCCCACAAAAAAACCTATACAAGAGTCAAACAGCAACTCAAAACTGAGATGAAGAGCTTAGTCTAAAGGAAAAGAATTAGCAACAAACCAACCAAACAAAAAACTACATAAACTTATGTGATATTAAACCACAAGTTTAGAGCCTTAAGCAATAATAGATCTAATACAATATAATGACTTGACTAATGGCGGTAAAAATGTTAAAACATATAACTATTATAGCCCAAATGCTAAGTTACTGCAATGTTCATTTTGTATGGTATTAATTCAGAACCAGTCACCCAACACATCGAATCTGTTGTGCCAGAATCCTACATGGTCACCAGCAGCGTAGCCAGGAAAATGTCGCATGGGGTAGAGCTCAGGTAAGTGCCGTGGGGGACGTCTCGTGGTCTTCTTGGGTGTCTTCCAGAACAGTCCCCTCACGTGCCTCCCAAGGTTCCTCGCCAAAACGCTGGCCCCTCTCTGTGTTGGGTGTAGCCCATCTCGCAGAGACCTGTAGCTAGTGTCCAAGTTGGAGTGACTTACAAACGAAATATTATCAACATCAAAGAGATTAGATGATGTCAAGGCATTGAAAACATCTCTTTTTATGTCTAATTCAGGGTCTTTCAATGGCGCAATTTTGCTTACCACGATCTTCATTGTGGGGTGTTTTGTTGCAAAATTCTTGATGTTTTTTGTGAACTGTTTACTAACTCCTGCCGGATCTGACTTTTTTATGTCATTGACCCCGCAGTGAACTATCACAGCGTCCATAGGCCTATCAGCAGTGGAGAGTGCTTTTTCCAAGACTTGGCCTATCTCTTCTACTTTGAACGCTTTGTAGGACTTAGCCTTAAAGCCATAGGAAAGTCCAAGTCTTTTGTCCTGCACCTTGTTCATGACAGAGTCGTGAACAATGGCGACATGTGGGAGATCTGGTTGGGAGGTCTGTTCTAGATCTGTAGCACTAGCAGTCTGTGGAGTTGACTTTTGTTTGACGTCATATACATTATACACGTCACTGGTCTTGCATGGTTCTATTTTTCCCTTTCTTTTTTCTTTTACTATGTTTTTGTCTGTGCCTTTTGATTTCACAATGTCAGCTTTTGCTAGAGCAGATTGTGGTTTAGAAATATTTTCCTTGACATTTGGTCTTGATTTCGTAACACTAGCATAGGTAGGAGTAATTGGATCTTGTGTTTTGTCTGTCTGAGTTTCAGCGTTCTTCACAGTAACAGACTTTGATCTGCATCCCATAATCATGTTGCTTTGAAGTTGCACAGTTTTTTCTAGTTTTAAAATACGCTCACACAGCGTAGAAACAATATTTTTCAAGTCCATCAGACTTACGGTTTCCGTTGAAGTTGCTTCTGAGTTGGTGGCTTGCACACCGATGCTGTCGACAGTCACGGGGCTGTCTTGTCCTCTGGTCGATCCCGGACTGGTTGACCCTTCTTCTCCACTGGTCGACTCGGCAGGGCTGGTTGACGTACTGCTGGCGCTGCTCTCATGTTTCTTGCTCTTTGTCGTCTCTTTTCTTGGGGTAGTTGAGGAGCGACCTCCCATACTTTTTGAACGCGTAGATTTCGTCATTTTTCTTAAAATTTTGCAGATAACTCAGCGGGCGTTAAGATTAGCTACTAGCTGTTTCCGCCATCTTGGATCTCCTAAAAAGTAAAGGTGTCCCCTAACCTATGTATTCGTAAGGGAGCGAGGCGTCAGAGATGTTTTACTTAGAAAAATATCTAAAAGATAGTTTCAAATGAAACAATTATCTATTGTGGAATGATACTGTCTGAAACCTTACTAATTTTCCAAAATGTATTTTATTTGTGTCAAGAAATGTTGATAACCTGATATTTATTTAATACAAAAGTGAAAAGTTTTAGCAATACAACTCAACAAGGTTATACTCCTGTAATTATCAAAGTCGCATTTGTCTACCCTTATAACTAGGTTTCACACACACAAACACACACACACACAGACACAGACACACACACAGACACACAGACACACAGACACACAGACACACACACACACACACACACACACACACACGTATAAGTATGAGATATGTATATATACACACTTATGTTATATGTATATACACACATGCATGCATGCGTGCTTGTGTGTATTCATTTATCTTATTTCAAACATTTATATCGCAGATAATGGAATAAACACTCATTTGCTTTTTTTACTCACAGGCTCAGGTGCATGCAGTTTTGTATTTGTTGTCATCTATTCCCATCGGTACGCAATGGCCTACTCTTCCAAAAAGCGAAGTAGGTTTTTCTGTGTGCGCAAGATGTTCTGCCTGCATTCATACAGGGAACTCCAGTTTATAGTATTATCCGAAGGACATTTGGGGGAGGTGGTGTTGCCACTGATGCGTGTGTGTGTGCGTCCGTGCATATATATATATATATATATATATATATATATATATATATATATATATATATATATATATATATATTATATATATATATATGTGTGTGTGTGTGTGTGTGTGTGTGTGTGTGTGTGTGTGTGTGTATGTTTGTGTGTATGTGTTTTATTTTATCTATTTTTATTATTTATTCTATTTATTCTGTAATATCGAGGATAACAGAATAAAAACTTATGTGCTTTTTTTTACATCTAGCCCTTGCGTGCATGCAGTTTTGTAAATGTGATCTGTTCCCACCGGTACACAAAGGCCTACTCTTACGAAAAGCGGAACAGGATTTAACGTGTGCGCAAGTTGTTCTGCGTGCGTTCGTACACGGGGCCTCGGTTTATAGTCTCGCCCGAAGGACTTTTGGGGAGAGTGGAGTCAGGAATGATATTAACTCCAGGAGAAAAATCCCCTCGAACAAGAATCGAACCCGGGTCATCTAATTGCGAGCGCAATGTTCTGACCACTAGGCTATCTCGTCCCCGACATATATATCACATACCCACACACTTATACGCGCACACGCGTGTGTGTGTATGTGTGTGTGTGTGCATGCGTGCGTGCGTGCGTGCGTATGTGTGTGTGTGTATTCGCTCGCGCACACACATGATGAAATTACTGACAAAAAAAGCTAAGACAGTGCGTGTATGTGTTTGTGTGTGTGTGTTTGTGTATGTGTGTGTGAGTGTGTGTGTTTGTGTGTGTATGTGTGTGTTTGTTTGTGTGAGTGTGTGTGTGTGAGTGTGTGTGTGTGTGTGTGTGTGTGTGTGCGCGCGCGCGCTCGCGTGCGTGTGTGTGTGTTTTGTGGGTGCGTGTGTTTTCACGAAAATGTACAGATAAGCTAAAACAGTACCTTCAATGTCATGGATGTTGAAGAAACACAGCCAGATGCTCCTGTGTGGCAAACTGCACGTGACCAGATGACTGTCCTTTGTGCTGTTCACTCTCTCAATCCGAAATAAGTAGGCATCTAGCCAGTAGTCACATTTAGTCCTGGATAGAACGTCACTGATGTCAGGCAGTGCTCCTGTCTCTGCAGTCACCAGGAACTGTACATCTGAAGGCATGGTGACACTGTTTACCTACCTGTAACAACGACATTTGAGGGATGAGATTACATCGCAACACAATCCAACAAACATTTACATAAAAACCTGACTGATGCGGTATTGATAACAGCTATGGGACTGTACATGTTACCATAGTGAGAAACTTACTGTGTCAGAAAATAATCCTCCTGAAAAAAACAAAACAAAGCAGTGCTATTTCTACTGCTACTGTTACTGCTACCGTGGCTTCTTCCACTGAAACATGCTATTTCTACTGTTACTGCTACATCTGCTACTGAAATAATTTATCTCATGCTATTTGTACTGCTACCCTTACTGCAGCTGCTATTTGAACTGATACTGTTACTGCTGCTGTTCCTGCTACTGAAACAACATGCATCTTCTACTTCTACTGCTTCTGCTGCTGCTACTACTACTAAAATATATCATGCTATTTCTACTGTTTACTGCTACTGCTATCAGAAGCACTACTACTTCTACTACCAGCACAACTGCTCGTGCTACTGCTGCTAAGACTACGACATCTGCTTCTAAAATTACTAAAAGTGCCACTGCTATGCTACTACAACTACTACAACTACAACAACAACAACAACAACAACAACAACAACTTTTACTACTACTACTACTACTACTACTACTACTACTACTACTACTACTACTACTACTACTACTACTACTACTACTGTGTGTGGGTGTGGATGGTGTGTGGGGTATGCGCGCGCGCACACGTGTGTGTGTGTGTGTGTGTGTGTGTGTGTGTGTGTGTGTGTGTGTGTGTGTGTGTGTGTGTGTGTGTGTGTGTGTGTGTGTGTGTGTGTACGCGAGCGTGCGTGCATATAATACGTGCGTGTGGCGAGTGCGTGCTTACATGCGTAAATAATAGTGGTTATAAGTCTTTTCTAGTCTACGGCTTTAATAACATTGTATCCATACACTGGTGTGTGTGTTTGTGTGAGTGCGTTTGTGTGTGTGTGTGTGTATGTGTGTGTGTGCGTGCGCGCGCGTGCGCGCGCGTACGTGTGTGAGTGTTTGCGATATTTTTATTTGAAGCTATCATATAATGTTTGAACAAATATGAAATGTAGCTATCTTGTGTGTTTTTATTATGATTCGTATCACTATGCCTGTCAGTATTGTAATTGCCCTTCAGGGATGATTAATGTGTTTTTGACTTGACTTGACTTAACTTGACGCATGCACGCACACACGCACGCACGCACACACACACACACACACACACACACACACACACACACACACACACACACACACACACACACACACACACACACACACACACACACAAGATTCAAGATTCAAGATTTAATTCGCCTTTGACCCCTCTTGGGGCATGGAGGATTTCAAACAAAATCAACTGTAACATATATAATTTGCATTGATAGAATACGTTCATGATAGAATACGTTCATACACAGAATTTCACAGAAATAAAAATGTAGTCAACCTTTTCATTAATGTAATGCAACTTTACTCTTAAGTAAGAATTTGCTAAGTTTTAATAACATATTTTTATCAGAAGAGAACAAATTACAAAATGTGAACACGGATCTTGGATACAAATATTCATGAGGTAGGACATTCTTCTCATGAGGTAGGACACACACACATACACACACACACACACACACACACACACACACACACACACACACACACACACACACACACACACACACACACACACACACACACACACAAACAGACAGCAGGACAGGATAGCCTTGCGGTTAAAGTGCTGTGCATTGCGCTCGTGGTCTAATGACCCGAATTTTGAATCTTATTTTAATGGGATATTTTCCGCTATGGTTAACATCAGTGCCAACTCTCACGAACTCCCCCCCCCCCCCCCCCCCCCCCCCACCCCCCCCCCCCAAAAAAAAGTCCTTTGAATGATTCTATAAGCCGAGGTCCTATTTGCAAACACACGTAGTACATCTTGCACACCCGTTAATGCCTGTTCCACCTTTCGGAAGAGTAGGCCATTGTGAGCCAGTGGGAAAGGAGATAAAAATGACAAAACTGCATACACATGAGGACTGGATAAAAACAGGCGCAAGAGGACTTGTTCCATTATCCTCGAAATGAAAGAATAGAATAGAACACACGCGTGCATGCGCATACACACACACACACATACACACACACACACACACACACACACACACACACACACACACACACACACACACACACACACACACACACACACGCGGGCGCGCGAGCGTACACACATACACGCACGCACGCACACGCACACGCACACGCGCATGCACACACACACATGCACATACACACACAGAGTCCTTTGGATTGGACTATAAATCAGAGTTCCGTGTGGGAACTCACGCAGAACATCTTGCGCACACGTTACAACTAGTTTCGCTTTTTGGAAGGGTGCGCCAATGTGTTCTGGTTGGACATATGACAACATTTAGAAAACCTGCATACACACAGAGACTGGATGTAAAAAAGCCTATTAGACCTTATTCCATCATCCTAAAAATAGGAGAATAAATAAATAAATAGTAGTAGTAGGCACTCATCAGTCTCGAAAGACTATGGAGTTGCGCTCTAGTCTTTAGAGCGCAAAGCCTGGGCAAGTATGTATGGAGGGCAAGCTGTTACCCATGCAGCAGACCCCCCCTCTCCACAGGACTGGAATGATCCAATGGAAGGGCATTGACCGATACGAATGGTTCCAGTACCGTCGCAGGAGCCACCAGAACGTTGCCATATACCTACAGCCCGAGCCGCTCTGGGACTCCAACTCCCCGATTTTTCCTCAGGGATGGTGTCTAAACACGACACCTGTGTGCATGCTGGTTTGTTATAATTTGTTATCCGCTCCTACCGGCACACGATGGCCTACTCTTCCGAAAGGTGGAACGGGGTTTTAACGTGTGCGCAAGATGTTCTGCGTGCATTCGCACACGGGGCCTCGGTTTCGAGTCTCATCCGAATGACTTTGACATTCAGTTCGATTTTTTCGTCAAACTGGGAAGAAAGGGCGAGGCTGGGAACGAACCCAGAACTTCACGATTTACATATTGGCAGGCGAACGTCTTAACCATCCTGCCACCGTCCTTCCCTAAATAAATAAATAAATAAATAAATAAATAAATAAATAAATAAATAAATGAATGAATGAATAAATGAATGAAATGAATGAATGAATGAATGAATGAATATGTCACACATACACATACACACACGTGTGCGCGCACAGACACACACACACACACACACACACAAACAAACACACACACACACACACACACACACACACACACACACACACACACACACACACACACACACACACACACACACACACACACACACACACACAAAGAGAAAGAGGCAGGCAAAGACAGACAAAGCGACAAACATAGACAGAACCTCAGAGACAAGAGACACAGACAGATTGAGAGACAGAAGGAGACAGAGGAAGAAGAAAAGTAAAACAGTTGCAGAGACACAGGGACAGAGAGACAGAGGCATAGAGAAAAGTATGCATGTCCTATATTTTGTGGAGCTGCAGACTTATAAACACAGAGATATACGAAAACAGCAAACATCACAGTATTTACACAGCAGACACATAAACATTATATAAAAGCAACCCAGTGGCACATACTTTTGTATAACAGACATATAAACACATACTAATCATTATGAAACCAGCAACATTATATTAAGACAGCAGACATGTAAAGCATATGAAAGCAACCAGCAGCATATACTTTTAGATAACGAACATATAAAAACATATTGATCAGTATGAAAACAGGAACATCATATTCAGGCAGCAGACACACCTCCACACTGTGCCATGTACATAACCAGTGATTTCATTTAGGATCACAGAATATCTTACTTGTGGTACCAGGTAAGCTATGGCGAGCAGGAAGTCAGTCTACTAAGCGTTTACGTAATAATGAAGTGGTTCTGATTTTAGCTTTCACGGGAGATAACTTCCCAGCCTGTAAAATTAAAAGTTGTACCAGTGAACTCCCATTTTGACC
>CM060336.1:8391912-8399412 GCA_030674155.1 Stramonita haemastoma
TTCTTCAGGAGGATAAGTTTGAGAGCACGTTTATACAGACTTAGTAACGGTTTCATAGTGTTTGCACTGGCAGAATCCCATAGGGTTGAGGCATAGTCTATTGAGGATTGTATGTAAGCTTGGAAGAATAATTTCCTTGAATTGTGGTCAAGGAAATGTTTAATTTTAGTCAACTGGTATACTCTTTGGGACAAATATTTGCATAGATGAGATATGTGGTAGAACCAGCTGAGATTTTCATCGATTGTTACTCCTAGAACTTTGTGATGAGAGGTTTGTTCAATTGCTTCCTTTCTTATATGGATTGGAAACTGTTTATGAGGTAAATTTTGTCGCTTTTGTCTGGTGGTGATAAGCATGCATTTTGTTTTTTGGGGGTGAATAGACATATGGTTCAGTTCTGTCCATTTGACAAGATCATTGCAGCTTTGTTGTAATATGGTTGCAAGAGAGTCAATGTCGTTATGGCTTGTATGTATGGTTGTATCATCAGCAAATAGTTCACATTTAGATTTGATAAGTAGAGGAAGGTCATTTATGTATAAGGAAAAGAGAATAGGTCCTAGTATAGATCCCTGTGGTACTCCATAATGAATGGGTTTTAGATTGGATGTGGATGTAGTTGTTGAGACACACTGTTGTCTGTTTTTAAGATAAGAAGCAAGTAGTTCTAGACTATCTGATGATAGATTGTACAGTTCTAGCTTTCTGATGAGGAGTGTGTGGTCAATTGTATCAAATGCTTTTTTGAAATCTACAAATAATACTCCACAAAATTTGTTTTCATTAATGTTTGATAGCCAATTGTCTATGAGACTAGTCAGTGCAGTATGACATGAGTGATTTTGTCTGAATCCTGATTGATTAGGGTGAAGAAGGTCGTTAGTGTCTATATGACGGACTAAGTGTTTATTTATATGTTTTTCCAGGGGTTTTGAAAGGAGGGATATAATAGAGATTGGCCTATAATTTGAGGGATCTGAAGTGTCACCAGATTTGTGGATGGGGATTACTTTAGCAGTTTTGAAGGCATTGGGGAAATAGTTCTTTTCAAGACATTGGTTATATACATATGTTAGGGTGTCTGTGATAACTGGAGCTGACAGTTTCAGAATTCTGCTGTCTATTCCATCAAGACCTCGTGTCCTTGATTGTTTGAGGTGAATTAAATAATTATAGACCTCAAAAACTGAAATGAATGGTATGTGAAGTTTTGACGGAATATGCTTGTCTTGGCAGTATTGTCTTAATGTGTTGAGGTTATTGGATTTTGAATCATCATTGTTAACAACGTTAGTAGAGACGTTTATGAAATGATTGTTGAGTTGTTCAGCAGTAACATCTTTGATTACATTTGATTTGGAAGATGATTGTTTATTTGTTATTTGATTTATGGCCCTCCAAATAGTTTTTGAGTTTTGTTTGGAAGACAGTAAATCTTGGAAATATTTCTTTTTTTCTTGACGTTTCTGTGAGTTTATGGCGTTTCGTAATCTATTTGACTCTTCATGATATTTATGTTTTTTTAATAAATCTCTAAGATAACATGCTTCTTCTAGTTCTTTTGTAATCCAAGGCGGTTTGGGGACATGTTTGACCCTTATGGTTTTAAGTGGAGCATGTTTGTTGTAGATTTCAGTGAAGGTTTTTATCCAGAATTCAATGGCCCTGTCTGGATCAGTAATGTTTAATGTTTCTGAGAGGATAGAGTTACTTAGATCAAGAAGGAAAAGCTGTTCATTAAATTTTGCAAAAGAACGATATGTTATGGTTTTATGTCCAGGTTTGGGAATTTTTGCTCCTTTTTTTGACCATGTAGTACAGACTGGGTAGTGATCGCTGCAGTTATAGACAGGGACACATGTTTCTATGATGTTTTTGGGATTTGATACGTAGATGTGATCAATTATTGTGCTTGAATTTGGTGTGACTCTCGTGGGTAAACTAACTAGTTGGTGAAGGTTGAATGAATTAGTAATTTGCGTCCATATATTATTTACTTTTGTTAAATCAATATTAAAATCACCTAGTAGTATTACTTCCCTGGATTCTAATAGAACTACATTCATCATTTCGTCAAACTTGTCTATCCAATTTTTTCTTTCTGCTGGATTCCTATAGCAGAATCCCATTGCAATAGGTGGTGAACCTTTCATGGAGATTTCAAACCAGACAGATTCTACATCACAATGTTCAAGATGAATGAGACGCTTGAATGTTATAGATTCACTAATGTATATGATGATTCCTGTTTCTTTTTGCCTTTGTGGATCCTTTCGTATGATTTTATATCCTGGGATATATAAATCAGTGTCTACTATGTGTTTCGAGAGAGAGAGAGAGAGAGAGGAGAGAGAGAGAGAGAGAGAGAGAGAGAGAGAGAGAGAGAGAGAGAGAGAGAGAGATGAGAGAGAGAGAGAGAGAGAGAGAGAGAGAGAGAGAGAAACAGAGAAACAGAGAAACAGAGAAACAGACAGACAGAGACAGACAGACAGGCAGATGGATCACAGATCTCATGCACATACTGGGCACTTTCAAACACTGTCAGTCAGGCATAAATAGAACTCTAAGCAAAGACCTTGCTCAAATTTTGTTTTATTCTTAGTTCTTAAAAACCAACAACAAAGAGCTGGAGCATTTCTTGCATTAAAAAAACAAAATCAACAACCCAACTTAACATGCTACTGGCAACACTTAAAAAAACAAAACACACACAACAAAAGGACTAGTGTATTTCTTGCATTAAAAAAGCGAAATCAACAAACGAACTCAACATGCTACTCGCAACACTTAAAAAAAAAACCAACAACAAAGGACTAGAGTATTTCTGGCATTAAAAAAAACAAAATCAACAACCCAACTTAACATGGTACTCACAACACTTTGAAAAAAACAATAAAAATAAGGACAAGTGCATTTCTTGCATTAAAAAATCAAATCAACAACGCAACTTAACAGGCTATCCCCAACACTTTGAAAAAACCAACAACAAAGGACTAGCCTATTTCTTGCATTAAACAAACAAAATCAACAACTCAACTCAACATGCTACTGGCAACACTTAAAAAAAAACCCAACAACAAAGGACTAGTACATTTCTTGCATTAAAAAAAAAATCAACAACCCAACTTAACATGCTACTTGCAACACTTGAAAAAAAAACCCAACAACAAGGGCTAGTGCATTTCTTGCATTAAACAAAATCAAGAACCAAACTTAACATGCTGCACTCAACACTTTAAAAACAACAACAACAAAATGACTAGTGTATTTCTTGCATTAAAAAAATGAAAAACCCAACTTAACATGCTACTGGCAACACTTTAAAAAACAACAACAACAACAACAACAACAACAACAACAACAACAACAAAGCACTAGTATATTTCTTGCATTAAAAACAAAAATCAACAACCGACTCAACAAGCTACTCCAACACTTTAAAAAAAACCACGAACAAAGGACTAATGCATTTTTGCTTTAAAAAACAAAAACCCAACTGAACATGCTACTGGCAACACTTTAATAAAACAACAACAAAGGACTAGTCTATTTCTTGCATTAAAAAAAATCAACAACCCAACTTAACATACTACTCCTGAACACTTTACAAAATACAAAGGACTAGTGTATTTATTGCATTTAAAAAATACAACAAAAAACCGAACTTAATATCCTACTTCAACAGTTTAAAAAAAGGAACAAAGGACTTGTGCATTTCTTCCATTATAAAAACAAAATCAACAACCCAACTTAACATGCTACTCCCAACACTTAAAAAAAACAAACAACAAATGGCTAGTGTATTTCTTGCATTAAAAATAATCAGAAAACCAAACTTAACATTCTACTTGTAAAACTTTAAAAGAATAAAACAACAGAGGACTAGTGCATTTCTTGCATTAAAAAAAATCAACAACCCAAATTAACATGCTTACTGGTAACACTTAAAAAAAAAAAAAAAAAAAAAAAAAAACAGAGGACCTGTGCATTTCTTGCATAAAAAAACCCAAAATCAACAACCCAACTTAACATACTACTCCTAACACTTTAAAAACCCAACAACAAAGGACTAGTTCATTTCTTGCATTAAAAAAACAAAATAAAGAACCAAATTTTATATGCTACTGCAACAGTTTAAAAAAACACACAGAAAGAACTAGTGCATCTCTTGCATTAAAAAAACAAAATCAACAACCCAACTTAACATGCTACTCCCAACACTTTAAAGAAAACCAATAACAAAGGTCTAGTGTATTTCTTGCATTAAAAAAACAAAGTCAACAACATAAATTAACATGCTAATCAGAAGACTTAAAAAAAACCCCAAAAACCCGAAGAACTAGTGTATTTCTTGCATTAAAAAAAACAAAATCAACAACCCAATTTAACATGCTACTTGGAACACTAAAAAAAAACCCAACAATAAAGGACTAGTGCAATTCTTGCATTAAAAATTCAAAATCAACAACCTAACATAACATACTACTGGCAACACTTAAAAAAAAACCCAAAACAAAGGACTAGTGTATTTCTTGCATTAAAAAAAACAACAAATTCAACAACCCAACTTAGCAGGCTACTCCCAACACTTAAAATCAATAAGGATTAGTGCATTTCTTGCCTTAAAAAAAACAAAATCAAGAACCCAACTTAACATGGTACTCAACAGTTGAAAAAAACAATAAAAAAAGGACAAGTGCATTTCTTGCATTAAAAAATCAAAATCAACAATGCAACTTAACAGGCTATCCCCAACACTTTGAAAAAACCAACAACAAAGGACTAGCCTATTTCTTCCATTAAAAAAACAATATCAACAACTCAACTCAACATGCTACTTGCTACACTTAAAAAAAACAACAACAACAAAAGACTAGTTCATTTCTTGCATTAAAAAAAATAAACAACCCAACTTAACATGCTACTTGCAACACTAAAAAAAACCCCCAGACCAACAACAATGGACTAGTGTATTTCTTGCATGAAAAAACAACAACAACCCAACTTAACATGCTATTGGCAACACTTGAAAGAAACCCAACAACAAAGGACTAGTGCATTTCTTGCATTAAACAAAATCAAGTACCAAACTGAACATGCTACACCCAACACTTAAAAAACAACAACAACAACTAAGGACTAGTGTATTTCTTGCATTAAAAAAATTAACATCCCAACTTAACATGCTACTGTAACACTCTAAAAAAACCAACAACAAAGGACATGAATTTCTTCAATAATAAAAACAAAATTAACAACCAACTTAACATGCTGCAACAAAAAAAGGACTAATGTATTTCTTGCATTAAAAAATGAAAACCACCACCCAACTGAACATGCTCCTCAACACTTAAAAAAAAACAACACCAACAACAAAGGACTAGTGTATTTCTTGCATTAAAAAATATCAACAACCCAACATAGCATGGTACTGGCAACACTTTAAAGAAAAATGAACAACAAAGGACTAGTGTATTTCTTGCATAAAAAAACAAACAAAATCAACAACCCAACTTAGCAGGCTACTTGCAACACTTTAAAAAAAAACAACAACAACAACAAAGGAATAGTGTAATTTTTGCATTTAAAAACAAAATCAACAACCCAACTTAGCAGGCTACTTGCAACAATTTTTTAAAAAAAATTACAAAGGAATAGTGCATTTCTTGCACTAAAAAAAACACAATCAACAACCCACCTTAACATGCTACTTGCAAAACTTTAAGAAAAAACACAAAAAACAAAGGACTTGTGTATATCTTGCATTACAAAAAAAGATCAACAACCCAACTTATCATGCTACTCCCAACACTTAATAAAAACAACAACTAACAAGAAAAGACTAGTGCATTTCTTGGTTTGAAAAAACAAAATCAACAACTGAACTTAAAATGTTACTGGCAATACTTTTTAAAAAGACAAACAAACGACTAGTCATTTCTTCCATTAAAAAAAATTCAACAACCCAACTTAACATGCTACTCCAACACTTAAAGAAACCCAAACCAACAACAAAGGACTAGTGAATTTCTTGCATTAAAGAAACAAAATCAACAACTGAACTTAATATGCTACTCCAACACTTTAAAAAAACAACAACAACTAAGGTCTAGTGTATTTCCTGCATTAAAGAAACAAAATCAAGAACCCAACTAAACATGCAGCTGGCAAAACTTTAAAAAAGCAAAGGACCAGTGTATTTCTTGCATTAAAAAACCAACAACAAAGGACTAGTGTATTTCTTCCATTAAAAAAACAAAATCAACAACCCAACATGATATGCTACTTGCAACACTTTAAAAAACCCAGCAACAAAGGACTAGTGTATTTCTTGCATTGAAAAACAAAATCAACAACCTAACTTAACATACTACTCCCAACACTTTAAAGAAAACAAACAAAGGACTGGTGTATTTCTTCCATTAAAAAAAAACAAAATCAACAACCCAACTTAACATGCTACTCGAACCACTTTGCAGAAAAGCAACAACAAAGGACTAATGTATTTCTTGCATTAAAAAATGAAAACAACCACCCAACCTAACATGCTACTGCAACACTTAAAAAAAACAAACACCAACAAAAATGAACTAGTGTATTTCTTGCATTAAAAAAACAAAATAAATAACCCAACTTAACATGCTACTGGCAACACTAACCCCCCCCCAAAATACAACAAAGGACTAGTGTATTTCTTACATTAAAAACCAAACTTAACACACTACATGCAAAACTTTAATAATAAAAAAACCCACCAAAAAAACCCCCAAGAACAAAGGACTAGTGCGTTTCTTGCATTAAAAAAAACGACAAAATCAACAACACAACTTAACATGCTACTGGCAACACTTTTAAAAAAACAACAACAAAGGACTAGTGTACTTCTTGCATTAAAAAAACCAAAATCAACAACCCAACCTAACATGCTACTGGCAACACTTTAAAGAAAACCAATAACAAAGGACTAGTGTATTTCCTGCATTAAAAAACAAAATCAACAACCCAACTTAACATGCTATTTGCAAGAGCTTTAAAGAAAACAACAAAGGACTAGTGCATTTCTTGCATTAAAAAACAAAATCAACAACACAACTTAACATGCTATTGGCAAGACTTAAAAAACACACACAAAAAAAACACAGGAGTAGTGTATTTCTTGCATTAAAAAAACAAAATCAAAAATAACTGAATATGCTTCTACAACACTTAAAAAAAACCCACCAACAACAAAGGACGTGTATTTCTTGCATTGAAAAAACAATCAAAAGCCCAACTTAACATGCTACTTACAACTCTTAAAAAAAACAACAACAAAGGACTGGTGTATTTCTTGCAATAAAGAAACAAAAACGTGTCAGAAAAAACAATCTATAACCACTCCCCCCTCCCTCCAAATTCATACAGATGTGAAGTTATTCCTGCTAAACATTCTTATAACCTTCCTCCTCCTCCTCTCCCCCCCTCCTCCTTCTCACCTCAAGTAACTAAAAGACAACC
>CM060336.1:8404412-8409412 GCA_030674155.1 Stramonita haemastoma
GCCTTGTGTTATAGTCTCAACCAAACCTTTCGTGAAGAGTCGAGTCGGGTACTGATGTTAACTTAGCAAAAATAATCTCAGTTATCAAGTACACTACTACTTCTGCACATCATTTTTTCTGAATAAATATCCAAGCAAGGAGGCATTCTTTCAACACAATAAGCAGCAAACAAATCAAAGCGCGCGCGCGCGCGCGCGCACGCACGCACGCACGAACGCACACACACACACACACACACACACACACACACACCACACACACACACACACACACACACACACACACACACACGCACACACACGAACACGTGCGCACGCAAACACACACACACACAGACAGAGACAGAAACAGAGACAGAGACAGAAACAGAGACAGAAACAGAGAGACAGAGAGACACAGAGTCTTTACAAGTAAAAAAACAGACTTAATGACTCCTAGTATTTTACCAGAAGCCAAGTCTAGTTTGCTCAGACTTTACGAGCTAAAACACCCACTACCTGAATCATGCAGCATAAAGTCACTCCACTTTACCTGCACACTTCTTACATATACTTACATGTTCTAAACATTTGATGAAGTCAAGTTTCCAGACGATGGGCCCAGTTTTGAGGAGACGGCTCCCGGATGATCCACATAATGACTCACCACAGAAGAGGACTCTCAGTTGACCCACATGACCACTCACCAGATTAGGACCCGCATGGAATAAAGTCTGGGAAGGAAGGAGCCTAAGGAAATGCTGTGAACGTGAAAAGTGACAAAGCCACAGTCCCTCGTGACCGCTGTCTCAAAACCTTTGTAGGATATGATGTTTTCCAACACCAAGATCATTGTAGGTGGTGGTGTTTACACCAAGATCACTGTAGGTGATGGTGTTTACGGACACCAAAGTTACTGTAGGTGGTGTTGTTTACGGACACCAGGATCGCTGTAGGTAGTGGTGTTTACGGACACCAGGATCACGGTAGGTGGTGGTGTTTACGGACACCAAGATCGCTGTAGGTGGGTGTTTACACCAAGATCACGGTAGGTGGTGGCGTTTACGGACACCAAGATCGCTGTAGGTGGTGGTGTTTACACCAAGATCACGGTAGGGGGTGGTGTTTACGGACACCAGGATCACGGTAGGTGGTGGTGTTTACGGACACCAGGATCACTGTCACCAAGATTGCGCTCCTTTCATCTCTGGCCCAAGTTTTATTCCCTAGTTTTTAGTTTATATTTTTCATGTCTTTTTTGTTTTGTTTTATAAATTTTATTTCTAAACGCCATGTCCTATTCTATTTCTCGTTTTTAACATGGTTTATGTTTTATCTCATTTATTTTATTCCCTATTCTATGCTTTATTTTCTATTTTTTTTATCTACTTTTATCACTGAGCAAGGACTGAGGATGCAATCAGAAGTGTGGTGCCCAGCGATCGTTTGACGGCAGGTTACTGACCGGGCAGTCAGTCCAAAGTCCAGCAAATGAACGCGACCGAGTGGACTGGACTGGTCTTGACTTGCAACGGGAAAAAGTTGAAAACCGCACGCGCGCGAAAGGAATGGAGGAGGAGGGGGAGGAAGCTGGCTGACAAATCTCCAGGAGTGCCCCAAGACTACGGGATAGGAGAAAAGTGAAGGTTGGAAATGTGCAGGTGAGACAGGTGTCCCTTTTGTGTGGAGACCATCGTCCAGACGTCTCACAGCTGGTTGTGTCGTGTTTCTGGTCGTGCCTGTGAAATCGGTTGTTGCAAGGCGGCAGTAGTGTGGTCAGTGGCTGTGTGCATGCTGACTGACCTCTGTAGTTTTCACTGTGCAAGACTGCATGCAGTACGGATACAGCTCACAGCGCGCACTGAGCTTTGTTTTGTGATGCGAACGGTTACGCAGACTCATGCAAATGCATCGGAATAATTCCAACAAGAGCTCTGTGGCTGAATTCGGTGTGATCAGGGAGCATGCTGGAACCTCCATGAAGAAAGTGAAGCACTGGGACAGAATGATATCCCCAGTCTGAAAACCCAAGCCCGCTGCCGAAGTCGAGATGCGCAGGGCCTGACTTGTCAGGCGCTTAACGGCAGCGCAACGCATTTTCGCTCATATGAAAGACAGCAATAGTTGGTGTTTGAGCGTTCAAGGAAGAAGAAGTTCCGATATTTTCTTGTAGACCCAGTTCCGGAAAAAATCCGGAAAAAACATTCAAGGTTTTGCTGCATGTCAAAATCGAATGCTGGGCCTGACTTGTCAGGCGCTTAATGGCAGCGCTCCTATGACAGACAGCGCGATGAGAGTGTTTGACAAAGAACCAAAAGCAGAAGCTTCTTTGCATTTCCTGTGACTTCATTCCCTACCCTTTTATTGACCAACACGGGCTTAGCCAGTGAGAGTCATGCGGGTCATGGATTGTGAGGTTAGGAGGTCAAAGGTTGCTGCCAAGTTGCTAAAGGCAAAGACATACATCCAGGTGTGATTGATAGTTTAAATAGAAAGCGTATATGTGTGTGGGGGGAAAGTGAGGGAGGAAAAAGGAGAGAGAGAGGGAGAGAGGGAGAGAAGGAGAGGGAGATGGAGAGAGAGAGAGAGAGAGAGAGAGAGAGAGAGAGAGAGAGAGAGAGAGAGAGAGAGAGAGAGAGAGAGAGAAGACGAGACAGACAGACAGACAGACAGACAGACAGACAGACAGACAGACAGACAGACAGACAGACAAGACAGAGACAGAGAGGCAGACAGGGACAGAGAGAAGGGGGCAGGAGGGGAGGGAGAGAGAGGGGAGGGGGAGAGGAGAAGAGAGAGAGGGGAGAGAGAGAGAGGAGAGAGAGAGAGAAGAGAAGAGAGAGGGGAGAGGAGAGGAGAGAGAGAGGAGAGAGAGAGAATACTTTACTTCTCTACAAAATACAAATAAAATACATAACCAAACAATTGACACCACAAGATTTTCCCTCAGAAAACAAAATAAAGTTGAAATGAACAGTCATGACAAAGCTCTTTGTGTGTGTGTGTATGTGTGTGTGTGTGTGTGTGTGTGTGTGTGTGTGTGTGCGTGCGTGTGTGTGTGTGTGTGTGTGTGTGTGTGTGTGTGTGTGTGTGTGTGTGTGCGCGCGCTCGTGCGTGTGCGTGTGTGCGCGCGTGTGTGCATTTTTGTTTATGTGTGTCTGAGTGTGTGCGCGTGCGTGTGTGCGTGTTTGTTTGTGTGTGAGTGTGTGTGCATGCAAGCGCATGCCCGTGCCTGCCTGTCGCCAACAGGCCTACGCACATGGACTAGACATTCACATAAATTATGATGCCAAGTATATCCAGTGTCTACCAAAAAAACTAATAAATTTCACGGTACTCACATTGAGATGATGGCTGAAGTTCCACGTCACCGTACCAACAGTGGCAATGACAGCCATCACAGCTACAACACAACTAGCTTGTCGGCCTGAAGTCCTGCTGGTTGGGCGTTCCTGCTTCTTGGCCACTGGGGGAGGGGGGGGTCAGATGCTTCTTTCACAGTGTCTTGTGTAGTGGAGCAGGGCTGTTGCACATCTCTAGTCTGCTGCCTGTCTTGCAAGGGCAATGTTCAGTGTGGTCTGTGTGGAGTTTCAAGTTCTCTCCTTAAATCGTCCTTTCCTTGGTTACAAAAGTCTTTCTCTCCGAGAGAGAAGTTGTTCCTTGGCTGTGGTTTCGGTGGTGGCAATGGTGGTGGTGGTGGTGGTGGTGGTCTGCTGTTTCCATTGTCAGCCGTCTTGATAACACAAGACTTCTCTTCTCCTTCCATTAATGTCCAGCAGTCAGCAGTTTCACCATTATTAACACTTTTGGCGAAATGCATGTATGTGTGTATACCTAATCACCATTTCATCTTCATAGTCCTTATCCAGTTTGGGGCGGGGGAGGGGGAGGGGGTTGGAAAGTGGTCCGGCATTTACACATAGGCTGTCACTTCAGGCTACCACGGTCGCTTGTCCCACCAGCAAGCTGGCGGTTAGAAGTGCCCCCACACCACCTGGACTGGTGGGCAGGGTGTGAGGCGCCAGACCACAAAAAAATGTTGAGGGGGGGGGGAGAGCGAGGTGGGGGGGCGAGCGAGGTAGGTGGGAGGGGGGAGGGATGGGGTGGAGGTGAGACTAAGTGTCCAGAGGGCCCTCACTGCCCTCAAGCAGAAGGCATCCTAGAAGGGAGGGGGTCTCAGAGACTTCAGCTGGGAGGGAGGGAGTTCCAGTCAGCCACTGTTCTGGGGAAGACTGTACCTCCTGCAGTCGGTGCAGCAGGGGATTTTTTGAAGCTGCAGCTCCTGGTTTCCACGCTGACCACTTTCTCTGCCAAAGATAAAAACAGTGTGACTTCTTACAGGGATTAGGAGCGTACTGCCCCCGAAGGTAAAAGCATGGACACTTGGTTATTTATAACGATGCAGCGTGAAGACGTGTCTTCTGGTTTACTGCTGGGACCATGAAAAAAACCCACCTCAAGGCAAAATTTATGCAAATCTTAAATGGAGTGTGTGTGTATGTATGTGTGTGTGTATGTGTGTGTATGTGTGCGTGTGTGTGTGTGTGTGTGTGTGTGTGTGTTTGTGTGTGTGTGTTAGCGTATGTGTAAATGTATTTCGATACGATACAGTTCAAAACTCTTATGTGTAATAACCCAAATTTCTTGTCATTCTGTTTTTTTTCCCCAACTTAAGTATGAACTACTCATATTCTCAAAATCACATACCCATTTTCATTTTCACACATGATAGATCTTGTATGAAACATGAAGGGGGTGGGGGGCAGGTATGGCTTTGTGGTTAGACCATTGAGCTTGTGATTCCACAAGCCCAGGAGACCACCACAACAGGGATTTCCACATGAGGGGATTTTTCCTCTGGAGTTCACATCAGTGCCAACTCCACTCCCCCATAAATCCTTTGGATAAGACTAAAAATCAAAGTCCCATGTACGAATGCATGCAGAATATTCTGCCCTCACGTTCAAAACCTTTAACGTCTTCTACCTTTTGGAAGAGCAGGCCATTGCATACTGGCAGAA
>CM060336.1:8421912-8426912 GCA_030674155.1 Stramonita haemastoma
TTGAAAAATGCTTTTAAATGAGTGGAACCATCTATATTTATCTTTATCCTGCATATCTGAATGCCAATTTTGTTTGAAACAAGAGATAAGCCTGTCTTTAAATTCATAAATAAAAGTTGACTCATACCCTACACCCTGACTTAACCATACAATACCAAATCCGTTCTCTGTAAGTTTCTTTTGTACATTTGATGCCCAATTGAAATGGCCAGAATCATGTTGTAAGACAAGCATTTCGTAAGCCTGACGGCATATTCTTGACATAGGCAGCTGAACTAATTTTAGCCAATATTTAATAGATTTAATCACTGTTCTAATATGAAGTGGATATCTGCCAGTCTCTGCATATACTTGTTTGTTGGAGGCATGAAGGGGGACATTTAAAAATCTTTTAATAGCAAAAGTATGCACTGTTTCAACTTGTTTACTTTCAGTCTCTATGCCCCAGACTTCACTTGCATACGTCAAGATTGGTTCAATTTGTGAATCAAATAATTTCCAAAATAAATATGGGTCCGATGATGTTAACCTTTTTAGTGATCTCATAATTTCTATTACCCCCTTCCTCCCCTTTCTACAACCCTCTGCCAAAGCACTGGTAAGACTCATTTTAGTTGTGAAAAGCATTCCTAGGTATTTATACGAATTTATCACCTTAACTTCTTCAATTCCATAAAACCATTTTTCTTTTAAAGCTATATGTCCTCCCATTCTAAATACAACTATATTTGTCTTTTTTAGGTTAACTGTTAGATGCAAACGATCAGCTTCCCTTTTCAAACTATTAAGTTGATTTTGGAGTCCAACAACTGTACTTGACAACAGAATAACATCATCAGCAAATAATAACAAAAATATTTCTTCCATACCAGGGACTAACTGAATACCATGCTTCCCTGTTCTGGACACCTCAGTGGCTAATTCGCTAATGAAAAAGGAAAACAATATAGGGCTTAGCAAGCAGCCTTGTTTCACACCTCTTGGGCAGTTAAAATAATCAGAATAGCAACATTTATCACGTACACATGCAAAAACATTATCATAGATACTTCTTAAAGCACAATACAGTTTACCTTTAACACCAGTTTTCCTCAAATTATACCACAATTTACTTCTGTTTACTGAATCGAAGGCCTTTTGGAAATCTACAAAGGCAATATACAGTTTGGCATTTTTAAGCAAAAACTTCTGAACAATTGCATACAATGTAAAAATATGGTCCACTGTGCTATACCCTGCTCTGAAACCAGCTTGTTCTTCCATTATTTTTTCTTCTTGCTCTGACCATTTTGTGAGTCTTTTGTTCAAAATGCGTGTATATACCTTGCTGACAATACTTGTTAGGGCTATACCACGATAATTATCAGGTAGGTTTGCATCTCCCTTCTTGTGAAGTGGCACAATGATGGATTTGGACCACTCAATAGGGAAAACGCCTAAATCAAACAATCTGTTGAAAAATGCAACCAAAAAATCAATAGCTGAGTTGTCTGCATGTTTGAGCATTTCACTAACTACTCTGTCAGGTCCTGAGCTCTTTCCAGCTTTGAGGCTACCAATACTGGCAAGAACCTCTTGTCTGGAAATAGGCTCATTAAACAAAACATCATGGTTTTCCTCTTCTATTTCTTCAGTTACATCAATGTCATCAAGTTGAGTAGATAAATTAGTTTCATTAAATACTTTAAAAAAATGTGCATACCATTGTTCTGTAGTGATGCTATTGTATATAACTGACTTTCTATTCACTGACCTTATGGTTTGCCAAAACAATTTAGGATCATTAACTGACTGTTTTAGTTTTGCTAGTCTTACAGCATCAAAGTCATTTTTCTTACTTTTCAGTAAATGTTTGTATTCTTTTCGTTCTTTGACATACGCGTCTTTCCTCTCTTGGCTTGACTGTTTTGATTGCTTGAATAGTCTCAGTAGTTTTCTTACTTTTTTTCTTTTTCTGTCACATTCTTCATCAAACCAATCATTTCTGTTTTTCTTCTTCCCTACTGTCCTAACCATGCATGCTGCTGAACTACATAATGCTTGTGTGAATATTTTAATGGAATCATTGACATTAGAGTTCAGCGCTATCAAGGCATCTCTCATACCTTCCTTAAAATCTTGTGAATGTTGCTCTTCTTTATATTTGGATACATAATATGAGAGAGAGAGAGAGAGAGAGAGAGAGAGAGAGAGAGAGAGAGAGAGAGAGAGAGAGAGAGGAGAGAGAGAGAGAGAGAGAGAGAGAGAGAGAGAGAGAGAGAGAGAGAGAGAGAGAGAGAGAGAGAGAGAGAGAGAAGAAAAAAAAAATGAATGAATGAATGAATGAACGAATGAATGAATGAATGAATGAATGAATGAATGATTTTTTTTCAAGGGTTATAGAGTAAGTATTACATACTTTTTTTCATCCATTCCTTGCCCTGATCAGGGAATAAAGCTAAGAAAAAAAGGTTAAAAAATGAGTAACAGCTACCCCTACCCTTACAAACCAGCGTCACTTACAACAGTAATTCAGCCTCTATTTTAAAAGAAGAAAATGGGATACATTCAACAAAATGCTTAATCTCCAACTGGATACACTGATAATAACTTAAACAAAAGAAAAAGATACGTATTCACAAGCACATAGTCCACAGCTGACCCGAACATTATCTAGACAGATGCACTGAATATAATTACGTAAATCAAGTAGGTTAAAACGACAGGAAAAAAAAACCAAAGAAGAAGAAGAAAAAACAAACAAAAGGAACCAGAATGAAGAAAGCAACAAACAACAACAACAAAGAAAAAAACCCAGCCCCCTCCCCCAAACAATCAAACAAAAATAATTCCAAAAAAAAAAAAATATAAAAAAAGAAACTTAGGGAGGAGACAGCAGATAAAGGAGTAGCCCCCCCTCCCCCCAAAAAAAGAAAATGGTAGGCCTATACATCAGATAATTTTCACAAAAAATGTCCTTCTTGAAAACATTTTTTAAAAAAACAACAACAAACAAACAAACAAAAGAAAAACACAAAAACCCACACAACAACTAAGAAAATCAACAACAAACAAAATTTTGGGAAAAAAATCGACATTAAAGTGAAACATCCCCTAAGGTACCCAAGTATAACATTTTCAAATCGTGTTCAAGAATATGGATAAGTAAGTCCAAAAGACTAGGCTAATGTATTATATTAAGAAAGACATTTTTCGTGAAAATTATCTGATGTATAGGCCTACCATTTTCGTTTTTTTAGGGGGGAGGGAGGGATGCTCCTTTATCTGTTGTCTCCTCTCTAAGTTTCTTCTTCTTCTTTTTTTATTTTTTTTATTTTATACATATATACATTTATATACATATATATTTATACATTTATATATATATATATATATATATATATATATATATATATATATATATATATATATATATATATATATATATATATATATATATATATGTGTGTGTGTGTGTGTGTGTGTGTGTGTGTGTGTGTGTGTGTGTGTGTGTGTGTGTTGTGTGTGTGAAAACAAGCAAAGAAGGCATAAAAAGGAAAAAACCACCGCAAAATAAAACCCCTTTAAACACAAAAACTACATAAAACTCCTCTCTATATTTAAACAGTAATAATACAAGTTCAATTCAACATAGAACCAAACACTCCTATCCATAATAAGTCTAGGATTGCATATGTGAAGGTGGAAGATGGAAAGGAAAGGAAAGGAAAGGAAAGGAAAGGAAAAGAAAAGAGAAAGAGAGAGAGAGAGAGAGAGAGAGAGAGAGAGAGAGAGAGAGAGAGAGAGAGAGAGAGAGAGAGAGAGAGAGAGAGAGAGAGAGAGAGAGAGAGAGAGAGAGAGAGAGAGAGAGATGCAACAATTCAAAAAGTAAAAAAGACAAAAGCCCCATTTCCTCCAAGACAAACCCCACACCAAACAAAATAAACTAAAAGAAACCAAGCACCCACTTACCAAAGAAATAACTAACAAACAAACCAAGCACCCACTTACCAAAGAAATAACTAACAAACAAACCAAGCACCCACTTACCAAAGAAATAACTAACAAACAAACCAAGCACCCACTTACCAAAAAAATAACTAACAAACAAACCAGCCGCCACGGCGCAGTGGTTAGCACCTTGGATTTCGGACTGGGAGGTCGCGGGTTCAATTCCCATAAGAGTCATAGGGTTTTTTCGGACTCCAGCCGGCTCCTACCCAGAGTGAGTGTGCTGTGTGCTCATTGGGGAGACTGGGACCACACAGTCGAGCTTCATCCACTTTACGGATGCAAATTTGAGAGTGTTGCTCAAATTTCCTGACCAGCACTGCAGGTGTCTGTATCTCTTGGGCCCGGTTGACGCCGGGATATATTATGATAGTAAGCGTAGAATACAACGCTGTCAAGTAGTCTCAAAGCGGATGCACTTCCACAGCAGCATCATTACATCATCCTCATCACCATTGATTATCATGCAATGAAAAAAATTGCCTCCGATTCGGTGGCCCCCGTTGATCTGGTCTCATGGTGACCTCAGATTCGGTTTACCCATGCACTTCTGTGCCTGTGGTGAGTTTGTGTCAAAGCCTTTGGGGTTGCGGGTTCGTGGGAGACAGTCGTTGGAGGGACGTTGTGGTGGTCGCCATCTCGGTGGGTGACTCACTCAGTCTGACTCCGCGACTGAGCTGATACTGTCGTTAGTAGGGGGCTTAGTAGGTGGTGTCTTGCGTATGTTAGCTCAGAACAGGCACCACTGAACACCACCAAAGTGACCCAGCAGAAGTGCAAGGCCCCTCTGGCTGGTGGCCCCACGGCGGCCTAATATTGATGGGCTCTCTGTGGATTCCCGACCCTGAGGATGAAACACAACGAATCAGGGTATGGCTGTGGCAGGGAGATGGAAACGAGCGACGTGGGAACAGCAGGGCGGGGATGTTACAGAAGATAAAGCAGCAAAAAAACAACAACCAAGCAAACAAACAAAAAATACACCAAAACCCAACCTCCAAAGCAAAACA
>CM060336.1:8429412-8431912 GCA_030674155.1 Stramonita haemastoma
TTATCAAAACCTTTCAAAACAGTAGGCTATTTGTGCTGGTGGGATCAGATGGCAAAATTTACAAAGCTGCGCGTACATGGGTACTATATTAAAAAGGCAAATGAAAATCAATTCGATTATTCTCAAAGTAATATGATAAAGAATAGTGGGGGGGAAAAAGTTTTTTTTTAAATCAGCAAAATTGGTAGCTGTTCTTTTAGCTGCAGATCGGTGATTTTGTTATGTATTCTCAATACATTATTTGCATATTTTACATTTTGCACCTCCTCAAGTCACACAGACTTCAAAGCGTGAAATCCAGGCTGCTCTCCCGGGGAGAGCGCTTCGCCACACGAGCAGCGCCATCAATTTTTTTTTTCTCTTTTTTCCTGTCTGCAACTGTATTTGTTTCCTATCAGACTGGCTTTTTTCTAAAGAATTTACCAGGGACAACTCTCTTGTTGCCAGGGATTCTTTTACGTGCGCTAAATAATTATATGTAACACACGGGGTCCCGGTTAATCGGTTCATCCGAAAGACTAGCACCCAGACCACCACTCATGGTCTGATGGATGGGGGGAAAGTTTTGGGGCCAAACGGGATTCAAACCACTGCACACTTTGACTCAGACTTTTCATTTTCTAGACAGGCGCGTTACCTCTAGACCACCGATCCATTTTAAAACCAGAACATTTTAATCCAGAACACAGCAGCATTCAAAAATAATTATCACAGTTTAGCAAAACACAAAAAGTCCACACTGGATGGCTACCAGTAGCATAATTATTTAAAAAAGACAAGTAGCACTCACCCCACTTTACCTCTCACAGCTACTACGACTTTGGATATTGAATACTACAACACTGTCAATGATATCTATTAACATTGTCCATGATATATATCTATATTTTTAAAAAGTCAAAATATACATGAATACCTGAAGCTGCAGGTAAGATGTGTAGCGCATACCATAAAAAAATCTGTACAGCTGAGAAAACAATCTTTACTGGTTATCATTCTTAGTGCTGACTACCTACACTGAGGTTTTCCAATGATTTCAACAGATGTTTCTCAGCCTTCTGACATACTGCTGTTGTTACTGATACTACGTCTGCTGTTCTGCTACTGTTGATGCTGCAGTTGTTGTAGGACATGTAGTAGCAGGAGTAATGGATGCTGCTGCTGTTGTTGCATAGGATGCTGTTGCATTAGTTGCTGTTGTATCAGCTGTTGCTGTTGCATCAGTTGTTGTTGCTGTCGGGTCTGTTGGATCTGTTGTTGGTGCTGTTGCATCGGTTGTTGCTGTTGCTGTTGCTGCAGTTGTTGGTACTGCTGTTGCTCTTGCTGCTGCTGCTGATGCTGCTGCTGATCCTGTTGCTGCTGATCCTGTTGCTGATGCTGCTGTTGCTGCTGCTGCTGAGGCTCAACTGGCAATGAAGGAGGCTCAGATGACACAGAATCTGTGTCTGAAGGGTTGCAGACTGACATCACCTCAGACTGACCGTCATCCTGCCAATGACCACCATTACCCAGAACCTCCATCACCTCATCATGCTGCTGCTCCCCCCTGTTGGCCAAACTCACCATCAGTTCTGCAAGAAGCCTGGTGTCTTCATTCCCGATACGTCTGATAAGCTCAGCAGACCTCATGTCGGGATGGGAGTGGGCGTGGACAGAACTGACACGACCAGGTGCACGGGCACCACTGATCCCAGAAGCCTGTGGAGGATCCTCCAGGAGATGGGGAGCTGGTGGTCCTGGGTTGGGGGGTGTTCTGGAACAGCCAGGCTGCTGGGGGACTGGGTCCTGGGCACTCTGAGATCCTTGAGGTCCGGAAGAGGACGCAGGGCAGGAAACTGTGGTGTCTGTCTCTGGAGGACGTTTGACAGCTGTGTGCTCCGGGTCATCTGACAGTGCCAGTGACAATGGAGCTGTGTGCTCTGAGTCATCTGACAGTGCCAGTGAGGATGAAGCAAACAACGCAGAGTTGGGAGAAGGGAGACTCTCTGAATCTGAAACCCCCTGTAGCATAGGGAGAGTGACAAATAGAGCGCTGTTCAGGTAAGTTGTAGTCTACAACTACTGGAGCAAGATTCACTGACGTCACTTTCGTTTGTTTCCAGATTGTTGTAGTCAGTGACATCATAGTCTTTTGTGATGAGGTCACTGATAAGTCCATATGGAATGTCTTCAAGGCTGAAAAGAGGCAAACTGATTATGAGCAATCAATTTCTTAAGTGTATATCAGAGAGAAAAGAGTGTACTATCTATCTATCTATCTATCTATCTATCTATCTATCTATCTATCTATCTATCTATCTATCTATCTATCTATCTATCTATCTCTCTCTCTCTCTCTCTCTCTATCTATCTATCTATCTATCTATCTATCTATCTATCTATCTATCTATCTATCTATCTTCTTTCTATCTATCTATCTATCTATCTATCTATCTATCTATCTATCTATCTATCTATCTATCTATCTATCTATCTATCTATCCATCTATCCATCCATCCA
>CM060336.1:8436912-8441912 GCA_030674155.1 Stramonita haemastoma
TACACATATGGAATGGCCCAGGTCGAAATCTCTGTTAGTTATTGATGCACGCTAAGTTCCAAGTTTTGCACTGAATGTTGTTATGCTTTGTAATGTTGTGTTGAGATTGTCTTCAGCCATGACCACCTCTTGGCATAGCAGCCTGTACTCTCCATCAGAGGACCACAAGCCGCTGAAGCCAGAGTCTGGCTGTGTCTGATGTGCGGGAATGGAAAACAGCCACACAGGCAAACTTCTCGTCCTGTGTGCTGGTACTGTCTCACACTAATTCCAAGGTTAAGAGAACTTAGCATGGTGCATGTTCTGGGAGATCCCCAAGATGTTAAGCTGGGGAACGCTCAACAACAACTGCAACAGTAATATTTATGACAACAGTAACAACAACAAAAACACATAAAATATGAAATACTCAGTCCCAGAGTCATTCTACTTCAGCAGAAGATGACAGCAGTGATTATTTACCTTCTGTGAAGGGAACTGCAGACAGGGGACTGCGAAGGTGAA
Source organism: Stramonita haemastoma (assembly GCA_030674155.1). Lineage (NCBI taxonomy): Eukaryota > Metazoa > Mollusca > Gastropoda > Neogastropoda > Muricidae > Stramonita > Stramonita haemastoma. The sequence goes on from CM060336.1 coordinate 8,437,417, forward strand.
GATCGTGTGCAGTCAGGTCATGTGACGTGTCACGGACAGTTTGTGTGGGGGAGGACTGAGGCCTTTCTTTGTGTCTTCCTTGGTGTGATGGGGGGTCATCTGTGTCACTGCCTTCTACTTCTGTCTGTTGGTGTCTCTGTGTCGTCTGTGTATCGGCAGTGTCTGCTTGGCAGCTCTCTTCTATGTGTTCCCTTGACAGAGGAAGGGTACGGTTGTTTTCCATATCCGTGTCTTCTCTCTGCTGTGAGCTTCCTGTTACCAGGCCTCTGCTTTGTCTTCTCTCTGTAGTCACTCTGGTTTCCACTGTCTGTTGCTGTCTGTGCTCCAGTTGCCGGACCTGTGTCTGTGTCTGTGCATCTTCCATCTGTACTGCTGTGTCCTCTGTTGTCTGTGCATCTTCCATCTGTACAGCTGTGTTCTCTGTTGTCTGTGCATCTTCCATCTGTACTGCTGTGTTCTCTGTCATCTGTGCATCTTCCATCTGTGCTGCCGTGTTCTCTGTTGTCTGTGCATCTTCCATCTGTACTGCTGTGTCCTCTGTTGTCTGTGCATCTTCCATCTGTGCTACTGTGTCCTCTGTTGTCTGCACTCCCTTGTTTTGGTCACCACTGGTACAGGTCTGTGTCAGTTTTTCCTCTGTTCTGATGTTGCTGTTGTCTGTCTGGACTTCTTCCACTTCTTGTTTCATTTCTGTCTGGACTTCTTTCACTTCTTGCCTCATTTCTGTTTGGATTTCTTTCACTTCTTGCCTCATTTCTGTTTGGACTTCTTTCACTTTTTGCCTCATTTCTGTTTGTACTTCTTTAACTTCTTGCCTCATTTCTGTTTGTACTTCTTTAACTTCTTGCCTCATTTCTGTTTGGACTTCTTTCACTTCATGTCTCATTTCTGTGAGGAACAGTTTGTCCTCAGTGTGAGCGCTGTCTGCTTGCTGCTGTGTGTCTTGGTGGAGGTGATCATCCACATGCCGTTGTCTGTGCACAGCTGTCACATCTTGTTCTTCTGTCTGCAGTAGGCTGTCTCCATGCTGTTCAGCTTGTGCTGTCAGTTGTATCTCCTGAGGTGACAGACTGACGATATAACTCAGCAATACTTTGACGTGTTTCTCGATTGTGTGGAAGGGAGCATGGATGTGGACAACGTTCATTTCAGAGTTCACTGTCACGGTCTGTTGGAGACATGCTGGAAGTTGATTCTTGTCTCGAGCTGAGGTGAGAAACTTCAGTTGCCAAGGCTGCAGTGCTCTGATGGTCTTTGTCCTCTTTATGTTGTACATCTCGAGACGGGAATCAATGACACACCTGTCCAACATGTCATGTACAACTTCACTGGTAAGGTTGATGCGTGACGCTACGTCACAAATGGTAATGGCATTTTGTTCAACTCTCAGCACTGGTGAAATGCTGTCTCCATTTGACCTTTGCAGGTCATCACATAATTGTTTCCAGGAGTCTGACTGTAAACATGAACTCTGATCATTGTCAAGCTTGATACTAGATGTCCGAAAAGAAGACTTCAGAAACTTTTTCAAAGCCTCTATACTTGACTTTTTATCAGACCGCAAAGTAACTAGCTTAAGAATCTTTGGTGTAGATGTCTTTTGTTTTTTCTGTCTGTCGCTGCGATAGTCAAGGTGCCATCCACAACACACGCCCTCACTGTCAAGTGTCTGCTGGAACCAGTGCTGTGCCTCAGTCTTCTCCATCATCATGACCTGTGTGTCTGTCAGCAGGATGCGGTGTTCGGACAGATTGCTAATATCATTCAAAATGTCTTTTGCTGCTATCTCTACATTATGGTATCCCCCAGTTATGTCCAGTGTCGCCTCGTTTGCATCGTAAGTGAACTGTAGCTGTGGGTATGTTGTTTTCATCCTCCTGAGGTACGTGTCTTTACTGATGATGGCTTCAGACATTTCAGTGCCAGGTTTAATGTGTGCATCAGTATGGCAGTCATCTGGGTCAGCTGATGACAGATCATGTCCAGGTCTTCTGCTGCACTGGGCAAGGCATCTGTCTGTGAATGGCAGTGGAGTTGTTGGCAAGATACCCTGGAAGGAATGGAGAGATCTGGTTAGTGCCTGCAGGATTTTCCACATCCATTTCCGTGAATCAGCTGTAGATGTCACAACTATGTGACCAGTTCTCACAAAACACACACAGGCAGCAGTAGATCTACCAATCTCTATTGTGTCCAGGAAACGTTTTCGCCATTGTATGTCACGGGTGATCCTGGTGATGACGTCATGACCCACGTTGATAGCGACGTATTTCTCCCTGACAATGACCTCACAGCCGTAAACATCAGGAAAAACGACATCCACCCGGACATGGCGATTGTATTTTTTGTACACTGACAGGACTCTGTGCACATACTCCAGCATATCTGGACACAGAAAGGAATATAAACATCATTGTAATCCACCAACAGTATGTTCATCAGATCAGTAAAGTCACTAACACACACACACACACACACACACACACACACACACACACACACACACACACACACACACACACACACACACACACACACACACACACGGAGAAAGAGAGAGGGTGGGAGAGGGAGACAGACAGACAGACAGACAGAGACTCAGAGTGACAAACTGAGAGAGAGAGAGAGGGAGAGAGAGAGAGAGAGAGAGAGAGAGAGAGAGAGAGAGAGAGAGAGAGAGAGAGAGGAGAGAGAGGAGAGAGAGAGAGAGAGAGAGAGAGAGAGAGAGAGGGTGGGGTGGGGTGGGGGGATTTGATTTGATTTGATTTGAGTTGATTTATTCTTTTATATCGAGGATAATGGAATAAGCACTGTTGTGCTTTTTTATATCTAGTCCCCATGTGTATGCAGTTTTGTAAATGTCATCTGTTCCCACCGGGAACAGAGAGAGAGAGAGAGAGAGAGAGAGAGAGAGAGAGGAGAGAGAGAGAGAGAGAGAGAGAGAGAGAGAGAGAGAGAGAGAGAGAGAGAGAGAGAGGAGAATCTTGAGTGAATGAATAATCTTTATTTTTCAAGGGTAACAGAGTAAGTAAGCATTACATACTTTGAGAGAGAGAGAGAGAGAGAGAGAGAGAGAGAGAGAGAGAGAGAGAGAGAGAGAGAGAGAGAGAGAGAGAGAGAGAGAGAGAGAGAGAGAGAGAGAGAGAGAGAGAGAGAGAGAGAGAGAGAGAGAGAGAGAGAGAGAGAAGTTATATACTTCTCCATACCAAAATCGATCTGATAGTTTTTATATTAAAGGCATCTACTAAGACATCTAAATTCTCCATACGTTAACAAAATATTCTGTTAAGAAGGCTTAGATATGTAAACTTGTAGAATTAATACTTGACATATTTGTCTCTCCCACAGACAGTCAAATCCGCTTTGTACTAATATATGTTTTACCTTATTTAGCCATGATGATTGAATCAAAGATTTGTCTTGCAAACCTTTCATCATCTGATAAACATTTGATGACAGCTTTTGAGACTGGAAGTCTAGCAGCTACATCCAGAACGAACCATTTAAACAGAAACCAAAAGAAACAAGAGACATCTGCCCGTTTCTCCATATACTAAGGATGTTGACGTTATACGCCAACTACGCCAAAGTCAGTCATTCCGATGAGACTATGAACCGAGGCCCCGTGTGCGAACGCACGCAGAACATCTTGCGCACACGTTAAAAACCCGTTCCACCTTTCGGAAGAGCAGAAGGAGCGGATGACAAAAAAAAAATAACAGCATACACACATGCGTCCTGTTTAGTCACCAGCCCTGAGGAAAACTCGGGGAGTTGGAGTTCCCAGGCCGGTTTGTGACTGTAGGCCTATATGGCAACGTTTATGGCGGCTCCTGCGACGGTAATGGAACCATTGGTATCGGCGATTGCCTTCCCAATGGACCATTCTAGTCAGGTTAAAGGGAGGGGGGGTCTGCTGCATGGGTAACAGCTTGCCCTCTATACTTACTTACCCAGGCTTTGCGCTCTAGAGCCCAGTGCGCACCTCCATAGTCTTCCAACACTGACGGATGCCTACTACCGTAACTTAAGATTTTTTTTTACTGAAACACCAGGTATTGTTAGTTTTTCATATCCCCAAATTTCATATCAATACAGCAAAACAGAAACAACGATTTTATCGAATAAATCAGGTGTTACATGTGTAGGTAGTTCTTTTTGCCGCACAGTCCTATCAAACTAGACAAGCCTTTAGTAGCTTTAATATAAGCGTTTTTCCTGTATTTTGCAAAACTGCCACTCTTACTTCAAGTAATTCCTAAATATTTCAAACTGTTAACAACTGACAACGCTTTTCCACCATACGTAAACATGTTACGAGATATATTACCGCCGAATATCATGGATTTTGTTTTCACTGGATTCACAAGTTTCCACTGAAAACATTAAGCATATAAATTGTATCAAGTATCTTGTAACCCCTTTTGTGTTTTGGATAATAAAATGGTATCATCAGCATATAGCAAAATTAAAAGCTTAACATAACTGGTTAACAT
>CM060336.1:8446912-8451912 GCA_030674155.1 Stramonita haemastoma
CACACACACACCACACACACACACATACACACACACACATACACACACACACACACACACACACACACACACAACACACACACACACGCACACACACACACAGAGAAAGAGGCAGGCAAAGACAGACAAAGAGACAAACATAGACAAAACCTCAGAGACAGAGACACAGACAGATTGAGAGACAGAAGGAGACAGAGGAAGAGGAAAAGTAAAACAGTTGCAGAGACACAGGGACAGAGAGACAGAGGCATAGAGAAAAGTATGCATGTCCTATATTTTGTGGAGCTGCAGACTTATAAACACAGAGATATACGAAAACAGCAACATCACAGTATTTACACAGCAGACACATAAACATTATATAAAAGCAACCCAGTGGCACATACTTTTGTATAACAGACATATAAACACATACTAATCATTATGAAACCAGCAACATTATATTAAGACAGCAGACATGTAAAGCATATGAAAGCAACCAGCAGCACATACTTTTAGATAACGAACATATAAAAACATATTGATCAGTATGAAAACAGGAACATCATATTTAGGCAGCAGACACACCTCCACACTGTGCCATGTACATAACCAGTGATTTCATTTAGGATCACAGAATATCTTACTTGTGGTACCAGGTAAGCTATGGCGAGCAGGAAGTCAGTCTACTAAGCGTTTACGTAATAATGAAGTGGTTCTGATTTTAGCTGTCACGGGAGATAACTTCCCAGCCGTAAAATTAAAAGTTGTACCAGTGAACTCCCATTTTGACCTGGATCTATAATGTGCTGAGATCTCTCTCTCTCTCTCTCTCTCTCTCTCTCTCTCTCTCTCTCTCTCTCTCTCTCTCTCTCTCTCTCTCTCTCTCTCTCCTCTCTCTCTGGATGGATAGCCTAGTGGTCAGAACATTGGCTGGCAATTTGACAACCCCAGTTCGATTCCGGTGGAGATTTTTCTTCTGGAGTTATCATCAGCACTGACTTCACTCTCCCCTGATGAGACTTTAAACCAAGGCCGTGTGCCACCACATGCAGAACAACTTGCGAACACGTTAAATCCTGTTCCGCTTTTCGTAAGAGTAGGCCATTGTGTGCTGGTGGGAACAGATGACATTTACAAAACTGCATACACACGGGGACTGGAAGTAAAAAAGCACATGATTGCTTATTCCATTATCCTCGATATAAAAGAATAAATCAAAGCAATCAAATCTCTCTCTCTCTCTCTCTCTCTCTCTCTCTCTCTCTCTCTCTCTCTCTCTCTCTCTCTCTCCTCTCTCTCTCTCTCTCTCTCTCTCTCTCTCTGCCCGTGAGTACGTACGTGCGTTCATGTGTGTGCGTGTACAAACGTAGGTGTGTGTGTGTGTGTGTGTGTGTGTGTGTGTGTGTGTGTGTGTGTGTGTGTGTGTGTGTGTGCGTGTGTGTGTGTGTGTGTGTGTGTGTGTGTGTGTGTGTGTGTGTGTGTGTGTGTGTGTGTGTGTGTGTGTGCCTCTTCAACTTGAAGGTGTACTGTGTTTTATAAATGTTTTAGTACAATATACAGACGACATACCTATTTGGATGACGTTACTATGAAACGAAACACATTAAAAAAATGTGTGTGTGTGTGTGTGTGTGTGCCTGTCTGTCTGTCTGTCTGTCTGTGCACCAGGAAAGCAGACACTAGCAGAACCACAAGTATGTCAGTCAGTTTGTTTCACCCTCTATCAGTTTGATACAATATTCTTACTGACAATGTTTGATTAGAAATATTTTCAGAAAAAGAAAGAACAACTAAATATTTTTAAATGCTACAAAGCCATGAAAAGTGACATCTGTATGTTTAATACTATGCAGTATAAACAGAGTGTAATAACAGCAAAGAGTGTCTCACCTGTAGCTGTAGGTAAGGTACGGGGGAGCAGGAAATATTTCAGTCAGTGTCGATGTCATGTGAAGTGTTGCTAATTTTAGTTGTGTTTAACAACAGAAGCACAGGCTGTATGCTGTAAGAACTACATTGACTGCTTTGGGTTTGCTGAGTGTCTCTCTGTGTGTCTATTGACACCAATATCTGTCTGTCTGTCTGTCTATCTGCCTCACACACACACACACACATATGCACACACACATTCACACCAACCCACCCACCCACATCCACAAACACACACACACACACACACACACACACACACACACACACACACACACACACACACATACACACACACACATACACACACACACACACGAAACCAGAAGCATCACATTATTCAGTCCACATATGAAAGCAAACCAGCAGCACATACTTTTAGATAACTGACATATAAAAACATATTAATCAGTATGAAAACAGGAACATCATATTTAGACAGCAGACACACCTCCACTATGCACCATGTACATAACCAATGATTTCATTCAAGATCACAGAATATCTTACCTGTGGCACCAGGTAAGCTATGGCGAGCAGGAAGTAAGTCTACTCATAGTTTACGTAATAATGAAGTGGTTCTGATTTTAGCTTTCACGGGAGATAACTTCCCAGCCTGTAAACTTAAAAGTTGTACCAGTGAACTCCCATTTTGACCTCGTTCTATAATGTGCTGTTGATTTCTCTCTCTCTCTCTCTCTCTCTCTCTCTCTCTCTCTCTCTCTCTCTCTCTCTCTCTCCTCTCTCTCTCTCTCTCTCTCTCTCTCTCTCTCTCTCTCTCTCTCTCTCTCTCTCTCTCTCTCTCTCTCCCTCCTCTCTCTCGTCTTGTTTTATTATTATCACTATTGTTGTTATTATTGTTGTGGTTCTTATCATTGTATTTTCTTCAGTTCCTTTTCAGTCAATTTTTTTGTTAAAAATTGTAACAATGTTGTAACTATATAGTTTTTGGGTGGAGTTTTCTTAGTTAACTTGCTTGTTTGCTTGCTGCTTCATTTGTTAGTGTTTTTTTTGTTTAAATGGGTTTTTTGTGTTTCTTTTAGTTTTTGTTTTTGCTGGGGGGGTTTTCTTGTGTACATGCAGGGTTTTTTATAAATAATTTTTCAAATAAATCTTTATTATTTAGATAGATGGCTTAATGAAAAAAAGCAAATTTATTGCTTACTCAAAGTACCATCTGAAAAAAAAATTCTGATTTGATTTGATTTGATTTGATTTGATTTAATTTGATTTGATCTCTCTCTCTCTCTCTCTCTCTCTCTCTCTCTCTCTCTCTCTCTCTCTCTCTCTCTCTCTCTCTCTCTCTCTCTCTCTCTCTCTCTCTCTCTCTCTCTCTCTCTCTCTCCTCTCTCTCTTCTCTCTCTCTCTCTCTCTCTGCCCGTGAGTACTGCCTTGTTCTTGTGTGTGCGTGCACAAATGCATGCGCGTGTGTGTGCCTCTTCAACTTGAAGGTGTACTGTGTTTTATAAATGTTTTAGTACAACATACAGACGATATGCCTATTTGGATGACCGTTACTATGAAACGGAACAATAATAATGACAATATACAGCCATATGATGCACCACAGCAATGTGCAGGGTCCCCGCCACATGTGCGCACACGAACAAACACACTGACAAACACCAGTGCGCGCGCGCGTGCGCGCATGCATACCCATCCCCCTGCCGAAAAAGGTGCGGTCTGAGGCAAAGATGGGACGCATAGAGCCCTATTCAGGCCCGTCCTACCCCAACTTTTACACGGTTACAGACCCCAAGGCACCAGAACAACATCGCACTGTATGCCTACACCCTCTGCTACCAAGCAGGGCGCATAATAATAATGACAATATACATATGATGCACCAAAGCAAAGTGCAGGGTCCCCTCCACATGCACAAACACAAACAAAATCATTGACAAACACCAGCGCGCATGTGCGCACACAAACAAACACACTGACAAACACCAGCGCGCACACATACCCATCCCCTGCCTAAAAAGGTGCTGTTTGGGGCAAAGACGGGACGCATAGAGCCCTTTACAAGCCCGTCTTATCCCAATTTTTGCACGGTTATAGACCCCAAGGTACCAAGACAACATAGCACTGTATGCCTACACCCTCTCCTACAATCTCCAATGCATGTGGTGCCGGACCTGTGGCGACACCGCAGCCCTCAAAAGCTGAGAATGCAAGTCTCTGGCAAGGAAATCGGGTGCAGTGTACGCAACAAAAACCAAGTAGGGAGGGCGCATAATAATAATGACAACATACAGCCATATGATGCACCACAGCAAAGTGCAGGGTCCCCGCCACATGTGTGCACATAAACAAACACACTGACAAATAACAGCGAGCGCGCGTGCGCGCACGGATACCCAACCCCCTGCAGAAAAGGGTGCGGTTTAGGCCAATACGGGATCCATAAAGCCCTTTTCAGGCCCGTCCTACCCCGAATTGTGCACGGTTAAAGACCCCAAGGCACCAAGACAACATCGCACTGTATGCCTACACCCTTTCCTACCATCTCCGATGCGTGTGGCGCACACAAACAAACGCACTGACAAACACCAGCGCGCGCGCGCGTGCTCGCACGCATACCCATCTCCCTGCCAAAAAAGGTGCGGTTTGGGGCAAAGACAGGACCCATAGAGCCCTTTTCAGGCCCGTCCTACCCCAACGTTTGCACGGTTAAAGACCCCAAGGCACCAAGACAACATGACACTGTATGCCTACACCCTCTCCTACCATCTCCGATGCGTGTGGCGCCGGACCTGTGGCGACACCGCAGCCCTCAAGAGCTGAGAATGCTAGTTTCTGGCAAGGAAATCGGGTGCAGTGTACGCAACAAAAACCAAGCAAGGCGCACAATAATAATGACAATATACAGCTATATCATGCATCACAGCAAAGTGCAGGGTCCCCGCCACATGCGCGCACACAAACAAACACACTTACAAACACCAGCGCGTGCGCGCGTACGCGCACACATACCCAACCCCCTGCCGAGAAAGGTGCAGTTTGGGGAAACGACGGGACACATAGAGCCCTTTTCAGGCCCGTCCTACCCCAAGTTTTGCACGGTTACAGACCCCAAGGCACCAAGA
>CM060336.1:8456912-8467196 GCA_030674155.1 Stramonita haemastoma
GGCTGGTGCATTTCTTGCATTAAAAAAAACAAAATCAACAACTCAACTTAACATGCTACTGGCAACACTTTAAAAAAACAACAAATGACTAGTGTATTTCTTTCATTAAAAAATCAAAATCTACAAACCAACTCAACATGCTACTCGCAACACTTTAAAAACAACAACAACAAAGGACTAGTGCATTTCTTGCATTAAAAAAAAACCAAAATCAACAACCCAACTTAACATGGTACTCACAGAACTTTGAAAAAAATAAAAAAGGACTAGTGCATTTCTTGCATTAAAAACAACAACAAAATCAACAACCCAACTTAACAGGCTATTGGCAACACTTTGAAAAAACCAACAATACAGGACTAGCCTATTTCTTGCATTAAAAAAAACAAAATCAACAGCCCAACTTAACATACTACTTGCAACACTAAAAAGAAACATACCAACAACTAAAGACGAGTGTATTTCTTGCATTAAAAAATCAACAACCCAACTTTACGTGCTATTCCAACACTTGAAAAAAACCCAACGATAAAGGACTAGTGTATTTCTTGCATTAAACAAAATCAAGAACCCAACTTACCATGCTACACCCAACATTTAAAAAAACAACAAAAACAAAGGATTAGTGTATTTCTTGCATTAAAAAAAATGAAAAACCCAACTTAACATGCTACTGGCAACACTTTAAAAATCAACAACAACAACAACAACAACAACAACAACAACAACAACAACAACAACAACGGACTAGTGTATTTCTTGCATTAAAAACTCAAAATCAACAAACCAACTTAACAAGCTACTCCAACACTTAAAAAAAAAACACGAACAAAGGACTAATGCATTTCTTGCATTAAAAAAACAAAATCAACAACCCAACTGAACATGCTACTGGCAACACTTTAAAAAACAACAAAGGACTAGTGTATTTCTTGCATTAAAAAAACAAAATCAACAGCCCCACTTAACATACTACTCAGAACACTTTACAAAATACAGAGGACTAGTGTATTTCTTGCATTAAAAAAATACAACAAAAAAACGAACTTAATATCCTACTTCAACAGTTTACAAAAAACGAAAAAAGGACTCGTGGATTTCTTCAATTATAGAAACAAAATCAAGGACCCAACTTAATATGCTACTGCCAACACTTCAAAACAAAAAAACCAACAAATAACTAGTGCATTTCTTGCATTTAAAAAAAATCAGAAACCGAACTATACATTCTACTTGTAAAACTTGAAAAGAAAAAACAACAACAAAGAACTAGTGCATTTCTTGCATTAAAAAGAAATCAACAACCCAAATTAATATGCTACTGGTAGCACTTTAAAAAAAACACAACCCCCCCCAGGGGACCTGTGTATTTCTTGCATTAAAAAACAAAACCAACAACCCAACTTAACAAACTACTCCCAACACTTTAAACACCCAACAACAAAGGACTAGTGCATTTCTTGCATTAAAAAAACAAAATGAAGAACCTAATTTTATATACTACTGCAACAGTTAAAAAACAAAACAAACCCACAAAGGACTAGTGCATCTCTTGCATTAAAAAAACAAAATCAACAACCCAACTTAACATGCTACTCCCAACACTTTAGAGAAAACCAAAAAGGTCTAGTGTAATTCTTGCATAAAAAAAACAAAATCAACAACATAACTTAACATGCTAATCGGAACACTTAAAAAAACCCCATAAAACCCAAAGAACTAGTGTATTTCTTGCATTAAAAAAACAAAATCAAAAACCCAACTTAACATGCTACTCACAACACTTAAACAAAAACCAACAAAAAAGGACTAGTGTATTTCTTGCATTAAAAAACAAAAATAACATCCCAACTTAACATGGTACTGCCAGCACTTAAAAAAAACAACTACCAACAAAGGACTAGTGCATTTCGTATATTAAAAAACAAAATTAACAAAGGACTAGTGTATTTCTTGCATTAAAAAAAAAATCAACAACCCAACTTAACACCCTACTGGCAACAATTTAAAGAAAACCAACAACACAGGACTAGTGTATTTCTTGCATTAATAAACTGAAATCAACAACCCAACTTAACATGCTACTCCCAACACTTAAAAAAAAAACCCCAACAACAAAGGACTAGTGTATTTCTTGATTTAAAAACAAAAAGCAAAATCAGCAACCCAACTTAACATTCCATTGTAACACTTTTTGAAAAAATCCCAACAAAATCAACAACCCAACTTAACAGGCTACTTCAACACTTGAAAGAAAACAACAACAACAACAAAAGACTAATGCATTTCTTGCATTAAAAAAAAATCAAAATAAAAAACCCAACTTAACATGCTACTGGTAACACTTTAAAAACAACAACAACGAAAGACTAGTGCATTTCTTGCATTAAAAAAAAATAAAATACAACCCAAGTTAGCAGGCTACTCCCAAGCTTAAAAAAAATCACCAAAAAACAAAGGACAAGTGCATTTCTTGCATTAAAAAAACAAAATCAACAACCCAACTTAACATGCTACTGGCAACACTTGAAAAACCACCAACAAGAAAGGACTTGTGTATTTCTTGCATTAAAAAAACAAACCAACCCAACTTCACATACTACTCCAACACTTAACCCCCCTCCCCCCCCCCAGAGGACTAGTGTATTTCTTGCATGAAAAACAAAACAAAATCACAACCCAACATGCTACTGTAAGACTAAAAAAAACCCCAACAACAAAGCACTAGTGTATTTCTTGCATTAAATAAACAAAATCGACAACCCAACTTAACATGCTACTGCAACACTTAAAAGAAACAACAACAACAAAGGACTAATGCATTTCTTGCATTAAAAAAACAAACAAAATCAACAACCCAACTTAACATGCTACTCCCAACATTTAAAAAAAAGACAATTACAAAAGGCTAGTGTACTTCTTGCATTAAAAAAGCAAAGCAAAATCAACAACCGAACTTTACATGCTACTTGCAACACTTAAAAAAAAAGCAACAGCAAGAAAGGACTAGTGTATTTCTTGCATTATAAAAACAAAATCAACAACCCAAATTAATTTGCTACTTGTAACATTTAATAAAAAAAATACCCCAACAACAAAAGACTGGTGTATTTCTTCCATTAAAAAAACAAAATCAACAACCCAACTTAACAGCTACTCAACACTTAAAAAACAACAACAACAGAGGACTAGTGTATATCTTGCATTAAAAAAAAATCAACAACCGAATTTAACATGCTATTCCAACAACAAAGGGCTGGAGCATTTCTTACATTAAAAACAACAAAAACAACCCCAACTTAACATGTTATTCCAACACTTAAAAAAAAAAAGAACAACAAAAGACTAGTGCATTTCTTGCATTAAAGAAACAAAATTAACAACCCAACTTAACATGCTACTTGGAACACTTAAAAAAAAAACACCAACAATAAAGGACTAGTGCATTTCTTGCATTAAAAATTCAAAATCAACAACCTAACCTAACATACTACTGTAACACTTAAAAACAAAACAAAAGAAAACAAAGGACTAGTGCATTTCTTGCATTAAAAAAAACAACCAAATTCAACAACCCAACTTAGCAGGCTACTCCCAACACTTTAAAAAAATGAGTAAGGACTAGTGCATTACTTGCCTTAAAAAAACAAATTCAACAACCCAACTTAGCAGGCTACTCCCTACACTTAAAAAAAAGAATAACAAAGGATTAGTGCATTTCTTGCTTTAAAAAAGAAAACAACCCAACTTACACTACTTGTAACACTTAAAAAAAAGAAAAACAAAGGACTAGTGTATTTCTTGCATTAAAAAACAAAATCAACAACCCAATTGAACATGCTACTCAGGCTTTAAAAAAAAGAAAAACAAAGGACTAGTGTATTTCTTGCATTAAAAAAAACAAAAACAACCGAAGTTAACATACTTTGTGCAACACTTAACCCCCCCCAAAAAAGCAAAGGACTAGTGTACTTCTTGAATTAAAAAAAACAAAATCAAGAACCCAACTTAACATGCTGCTCACAACACAACAAAACCAACAGCAAAAAAATAGTGTATTTCTCACCTTAAAAAAACCAAATCAACAAAACCCAAGTCAACATGCTACTAGCAACACTTTAAAAATAAAAAAACAACAACAACAAAGGACTAGTCTAGTTCTAGCATTAAAAAACAAAATTAATATCTCAACTTAACATGCTATTGTAACACTTTAGAAAACAACAACAAAGGACTAGTGTAGTTCTTGCATTAAAAAACAACAACAAAAAAAACGTATTTAATATGCTACTGTAACACTTAAAAAAAACCCCAACAACAAGTGACTAGTGTATTTCTTCCATTAAAAAAACAAAATCAACAACCCAACTTAACACCTACTCCAACACTTTAAAAAATAAACAAACAACAAAGTACTAGTGAATTTCTTGCATTAAAAAAAATGAACAACCCAACTTAACATGCTACTCCCAACACTTTAAAAAACAACAATAAAGGACTAGTGCATTTCTTGCATTAAACAAAATCAACAACCCAACTTAACATGCTCTTGGCAACACTTAAAACAACAACAACAACAACAAAAGACTAGTGTATCTTTTGCATTAAAAAGAAACAAAATGAACAACCCAACTTAACATGCTACTGGCAACACTTTAAACAACAAACAACAACAAAAGACTAGAGTATTTTTGCATTAAAAAAACAAAATCAACAACCCAACTTAACATACTATTCAGAAGACTTTAAAAAGCACAAACAAGGACTTGTGTATTTCTTGGATTAAAAAAAAGAAAACAAACAACCCAACTTAACTGGTACTCCAACCTTTTAAAAAAACAAAACAAAAAAAAACAAAGAACTAGTGTACTTCTTGCATGAAAAAAATAAAATCAAGCCCCAACTTAACATGCTACTGACTACACTTGAAAAAAAAACCAACAAGGACTAGTGCATTTCTTGCATTAAAAAAACAAAACCAACAACCCAACTGAACAACCTACTGGCAACACTTTACAAAAAAGAAACAAAGGACTTGTGTATTTCTTGCATTAAAAAAACAAAATCAACAGCCCAACTTAACATGCTACTTCAACACTAAAAACAAACAAAGGACTAGTGTATTTCTAGCATTAAAAAGAACACTTAACAACCCAACTTAACATGCTACTTCCAATACATAAAAAACAACAACAACAACAACAACAATGGACTAGTATATTTCTTGCATTATAAAAACAAAATCAACAACCCAACTTAACATGATACTGCAACACTTAAAAACAACAACAACAACAACAAGAGACTAGTGTATTTCTTGCATTAAAAAAAATCGAAAATGAACTTAACATGCTACTCCAACACTTAAAAAAAACAAAAACAACAATGGACTAGTGTATTTCTTGCATTATAAAAACAAAATCAACAACCTAACTTAACATGCTACTGCCAACACTAAAAAAACCACAATAACAAAAGACTAGTGTACTTCTTGCATTAAAAAAAAAACAAAATCAGCCACCCGACTTAACATGCTACTGGCAACATTAAAAAAAAACCAACAACAAGAAAGGACTAGTGTATTTCTTTCATAAAAAAAACACAACAAGCACAGTTAACATACTAATTGCAACACTTTAAAAACAACAACAAAGGACTGGTGCATTTCTTGCATTAAAAAAACAAAATCAACAACCTAATTTAACTTGCTACTGGCAACACTTTAAAAAAAAACGCAAAAAGGACTAGTGCATTTCTTACATTAAAAAACCCAAAATAAACAACCCAACTTTGCAGGCTACTGCAACACTTTAAAATAAACCAATAACAATGGACTAGTGCATTTCTTGCATTAAAAAACACAAAAATCAACAACCCAACATAACACACTACTTGCAACACTAAAAAAAAGTAGAACTACTAAGGACTAGTGTAATTCTTGCACTATAAAAAAAACTCAAGAACCCATCTTAACATGCTACTGGCAACATTTAAAAACAACAACAACGACTAGTGTATTTCTTCAATTTAAAAAAACATAATCAACAACCGAACTTAACACCCTACTTGCAACACTTTAAAAATACCTAAAAAACAAAGGACTAGTGTATTTCTTGCATTGAAAAACAAAATCAAAAACCCAACTGATCATGTTACTGCAACACTTAAAAAAAAATGACAAGAAAGGACTAGTGTATTTCTTGCATTAAACAAACAAAAGCAACCCAAGTTAACATACTACTTGCAACAATTAAAGCTAGACAACAGCAAAGGACTAGTGTATTTCTTGCATTAAAAAGAAATCAACCCAACTTAACATGCTGCTCCAACACCTTAAAAAACAACAACAGCAAAGAACTAGTCTTTTTCTTGCATTAAAAATCAAAATCAACAAAACCCAAGTCAACATGCTACTTGCAACACTTTAACAAAACAACCAACAACAAAGGACTATATTTCTTGCATAAAATACAAAACGAATATCAACTTAACATGCTACTGGCAACACTTTAAAACAAAAACAACAACAAAGAACTAGTGTATTTCTTGCATAAAAAATAACATCCCAACTTAACATTTTACTGTAACACTTAAAAAAACCAACCCAACAACAAAGGACTAGTGAATTTCTTCAATAAAAAAATGGAATCAACAACCTAATTTAACATGCTACTCGCACCACTTTACAGAAAGGCAACAACAAAGGGCTAGTGTATTTCTTGCATTAAAAAATAAAACAAACACCCAACTTAATATGTTATTGCAACACTTAAAAAAAAACACCCAACAACAATGGATTAGTGTATTTCTTGCATTGAAAAAGCAAAATCAACAACCCAACTTAACATGCTACTGGCAAGACGTTAAAAAAAACAAAAACAACAACAAAGGAAAAGCGCATTTCTTGCATTAAAAAATCAAAATTAACAGCCCAACTTAGCATGCTACTTCAACACTTAAAAACAACAACAACAACAAAGGACTAGTGTATTTCTAGCATTAAAAAGAACACTTAACAACCCAACCTAACATGCTACTTCCAACACTTAAAAAACAACAACAACAACAATGGATTAGTGTATTTCTTGCATTATTAAAAAACAAATTCAACAACCCAACTTAACATGCTACTGCAACACTTTAAAAACAACAACAAAGGACTAGTGTATTTCTTGCATTAAAAAAAAAAATCGAAAATGAACTTAACATGCTACTCCAACACATTAAAAAAACAAAAACAACAACAATGGACTAGCGTATTTCTTGCATTATAAAAACAAAATCAACAACCCAACTTAACATGCTACTGCAACACTTAAAAAAACAAAAACAACAAAGGACTAATGCATTTCTTGCATTAAAAATACAAAATCAACAACCCAACTTAACATGCTACTCCCAACACTAAAAAAAACACAATAACAAAAGACTAGTGTACTTCTTGCATTAAAAAAAACAACAAAATCAGCCACCCAACTTAACATGCTACTGGCAACATTTAAAAAAACAACAACAACAAGAAAGGACTAGTGTATTTCTTTCATTAAAAATAACAACAAGCACAGTTAACATAGTAATTGCAACACTTTAAAAACAACAACAAAGGACTGGTGCATTTCTTGCATTAAAAAAAAACAAAATCAACAACCTAATTTAACTTGCTACTGGCAACACTTTAAAAAAAAAAACGCAAAAAGGACTAGTGCATTTCTTACATTAAAAAACCCAAAATAAATAACCCAACTTAGCAGGCTACTGCAACACTTTAAAATAAACCAATAACAAAGGACTAGTGCATTTCTTGCATTAAACAAACAAAATCAACAACCCAACATAACACACTACTTGCAACACTTAAAAAAAATATTACTACTGAGGACTAGTGTATTTCTTGCACTATAAAAAAACAACTCAAGAACCCATCTTAACATGCTACTGGCAACATTTAAAAACAACAACAACAAAGGACTAGTGTATTTCTTCAATTTAAAAAACATAACAACCAAACTTAACACCCTACTTGCAACACTTAAAAAATACCTAAAAAACAAAGGACTAGTGTATTTCTTGCATTAAAAAACAAAATAAAAAACCCAACTGATCATGTTAGTCGCAACACTTTAAAAAAATTACAAGAAAGGACTAGTGTATTTCTTGCATTAAACAAACAAAAGCAACCCAAGTTAACATACTACTTGCAACAATTAAAAATAAACAACAGCAAAGGACTAGTGTATTTCTTGCATTAAAAAGAAATCAACCCAACTTAACATGCTGCTCCAACACCTTAAAAAATAACAACAGCAAAGAACTAGTCTTTTTCTTGCATTAAAAATCTAAATCAACAAAACCCAAGTCAACATGCTACTTGCAACACTTTAACAAAACAACCAACAACAAAGGACTATATTTCTTGCATTAAAATACAAAACGAATATCAACTTAACATGCTACTGGCAACACTTTAAAACAAAAACAACAATAAAGGACTAGTGTATTTCTTGCATA
This sequence comes from Stramonita haemastoma, assembly GCA_030674155.1. NCBI lineage: Eukaryota > Metazoa > Mollusca > Gastropoda > Neogastropoda > Muricidae > Stramonita > Stramonita haemastoma. The sequence continues at coordinate 8,465,421 of CM060336.1, forward strand.
AAAAAATAACATCCCAACTTAACATTTTACTGTAACACTTAAAAAAAACAACCCAACAACAAAGGACTAGTGAATTTCTTTAAAAACAACAACAGAATCAACAACCCAGCTTAACATGCTACTCGCACCACTTTACAGAAAGGCAACAACAAAGAACTAGTGTATTTCTTGCATTAAAAAAATAAAACAAACACCCAACTTAACATGCTATTGCAACACTTAAAAACAAAACACCCAACAACAATGGATTAGTGTATTTCTTTCATTAAAAAAACAAAATCAACAACCCAACTTAACATGCTACTGGCAAGACCTTAAAAAAAACAACAACAAACAACAAAGGACTAGTGTATTTCTTGCATTAAAAAAACAAAATCAACAACCCAACTTAACATGCTACTGGCAACACTTTAAAAAAATGATCAACAAAGGACTAGTGAATTTCTTGCATAAAAAAAAACAAAACCAACAACCCAACTTAGCAGGCTAATCGCAACACTTCGAAATAAACTAATAACAAAGGACTAGTGCATTTCTTGCATTAAAAAAATCAACAACCCAACTTAACACACTACTTGCAAAACTTAAAAAAAAACAACCCCAAAACACAACAACAACAAAGGACTAGCCTATTTCTTGTATTCAAAAAACGAAATCAACAACACAACTTAACATGGTACTGGCAACCTTTTAAAAAAGAACAACAAACAACTAGTGTATTTCTTCCATTAAAACAAAATCAACACCCAACCTAGCATGCTACTGGCAACACTTTAAAGAAAACCAACAAAAAAGGACTAGTGTATTTCCTGCATTAAAAAAACAAAATCAACATCCAACTTAACATGCTACTTCCAACACTTTAAAACAAACAACAACAACAAAGGACTAGTGTATTTTTTGCATTTAAAAACAAAATCAAGAACCCAACTTAGTGGGCAACTCGCAACATTTTGAAAAAAAAAAAATACAAAGGAATAGTGCATTTCTTGCATTAAAAAAACAAAATCAACAACCCAGCTCAACATACTACTTGCAAAACTTTAAGAAAAAAGCACAAAAACAAATGACTAGTGTATTTCTTGCATTAAAAAAACAAAATCAACAACTCAACTTATCATGCTACTTCCAACACTTAAAAAAAAACTAACAACAAAAGACTAGTGCATTTCTTGGTTTGAAAAAACAAAATTAACAACTGAACTTAACATGTTACTGGCAATATTTTAAAAAAGACAAAAACAAATGACTAGTGCATTTCTTCCATAAAAAAAATCAGCAACACAACTTAACATGCTACTCCAACACTTAAAAAAACCCCAACAACAAAAGACTAGTGAATTTCTTGCATTAAAGAAACAAAATTATTAACCGAACTTAATATGCTACTCCAAAACTTAAAAAAAACAAACAAACAAAGGACTAGTGTATTTACTGCATTAAAGAAACAAAATGAAGAACCCAACTAAACATGCTACTGGCAAAGCTTTAAAAAAAAAGATGCAAAGGACCAGTGTATTTCTTGCATTAAAATACCAACAACCCAACTTAATATCCTACTTGCAACACTTAAAAAAAACAACCAAGAACAAAGGACTAGTGTATTTCTTGCATTAAAAAAACAAAAATCAACAACCTAACTTAATATGCTACTCACAACACTTTAAAGAAAACAAAGGATTAGTGTATTTCTTGCATTAAAAAAACAAAATCAACAAACCAACTTAAGATGCTACTGCAACAATTAAAAAAAAAAACCATTAACAAAGGATGTGA
>CM060336.1:8472296-8517296 GCA_030674155.1 Stramonita haemastoma
TTATAGAAAGCATTTCTCATAATGGAAAGACTCCCAATTTTGTGTAGTCAGATTCAACTAAACTTGAGGACTTTAAGAGTACTGCCTTGAGGGCTCGTTTATAGTTACTAATAAGAGGTTTTAACGTATTTGCACTGGCAGTGTCAAAGAGTGTAGAGCAATAATTAATTGATGACAAAATATAGCCTGTAAAAATAGTTTTCTGGCATGTAAGTTTAAGAAGTGTTTTATTCTACAAAGCTGGTAGACTTGTGTGGACACAGTGTTGCTTAATTTGGTTACATGTGCTGTCCATGAGAGATTATTGTCTATTGTAATACCTAGGACTTTGTGATTGTCCACTTCTTCAACTAGGGTTTTGTTTATGAATACAGGGGGGAGTGGAGTTGTCAGATTTTGTCTTTTTTGTCTTGTGGTGATAAGCATTAGTTTGGTTTTTTGTGGATTGAGGGACATATGGTTTTGTTGACACCATTTCTCAAGAGAGTCAATACTTTTTTGTAATGAAACTGATATTCTATCTATGTTGGTGTGGCTAGTATGTATTGTTGTATCATCACAAAAAAGCTGACATGGGTCTTTGATATGGAGTGGAAGGTCATTGACATATATACAAAATAGAAGTGGGCCTAGTATTGAGCCTTGGGGGACACCATATTTGACTGGTAATGTACAGGACTTGGAATTATTGATTCACACATATTGCTCTCTGTTTCCAAGAAAGGATTTCAACAGTTGTACGACATTATCTGATATCCCATACAATGACAGCTTCTGACATAAAAGCTTATGATCAATTACATCAAAAGCTTTTGCAAAATCAACAAAAAGGGCACCACAGAACCTGTTGTCATTTAAATTAGTTAGCCAACTTTCAACTAGGTTCGTAAGAGCAGTGTGACAAGAATGACTTTTTCTGAAACCCGATTGATTCTTGTTTAGAAGATTGTGAATCTCAAGATGGTGATAAATGTGTCTATGAATGTGTTTTTCCAACGGTTTGGATAGTATAGATAAATTAGAAATAGGTCTGTAATTACAAGACTTTGAATGGTCTCCACTTTTAAAGAGAGGAATTACTTTAGCTATTTTAAACTGTGTTGGAAAATAGCATTTTTCAATGCATAAGTTATAAATATAAGTTAATGTGTCAGAGATGATTGGAGCTGCTAACTTGAGAATTTTACTGTCAATACCTCTGGTCCTCTACTACTATTTTGTTTCAAGCTATTTAGATATCTGAACACTTCAGAAACACTTATGAAAGGGATTTTTAATTTTGATTTAATGTTTTTTGATGAGCAAAAGCTTTTTAGCTCTTCTAAGGAGTTTAATTCTGTCTCATCTTGTTTTATAACTGTTTCAGCTATGGTGGTAAAATATATGTTGAGATCATCTGGGGAAATTTTATTAGCAATGGGTTGAGTTGGGTATTTATTGGTTAATTGATTGATAGCCTGCCAAACAGCTTTAGGATTGTGTTTCGATGAGGCAAGATTTTGGAAATATTTTTGTTTGGCTTTACGTTTTAATGAGTTTACTTTGTTTCTTTGTTCTTTAAATTCTCCTAATTTTCCTGCTTTTAATAGATCATCTCTTAAATAAGTTTCTTTTAGAATCTCAGTTGTCATCCATTTAGGTTGTGTTGCATGCTTCACTCTTCGGGTTTTGAAAGGAACATGTTTATCATAGACTGAGTTAAATGTTTCTAGCCAAAAATATATGGCTTTCTCTGGGTCTGTAAAGTTGTAAACATGATTAATTGAGGAATTTAGCAAGTCAGCAAGAAATTTATTTTCATCAAATTTAACAAATGATCTATAAGTGACTTCCTTGTGACCAGCTATGGGAATTTTTATTCCTTTTTTGTTCCATGTGAAACAGATAGGAAGGTGGTCACTGCAGCCACAGTTAGGAACACATATTTCTTCGATATTTTGCTTATTAGTTACATATACATGGTCAATGAGAGTTGCACTGGAGGAGGTTAAGCGCGTTGGTGTGTCAATAATTTGCGAGAGATTATAGGAATTTAATTTGTTTATCCACAAAGGGTGGGGTTTAAGTAGATTCATGTTAAAATCTCCCAATAGTAAAAGTTCTTTAGCATCCAAAGATGCTGCATCCATCATTATGGAAAATCTATCAACCCAATCAATTCTCTCAGAGGGATTTCTGTATATAAATCCGACAATAATGGGTTTACTTCGTTTGAGTTGTATTTCTAGCTATAGAGACTCTACTTGTTGGGTTTCAAGATGGTGAATACGTTTAAAGTTTATGGATTCATTTATATATACAACTATTCCTGTTGTTTTGGAGGAAGAGGGGTCTTTACGGATTGCTCTAAACCCAGGTATTTGGATTTCTTTATCAGATACCAAACTGGAAAGTCTGGATTCTGTAAATCCAAATAAATGAAATGGTTTATTTGAGTTGTGTAGGATACTATGTACATCAGCTAGCTTGTTTAAAATGCTGTTGATGTTTAAATGACCAATACGTAGTCCATCTTTTTGTGGCCAGGTTTTTAGACAGGAAGCCATGTTGCTGAAAAGGTAGAGAAGAAGAAGGAGAAGAAGAAAAAAATAATAAAAAGTAATAATGATCACTAAAACCCCAAATGGTTCTAAAACGGTTTGAGGAAACAATATATATCAACTTAAACTGATCAAGTAAATACAATGGAATGGATAATAAGTGAATATGCAATACAAAAACTATATCATTTTTTGCTGCACAAATTAAAAGGAGCAAATATAGTACTAATAAAAGTCTTGCTTTAACTGTTACCAGTTGAGATATATTATATCCTAAAACAGTTATCAGGTAAACACAATATCCTCAGGTCTAGGAATATTGTTATGTAATCAAATCAGTCTTCTGGAACACTTTCTACAGGAAACACAACACGCAGAGAAATGTTTATGCTGTTTTCCAATATCCAAGGGGAAAAAAAAATAGTACCATAATTTTTTTTTTTTAAATCCACTGTTGTGTCCCTTCCATCTGTCTTTGTCCATTTCAAAATTAGACTCTTCAATTTGAAGGTTAGCACAACACAGCACAGAAGTCAGTAAACACATCCACGGTTGTGAATAACTTCAGAATAATTCAGTTTGCAGGTTTGCAAAACACAGCATGGGAATCACAAAACACATCCCCTAACTTGGATAACCTTCAGTTTGTAGGTTTGCAAAATACAGCACAAGAGTCACTAAAGGCATTCACAATCTAGACGCATTCACAAAATCTAGACGTTCCAAAACTGTCACTAAATAGCACAGGAGTTATAGCACAGGTGTCACTAAATGCATTTACAATCTAGATGCATTCACAATCGTAATCGATTCAAAACTGTCACTGAATGCATTCACAATCTAGATTGTTCCGAAAAAGCACCGTTTAGTACTAATAACACAAGTCATTTCAGCACAGCGTTTTTCAGCACAGTAGGTATAGTGTTGAATGTTTTCTGACAATTCTTAATGTTTCATTTGCCGGCACCAGGTCCACAGAGGTATTCATCAAGGTAAAAAGGTTAATTTCCACAGGTAGTTTACATGCACACCTACAGACATACCTCCCCCCCACAGACACACACACACACACACTCAACACATACATGCACACACGCACGCACACATATATTCGCTCTAAACGTAAAACACACAAAAACACACTGATACGTGCGCGCGCGCGCGCACACACACACACACACACATACACACACACACACACATAACACATACACACACACACACACACACACACACACACACACACACAAGCGCGCGTTCACTCGCCCATACACACACATATACACACGCTGCACACACACGCTGCACACACACACACACACACACACACACACACACACACACACAACACACACACACCTGAGGCACATACACACATGGGGCACACACTCATGAAGCACGACACACACACACACACACACACACACACACACACACACACACACACACACACACACACACCACACACACACACAGGCATATACGCACACACATGCAGCACACACACACACACACACACACACACACACACACACACACACACACACACACACACACCACAGGCGCGCGCGCATACACACACATACATACACACAAGTCTAGCATACATGTACATACATATAAAATATCATTTTAAAGTAAACTTAGGGCAAAACCAAACCATAAACAAACATATAGTAGTAGCTTATGTCTGTCGCATGTCTTTCTTGTCCAGAAAGTCCTAAGGCCGGGACTGCATATATTTGGGGGGAGGGAGGGGAGGCATAAAGAAGGGCCAAGGTGGAGGGGGAGGGATCATCATTGAATACCATGGATAAGGGGGTCTTTTGGAAGAGAAATTTTGGTACCACATTTGAAAATCTTGGGTCTTGGAAAAAGGGTCTTCCGATTTGTAATGCAATGGATTGGAGAAGGGAAGTTGATTAGAGGGAGGGGTGGGAGGGGTATCTGGATTACTTGGTAAGTACGATGATTTGGATAAATTCCTAGAGCTTGGTAAGGGAGGGAAACTATCGTCATATTGATCCTGATCAGAGCTCTGGGAAAGGGGAGAGGAGTGACTATGAGGGAGTGAGGGGAGAGGGGCAGAGCGACTTTTTTTGGGGGCAGAGGAGGCCTGTGGTCGAGGCAACGAGTTCTGGCCGCTGGTAGGCCTATGATCGTATTGATTGCGACCCCGTGGTGGGATGTGGGAGGAGGGTGGGATGTGGGAGGAGGGGGGGTTGTTAGGGCATAGGCCTAGTTGGGCAGGCTGGGGGTGGGACAGATGTGGTAAGGGAGGACGGGGTAGTAGAGATGTTTTCCCACTGTCCAGCTGGCTTCTCTGTTGCCCTGCTCCTCTGCCTGAAGTTTCCGGCCTAGGTGGAAACAGATTGAGAGCCAGTCTTGCCGTGCCTTTCCTTGAGGGGTGGGTTGCGTCACCGTACAGGGCCAACCGAGGTGCTCCACTGGTTGTGGTGAAGACTGTTGAATGGTCGATGTACTTCACCCCCATGCTGTCACATGCCCGCTGTAGTTTTCTGTTGCTAGGGGCAATGACAGCATTGAGGATGTGACGGCCTCTGGCTGGTATGATGGCGGAGGCATGGAGTGTGGCTTTGGGGAAGGTGTGGCGGCATTGGGAGAGAAGGTTTCGCCATGTCTCAGTGCCAATGCCACCATCTTCGGACGTTGCTGGCAGCCTGCAGTCAGTCACCCCAACATGAATAGTGGCATTCCTCACATTAGTGGCAGGTGGTTGCTGATTGAGCCATTTTGAAAGTTCCCCGATCCTTAAATCAGGGATACACACTTTCTGTGAGAAGCTGCCTGGGGGGGCTGTCCGCGAAATGTCTATTCCCTGAATTGAGGAATCACCTAGAATGATTTTGGATGAATTGTTGTTTATTTTGACTTTTTTAAGTGAGTGATCGGGGTCTTTAGTAGGAGAAGATGGGGGGTCTTTATTTGCAGGGAGACCGTCTTCTTTAGCTTTGGAAGCAGAAACATCTATGGCTAGGAAGAGGGGGGGAGAGGATGCTTTCTGATCTGAGGGACAGTTAGGCTTTGGATGACTTTTTTTCAGTTTGGGGTTAGGCTTGTTTGGGGGGAGTTTGGGCGAGGACATATTTTTTGAAGGGGTATGTCTTTTGGAAAGGGTGGTCAAATGATCAACTTCTATTTTAAAGGACTGTCTGGCTTCATAAAATGCAGCTCTGAGTGCTGTGATCTCTGCTTGCAGAGAGTGTGTCACAGCTTCAAAGTCTGCCCTTGAAACACAGTTGTCATGACAGCATGTGGAGTGAGGATCACCGTCCGTCACTGTCGGTCTGTCACTCATGACCAACTGTTGGTTGTGGCCAGCAGCTTGGAGGGGGGAGGTATGGTTTGTCCCCTCCAGTTGGCACTGAGACCTGGAGGGTTCACAGGGAGTGGGGGAGGATGAGTTGGTCTCCCCTATTGCAGAGTCACTTCCGTCATCAAGGGGGTGGGAGGGGGAAGGAGATGGAGGAGGGGAGGTGGTGGTGGCATGTTGCTCCGTGCTATGTTGAATACAGTCATGCATAGCAGCAATAGGGGAAGAGGGAGAAGACAAGGGATGGAGGGTGGGACTGGAGGGGGAGAGTGATGTAAGAGAAGTGTCCCGCTTCTCTTCAAGGGGGCCAGGTTGAGGCCCAACTGTTGTGGTGGTGGAGACAGTGGTCTGCTGACTTGAGTCAATCTGCTGGCTTGAGTGGGATGACGGTTGACAGACAGCTGGTGTGTTGGCTAACACATCCTCTTCAGCTGTGACTGAAGAGGTGTCAACAGGCAAAGAGTGTTGGTCGCCTGTACTGTCCTCCTGTTCCTTGGTGATACACAGCCTATTCCTACTAATCCTATCACTTTCTTGTTCTACTTCACTAATGCATGCCATGTTTGTACTATCCTCACTAGATGCTAAGTAGTCTACTATGGAGCGCAAGTTTTCAAACTCATTGTCTATCCAGTCATGACAGCCCTTTCCCTGCACTAAAATTAAGTTGGTGGTATCGTAGATGTGTATTTTTAAGAGCTTGCCTTGGTCTGTTCGTATCTCTAGGGTTGACTGAAAGAGATCTGACGGGATGGGGGATGTAAAGTCGATATCATCTTCAGTATCATAGAGTTCGTGTTTTGCTCTGTATTCAGTCCATGTTGAATGAAAGGTGTGGGGGGCATATTTACCTACATATCTATGAAATAGTGTATATCGCCAGTGAGGCATGCGGGTGTGTATACATTCGAATTTTTTTTGGATTGAGTCCAGAGTATTTTGGATTTCTTCTAGTTTATGTGTAGTAAAAATACTGTCCCTTGTCATGGACCGTGTAGTCGGCCTCATGATGAAGACCTATGTGTCCCTATGAAGTCCCTAAGTGTCCCTAGTGCCGAATTAATTTACAGATCAAGTAACGCCATGGATCCCCTACGGCCAAAGCCTAGCCCCTGACGGGGCATGGCAGCCGTGGGCCTGGCCTAATGAATTAACCTAGTGATGTACATTCATTTTATTTTGAAGCTATTGGTTAGGCCTACTGTATTCTTTTTTTTTTTTTTTTTTTTTTTTACATATTGATAAATGTATCAGTTAGGCCTATATCTCAATGTGTTTGCTATTTATAGGTAAAAACTTACTTGTTGAAGATAAATAACATGTTCAACACCTCAGGAGGAGCACAGAAGAAAACCACACAAGAACCATTAGGCCTATGCGATGCAATGTGAACATGTGAAGATAGGAACACAATTAACACAATTAAAGCCACAGATAAAAGCACAAAACTGATGTGAAATATACGGCAACACTGAAGACTAGGAAATAAACGGGAACACTGAAATAACTGAAATAACTTTAACACTGCAATAACAGCACAACTGAAGCCGTAGGTGAATGTTCCGCTTGGCTGCACACTGGAGCTCTTCTTCAATACGTCTTGACACGACGAGGAGGGACGGAGAGCTAGAGCTAGAGCTAGAGCTAGAGAGAGAGAGAGAGAGAGAGAGAGAGAGAGAGAGAGAGAGAGAGAGAGAGAGAGAGAGAGAGAGTGAGAGAGAGAGAGAGGAGAGAGAGAGAGACATGCAACAATTCAAAAAGTAGAAAAGAAAAAAGGCCCCATTTCCTCCAAGACAAAACCCCACACCAAACAAAATAAACTAAAGGAAACCAAGCACCCACTTACCAAAAAAATAACTAACAAACAAAATAAACTAAAAGAAACCAAGCACCCACTTACCAAAAAAATAACTAACAAACAAACCAGCCGCAAATTTGAGAGTGTTGCTCAAATTACCTGACCAATACTGCAGCTGTCTGTATCTCTTGGGCCCGGTTGACGCCGGGATATACTATAAAAGTAAGCGTAGAATACAACGCTGTCAAGTAGTCTCAAAGTGGATGTACTTCCACAGCAGCATCATTACATCATCCTCATCACCATTGATTATCATGCAATAATAAAAATTGCTTCTGATTCGGTGGCCCCCGTTGCTCTGGTGTTATGGTGACCTCAGATTCGGTTTACCAATGCACTTCTGTGCCTGTGGTGAGTTTGTGTCAAAGCCTTTGTGGTTGGGGTTTCGTGGGAGACAGTCGTTGGAGGGACGTTGTGGTGGTCGCCATCTCGGGTGGGTGACTCACTCAGTCTGACTCCGCGACTGAGCTGATACTGTCGTTAGTAGGGGGCTTAATAGGTGGTGTCTTGCGTATGTTAGCTCAGAACAGGCACCATTGAATACCACCAAAGTGACTCAGCAGAATTTCAGGGCCCCTCTGGCTGGTGGCCCTACGGCGGCCTAATATTGATGGGCTCCCTGTGGCAGGGAGATGGAAACGAGCGACGTGGGAACAGCAGGGCGGGGATGTTACAGAAGATGAAGCAGCAAAAAAACAACAACAAGGAAACAAACAAAAAAATACACCCAAACCCAACCTCCAAAACAAAACTAAAAAACAAACAAAAAACCCCCATCAGAACAAATCCAAAATCAAAAAGGCAAACTAAACAAAAAAAAACTACTACATAATGAAAGCACAAAAAGAACAAACCCACCAATATGTCGACAACATGTAAAAATAAGCAAAGAGATAAGTATACTTGCATAAACATTGGTTACAAATGACAAAGCCTTATAACAAGGTTATTATATATAATATATATATATATATATATATATATATATATATATATATATATATATATATATATATATATATATATATATGGCAAAAAAAGGGCAATAGTGTCTATGCATATGCACCAATTGTTTTACAGGAATAAAAAAAAGTTAACAGGTTACCTCCCTTGCCAAGCAGGCTTGAACTAAACACCAATCACAAAGCTCTGAACTTTCTTTTTAAGCAAAAAATCTGGGACATTTTGTAACATTACCATTGTACACACCATAAGCCAGTGGTTCTTTGCGTTATCACATCATATAATAGTTTTACTAACTGGAAGTACATCGACTAGTTCATTATCAACGAATTTTCATGAACTTTCAGAACAGCACAATATTTATATGATATTTTACACATCCAATAAAGAATACGGCAAGTCGAGAAAATATGTAACCCAGGCTCTTTATCCTTCCGCCGGGTACATAGGGTTCTGACTCTTTCACACAAAGAAGTAGATAAAACTGGAATGGCTGTTCCAAGGATTTATTGATTTGAAAAATTCTATTGGTTTATAAGGTAGATAGCAAATCTCAAACCATGCCCCAAATCAAACTCAACTCAAAAACACAGCTTTGTGGTGGAGTGGACCACCGGTCAGCGGTTCGTGCTCTCTGCACACAATCCGACATACACAAAAATACTCAGATTAATCGCACTAAACACCCACTGTGGATAGCACAGTGCAATAACTAAATTAGTGACGGCTTCTTGAGCCATTCCACCAAACCTCAATTTGGTAACAGGTTTTTTTTTCATAGTGGCAGAACAACTTCACTCCCCGGGTGTCACCTGTTTTCCCCAACATAAAACACATAGCAATCTAATGCCTAATTCAACCACTAAAGGTGTCAAAACATTTCACCCAGGTTCCGCCTTTTGACAACACTGAATCCTGTGGAGTACACAATCAAAACGCTCTCATTCAATTTAGTCACACACATGCAACTGGTTACACATAAAATTAACATTTTACATGTCTATTGTCATACACACACACATACACACACACCAAGGTGACGGGTTGGAGGAGACATATGGGTAGGAACAGATATGAGGTATTGAGCTATGATTCAGGAAGAACCCAGATAAAAAATATGTGTACCACCACATTATATCTACCACAACCCTTCCAACCATCTTACTCAGTTGTTCAAACAGAGTAAAATATAAAACATGACAAATATTTTTCCTTAAGAAATTCAGCTCAACCTTCACTGAAACAGGGGTGTTCAATATTCATTCTTCATACACCATAACAATTCTTCATACATCATAACAACACAAAAATCAAATATGATTGCCTGAAAATGCTCCAATAATTCACAGTCACTCATAAGGCCAACAGCACCAAAAAACACAACTTATAGCAAGAGAAATGCTTGAGACATCGAAGCATTTCTAATCATAACAATTTACTTTCACCCAAATGACTGCTTCGAACCGGTTCCTCACAGTACTAATGTACCTCTGAAAAATAACGTAATAAAGACACACAACATCTTACTCAGAATAACTAACACACTATAACATTAACACTCACCTAAAAAAGGGCACGTTGATCACCTAAGAAATAGGTGAATAGTAGCCTAAACTACTAACAAAAATATGGCTTGCTCTCTCAACGATCAATGATTCACTGTCGGAGATTTCTAGAATGTTGACAGGAAGTGCCTCGACGTTATCTTCCTTTTACTATTTATTTTTTTTCTAGATGACTCTAAATCTAAATACAACTAAAACTATTTTATAAATTGAATAAAATACCAACAAAAAATCCTAACAATTCGATTTTTTGTTGACTTAGAAAAAATAAACATGTTTCAGTTTTACAAATGTCTTATCACTGGTGACCTCCTAAATTTTGTATCCCCTTCTAGACAAAACTTTCGGTGGGTTACACATTCCCCCCCTAAAAAAAATGTTTTGTAATTATCATTGTAAAAAAATGAAAAAACATTTCTGACATCAAACCAACTTTTGATTACCTTCAAAAGGAAAAGAAAAAAAAAATCAAGGTGTTCAAATGCTATACTTTCAGTTAGACCCCTCTGCCAGCCTCCGCATTAATCCAATGAGTGCATCAAGGAATGCCACTCGGCACGAGTCTGGGACAGCTTTTTCAAACTCCATCAACTTAATGATGAGACTGTACAAGTTATCTTCTTGTTTGGGTCTTTGCTGACACTGATGGGCTAAGTTCAATTTCTCCACTGGTCGACGTACACGCGACGACCTTCTTAGTTCTGGAACCACAGGAGGTTCCTGCACCTCTTCAGTGTGCAACCTATCCCCGCTATCTGATGATTCGTCTTGAGGTGGGTTTTCCTCCTCTGCCTCCTGTGATGCCTCCTGATCAGCATCTTCATTTTCTCCCTCTGGTTCATCCTGCAATGTTTCCTCTGAGTCTGGCTGATCAGCCAGCTCCCCTGACTCTCCTCCATGCTGCATTTCTCCCTGAGGAGCAGGAATGAACTCTGGTGCAGAAACCCTCAGTGTGGAGTCTGGTCCACACTGCATATCTATACGCAAAGGCTCATCACCAAGATACTCAGGTTCTTCCTCGCCTTCTTCCACCAGTTGGTTATCTGTTGCGTCCTCTGCCTTTGACTCCTTTGCCTTCTGCTTTTGTGGTCTACATCCTCCACCTTCTGCATCGATTTCCCCAATGGGTAGCAGCAGATTTCTATGGAGCGTTCTGACTGGACCATGTCCATCTTCCCTCTGTACTGTGTACACTGGTACATCTGTTTTCTTTGCCAAAACCCTGAAGATAAATGGTTCCCATTTATCATCAATCTTGGACTTCAGCTGTGGTCCTACTTTACGGACTAGGCACCTGTCTCCTTGTTCTAGCTCTGCAGCACGAGCACCAGCATCATAACGAGACTTGTTCTTCTGACTCGTTTTCTCAGAGTTTTCCTTTGCCAGGGCATAGGCAGTGCCTAAGCTCTCCTTCAACTTCTTGATGTACTGGCTGGGGTTTGAAACTTTCTCATTGTTCAGTTTTATCCCAAAAGCCAAATCCACGGGTAGTTGTGGGTAGCGTCCAAAAAACAAGTAGTATGGTGAGAATCCGGTGGTTTCATGGACTCTGGCATTGTAGGCATGGACTATAGATTTCAACTGCTTCCTCCAGTCTTGCTTCTTCTCATCTTCCAGACTCCTTAGCATGCCGAGTAGGGTCCTGTTCCAACGTTCGACTGGATTTCCCGAAGGATGGTAAGGAGTTGTCCTACACTTGCGGATACCTGCTACAATGCATAGCTCTTTGACCAATTTGGACTCGAAGTCTCTTCCTTGATCAGAGAGAATCTTTCTCGGAAACCCATACACCATGAAAAATTCATCCCACAGGGCTTTTGCGACTGCACGGGCTGTTTGGTCTTTTGTAACCACAGCTTGCGCAAACTTTGTGAAATGATCCATTATCACCAGGATGTTCTTTTTGTGCCCCTTTTCTTCTACTGTCAAAAAGTCAATAGACAGAAGTTCAAGTGGATACGTGGTCTCGATGGTATGCATAGGCGCTTTTTGTGGTCTGGAGCCTCTAAAAATGCATCTTCCACATTTCTTGATCCTTTCCTCTATATCTCTGCTCATATAAGGCCAGAAGAATCTCATCTGAGCTTGGCGAATGGAACTTTCTAAATGGGGATGATACAAATCATCATGGATTCCCTTAATCGCCTGCCTTCTATGTGAGAGCGGTATGCACAACTGCCACTTTGGCTTGTTGTCTCCTCCTATGATCCTTCTGTACAGAACTCCATCTCGGATCTCCAGTTTTGCTTGTTCCCTGGCATAAATCCTCAGTTCTGCTGGTCTTCCCCTGAGCTTTGTGGGATCAATTTCCTGCTTCCGCTGCAACTGTTTTATCACACTTGCCAAGGTTGTGTCTGCAGCTTGATGCTTTTGCCACTCTTGTCTCGGGATAGTGGGTGAATCCATCTCAGGATCTTGGATTTTGTCGTCCAGTGTTCCAGGCTCTTTGACTAATTGATCTACTGCTGGAACAAAGTGTTGTTCTGGAGCTATTTGATCAGTCCTCTTCGATGCCACTCCTAGCTTGTTGATCACAATTCCTCTTGCTTCCATGATCGCGTTGACTGTGTCTTTGTCAACACAGGTATGCTCGCTTGCCTCTTCTTCAAACCTCTTTGCTTTTTCCAGAAAAAATTTTGTGTTTTCCAGTACCTTCCTGTATTCTTCATCTTCTTCTGGAGCCTCATGTTTCCGCCTTGACAGTGAGTCTGCATCGATGTGGCTGGACCCTTTCCGGTACTGTAATTCAAAGTCATACGCTGACAGGGCTGCCAGCCATCTGTGACTGGTGGCGTCCAACTTCGCATTCTTCAGGATGTAACAGAGTGGGTTGTTATCTGTGACAACAGTGATATGCGAGCCTAGGACATACTCATTGAACTTCTCAGTCAAAGCCCATTTGAGTGCAAGGAACTCTCTTTTGTGAGCTGGGTAATTCTGCTCAGTCTTGTTCAATGATCGGCTTGCATACGCTATCACCCTAAGCTTCCCATCCTGCTCTTGATACAGCACTGCTCCAATTCCTGTGCCACTGGCATCACAATGCAGTTTGAAGGGTTTGCCTCTATCGGCAATGGCAATCACTGGTTCTGACGTAAGCGCCTCTATCAGCTTGTCAAATGCTTCCTGCTGGTCTTTTTTCCACAGGTGCGAAATGTCAGAGTTCAAAGTAAGATTTCCCTTTTTTCCACCTGTCTTGGCTTTTTGTGGGCAGTAACCTGCAGTGAGGTCATTGAGTGGTTTTGCCAGTTTTGAGAAATTTGCTATGAACCTTCTGTAGTACCCTGCAAAACCACAGAACTGCTTCACTTCCCTGATTGTCCTTGGTGTCGGCCAGGATTTCAATGTTTCCAACTTCTCTGGGTCTGGCTTTATCCCCTCACCTGAGATGATGTACCCCAGGTGTTTTACGGTGGAAGTGCCAAAGATACACTTTTCTGGGTCCAATTTCAATTTGAACCTTCTCAACTTTTCTAAGGCTTGGATGGTTCTCTCTTCCAACTCCTCAAGTGTTTGGCCATAAATCAACAGATCATCCATGAAGATGATCAGTTCACTGAGGTTGACATCAGTGAAAACAGTCTCCATCAGTCTTTGGAATGTGTGTGGGCTGTTCTTCAATCCCATTGCCATTCGTTCAAACTGGTACAGTCCAAACGGTGTCGTAAATGCAGAGATTTGCTTGGCCCGATCCGTTAGTCTCACCTGATAGAAAGCCTTGCTCAGATCTACTTGGGAGAAGTATTTGGCACCACTAAGGGCCAGAAAAATCTCCTCAATCTTTGGGATGGCATAGCTATCACTAACTGTCCTGGCATTGACCTTCCGGTAGTCAACACACATTCTGAGCTTCCCTGACTTCTTTCGTACTAGCACGATGGGACTTGCATACGGGGAAGTTGACGGGGAGATTATCCTTGCTTCAAGCAGGTCTTTGATGTGCTGTCTTGCTTCTTCAAAATCCCTTTGAGGAATTGGCCGTGGTCTTTCTCTTATGTGAGGCCCATCTTCTAGTATGATGTCATGGAAAATATTTGGTGCTTCACCCAAATCAAATTCATGTTTAGTGAAAACATCCTCATACTGCTTCAGCCTCTCTGCAAATCTTTGTCTCCATCCTGGAGTGGTGTTCTCCCCAAACTTAACTGGAAGTGTGGGTGAACTTCCTTGACCATTTCCCTTAGTGTCTACAACATTTACACTATTCATACCTTTGACAACTTGCGCACTGCAACCACTCTCTCTCGCTCCCTTACATCCATCATCTGCAGTCTCACCACACGTTCCCACTACCTGAAAAATCTTTGCCACATCATACTCATCTCCTATTAAAAACAAATCAACAACAGTTTGACCCCGTTTCAATACAACATCATCATCAGTGGGGTTCACAATCTCTATCCAAAATGCATGCAAACACTCTACAGGCACTTTGCATGCTACCACTCCTACCCCTTCTGGTAGAGAATCTCTTTCAGGCTCTTGCACCAGTACATGTGTCACATGGCGTGCCAATGACACTTTAGCAGAACACTTTACTTGAATGCTTGACCTAGCTGGGACAGTAGCATCCCTTCTGCTCATCTTTGCTGGTCCTAATCGACCTTCCATGTTGCCTTTGCATGCAATGCTGAACATCAGCGAGGAAATCCATGGAACATTTTGTGGAGTGTTCCCAGTTTTGTGATGTGCCAGTTGTCTAAATACATTCGTTCCGACTATGACAGGAACCTTTTCTGAGTAGGAGGTGTCAACTCCAACAAGAGCGAGAATTTCTACAGAGGTATCATTTCCCACTACTGATTTTGGGAGACTACATGTTATCTCCACAACACCTACATAGGGTATGTCATGTCCCCCTGCACCTGTCACTTTCAGATCAACTGGTAACACTTTGTCAATATCTTGCAACTCTACCTTATCTTTCAAACATTCATCATAAAACTTTTTTGAGATCACAGTAACCTGTGAACCACTGTCCATGAGTCCACGTGTCCTTATACCGTGTACTGTGATGTCCGTTTCCAGTGCTGGTCCAATGAGGGCTTCCATGGCTCCCGTTGGTCCGTCTAACTCCCCCAGCACTGTGGTTGAGTCCAGGGTGACAGTCCGTCTGGAACACATGTTTTGCACCGTCAAGTGCACCTGGCGTGCCTTCACTTCTGCCCGAATGATCCGGAGACCATCAGGCAGATCACCTTCTTGTCGTGGCAGGATCCTTGTGGGCGTTGCATCATCTCCCCGGATGTAACCTGTCAGGTCGAGGACTTCTCTCGGTTGCACGGTCAGCACAGTGTTTGTTCTCAGCCTCACTGGTTGTCGTGGGAGATCCTGCTCCACGGTGTTTGGAGGAGTCCTCAGCTTTTGTTGATTGTGGGGGCAGAGGTTTTGAGGTGGAAGAGTCACAGATCGCCCGCTGCTGTGACTCTCTCCCGTTTAAATGGTACCTTGCCAGTCCTGTGCTCCCACGTCTGGATGGAGGGTAGTTTGGACAATCTTTGGCAAAGTGAGAACCCACCTCACCACACCGGAAACATGGTCCCCTGGGTCGTGGCATTCTACTGGTGGCTTGTGTTGGTGCTTTCTCACTTTGGAGTTTTCTGGCCACCAGGTCAGCCAGCTTCTGCAGGTCTTCCTCAGACTGTGCCACAGGTGTGGAGGTCTGCTGCGTGTGGCACTTCGTCTCCTGACGAACTGCTGCTGTGGCTGCCAATTCCATGTCATCCAGCAACTTGACATGGTGGTACACCTCCATGGTATCTGGAGCCGCTAACCCCGGGAACCCAAATTTCGTTCGCATCTCCATGCACAACGGCTGGTTGTGCGCCCCCAGTCCTTTTAAGAAAGTCCGGTATAGCTTGACTCTGGCCTCCTCATCTGTGAATTTTGTTATTTTATTCATATCCACCCAGTTCCCCCACATCCTCAATAAAAAACTGGAGGCTGACTCTGCCCTCTTGATATGCGTGTTGTTCACAAAGTCCAGGTACAGGTCCTCGGCAGAACGAATGCAGCCAAATTCCCTTTTTATTTTGTCTGTTATCTCAGAGACAGTAGTGCAATTTTTTACCCGTTCCCAGGCCAGTCCCTTCAAACTACTCCGGACCCGGCCCAGAACATCTGGCACAGGATGATCCTCCTTCTCCAGCTGTTCCACCTGGCCAATCCACTCAGCACATGATGCCTCGTTGGAGTTGGTGGGTGGCTGACCGCTGAATGTCTTCAGTCGAATCACTTGTGGGGGGATGACGGTCACATTCGTTACAGGCGGTGGAGGTGGTGCTCCCAGGTGATGTGGGTTTGCCTTCCGTAACTCATCCAGTTCTTGCTGTAGCCGTTGTTCCTCTGCTTGCGTCCTTGCCATGGCCTCTTCTAACATGCGTCGTAGGTCAGCAATTTCTTCGTTGTCTCTGTTCTTCTCGGTCCCCGTCCGTTCTGTGTGTCCAGAGGAGCTGACTGGGACAGGGTTTGTGCTATTACCACCAGTAGCCATAGTTGTTTGTTGTTTGTTTTTTTTTTTGTTTGTTTGTGTTTTTTTTTTCTAAAAATTTTTTTTTTTTTTTTTTTTTCTTTTTCTTTTCTTTTAGAGACGATTACGTCCCTTATTGGGCGCCACTTTATGTAACCCAGGCTCTTTATCCTTCCGCCGGGTACATAGGGTTCTGACTCTTTCACACAAAGAAGTAGATAAAACTGGAATGGCTGTTCCAAGGATTTATTGATTTGAAAAATTCTATTGGTTTATAAGGTAGATAGCAAATCTCAAACCATGCCCCAAATCAAACTCAACTCAAAAACACAGCTTTGTGGTGGAGTGGACCACCGGTCAGCGGTTCGTGCTCTCTGCACACAATCCGACATACACAAAAATACTCAGATTAATCGCACTAAACACCCACTGTGGATAGCACAGTGCAATAACTAAATTAGTGACGGCTTCTTGAGCCATTCCACCAAACCTCAATTTGGTAACAGGTTTTTTTTTCATAGTGGCAGAACAACTTCACTCCCCGGGTGTCACCTGTTTTCCCCAACATAAAACACATAGCAATCTAATGCCTAATTCAACCACTAAAGGTGTCAAAACATTTCACCCAGGTTCCGCCTTTTGACAACACTGAATCCTGTGGAGTACACAATCAAAACGCTCTCATTCAATTTAGTCACACACATGCAACTGGTTACACATAAAATTAACATTTTACATGTCTATTGTCATACACACACACATACACACACACCAAGGTGACGGGTTGGAGGAGACATATGGGTAGGAACAGATATGAGGTATTGAGCTATGATTCAGGAAGAACCCAGATAAAAAATATGTGTACCACCACATTATATCTACCACAACCCTTCCAACCATCTTACTCAGTTGTTCAAACAGAGTAAAATATAAAACATGACAAATATTTTTCCTTAAGAAATTCAGCTCAACCTTCACTGAAACAGGGGTGTTCAATATTCATTCTTCATACACCATAACAATTCTTCATACATCATAACAACACAAAAATCAAATATGATTGCCTGAAAATGCTCCAATAATTCACAGTCACTCATAAGGCCAACAGCACCAAAAAACACAACTTATAGCAAGAGAAATGCTTGAGACATCGAAGCATTTCTAATCATAACAATTTACTTTCACCCAAATGACTGCTTCGAACCGGTTCCTCACAGTACTAATGTACCTCTGAAAAATAACGTAATAAAGACACACAACATCTTACTCAGAATAACTAACACACTATAACATTAACACTCACCTAAAAAAGGGCACGTTGATCACCTAAGAAATAGGTGAATAGTAGCCTAAACTACTAACAAAAATATGGCTTGCTCTCTCAACGATCAATGATTCACTGTCGGAGATTTCTAGAATGTTGACAGGAAGTGCCTCGACGTTATCTTCCTTTTACTATTTATTTTTTTTCTAGATGACTCTAAATCTAAATACAACTAAAACTATTTTATAAATTGAATAAAATACCAACAAAAAATCCTAACAATTCGATTTTTTGTTGACTTAGAAAAAATAAACATGTTTCAGTTTTACAAATGTCTTATCACTGGTGACCTCCTAAATTTTGTATCCCCTTCTAGACAAAACTTTCGGTGGGTTACAAATATATTGTAATACAAGTACACAGATGTGTTGCTGTTCAGTCACATAAAATATGCAATCTCACTCAATTCAAACAAGAGTGCACAAATCTGCCACAAAACAGTAGTCCTACACAAAATCATACTGGAACAATGATGATCTAAATGCAATGATTTCTGTTTCATGTGAATGAACATGCACTAATTTTACAAGGTGGTACTTATGAAGACCATATATAAAATCCAGAAAATAATTTGAAAGATGATTTTGATAACATTTCCCACAGCTGACAACGTTTACAAAATGTATGTGTCAGATGTTCAAAATACACTGCTAGTTTTGCATAAGCCTGATGTGTCACATGTTCAAAATACACTACTAGTTCTGCGTAAGCCTGATGTGTCACATGTTCAAAATACACTGCTAGTTCTGCATAAGCCTGATGTGTCACATGTTCAAAATACACTGCTAGTTCTGCATAAGCCTGATGTGTCACATGTTCAAAATACACTGCTAGTTCTGCATAAGCCTGATGTGTCAGATGATCAAAATACACTGCTAGTTCTGCATAAGCCTGATGTATCAGATGTTCAAAATACACTGCTAGTTCTGCATAAGCCTGAAGATCTTAAACTGGTTTCTGATAACAGTTGCTATGAGGATTACACTGTAGAGATAGTCAGTGTGTACCCTTAGTTTTTTTGAGAGACAATGATCCCTCCTCCCCCCTTCATCCAAAATATACTGTCACACTATCAAATATTATAAACATTACTGGCAAAATGTCAGTAACTCAGTGATTGAAATATTATTTTAGAATACAATTTTATGGAGTAACAAAGCTCTCCCCATCAAAAATATATTGTCACACATTCAATGTGTATTAACACTAATAACCAAAAGTCAGTGACTCATTAATTTTTGTTAAATAGTAATTTGAATATACTATTTGATGGAGTAACAATGCCCCTTGCCCAATCAAATGTATTGTCACACTATCAAAGTTTATAAATACTACCAGCAAAAGTCAGTAACTCCATTAAGATTTTATATACAATTTCCTATGTACTCTCCTCCTTACAAAAATGTATGGGAACAATATCAATGTGATCTAAACATTTTAATCAACAACTGCCGACTCCACTCCCTGAAAATCCTTCAGATGACAGTATAAACCGAATTTCTGCGTGCAAACATACGCAGAACATCTTGGGAATATGTTAACAACAACAACAACAACAACAACAACAACAACAACAACAATAATAATAATAATAATAATAATAATAATAATAATAATAATAATAATAATAATAATAATAATAATAATAATAAAAAAAATAAATAATGATGATGATGATGATGATGATGACGATGACGACGACGACGACGACGACGACGATGACGACAACAACAACAACAACAACAACAACAACAACAACAATAATAATAATAATAATAATAATAATAATAATAATAATAATAATAATAATAATAATATTAATGGAATCTGTATACCACTATATCTTGCAAAAACTAATCAAAGCCTTTCCAAACAGCAGGCTATTTGTGCTGGTGGGATCAGATGGCAAAATTCACAAAGCTGCGCGTACATAGGTACTATATTAAAAAGGCAAACGATTGTCAATTCGATTATTCTCAAAATAATATGATAAAGAATAATGAAAAAAAATCAGCAAAATAGCTGGTAGCTGTTCTTTTAGCTGCAGATCGGTGATTTTATTATGTATTCTCAATATATTATTTGCATAATTATATCACATTTTGCACCTCTTTAAGTCACACAGACTTCAAAGCGTGAAATCCAGGCTGCTCTCCCGAGGAGAGCGCTTCACCACACGAGCAGCGCCATCCATTATATTTTTCTCTTTTTTCCTGTCTGCAACTGTATTTGTTTCCTATCAGAGTCGCTTTTTCTAAAGAATTTTCTAGGGACAACCCTCTTGTTGCCGTGGATTCTTTTACGTGCGCTAAATAATTATGTGTAACACACGGGGGCCTCGGTTATTCGGTTCAAGTTTTGGGCCCAAACGTGATTCAAACCACCGCACACTTTGAATCGGACTTTTCACGTTATAGACAGGCTCGTTACCTCTAGACCACTGATCCATTTTGAAACCAGAACATTTTAATCCAGAACACAGCAGCATTCAAAAATAATTATCACAATTTAGCAAAACACAAAAAGTCCACACTGTACCATATTTAAAAAAGACAAGTATCACTCACCCCACTTTACCTATCAAAACTACTACGACTTTGGATATTGAATACTACAACACTGTCAATGATATCTATTAACATTGTCCATGATATATATCTATATTTTAAAAAAGTCAATATTATATACATGAATACCTGAAGCTGCAGGTAAGGTGTGTATGTAGCGCATACTATAAAAAAAATCTGTACAGCTGAGAAAACAATCGTTACTGTTTATCATTCCTAGCGTTGACTACATACACTGAGGTTTTCCAATGATTTCAACAGATGTTTCTCAGCCTTCTGACATACTGCTGTTGTTACTGATACTACGTCTGCTGTTCTGCTACTGTTGATACTGCAGTTCAAATTCATTTAACGTCTATTCACAAATTGCTGCAGTTGTTGTAGCGCATATTGTAGCAGGGGCAGGAGTAATGGATGCTGCTGCTGTTGTTGCATAGGTTGCTGTTGCAGCTGTTGCATCAGTTGCTGTTGCATCTGTTGTTGTTGCTGTCGTGTCTGTTGGATCTGTTGTTGGTGCTGTTGCATGGGTTGCTGCTGCTGCTGCTGCTGCTGCTGCTGCTGCTGATGATGATGATGCTGGGGCTCAACTGGCAATGAAGGAGGCTCAGACGACACAGAATCTCTGTCTGAAGGATTGCAGACCGACATCAGCTCAGACTGACTGTCATCCTGCCAATGACCACCATTACCCAGAACTTCCATCGCCTCATTAAGCTGCTGCTCCACTCTGTTGGCCAAACCCACCATCAGTTCTGCAAGAAGCCTGGTGTCTTCATTCCCGATACGTCTGATAAGCTCTGCAGACCTCATGTCAGGATGGGAGTGGGCGTGGACAGAACTGACACGACCAGCTGCGCGGGCACCACTGATCCCAGAAGACTGTGGAGGATCCTCCAGGAGATGGGGAGCTGGTGGTCCTGGGTTGGGGGGTGTTCTGGAACAGCCAGGCTGCTGGGGGACTGGGTCCTGGGCACTGTGAGATCCTTGAGGGACTGGGTCCTGGGCACTGTGAGATCCTTGAGGGACTGGGTGCTGGGCACTCTGAGATCTTTGAGGGACTGGGTCCTGGGCACTCTGAGATCCTCGAGGGACTGGGTGCTGGGCACTCTGAGATCCTTGAGGGACTGGGTGCTGGGCACTCTGAGATCCTTGAGGGACTGGGTCCTGGGCACTGTGAGATCCTTGAGGGACTGGGTGCTGGGCACTGTGAGGTCCTTGAGGGACTGGGTGCTGGGCACTCTGAGATCCTTGAGGGACTGGGTGCTGGGCACTGTGAGATCCTTGAGGGACTGGGTGCTGGGCACTCTGAGATCCTTGAGGGACTGGGTGCTGGGCACTGTGAGATCCTTGAGGGACTGGGTGCTGGGCACTCTGAGATCCTTGAGAGACTGGGTGCTGGGCACTCTGAGATCCTTGAGGAACTGGATCCTGGGCAGAGGATGCAGGATAGAAAGCTGTGGTGTCTGTCTCTGGAGGACGTTTGACAGCTGTGTGCTCCGGGTCATCTGACAGTGCCAGTGAGGATGAAGCAAACAAACACAGAGTTGAGGGAAGGGAGACTCTCTGAATCTGAACCCCTGGCACCAAAGGAGGGCGGATGGATGTATAGATTGCCATCCCTGACATCCGTTGTACTGTTATAACTGTGAGTGCTGGTCTGCTGATTGCTGGGCAGGTGGATGGGTTCGTAACTAAAGCAGAATTCACTGATGTAGCTTTTGCTTGTTGACAGAGTGTCGTCCTCACTGGTAGATCGGCTGATATGAGTCATATCGAAAAGACTGCAAAAAGAGATGAAATTTTTTATTAGATTTTATGTTATGAGGAGAGAGAGAGAGAGAGGAGAGAGAGAGAGAGAGAGAGAGAGAGAGAGAGAGAGAGAGAGAGAGAGAGAGAGAGAGAGAGAGAGAGAGAGAGAGAGAGAGAGAGAGAGGAGAGAGAGAGAGAGAGGAGAGAGAGAGAGAGAGAGAGAGAGAGAGAGAGAGAGAGGAGAGAGAGAGAGAAAGAGGAGAGGAGAGGAGATAGATAGATAAATAGACAGATAGATAGATAGAGAGATAGAGATAGAGAGAGAGAGAGAGAGAGAGAGAGAGAGAGAGAGAGAGAGAGAGAAGAGAGAGAGAGAGAGAGAGAGAGAGAGAGAGAGAGAGGGACTTTATGACAAGAGTTGCAAACATACCACTACCAACATATGCTGGAATGTATAGTTCCTCAATGTTCATGGAAACAAGAATACCACATCAGCCATGATATGAATATTGTACGGTGAATCAAGTCTACATAATAATATTCATAGTCAACAATACTTTACATACATATGTTATTCATCAACACGATAATCATTTGTTACAAATCTATCCTACTTCTTCTTTTGATTGCATGGAAAACAAAACACGATAGATTATATCTGTCAGTGGGGTTTACAGCTGTCAGTAACAGGTGTAACGGCAGTCTTGTTGAATCTTTGAGAAATTTGTCAAAGAGAGAGAGAGAGGGGAGAGAGAGAGAGAGAGAGAGAGAGAGAGAGAGAGAGAGGAGAGAGAGAGAGAGAGAGAGAGAGAGAGAGAGAGAGAGAGAGAGAGAGAGAGAGAGAGAGAGAGAGAGAGAGAGGAGAGAGAGGAGAGAGAGAGAGAGAGAGAGAGAGAGAGAGAGAGAGGAGAGAGAGAGAGAGAGGAGAGAGAAGAGAGAGAGAGAGGAGAGAGAGGAGAGAGAGAGATCTGCCATTTTTGATTATTTATTCTACAATTTTCATTCACTTTCAAATTAGCTATGAAGTAAATGCATTGTTGATTAATTAAGCTGACAGATCACAGCACTGACTGTTGTGTTTGTTGACTGCATATCACACCATGGTACACCCAACCTTTGTCTGTCTGCCTGTCTCCTTGTTTGTCTATCTGTCTGTCTGTCTGTCTGTCTGTCTGTCTGTCTGTCTGTCTGCCTGCCTGTCTGTCTGTCTGTTCCTGTAATGAATGTTGTATTTGTTGACTGCATAACACACCATGGTACACCCCACCTATGTCTGTCTGTCTCCCTGTTTGTCTGTCTGTTTGTCTGTCTGTGTGTTTGTCTGTCTGCCTGCCTGTCTCCCCGTTTGTCTATCTGTCTGTCTATCTGTTTGTCTATCTGCCTGTCTGATCCTGTACTGAGTGCTGTGTTCGTTGGCTTTATACCACACCAGGGTACACCCCTCCTTTGTCTGCTTATAGGTCTGTTTCTGCTCTAAACTTACCCTCTGTAACCTTCTGCACTGCCCTCTGTTATTCCCTGTTAACTACATAATTGACTGTGTTTTTCTGTTCTTAAAGGTCTGAGTAAGGACATTTCTGGACTGCTGCTGCATTACTGTCAATGAAGTGTTTAGTGTTTGTGTTCAGTGATAGGCAATATATCACACCACACCACATCACCAACGCCCATCCCCCTGTACCCCCGATTAAAACAAACAACAAACCCAAACCAAAGAAAACCTCAATAAAAAAACCACTATATGACATTATACAACACCACAGTACCAACAAATATAACAAAAGTCAACAAACTATAGGATACCATTCACAGACTACAGCCCAACATTGCAAATCACACAATATTTTACCACACTAAATTGCACGACACATACTGCAGTCAACTATGTGGCAGTATAGATTCTTATTGTCTCATTCATTCATATTCATTCATTCATTCATTCATTCATTCATTCATTCATTCATTCATTCATTCATTCATTCAGCCAGCCAGCCAGCCAGTCAGTAACTAAGTCAGCCAGCCAGCCAGCCAGCTAGTCAGTCAGTAAGTAGGACCACCAGTCAGTCAGTCAGACAGTCAGATAGTCAGCCATCCAGTCATTCAGTCAGTAAGCCAGTCAGTCAGCCAGCCAGTCAGTCAGTCAGTCAGTCAGCCAGTCAGTAACTAAGTCAGCCAGTCAGCCAGCCAGCTAGTCAGTCAGTGAGTAGGACCACCAGTCAGTCAGTCAGTCAGTCAGTCAGTCAGTCAGTCAGTCAGTCAGTCAGCCAGTCAGCCAGTCAGTCAGTCCTTCCCAGCACAAGCATCCCCTCCCTCCCTCCCTCCTCCCTCCCATACCAGCCCACACAGACAGCTGATGCAGCGGACACAGGGCAGCACTGACCTGGACTGCAGGAGGGGGGGACGGGCACTCAGGTGGCTGGAGACTGACCTCAGCTGATCCTCTGACCGCTGGTGGCTAGCTTTGACCTCAGGGTGCAGGGGACGGGGGACAGGAGGGAAGCTGTCTGCAGTGTCCCCAGTCCTGTTGTCCTGTCAGGGACAGTAGTCAGTCAGCACTGCTTGACACTGTCTGCTTCCTTCACTGAGCGGGGCGGGGAGTGGGAAGGTGAAGGGAAGGGGAGGGGGATAGGCCTAGTGCCTGTGTTGCATGTGTGCTGGTAGAGTCAGTGTGTAGATAAGGAGACGTTGTATGTACGTAGTGGTATTATGAAGGGTGGGACAGTCTAGTGGTCTACTGCCAGAGTCTAGTGGTCTACTGCAGTGTATGACCATAGTGGTACTATCAGAGGTGGGACAGTCTAGTGGTCTACTGCTAGAGTCTAGTGGTCTACTGCAGTGTATGTACATAGTGGTACTATCAGAGGTGGGACAGTCTAGTGGTCTACTGCAGTGTATGTACATAGTGGCACTATCAGGGGTGGGACAGTCTAGTGGTCTACTGCAGTGTATGTACGTAGTGGCACTATCAGAGGTGGGACAGTCTAGTGGTCTACTGCAGTGTATGTACATAGTGGCACTATCAGAGGTGGGACAGTCTAGTGGTCTACTGCCAGAGTCTAGTGGTCCACTGTGGTGTATGTACGTAGGGGCACTATCAGAAGTGGGACAGTCTAGTGGTCTACTGCAGTGTATGTACATAGTGGCACTATCAGGGGTGGGACAGTCTAGTGGTCTACTGTAGTGTATGTACATAGTGGCACTATCAGAAGTGGGACAGTCTAGTGGTCTACTGCAGTGTATGTACATAGTGGCACTATCAGGGGTGGGACAGTCTAGTGGTCTACTGCCAGAGAACAGTAGTGGTCATGGAGAGTGTGTGTGGATACAGACAGTGAGGTGCCTGTTTTCTTTACACCATTACACAGTGATACTGTCAGATGTTCATTGGGATATGATCAGTGAGGTGTCTGTTTTCTTTACATCATTACACAGTGGTACTGTAAGCAGCAAGAAGAAGAAGAAGAAGAAGAAGAAGAAGAAGAAGAAGAAGAAGGAGAAGGAGAAGAAGAAGAAGAAGAAGAAGAAGAAGAAGAAGAAGAAGAAGAAGAAGAAGAAGAAGAAACGAGCAGGATGAGGGAGAGCTGGAAATGAACATCATCATCATCATCATCATCATCATCAGCAGCAGCAGCAGCAGCAGCAGCAGCAGCAGCAGCAGCAGCAGCAGCAGCAGCAGCAGCAGCAGCAGCAGCAGCAACATCATCATCATCATCATCATCATCATCATCATCATCATCATCATCATCATCATCATCATCACAATCACCTTTAAACAAAACAGACTATACTCTGTCTGGAAAATTTACCACCAGTCACCGAGTCTGTCGCCATGTTGATATCAGAACGACCGCTACATAGAAGAACATTATACACATGCTCTCGATCTCTTCTCCTTTCTCCTACCAGCATAAACACCCTTCTTCACTGGTGCCCCCACAGCCCGCGGGACTACAGGATAGGTGAAGGTGATGTGAAGGACAAAGAAGCAGCCTCAGCATCACCACTAACACAACAAACAATATCACTGCAGACATAATCACTAACATAACCACCAATATCACTGCAGCCATAATCACTAACATAACCACCAATACCACTGCAGCCATAATCACTAACATAACCACCAATATCACAGCAGACATAACAGCAGCCATAATCACTAACATAACCGCCAATACCACTCCAGCCATAATCACTAACATAAACCACCAATATCACTGCAGACATAATCACTGACATAACAACCAATATCACTGCAGACATAATCACTGACATAACCACCAATATCACTTCAGCCATAATCACTAACATAAACCACCAATATCACTGCAGCCATAATCAGTATCATAACCACCAATATCACTGCAGCCATAATCAGTTACATAACCACCAATATCACTGCAGCCATAATCAGTATCATAACCACCAATATCACTGCAGACATAATCACTAACATAACCACCAATACCACTTAAGCCCTAATCACTAAAAATTAACCATCCAGCAAATAGAAAGCGTCTGCATCACTAGCAAGCAACACAGCAACAGAAGCAACAGCGGCAGTAACTGCAATACCAACCACACACCGCCACCATCATCACCATCACCACCACCACCACCACCATCGCCATCACCACCACCACCACCAAGCACATCAACAACAGCACGTGCTGCATACCTGTGAGCTGACGACGGATTTCTGAAGCGTGATGGAGGACTCTGGTTCTGGTGTGTTGTCCACCTCTGGCTGATCAGGGAATGCTGCATGGAGACAGTGAACAATGGGTCATGTGTTGTAAGCTGAGTGCTGCATGAACATGGGTGAATGAATGAATGAATGAATGAATGAATGAATGAATGAATGGATGGATGGATGAATGAATCAATGATTTAATCAATCAAGTAATCTATCAATGATTAAATCGATCGATTAATCAATCAATGATTGGGTCTTTCCAAAACCAGTTAAAGTCCATAATGAAAAATACAAAGGCATTTTAAGAAACTACTTAAGCAATTTGATTTGAACATTCGTGTTTTTTGTTTTGCTCGACTTCTTTTAAAGACTATTTTTCAGGAGAGAGAAAGACTTATCAGTTAAGCTGACAGAAATAATATCAGTGAAGAAAACCATCTTATAAACAGTCAGAAGGTATTCTGTAGAGGATGGATACCTTATGATGTTTTAGGTTTATAAGCAAGTCTACTTTTTCACAACATATCCACTTCTCTTTAAAAACATAAGCAATAAATTATGCCATAAAGCATAAGCAATAAACCTTGCTTGCAATTTGTACTATTTTCTTTTACACATATGGAATGGCCCAGGTCGAAATCTCTGCTAGTTATTGATGCACGCTAAGTTCCAAGTTTTGCATTGAATGTTGTTATGCTTTGTAGTATTGTGTTGAGATTGTCTTCAGCCATGACCACCTCTTGGCATAACAGCCTGTACTCTCCATCAGAGGACCACAAGCCGCTGAAGCCAGAGTCTGGCTGTGTCTGATGTGCGGGAATGGAAAACAGCCATACAGGCAAACTTCTCGTCCTGTGTGCTGGTACTGTCTCACACTGATTCCAAGGTTAAGAGAACTTAGCATGGTGCATGTTCTGGGAGATCTCCAAGATGTTAAGCTGGGGAACGCTCAACAACAACTGCAACAGTGATATTTATGACAACAGTAACAACAACAAAAACATAAAATATGAAATAGTCCCAGAATCATTCTACTTCAGCAGAAGATTACAGCGGTGATTATTTACCTTCTGTGAAAGGAACGGCAGACAGGGGACTGTGAAGGTGAAGGCCGTGTGCAGTCAGGTCTTGTGACGTGTCATGGGCAGTTTGTGTGGGGGAGGATTGAGGCCTTTCTTTGTGTCTTCCTTGGTGTGATGGGGGGTCATCTGTGTCACTGCCTTCTACTTCTGTCTGTTGGTGTCTCTGTGTTGTCTGTGTATCGGCAGTGTCTGCTTGGCAGCTCTCTTCTATGTCTTCCCTTGACAGAGGAAGGGTACGGCTGTTTTCCATATCCGTGTCTTCTCTCTGCTGTGAGCTTCCTGTTACCAGGCCTCTGCTCTGTCTTCCCTCTGTAGTCACTCTGGTTTCCACTGTCTGTTGCTGTCTGTGCTCCAGTTGCCGGACCTGTGTCTGTGTCTGTGCGTCTTCCATCTGTGCTGCTGTGTTCTCTGTTGTCTGTGCGTCTTCCATCTGTGCTGCTGTGTCCTCTGTTGTCTGCACTCCCTTGTTTTGCTTACCGCTGGTACAGGTCTGTGTCATTTCTTCTGTTCTGATATTGCTGTTGTCTGTCTGGATTTCTTTCACTTCCTGACTCATAGCTGCCTGGACTTCTTTCACTTCTTGCCTCATTTCTGTTTGGACTTCTTTCACTTCTTGTTTCATTTCAGTCAGGACTTTTACCACAATGTTCTTGCAAAGCTCGGAGGATGAGTCTGTCACGGACCTGATCAAAAATTCAAGTACATCTCCGACAGTATGGGCCATGTTTGATGTTACGTCAAAAATGACAATTTTGTTTGGTTCAACTTTCAGCACAGGTGCAAATTTGCCTGCATTTGACCTTTGGAGGTCATCACGGAATTGTTTCCAGGAGTGTGACAGTAAACTTGGAACCTGTCTGCTGCCAAGCCTGATCTCAGATGTCTGGAAACAAAACTCAAGACATTGTTGAAAAGTGTCCATAGTTGATATTTGATCAGACTCTGAAATAACTACCATAAAAGTCGTTTTGATAGCTGTCTTTTTTCCTCTCTGTTTTTGGTTGAAAGACCTGAGTTCCCAGCTACAAGACACGCCCTTGCTGTCGAGTGTCTGCTGGAACAAGTGCTGTGCCTCATTCTTCTCCATCATCATGGCCTGTGTGTCTGTCAGCTGGATGACGTGTTCAGACAGATTGCTAACATCATTCAAAATGTCTTTTGCTGCTATCTCTACATTATGATATCTCCCAGTTATGTCCAGTGTCGCCTCGTTTGCATCGTAAGTGAACTGTAGCTGTGGGTATGTTGTTTTCATCCTCCTGAGGTATGTGTCTTTACTGATGATGGCTTCAGACAGTTCAGTGCTAGGTTTAATGTGTGCATCAGTATGGCAGTCATCTGGGTCAGCTGATGACAGATCATGTCCAGATCTTCTGCTGCACTGGGCAAGGCATCTGTCTGTGACTGGCAGTGGAGTTGTTGGCAACATACCCTGAAAGGAATGGAGAGATATGGTTAGTGCCTGCAGGGTTTTCCATATCCATACCCATGGAACAGCTGTAGATGTCACAACTATGTGACCAGTGCTCACAAAACACACACAGGCAGCAGTAGATCTACCAATCTGTGTTGTGTCCAGGAAACGTTTTCGCCATTGTTTGTCACGTGTGATCCTGGTGATGACGTCATGACCCACGTTGATAGCGACGTGTTTCTCCCTGACAGTCACCTCACAGCCGTAAACATCAGGAAAAACGACATCCACCCGGACATGGGGATTATTTTTTTTGTACTCTGACAGAAGGATTCTGTGCAGAGTCTCCAGCAGATCTGGACACAGAAAGGAATGTAAACATCATTGTAATCCACCAACAGTATGTTCATCAGATCAGTAAAGTCACAAACACATACACACACACACACACACACACACACACACACACACACACACACACACACACACAGATAGACAGACACAGAATGACATATTTACATACAGAGAGAGAGAGAGAGAGAGAGAGAGAGAGAGAGAGAGAGAGAGAGAGAGAGAGAGAGAGAGAGAGAGAGAGAGAGAGAGAGAGAGAGAGAGAGAGAGAGAGAGAGAGAGAGTTGACACTTGACACTTGACAATTTTAATTGTGAAAGGCCGTGGCCGTTACAATGGGGATTTTTCACGTATCACATACATCACATCATAAGGTATAAGGAATGATAATCAATCACATGTGGGTTCTACCATAGACATAGAATATTTGGAAACAAAATAAAGAAAATCATAACACACACACACACACACACACACACACACACACACACACACACACACACACACACACACACACACACACACACACACGAATGCATGCACGGCATACAGCTTTTGATCATGTGCATGCACGTATACATTTATAGGCAGTGCACAAAAGTTTATATAGAATATCATGTTTCACGTACTTTCTCTAGTTTTAAATGCTAGGTACAAATACTTTGCTACCGCTTTTATTACGTTAGTGTCCTTATGTTGCATGATAAAGGCAAAGTGCTCCTCTAGGCTTCTGTTATCTGTATTCTTAGGGAGGATCTGTTCCCTTAGGTTTGAATAGAAAGGGCAGATCAACAGAACATGTATCTCTGTTTCATCACCCGAATTACACTTTGGGCACTGGATATTTTCGGTCCCATACCTGAGTCTGTGGCACAACAAATCAGATATACCCAGGCGAAAACGACAATAAACATCTCGGAGATATCTTTTTTCCAAAGTAGTTAAATAAGCCTCTTTTGTTCGAACGGTTTTAAACTGTCGATAGACGCTAAATCTTTCATGGCTATTTATCATTATTTGCCAGTTTTGGTGGGAGGTTTCGATCAGTCTTGCTTTCAGTGCAGTGATAAACTGATTCTGGTTTCCAACTCCTTGGTTTAACCAGACGTGGTCAAAACCATGGGAAAACAGAAATGTTCTGACAGATGTAGCCCATGTAATTTTACCATCCTCATCCATCTTCACTGACATGTTATAGGATTTCCGAGTATATCTGTCCTCTGACATTTCCAACAACCTCAGCCAATATTTGACTGCTTTAACTGCCGTAATAACAAACAGTGGATAACGTCCTTTACCACCTTTACAAATCCCTCGTGATATCTATCCTCCTATATGGCTGTGAATCATGGACTCTGACAGCAGAGTTAGAGAAGAGAATCCAAGCATTCGAGAACAAGTGCCACAGAAGACTTCTCAAAATATCATACAAAGAACACAAGACCAATAACTATGTGAAAGAAGAAATCAAAAAGCGTGTGGGCCCCCAAGAGCCTTTGCTCTCCACCATAAAGAGGAGAAAGCTGATGTGGTTTGGTCACACCACAAGACACAACACCCTAGCAAAAACCATCCTGCAAGGAACAGTCGAGGGCAAGAGAAGAAGAGGCCGCCAAAAGAAATCATGGGTTGACAACATCAAAGACTGGACCGCCCAACCCCTACAACACCTCCTACTAGCCACACAGGATCGTGAAGCATGGAAAAAGATATCTGTTGCGTCTTCTCTCATGTCCCCCCTACGTCCTTTGGGACATGGGACTGAGTGAGTGAGTGAGTGAGTGGATAACGTCCTGTTTCTCCATACACCAGAGTGTTCGAAGTTTTATTTGCCACATCTAGGAATTTCTTGAGGGCATAAGTGTGCACTTTTTCTACCTCATTCACTTCGTATAACCCCCATATTTCAGCCCCATATGTTAGGCATGGTATAACCTGTGTATCTAATATCTTCACAAAAACTTCATACGGGATGTGTCCAAGCTTCCATAAAGACCTAAACACACAGTTTTGCTTTCATAACTAGTTCAGAAACCATCGTGTTGGTGTTGAGCTTTGTTGAAAAATGTAATCCCAGATATTTGTAGGCATTGACAACTTCGATATCTCTATTTTCATATTTCCAACACTCATGTTGTGCTAAGTAGCCACCCTTTCTGAAAACAAGCACTTTAGTTTTTGATAAATGCACTTTCATCGTGTAACATTTAGCAAAATCAGACAAAACACTAATTTGGTTCTGCAGACCTACTGGTGTGTCTGACAGCAAAACCACATCATCTGCGAAAAGCAGAAGAAATATTTGCACTTCATCAGGTGTCAGCTGTATGCCATGGCGTCCTTTATCACGCATATCTTTTGCAAGTTCATTAATGAAAAATGAAAACAATAAAGGGCTGCACAAACAGCCTTGCTTCAAACCGTTTTTACAATAAAAAAAAAGTCTGTGTACTCCCCATTCGGGGACCTTACACACGATTTAACTTCCTTGTACATTCCTTTTAAGCAGTCTAACATTTTCGTGCTGACTCCTTGTCTCTGTAGCACATTCCATAACTGACTACAGTTGACTGTGTCGTATGCTTTCTGAAAATCAACAAAACAGGCATATAATTTACCTCTGGCTAGAACACGTTGTACCACAGAATACAGAACAAAGATCTGATCTATGGTTGAGTAACCTGCTCGATATCCAGCTTGCTCTTCTAACGAGATGCTGTTTTCTGCTGCCCATTTAGTCAGCCATTTATTCAGGATGTAAGTGAAACATTTACATAAATTGCTAATCAGAGAGATGCCGCGGTAGTTATCTGGATCATCTTGCTTACCTTTCTTATGTAACGGTACAATGACAGATTTCAGCCAGTCTTTAGGATATGTTCCAGTGTTTAAAATCTGGTTAAAGAGCTTAACTATAAGTGGTCTGAATACCTCTATGCTGTGTTTTAACATTTCATTTAAAATCCCATCAGCACCTGGTGCTTTTTTCCTTTTTAAATGCCGGATGGCTTCATCAACTTCACCCACACTGATCGGAAGATCTAACGTTTCATCGTTCTTAACTGGGAATCAAGCACATTTTCATTAACTGTACATTCAGTGGTGTTAGTCGTAAATATGTCCTTAAAATGCCTGTACTACTTGTTATAGTGTGCACTTTAGACACTATAACTAGACACTATGTTGGACTTTTCTTTGTTTGCGCTTTTCTTTGTTAGCGCGAGAGTCGGAATTAGAGAGGGAGAGTCGTGGCTGCCCACTTGAGACAAGCTGGCAACAATTAACAGGTTGGCCCTGCTAGTCTATTGCTCAACAAGCTTGTTGTTGTGGTCAACTTTTGCTGACTTGGTTCTTTTCAAATTTCCACTTTAAATTGATTGGGTTAAGCCCAAGTCAGCTGGCACCCCCCTGGACATGCTTAGTTCAAATCTATTGGCTGAGGACAGAAATAGTTGGGAATAAGTAAGGGAAGCGGGCAGTCGCTCAGCCATTCCCTGCAACAACCTGAAGACGGCAAACTGTCGGAGCCTTAACGATGTGACAAGCTAGTACAGTAGCTGCTTTTCTGGTTGAGCTGTAAGTGAAACATTTTTTATTGTAGTTTGGTTTTATCAGGGTGATGGTTGATTGACAAACAAATTCGATCGACTATACTAACTGAATTTAATGATGGATTTGGTTCAGTGAAAGTGTGTGTAGTTGTTTTGCACATGGAAGTTGGCTAGAATCGTAAGACTTTTATTATTTAATTGTGAGAGCTTGGGTTTATTTTACGATTGATTGGATGTTTATCGATTTGATTTCGTGTTATTCCCAGACGAAGTTTATAAATCGCAGTGATCGCAGATAAATTAATGTGGACTAGTACAGAGTTATTGTGTTAAACTATTATGGTATAGTTTAATTGGAATAGACAACGTTGAGTTGGAAACTGTGGAGGTTGTCTGAAAGTAAGGACTAGCTTGGTCCTTGTGATACTTGTTTTATTATTGTACTAGGGGGCTTCAGCAACCATGTGTGATTATGGTCAGTCATATGCACGTAAAGCTGCTAATTTTGTATGTGATTTTTGTGACACTAGGTTATGCCTGCTCAATTTCTTCCTTACCCTCTCTCCCTCTCTCTCTCTCTCTCCCCCCCCCCCCCCCTCCCTCTCTCTCTCTCTCTCTCTCTCTCTCTCTCTCTCTCTCGTTCTCTCTCTCTCTTGTGTTACGATATCCATAGGTTTGATAGGAACCAATGTTGTGAAAAAAGATCTTAGCATAGACTAAGTTCTGTTCGATATTATTAAGATAATATCAGTTGAGAGTACTGAGGAAAGAGTTTTCCTGGTTAATTGTAATCATTGGTTGTTTGATTTACAAGTATATACTCTTTATGGGTTCCCTGTGATTTAACTTGGTATCTTGTGAGTGATGAAAGGAGTTTGTCTCGGCTAGACGACAGTAGTATTGCTATGTGTGCCTTTCATGAATGATATACCTTGTTAAGTGTGGATAGAGTAGCACTTACGCGAATTCTCTGATTTGTTTCAGACGTGTTTTAAATGTGGATAGTTACATGAATTATGTATTTGTTTCAGGTGTGTGTTGTTGGGTTTGGTAAATGAAACAATAAAAGTGTTACCATAACACCCCTGCGTGGCCTCCATCAATATGTTTGAGATGTGGAGTGCCTGAGTCATCCTACCATCTTCCCCTTTCTCCCCATTCTTCTCCCCTTATTGTGGAAAGGGAAAACGAACCTGTCTACACACTGATCTGCACTTATATCAGGCTGAGTCACAGACTGGCATGACAATGCCCTCATTTCTGACCAAAATAAGTTTGGATTTGACAAGCTATTTAGAACTTTATTTAAACGATCTTGTCCATTTTGCTCTTTCTTAGATTTGGTGAGTGCCTTATATCTACTTCTGAGTTCAACATAAGCAGTTCGGTTGCTTTCAGAATTGCATCGTCTGAAAGTTCTCAAAGTCTTTCGGAGCTGCTTTCGTGCTTCTTTGCATTCAGCATCGAACCATTTTGGAGCAAAATGTGCTCCTGGTTGAACAATAATTGTTTTTCTGAAAATCTCAGTCGCCTTTAGTAAACTGTTTTGAAGAAAGCTGTGAGTTTCATCAACATCAAGCTCATCTGCATGCAAATAATCATTAACTTTTTCATATATTTCTGTACAAGCTATATTTTCTATGAATTCATGACATCGATCTGGAATCCATCTGATTTTCTCAAGGGATGTCATTTCAGGTTTTCGCTGGTAACTTATTCTGCCTACCTCGTCGTTAACTGTTATGAACATTTCCAGAGGAAAATGATTAGATTCACTTCTTTCTCCCACATTCACACTCGGAAACATGTTTAACAATGCATCACTTACAGCAAAATAATCAACCACACTACCCCCACTATGATTCAGAAATGTGAACTCCCCTCCCTTGCCATCCAGTAAACCGTTTGTGACTGACAACTTCAGTGAGTGGCAGAGTTCAAGAAACTTCATGCCAAAGTCATTTGTTTTTGTGTCCTGTGAAAAACGGTTACACACAAAGACAATATTTTCGTCATCATCATCATCAATTTCCAGTATAATCTGGCTTCTGTTTGCTGTACGAGCATTAAAGTCTCCACAGAGTATAATGTCACAACCCTTTTCTATGTCTAATGCATCCATCACAATGCTTTCAATAGCATCAAACGTATAGTTATTGTCAATATTAAAGTGATCATAAAAAGGACTGTCATATGGATTCACATACGCAACACATAGGCATACATTCCTAGTAGTGTTCAATACAGATTTGTCAAGCATTAGCAGAACAACATTGTCATAGTCATGGTGTATTTCTTTCACTTGGTTTGCATACTGTTTGTTTACAAGCATAGCTGTGCCACCA
Organism: Stramonita haemastoma; assembly: GCA_030674155.1. NCBI lineage: Eukaryota > Metazoa > Mollusca > Gastropoda > Neogastropoda > Muricidae > Stramonita > Stramonita haemastoma. The sequence goes on from CM060336.1 coordinate 8,508,105, forward strand.
GAATGTCTGCCTTTCTTTGAGATTTTCTTTGCTGGAGCAAGAAAACAACAAAAATCTTTTAATAAAGTGTTTGACAGCTCAATCTTTTCTGCAAAAGTTTCGGTAATACACACAAAATCAAAACTTGATAAATATGCAATAAAGTCAACATCATCTTTCTTGTTATTAAATCCTTCCACATTATAATCCACAAACCTTACTGTTCTTTGTGTGATGCAGTCACCTATAGGCTGGCCTGGGGAAAATTTGAGGTGTTAGAATTGTTTTCTTGTGATATTGCTTCATGAAATTGACTGTTGTTGTCATCGTCACTTTGATGTTCACTAACCATGTCTTGTTGTTTGTTGTCAATAACGGTATCATCCATGTCCGAACCGTCTTGATCGTTTGGTGAATCCCTGTCGCTGTGGCTTGCTTCAGCTTCAGGAGTACTTGGTGGTCGAGGGCGTTTGGCCGGCCTGTCCTTGGATTGCGGCGTGTTATGGCTGTCAGGACCTTTCTCCTCTTGGCGGCTGGACTTGCTGTTGCTGTGCTGGTCACGTGCCCCCAGGTCTGCAGGCTCCTTGTGGCGCTGTGGGCGGGGGCTGTACTGGAAACGTGACAAGGCCTCCGCCGTCGTCCTGGCAGGTTGGGTTGTAGTCTTTGCAGTGTCTCTGCCTCTGGCTGCTGATGTCACTGATGATGATGGAGACATCCTCTTGGGTGGGGAGAATGCGTCTTCTCGCTTCTTCTTTCCTGCCTGCTGCCGTGAAGCAGCTGATGCTTTCTGTGAGGGTGCCCCTTCCCTCAGCACCTGACTGTATGTGCGGTCATCATAGTCCCTGTGCTGCCTGTTGTCTCTGCGATCCCCGCTGCCCCTGCTCCTGGTGGTGGTGTTCCTTCCTCCCCTGTTTGCACCCCTGTTTGCACCCCTGTTTGCACCCCTGTTTGCACCCCTGTTTGCACCCCTGTTTGCACCCCTGTTTGCACCCCTGTTTGCACCCATGTTTGCACCCCTGTTTGCACCACGTTCCCATGTGTTTTGATTTGTGTCGGGGTGTCGATGTTGATAGTCATGAGAAGTTGCAGTGTGTCTGTAACTCCTGTCATTTCTGTTTCTGGCATCACTGCCGAATCTGGCAGCATCCTGGAATTCATAGATGCTGGAGTTGTCACTGGGCCAGAAGTCTGTGTCAGTTCCCTCCCATTCATGTCTTCTTTCCGTGCTGCCTGTGTCCCAGTACTTGTGCCTGTAGCCCCTGTCAGTCTGCTGTCCCCTGGCTGTCTCCTGGATATCAGCTTGGACCCCCTGTAAAAACCAGTCATGCCTTGCTCTCTGAGCTGACTCAGTGTTTGTCGCTAACGAACAGTCAGATCAGCTGATGTCGTTACTCCCTTCTGTCTCAGGTTGTCTCTGGCAGTTTTATCGGCTACTACTGAGAGTTTGTCTTGCCACAGTCTGAATTTGACTATCGTGGGTCTAGGTTATCTAGCACCCGATGTGTGTGGATCCTGATGCTGCATTGCTCTGCCTAGTCTGTGTGCGCGGACTATGTCGTCCTCTGTCCACTCCCTGCCAGGAACACACTGCCGCAGTAAGGTCAACACCAAACGCTTGCATGACTGGAAATCTTCTGATCGTGTCTCTGGCATTCCTCTTAAAATCAGATTTTCCCTCCTGGAATAAATCTCGCAGTGTTCAATTCTGTCCTCCAGTTCTTGCAGCTGAGAGTTCATCATGTCTCTGGTAACACAGTTCTGTTCTATTTCAGTCATTCTTCTCTCAACATTGTCAAAACGGAAACTCATTTCTCTCACATCTCTTGCAATGTCAGCTATCCCATTCTCAGTGTGTGACAGACGAAGATCCAGGCGTTCAAACCACTTCTCCATCACAGCATCAGAGTTGGGCCCTGGATTTCTTTCCACTCCCCCCTGCAGTAGCAGAGAGAGCACAGTGATGGCTGCTAACATTCTCATCACAGCCTGCAGTTTTCTCTCTTTGAATCGTCTTGCTGCATTTTTTGCTTTTTTATGCAGAATGTGCATCAAAATTGATACAAAATTCCCTACTGCTACTCTATACTGGTCTGCTGAGCATCCCATAATGATAAATATTTACATGGTACCCTTGTAATTAACCAAAAAACATTAATTATTTGGAGAGCCTTGATAAACACGTCTGACCATGACTGTGAATACGAGTTCCGAGAGAGAGAGAGAGAGAGAGGAGAGAGAGAGAGAGAGAGAGAGAGAGAGAGAGAGAGAGAGAGAGAAGAACAATGAACAATGAACAATGTTTATTCTTCAGGCCTCCAGCCCCTAGAATGGGGTCATACAAAGCATAGCAAAGCAAAGAAAAGCGAAATAAAGCAAAACGAAAATTGCTGTATAACATATGTGGCGACTGACAAGGCATGAAAAAATGGGGAATGGGTTCTTCTTAATGCATTGAGCAAATGACCTCTTTTGAGTAATTATATTCTCCTTGTCAGTTCCCCAAGTTCTCAATAAAATCCTGCCGTACTTTTAAAGCATTGAAAAGATATAGGCTCAAATTGCGATTGGCTGTAATAGAACCATATTTCAGTAGATTTGTATATGGTTGATCTACAGGGTCTAAATATTTATGCCTTAGATTATCATAAAGAATACAAGTCTTTATAAAGTGCTCCTCATCTTCCAGTACATTACACAAATTACACATGTAGTCCGTATTCTTCTTAAAAGTTCTTCTAAAAACTGATCCTTTAATCGGTAGCACACCAAGACGAAGTTTTACTAAACAGTCCCTAAAACATTTTATATCCATGTATTCAAAATACTGTTCACATTCAAAATTACCTTTAAACAGTCTATAGGTTTGATATATGTCTTTGACCATGACCGACCCATTCCACTCTTGTATATAAACATCTTTCATTCTTTGCTTAAACAGTGAAATAAAAGATTGCTCACAGCCAACTCCTTGTTGGAGCCATACATGCCCAAATCCAAGATTAAACAAAGCATTTTTAAGTAAAGTTACCCAACATGTTTTACCATATTCATCCATGTTAGCGAGCATTAAATATGCTTGCTTAGGAAGTCTATTTGTATCCATTTTTAAAAGCCTAAACCAATATCGAATACTCCTGACTGCACTATTTATATATAATGGATAACGTCCTGTTTCTCCATAAGCAAACTTATTTGGTACCCTGAGCGGTACACTTAGAAAACGTTTACATGCATATGAGTGTATCTTTTCAATATTACTCAGTCTGTGAAGTCCCCATATCTCAGAACCATACAAAAGAATTGGCAGTACCTGCGCATCAAAAATTCGGAAAAAACAATCCTTAGAAATGTCTTTTAGTTTTGATATATGTTTCACACATTGAACACATGCACGTCTCCCTTTCATTGCAAGAGCATCCACACCTCTGTTCACACTCATTTTTGTGGTAAACACAAACCCTAAATAACTGTATTCATTCACCACTTCTAGTACACTGCATCCAAGTTTCCATTTTTCATTCTTACCCAAAAATCCACCTTTTCGAAAAACCATAACTTTAGTCTTATCGGTGTTAACCTTCAAAAACAAATTTTCACATGCAATGTTTAAATTGTTGATTTGATTTTGCAAACCTACTGCACTACTGGACAACAAAACTATGTCATCGGCAAACAAAAGGAGATATAATTCAAGTAAACCTGGCAAAAACTGAACACCATGAAGACCACTGTTGTCAACTACAGAAGCTATTTCGTTTACATACAAGGAAAACAATATCGGACTCAATATACATCCCTGTCTCAGACCTATTGGACAATCAAAAAAATCAGTAAGTCTGTCCTCTACACGGACACAAGACATGACAGATTCATACATAGCAATAACAGCATTTAAATATTTCCCCTGTATTCCATGCTGATTCATAACATCGAACAAAGGTTGTCGCTGAACAGAGTCAAAGGCTTTCCTCAGATCCACGAAGCATGCATAAAGCTTTCCTCCTTTCTTTGATAAGCATTTTTCCACAACTGCTTGGAGTGTAAAAATATGGTCAGCTGTGGAATACCCCCGTCTGAATCCAGCCTGTGACTCCGTCAGTTTGTCATACTCTTCAGTCCACAGTACCAGTCTTTTATTCAGTACTGATGTATAACACTTGCTAACCAAGCTCAGTAATGATACACCCCTATAGTTATCTGTCAGATTGTCATCACCTTTTTTGAAAATAGGTACAATAATTGCTTTTGCCCACTGGTTTGGGTAAATACCATGGTCGAACAAAATGTTGAACAATTTGGTTAAAAACTGCACAGCAATATTGTCTGCTAACTTTAACATTTCTGCCAAGATGTTATCCACTCCACAAGCCTTGCCCCTTTTTAAATGTCGTATGGCATCAGCAACTTCTTTCTCAGATATAGGCTGGTTAAGCTGACTGCTTAAGTCATTACCGTCTGTCTGTATGGATCCCCTATCTGGTATCACACCGGTGTTTATCGTGTTATCATTAAACAACCGCTGAAAATGATTAAACCACTGTTCATCCGTTATATCTTTACAAATTTTTGATTTTCGTCCACCTGAAATTTGTTTTAGTTCTTTCCAAAACTTCCTGCTATTTTTACTAAGAGAAGCCAGGTACTTAGCTTTTTCACGCTTATGACTCGTTTTCTTGCGTTTAATCAATTTTTTATACTCTGTTCGTGCTCTTACGTACACTAAACGGTCGTTATCTCCCTTGGATTGACGAAACTTTAACAGACATTGTCGTGCTTTATGTTTAGCATCTTTGCATTCTGTGTCAAACCAAAGGGCGTCTTGCTGATCATTCCCAATGCAGACACGCTTTTTCATACAGTCACTAGCTTGCAATAGTATATCTGTGAAAGTTTCCAATGCCCCATCAATGTCACACTCCAACAACGAAAACGCATGTAAACACATATCTTGCATTTCATCAGAATGAAAAGTTGATAGAAAACTACTTTCCTTGGCATTATCCCAGATTAATTTATTGACCCATTTCTTACTGCTTTTACTTACTATGCACAGATCTTTTACACTATTACCTAACTTCAGCATGACAGGAAAATGTGGCGAGTCAATAAAAGCAACAACCTTTACAGCATGAACCAGATCAGCAACACACAGCTCTCTAGACATAATAATGTAATCAATTGAACTTCCCCCATTGGGTGAAACAAATGTCAACGACTCATCAAAACCAAACTGACACAAACCATTCAATATCACACAATCAAATATAGAACACACATTCAACAATTGTTTACCAAAAGCATTCACTTCTTTGTCATCAGATTTTCTCTCAAATAATAAGTCTGCTCCTTCACTCACCCCTCTGTGATTCCAGATTTCCTCATCCTCATCCACACTCATAGGCAAAGCATTCAAACAACCTGTTCGTGCATTCAAGTCACCAATAATAATTAAAGAAAAGTCCCCTGCTGCTTCATGTAGATCCACAATACACTGTTCTAGCACTTCTATGCCATATCCATGGTCAGCTGTGTTCCAATATTTACTGTCGTATGGGTGGATGTACAGACAGACCAAGAAAATATTTTTCTTAACATTAAATAGCAATTTATCTATTTCTAAAACTACCATGTGCTCATATTTTGTTTCAATTCTGTGTACAAACTTTGCCAAGGACTTGCGTACAAAAACAAGCACGCCACCAGAATTTCTATAACTGTTCGACAGTTTCACTGCTTTTGAGATATGGATATCATATTCACTGAATGCATGGTAAGTACAATTTTCAGAAGCTACAAAAGTTTCATTTAATGCAAAAACATCGTAAAACAACAATGACTGGGTTACATCTTTAATATCCAGTTTTTTGCAACCAGCCATTGCAGTTCCAGGTACATATCTTTATTTCCCCTGGGCCTCGGCCACACCCCTATTTATTTTTACCTCCCCTCCCCCCTCTCACACCCCCACCCCCACCACACCCACTCTGCTGCTGTTTTGGCCCTCTGCTGACTGGTCTAACCCACTGCTGCAGTGTGTGTGTTTGTGTGTGTGTGCGGAGTTCCCCTGGCCCCGTGGTTGACACCGCTTGCATTCTGTGGCGTGTGTTGACAGGGCTCCTTGGTCCCAAACCCAGAGCAGAGGTACTGCTTCGCCGCGTGTCCGTTGCGCTTCGCGTGTCGCGTGCGTTCCGCGTGTCCCGTGCGTTCTGCTGCTGTGGCCTGTCACCTCTGTCAAGGCTGCACTGCGACCGGTTGGGTGGCCTCTGGGTCCGTGATACGTTCAGGTTCGGGTACTCCGACACTGGGAGCAAAAGCGTTTGCTGTGAAGATGGAGTGGATTCCACATCTTCCTCATCGCTTCTGAATTCAGGTGGAGGGAAGTCACTAAACTGATCATGTCTGTCGTCATGGAGGGTTGCTCTCTGCTCAGACATTCTTCGTGCTTGTGTTTCACTTCTTCTTGTACTGTTTCTGTTGTACACAGAGTGGTTTTTCTTCAGAAGTGACACCTTGCTCTGACTGATGTCGTATGTAAAAACTCCCTCATCTGCAATCAGTTTGTCAAACCGCATCTTGGGTTTCTGCCCTGCCTCATACAGTTCCTGCGCCTTTTCTCTCAGTCCTTGGCGCTTCTGCCGTACAATGGCTGAAAAGTCCTCCCTGACATACACATTCGAGAACTTGTCTGATGACTTCAGATTCTTGGCACTTCTCAAAATCCTGTCTTTGTGTTTACAGGAGAGCAGTTTCACCACAATCGCATTGCCTTTCTGTGTTCTGTGCGCTCTTTCTATCATGATGTCGTCATGGATTCCCATCCCTTCCCTGATCACTGTCCTCACATGTCTCTCACAGTCCTCCCAGCTCTCCCTTTCTTGTGTCTTTTGCACTCCAAAGAAAAGCAGGTTATTCCTTCGACTGTGGTTTTCAAGTGAGTCACACTTCTGGGTAATAGCGTCCAACTGTTCTCGTAGACTGTGATTTTCTTCCTGCAGCTGGTCACACTGGACTCGAAGATCTCTGATTTCCTCCTGGAACTGCTGGTGCTTCTCTTCTATGATCGCCATCTGTGCACTCACAAACATCTTCATGTCCTCCACTGCCCCCTCTATCCGGTCTGCATGCCTGTCGTGCTTCTCATCCATTTTCTTCATGCAGGTCTGCATGTCCATCATGCCCTTCAGGACAGTCTCCATGTCTGTGCCTCCTTGCTGTGGGTCAGGTCGTTCCCTGGCGTCATGGTAAGCACCTTCCTCACAGCAACTTCTCTTGGATGGGGAAGGCTTCTGTGCCCCACTGGCATCTTTTGAGGGTGAGTCTGGTCCCGGATTGGATTCTACGTCGCCACATGTCATCAGGTAGCACGACAGGAAAACAAGGGCAACAGCTGTCAACATGCCAAACCTGGATGATCTGTACACAGGTCTCACTGAACTCTGGAAGACTGCTGTTTTGCACGAATACACTTCAGAGTCTACAGGCACGCACACAAAGTGTCTTTCTATCGTACCACATCCTCTACGCAGCAACAAAATGCCAACAAGCCTGAAGAAAGTCGATTTACGACCTAAAATGTTTATCAGGGTGCCAACAAACTTGCCTGTAAGCTGTCGGTGATGCTGTGCACTCACTGGCATGGTGCCTGATCTCCAAGGCTTCTTCAAACACTGTGAAACTGTCTCAAAACTTGCTGTAGTTTACTAGAAAAGAAAAACACGTCGCCATGTTTTCAGCGTTCAACTTTGACCCCCCCGAGAGAGAGAGAGGAGAGAGAGAGAGAGAGAGAGAGAGAGAGAGAGAGAGAGAGAGAGATTCTTTTATATCGAGGATAACAGAATAAGCAATCATGTGCTTTTTTTTCATCCGGTCCCCGTGTGTATGCAGTTTTATAAATATTGTCATCTGCTCCCACCGGCACACGATGGCCTACTCTTACGAAAAGCGGAACAGGATTTAACGTGTGCGCAAGATGTTCTGCGTGCGTTCGCACACGGGGCCTCGGTTTAAAGTCTCATCCGAAGGACTTTTGGGGAGAGTGGAGTCAGCACTGATGTTAACTCCAGGAGAAAAAATCTCCTCGACCGGATTCGAACCCGGAGAGAGAGAGAGAGAGAGAGAGAGAGAGAGAGAGAGAGAGAGAGAGAGAGAGAGGAGAGAGAGAGAGAGAGAGAGAGAAGTTATATACCTCTCCATACCAAAATCGATCTTATAGTTTTTATACTAAAGGCATCTACTATTATCCGACATCTCAATTCTCCATTCATTAACAAAGTATTCTGTTAAGAAGGCTTAGATATGTGAACTTGTAAAATTAATACTTGACAAATTTGTCTCTCCCACAGACAGTCAAATCCGCTTTGTACTAATATATGTTTTACCTTATTTAGCCATGATGATTGAATCTAAGATTTGTCATGCAAATCTGTCATCAACTGATAAACATTTGATAACAGCTTTTCAGACAGGAAGTCAAGCAGCCGCATCCAGAAACGAACCATTTAAACAGAAACCAAAACAAACAAGAGACATCTGCCCGTTTCTCCATATACTAAGGATGTTGACGTTATACGCCAACTACGCCAAAGTCAGTCATTCCGATGAGACTATGAACCGATGCCCCGTGTGCGAACGCACACAGAACATCTTGCGCACACGTTAAAAACCCGTTCTGCCCTTTCGGAAGAGCAGAAGGAGCGGATGACAAAAAAAACAAAAAAAAACAGCATACACACAGGTGTCCTGTTTAGTCACCAACCCTGAGGAAAACTCGGGGAGTAGGAGTCCCCGGGGTGGCTTGTGGTTGTAAGCCTTTATGGCAACGTTATGGCGGCTCCTGCGACGGCAATGGAACCATTGGTATCGGCGATTGCCTTCCCAATGGACCATTCCAGTCAGGTTAAGGGGGGGTGGGGGTGGGGGCGGGGTCTGCTGTATGGGTAACAGCTTGCCCTCTATACTTACTTACCCAGGCTTTGCGCTCTAGAGCCCAGTGCGCACCTCCATAGTCTTCCAACACTGACGGATGCCTACTACCGTAACTTAAGATATTTTTTGTTTACTGAAACACCAGTTCTTGTTAGTTTTTCATATCCCCAAATTTCATATCAATACAGCAAAACAGAAACAACGATTTTATCGAATAAATCATGTGTCACATGTGTAGGTAGCTCTTTTTGCCGCGCAGTCCTATCAAACTAGACAAGCCTTTAGTAG
>CM060336.1:8522296-8544796 GCA_030674155.1 Stramonita haemastoma
ACAGAGACAGGGAGAAAAGTATGCATGTCCTATAATTTGTGAAGCTGCAGACTTATAAACACAGAGATATACGAAAACAGCAACATCACAGTATTTACACAGCAGACTCATAAACATTATATAAAAGCAACACAGTGGCACATACTTTTGTATAACAGACATATAAACACAAACTAATCATTATGAAACCAGCAACATTATATTTAGACAGCAGACATGTAAACGCATATGAAAGCAACCAGCAGCACATACTTTTAGATAACGAACATATAAAAACATATTGATCAGTATGAAAACAGGAACATCATATTTAGACAGCAGACACACCTCCACACTGTGCCATGTACATAACCAGTGATTTCATTTAGGATCGCAGAATATCTTACTTGTGGTACCAGGTAAGCTATGGCGAGCAGGAAGTCAGTCTACTCAGCGTTTACGTAATAATGAAGTGGTTCTGATTTTAGCTGTCACGGGAGATAACTTCCCAGCCTGTAAAATTTTAAGTTCTACCAGTGAACTCCCATTTTGACCTGGATCTATAATGTGCTGCGATCTCTCTCTCTCTCTCTCTCTCTCTCTCTCTCTCTCTCTCTCTCTCTCTCTCTCTCTCTCTCTCTCTCTCTCTCTCATTCTCTCTCTCTCTCTCTCTCTCTCTCTCTCTCTCTCTCTCTCTCTCTCTCTCTCTCTCTCTCTCTCTCTCTCTCTCTCTCTCTTGTTGATATTATTTTTATTGTCATCATTATAATCATTGTATTATCTTTAGTTCCTTCTGAGTTCATTTTGTTATTATGAGTTGTAACAATGTTGTAGCTAAGTATTTTTGGGTGGACTTTTCTTGGTTGCTAAGTTGTTTATTTCATTATGTTTCTTTGGTTGCTCTTTATCTATTAACGCTCCTCTTTTTCTTTTATAATCAAAATCATTTTATTGTGGCTTCTGATTCTCGTCTTCTGAAAGTGTGCATTTTTATTATCTTATTATGTATAACGTCCTTATTCCTTTATGTTGTTTGGTACTGCATATAGTTTTACTGTTTAGTATCTTTTTATCTTGACGTTTTCCCTGAAAAGGGCGGGGACTGGATGTAAAAAAGCACATGAGTGCTTATCTATTATCCTCGAATAAAAGAATTTTGCCTTGCCTTGCCTTTGCCTTGCCTTGTCTCTCTCTCTCTCTCTCTCTCTCTCTCTCTCTCTCTCTCTCTCTCTCTCTCTCTCTCTCTCTCTCTCTCTCTCTCTCTCTCTCTCTGGATGGATAGCCTAGTGGTCAGAACATTGGCTGGCAATTTGACAACCCCAGTTCGATTCCGGTGGAGATTTTTCTTCTGGAGTTATCATCAGCACTGACTTCACTCTCCCCTGATGAGACTTTAAACCGAGGCCGTGTGCCAACACATGCAGAACAACTTGCAAACACGTTAAATCCTGTTCCGCTTTTCGTAAGAGTAGGCCATTGTGTGCTGGTGGGAACAGATGACATTTACAAAACTGCATACACACGGGGACTGGAAGTAAAAAAGCACATGATTGCTTATTCCATTATTCTCGATATAAAAGAATAAATCAAATCAATCAAATCTCTCTCTCTCTCTCTCCTCTCTCTCTCTCTCTCTCTCTCTCTCTCTCTCTCTCTCTCTCTCTCTCTCTCTCTCTCTCTCTCTCTCTCTCCAAGTGAAAGAATAAATTGGATAGACAAATTTGACTCCATGATAAACGAAGTCCTACTTGAATCTCGGGAAATAATCTTACTGGGCGATTTCAATATAGACCTAACAAAAGTACATAATCAATGGACCCAAGTTATGAATTCACTCAATCTTCACCAATTAGTTAAATCTCCCACAAGAGTCACATCAAATTCAAACACATTAATTGACCACATCTATGTATCAAACCCAGAAAACATCATAGAAACTTGTGTCCCTGTCTACAACTGCAGCGATCACTACCCAGTCTGTGCCACATGGTCAAAAAAAGGAACTAAAATTCCCAAACCTGGCCATAAAACTATAACCTATCGTTCCTTTGCAAAGTTTAATGAACAGCTTTTTCTCAGAGACTTATGCAACTCCACACTCTCAGAAACCTTCAATATTACTGATCCAGACTTAGCCATTGAGTTTTGGATAAAAACGTTCACTGAAATCTATAACAAACATTCTCCATTTAAAACCATTAGGATCAAACACAACCCCAAACCGCCTTGGCTCACAAAGGAACTAGAGGAAGCATGTTATCTTAGAGACCTTCTAAAAGAACACAAATAATATGATGAGTCAAAAAAATTAAGAAACGCCATAATCTCACAAAAACGGCGTGAAAAAAAGAAATATTTTCAAGACCTACTATCTTCCAAACAAAATTCAAAGACTGTATGGCGAGCAATAAATCAAATAACAAACAATCAATCAACTCCTAAATCAAATGTAATCAAAGACATCTCCGCTGAAAAGCTTAACAACCACTTCATCAATGTTTCTCCCAACCTAATTAGCAATGATAACTCAGAGTCCAATGATCTTAATGAATTAAAACAATACTGCCAAGAAAAGCATATTCCTTCAAAACTTCACATACCTTTCATGTCTGTCTCAGAGGTCTACAACTATCTGACTCACCTCAAACAATCAAGAACACGTGGTCTAGATGGAATAGACAGCAGTATATTAAAATTATCAGCTCCAGTTATCACAGACACCCTAACATATATATATAACCTCTGCCTTGATAAGAACTATTTCCCCAATGCCTTCAAATGTTCTAAAGTAATCCCCATCTACAAGTCTGGCGATACTTCTGATCCTTCAAACTATAGGCCCATCTCCATTATACCGATCCTTTCAAAACCACTGGAAAAACATATGAATAAACACTTAGTCCGTCATGCAGAAATCAACAACTTACTTCATCCTAATCAGTCTGGATTTAGAATAAAGCACTCGTGTCATACAGCACTAACCAGTCTTGTAGATAATTGGCTATCAAACATCAATGACAATAAATTTTGTGGAGTATTATTTGTTGATTTCAAAAAAGCATTTGATACAATTGACAAACTTCTCCTTAAAAAGCTAAACCTGTATAACATTTCTACAAAAACCCTAGGACTACTCGATTCATATCTTACAAATAGGCACCAGTGTGTCTCAATAGCTACATCAACATCCAAACTAAAGCCCATTCATTACGGAGTACCACAGGGATCCATATTGGGCCCTATTCTCTTTTCATTATACATAAATGACCTTCCTCTACATATCAATTCCAAATGTGAACTATTTGCAGATGACACAACCATACATACGAGCCATAATGACATTGAATATCTCACAACTTTATTACAAAAAAGCACTGACGACCTTGTCAAATGGACTGAACTGAACCACATGACTATCCATCCCCAAAAAACAAAATGCATGCTTATCACTACCAGACAAAAGCGACAAAATTTACCACATAAACTATTTCCAATTCACATAAAAAAGGAAGCAATCGAACAGACCTCTCACCACAAAGTTCTAGGAGTGACAATTGATGAAAATCTCAGCTGGTTCTACCACATATCTCACCTATGCAAATACTTGTCCAAAAAAGTCTACCAGTTGATTAAAATTAAACACTTTCTCGATTTTCATTCAAGGAAACTGTTTTTTCAAGCTTATATACAATCCTCAATAGACTATGCTGCAACCCTGTGGGACTCTGCCAGTGCAAATATCATGAAACCATTACTAAGTCTGTATAAACGTGGTCTCAAACTGGTCCTTCTGAAGAAAACAACCTTGCTAGAAGGGGATTATACTCAGTTAAATATCCTTCCCCTACACCAAAGACTAAAATATAACAAAGGCATCATGATGTTTAAGATACTGACAGGAAATGTCCCCACATCCTTAAAAGACAAATTTCCAATTAACCATTCCAGAAATACGGTAAAGCCAAGTATCCCAATCCCAAGAATAGACTTGTTCAAAACTAGCTTACTATACTCAGGCCCTACGCTATGGAACTCCCTCCCTGACTCAATTAAACAGCATCAATCACTAACAACCTTAAAAACTCACCTTCTAATCTACTTGATGAATCAAAAATAACAAACCACACTTCTCCCCTCTCCAACTATCTGCCCTCTCCCTCCTCACTTCTCTCAGATTATGATGATCTTATGACTATAATCATAAGACTAAGTGAGGTGTGTGTGTGTGTGTGTGTGTGTGTGTGTGTGTGTGTGTGTGTGTGTGTGTGTGTGTGTGTGTGTGTGTGTGTGTGTGTAGTGTGTGTGTGTGTGTGTGTGTGTGTGTGTGTGTGTGTGTGTGTGTGTGTGTGTGTGTGTGTATGTGTATGTGTGTATGTGTGTGTATGTGTGTGTGTGTTTGTGGTGTGTGTGTTTGTGTGTGTGTGTGTGTGTGAGAGAGTGTGAGTTAGGGTTTTTTTTTGTTCAAAAACTGTGCTTTATGGGACTTATTTTGATAATAGATGGCGGGATTGATGTTTTCAGTCATTTAACCTCATCATATTCTCATGCTTGCTCTTTAATTATTTTTTTTTGCTTTGATTGGTTTTTGTTTGTTTTTTTGTACTCAAATCAAATTCTTCATTGATTCTTACTTCATATTTATGTTTCTGAATGAGTGCCTTTTTATAACATTACCTTAATATTGTATCTCTGTCTTATTTCTTACCTGTTGTTGTTGCTCTTTCTCACCCTTTATCAAAATCTTGTGTTTTATGGGACATATTTTGATGATAGATGGTGGTGGATTGATGTTTTCAGTCATCTAACCTCATCATATTCTCATGGTTGATCTATAATCATTGCGCCTTTTTTTGTTTTGTTTTTTGTTTGTTTGTTTTTGTGTGTGGTTTTTTTTTGTTTTTTTGTTTTTGTTTTTTTTGTTTCTTTGTTTGTTTGTTTGCTTGTTTATTATTCAAATCAAAATCATCATTGATTCTTACTTCTTATTTCGTTTCTGAATGATTGCCTTTTTTATAACATTACCGTAATATTGTATCTCTGTTTTATTTCTTACCTGTTGTTTGATACTTGGTGTGGTTTGCTCTTGGTAATTGGATCATTATAATTGTTCTTGTTTTAGTTGAGGCTGTCTTTTTATCTTGATGTTATCCCTGAAAGGGGCGGGGACTGGATGTAAAAAAGCACATGAGTGCTTATCTATTATCCTCGAATAAAAGAATTTTGCCTTGCCTTGCCTTGCCTTGCCTTGTCTCTCTCTCTCTCTCTGCCCGTGAGTACGTACGTGCGTTCATGTGTGTGCATGTACAAACGTAGGTGTGTGTGTGTGTGTGTGCGTGCGTGCGTGTGTGTGTGTGTGTGTGTGTGTGTGTGTGTGTGTGTGTGTGTGTGTGTGTGTGTGTGTGTGTGTGTGTATGTGTGTGTGTGTGTGTGTGTGTGTGTGTGTGTGTGTGTGTGTGTGTGTGTGTGTGTGTGCCTCTTCAACTTGAAGGTGTACTGTGTTTTATAAATGTTTTAGTACAATATACAGACGACATACCTATTTGGATGACGTTACTATGAAACGAAACACATTAAAAAAATGTGTGTGTGTGTGTGTGTGTGCCTGTCTGTCTGTCTGTCTGTCTGTGCACCAGGAAAGCAGACACTAGCAGAACCACAAGTATGTCAGTCAGTTTGTTTCACCCTCTATCAGTTTGATACAATATTCTTACTGACAATGTTTGATTAGAAATATTTACAGAAAAAGAAAGAACAACTAAATATTTTTAAATGCTACAAAGCCATGAAAAGTGACATCTGTATGTTTAATACTATGCAGTATAAACAGAGTGTAATAACAGCAAAGAATGTCTCATCTGTAGCTGTAGGTAAAGTATGGGGGAGCAGGAAATATTTCAGCCAGTGTCGATGTCATGTGAAGTGTTGCTATTTTTTGTTGTGTTTTACAACAGAAGCACAGGCTGTATTCTGTAAGAACTGCATTGACTGTTTTGGGTTTGCTGAGTGTCTCTCTGTGTGTCTGTTGATACCAATGTGTGTCTGTTTGTCTGTCTGTCTGCCTCTTTCTCTCTCACACACATTCACACACACATTCACACCAACACCCACATCCAAACACTCATCCAGACACACACTCACGCACTCACACACACACACACACACACACACAAACACACACACACATACACACACACACACACACACACACACACACACACACACACACACACACACACACACACACACACACACACACGAAAACAGTAGCATCACATTATTCAGTCAGCAGACATGTAGACGCATATCAAAGCAATCCAGCAGCACATGCTTTTAGATAACGGACATATAAAAACATATTAATCAGTATGAAAACAGGAACATTATATTTAGACAGCAGACACACCTCCACACTGCACCATGTACATAACCAGTGATTTCATTTAAGATCACAGAATATCTTACTTGTGGCACCATGTAAGCTGTGGCGAGCAGGAAGTAAGTCTACTCATCATTTACGTAATAATGAAGTGGTTCTGATTTTAGCTGTCACGGGAGATAACTTCCAAGCCTGTAAAATTAAAAGTTGTACCAGTGAACTCCCATTTTGACCTCGATCTTTATGTGTTGTGGATCTCTCTCTCTCTCTCTCTCTCTCTCTCTCTCTCTCTCTCTCCTCTCTCTCTCTCTCTCTCTCTCTCTCTCTCTCTCTCTCTCTCTCTCTCTCTTTGTTTCAACAACTACATCCACATCCAATCTTAAACCCATTCATTATGGAGTACCACAGGGATCTATACTAGGACCAATTCTCTTTTCATTATACATAAATGACCTTCCTCTACACATTACATCCAAATGTGAACTATTTGCTGATGACACTACCATACATACAAGCCATAATGACATTGACTCTCTTGCAACCATATTACAACAAAGCTGTAATGATCTTGTCAAATGGACAGAACTGAACCACATGTCTATTCATCCCCAAAAAACAAAATGCATGCTTATCACCACCAGACAAAAGCGACAAAATTTACCTCATAAACAGTTTCCAATCCATATAAAAAAAGAAGCAATCGAACAAACCTCTCATCACAAAGTTCTAGGAGTAACAATTGATGAAAATCTCAGCTGGTTCTACCACATATCTCACCTATGCAAATACTTGTCCCAAAGAGTATACCAGTTGACTAAAATTAAACACTTCCTTGACTACCACTCAAGGAAATTATTCTTTCAAGCTTATATACAATCCTCAATAGACTATGCCTCAACCCTATGGGATTCTGCCAGTGCAAACACTATGAAACCCCTATTAAGTCTGTATAAACGTGCTCTCAAACTTATCCTCCTGAAGAAAACAACCTTACTCGAAGTGGATTATACTCAGTTAAGTATTCTCCCCCTACAACAAAGACTAAAATATAACAAATGCATCCTGATGTTTAAGATAATGGCAGGAACTGTCCCCACATCCTTAAGAGATAAGTTCCCAATGAATCATGCCAGAAATACTGAAAAGCCAAGTATCCCAATCCCAAGAATAGACTTATACAAATCTAGTTTACTATACTCAGGCCCTGTACTGTGGAACTCCCTTCCCGATTCAATTAAACAGCACCAATCATTGACGACCTTCAAAAATCACCTTCTAATCCACTTGATGCATCAAAACTAATGAACCAGTCCTCACCCTGCTGGATATATATAATTCTTCCCCTTTCTCTCTCTTCCTGTGTGTGTGTGTGTGTGTGTGTGTGTGTGTGTGTGTGTGTGTGTGTGTGTGTGTGTGTGTGTGTGTGTGTAATTTTTTTTTTTTTTTTTTAAATATTTTTTTTATAAGTATCTTATCATTGTGTAGTTGTAACTGATTTTAAAGAGCATATTTTTGATTTTTTTTTTTCGTATCACATTTATCATATATATATATATTTTTTATGTGCATAACTAGAAAGATAGATAGTATTCAGTGATGATATTATTGGTCAGTTGATAATTGTACGCAACACTACCTGGCTTAAAATGTACTGTGTACTCACTCTCTCTCTCTCTCTCTCTCTCTCTCTCTCTCTCTCTCTCTCTCTCTCTCTCTCTCTCTCTCTCTCTCCTCTCTCTCTCTCTCTCTCTCTCTCTCTCTCTCTCTTTTTCTTACCTGTTGTCTAAACATGTTACCATCTATATTGAGAAATACTTTATTCACACTTTGTACTATTTAATAAGCATGTGCTGAATGTAGTTGATTTTTGTTGTTGTTGTTGTTTTGAGTGGGTTTTTTTGTTTGTTTGTTTGTTTGGTTTTTTTGTGTTTTGTTTTGTTTTCTTTTGTTTTATTTTGTTTCTTTGTTTGTTTTGTTTTGTTGCTTTGCCTTGTTTTTGTTTGGTTTCCTTATTCAAATCAAAATCATCATTGATTCTCACTTCATATTTCGTTTCTGAATGAGTGCCTTTTTATAACATTACCTTTAATATTGTATCTCTGTCTTATTTCTTACCTGATGTTGTTCTTTCTTCCCTTTTATCAAAATTTTATGTTTTATGGGATTATTTTGATGATATATGGCGGTGGATTGATGTTTTCAGTCATTTAACGTCACCATGTTCTCATATTTGATCTTTAATTATTGTGCCTTTTTTTCTGTTTTGTTTTGTTTTGTTTGTTTGTTTGTTGTCGTTGTTTCTTGTTTTATTTTAATTTTTTTATATTCAAATCAGAGTTATCATTGATTCTTATTTCTATTTTCGTCTCTGAATGAGTGCCTTTTTATAACATTACCTTAATATTGTATCTCTGTCTTAATTCTTACCTGTTGTTTGATACTTGGTATGGTTTCTTGCGCTTGGTATTTGTATCACTATAATTGTTGTTTAGTTGAGGCTATCCTTTTATCTTGATGTTATCCCTGAAAAGGGCGGGGACTGGATGTAAAAAAGCACACGAGTGCTTATCTATTATCCTCGAATAAAAGAATTTTGCCTTGCCTTGCCTCTCTCTCTCTCTCCCGTGAGTACTGCCTTGTTCATGTGTGTGCCTAATGGTCAGAACATTGCGGTGGCAATTTGACAACCCCAGTTCAGTACTGGTGGAGGAGATTTTTCTCCTGGAGTTAACATCATTGCTGCCTCCACTCTCCCCAAAAGTCCTTCGGATGAGACTTTAAACGCCGAAGTGCCAACGCAGGCAAAACATCTTGCCCACACGTTAAATCCTGTTCCACTTTTCGTAAGTGTAGGCCATCGTGTGCCAGTGGGAACAGATGACATTTACAAAACTGCATACACACGGGGACTGGATGTAAAAAAGCACTAGACTGCTTATTCCATTATCCTCGATATAAAAGAATAAATCAAATCAATCAAATCAAATCTCTCTCTCTCTCTGTCTGTCTGTCTGTCTGTCTGTCTGTCTGTCTGTCTCTGTCTGTCTGTCTGTCTGTCTGTCTGTCTGTCTGTCTGTCTGTCTGTCTGTCTGTCTGTCTGTCTGTCTGTCTGTCTGTCTGTCTCTCTCTCTCTCTCTCTCTCTCTCTCTCTCTCTCTCTCTCTCTCTCTCTCTCTCATTATTATCACTATTGTTGTTGTTATTGTTGTGATTCTTATCATTTTATTTTCTTAAGTTCCTTTTCAGTCAACTTTTTTGTTAAAAATTGTAACAATGTTGTACCTATATATTTTTTGGATGGAATGTTCTTAGTTAACTTGCTTGTTTGATTGCTGCTTCGTTTGTTAGTCTGTTTTTTTGTTTAAACGGATTTTAGCTTTGGTTTTAGTTTTTGTTTTTGCTGGGGTTTTTTCTTGTGAACATGCAGGTTTTTTTTAAATAAATAATTAAAAAAATAAATTATTATTTAGATAGATGGCTTGATGAAAAAAAGCAAATTTATTGCTTACTCAAAGTACCATCTGGAAATAAAATTCTGATTTGACTTGATTTGATTTGATTTGATTTGATCTCCCTCTCACTCTCTCTCTGTGTCTCTCTCGCTCTGTCTGTCTGTCTGTCTGTCTGTCTGTCTGTCTGTCTGTCTGTCTGTCTGTGTCTGTCTGTCTGTCTGTCTGTCTGTCTGTCTCTCTCTCTCTCTATCTATCTATCTATCTCTCTATCTCTCTATCTATCTATCTATCTATCTCTCTCTCTCTCTCTCTCTCTCTCTCTCTCTCTCTCTCTCTCTATATATATATATATACACACACACACACAATCCTCAATAGACTATGCAGCAACCCTGTGGGATTCTGCCAGTGCAAATACAATGAAACCGTTACTTAGTCTGTATAAACGGGGTCTTAAACTGGTCCTTTTGAATAAAACAACCTTGCTAGAAGTAGAATATACTCAGTTAAATATTCTCCCCCCACACCAACGACTAAAATGTAACAAAGGCATCATGATGTTTAAGATAATGACAGGAAATGTCCCCACATCTTTAAAAGATAAATTCCCAATAAATCATTCCAGAAGTATGGAAAAGCCAAGTGTCCCAATCCCAAGAATAGACCTGTTTAAATTTAGTTTACTATACTCAGGCCCTACACTGTGGAACTCCCTTCCTGATTCAATTCAACAGCACCAATCATTAACAACCTTCAAAAATTACCTTCTAAACCACTTGATGCATTAAAAACAACAAACCACACTCCCCCCCTCCCCCCCTCTCTACCACTGTGTGTGTGCATGGGTGTGGATATGTGTATGTGTATGTGTGTAATTCTTATCTGTGTGTCTGTATGTCTGTGTGTGAGAGTATGTTAGTGTGCGGAAATCATTATCCAATTTCTAAAAATGTTTTGCTAATTCTATAAACATCTGGGATGTTTTTTTTGTTTGTTTTTTTTTGGGGGTTGGTTTTTCTTTGGATAGTATTTCTCCCCCGCCCCCTTCAAATAAGGATATCAGTTATTTTTTTCCCCCTTTTATCCAAATGTATGATTTAAGTGACTTGTATAACTTTAAACATATGGCCGTAGACTGATGTTTCAGTTGTTTATTATAATGTTCTCCTGCTGGCTCCTGCTGGCTCTTTATCTATTAGCGGTTTTTTTGTTTTGTTTTTTGTTTTCTTTTTTGTTTTGTTTGTTTGTTTTTTGTTTGTTTGTTTGTTTTTTGTTTGTTTGTTTGTTTGGGGTTTTTTGTTTGTTTTTGTTTGTTTGTTTGTTTGTTTTGTTCTGTTTTTTTTTTTCTTCTTTTTTTTTCGTTTCTTTTCTTCTTCTTTAATAATCCAAATTATTTTATTGTGACTTCTGATTTTCGTCTTCTGAATGAGTGCACCTTTCTTTCCTTATTATATGTAGTGTATTGTCGCACTTCTCCTACCTTATTATATGTAGTGTACTTATTTCTTGTATACTGTTTGGTACTGCGTATAGTTTTCTTGTTTAATATCTTTTATTTTGATGTTATCCCTGAAAAAGGGCGGGGACTAGATGTAAAAAAGCACATGTGTGCTTATCTATTATCCTCGAATAAAAGAATTTGCCTTGCCTTACCTTACCTTGCCTTGCCTTGCCTTGCCTTGCCTTCTCTCTCTCTCTCTCTCTCTCTCTCCTCTCTCTCTCTCTCTCTCTCTCTCTCTCTCTCTCTCTCTCTCTCTCTCTCTCTTCTCTCTCTCTCCTCTCTCTCTCTCTCTCTCTCTCGTTTTCTTCGGGGGCTGGATGTAAATATCACATGGGTGCTGAATCATCCTCGAAATAAAAAAAAAGAGATTTGATTTGGTTTGATTTGATTTGATTTGATTTGATTTGATTTGATCTGTCTCTGTCTCTGTCTCTATTTCTCTCTCTCTCTCTCTCTCTCTCTCTCTCTCCTCTCTCTCTCTCTCTCTCTCTCTCTCTCTCTCTCTCTCTCTCTTCTCTCTCTCTCTCTCTCTCTCTCTCTCTCTCTCTCTCTCTCTCTCTCTCTCTCTCTCTCTCCTCTCTCTCTCTTTATAAAAAAAACCCTTGTCAAGACAGACAACTGAATATTTACAAACTTATTTTCAATCACTTTCTTCTCTCAGTTCAATGCAGTCTATAAACAAAAGAAGAAAGAAAGAAACTCTGGTATAATACTTATGGAAACGCACTCTTGACATTTATCAACAGCCAAACATAGATACTGAAGGACGTCTGTGATATTTTGGCTTGAAGAATAATTATTTTCCGTGTATTGTTTCATTCAAAATATCAAGGAATTTAATTTTTTTTATTTATCTATTTATTCATTTATTTATCTATTTATTTTAGTTGTAAGAATTGGTTGAATGCAAGCGGTTTGATTTGTTTTTGCAGGATATAGCGCTATATAAATTCCATTTATTATTATTATTATTATTATTATTATTATTATTATTATTATTATTGTTGTTGTTGTTGTTGTTGTTGTTGTTGTTGTTGTTGTTGTTATCATCAGCATCAGCATCACCATCAGCATCACCATCACCATCACCATCACCACTATCACCGCCCCCGCTACCGCCACCGCCGCCGTCGTCGTCGTCGTTATTATTATTATTATTATTATTATTATTATTATTATTATTATTATTATTATTATTATTATTATTATTATTATTATCATTATCATTATTATTATTATTATTATTATTATTATTATTATTATTATTAGTAGTAGTAGTAGTAGTAGTAGTAGTAGTAGTAGTAGTATCATTATTATTATTATTATCATTATTATTATTATTTACTTAGTTAATCATACTAATTTAAGTCGGCAGATCTCTCGGCGTGCTGTGTGTGTATGTGTGTGTGTGTGTGTGTGTGTGTTTTATTCTTCGTTCTTTTTAAAAAAAAATTTGTTTCGAGGATAATGGAATAAGCACACATGTGCTTTTTTATATCCAGTCTCCTGAGTGTGTGCGTGTGTGTGTCTGTGTGTGTCTGTGTGTGTGTCTGTGTCTGTGTGTCTGTGTCTGTGTGTGTGCCACAAGAGCAGCACCACCCTTTTTTTTCATCGTTTCCAGTCTGCAACTGTTTTTGTTTCCATATCAGAGTGGCTTTTCTTTGTACATTTTTTTTGTCAGGGACAACTCTCTTTCTGCCATGGGTTCTTCCACGTGCGCTAAATAATTTTACATAACACACATGGAATCTCAGTTTATGATCTAGCACCCAGACCACCACTCATGGTCTAATGAATGGGGGAGACGTTTTCGGGCTTAAACGGGGATCATACCACCGCACACTTCCGACCCAGACTTTTCAGTTTCTAGGCAGGGGCCTTACCTCTAGACCACCGATCCACCTTAGCATAGCATGAATAGCATGCACTTCGTTTTCTAACAATCATGTTTCTTTTTATCAGGAGGAACAATCAAAGAGTCTGATATAATTAGTGAGGTTGCTGTTACTACATGAAGTGTGGGCTTTTCAAGGTTTGAAAGCTCCGATTTCAAATGAATGAATGAATGAATAAATGAATGAATGGGTGGGTGGATAGGTGGATGGATGGATGGAGCGAGGGAGGGAGGAAGAACTGTTTATTTACAATATATATATATATATATATATATATATATATATATATATATATATATATATATATATATATATATATATATTATTCAGTCTGTCGATGCAACATATTTTTCTAACACACACATGACTGAGAACACCATGGATATAGCCATCTTTGACACAGAGTGTTATTGTAAGAGATTACATCATTGAATACAATTTTTAATATCATAATTATTATTTGTGCTATACATTATCAATTACGAAGGTGAAATCTTGGTCATCTCTTTAAATGCACCCTTATAAGCATGCTACTTTCCATCATTGTTTTGGTAATGCAGTGTTACAAAGAGAGAGAGAGAGAGAGAGAGAGAGAGAGAGAGAGAGAGAGAGAGAGAGAGAGAGAGAGAGAGAGAGAGAGAGAGAGAGAGAGAGAGACAGAGAGAGAGAGAGAGAGAGAGAGAGAGAGAGAGAGAGAGAGAGAGAGAGAGAGAGAGAGAGAGAGAGAGAGAGAGAGAGAGAAAAGGAGAAAGAGACAAACAGAGACAGAAAGACAGACAGGCAGGCAGGCAGGCAGGCAGACAGACAGACAGATGCATCACAGATCTCATGCACATACTCGGCACTTTCAAACACAGTCAGTCAGTCATAAATAGAACTCTAAGCAAAGACCTTGCTCAAATTTGTTTTATTCAAAGTTCTTAACCAACAACAAAGGGCTGGTGCATTTCTTGCATTGAAAAAAAAAACAAAATAAAAAACCCAACTTAACATGCTACAGGCAACACTTTAAAAAAAAACAACAACAACAAAGGACTAGTGTATTTCTTGCATTAAAAAAAACAAAATCAACAACCCAACTTAACATGGTACTCACAACACTTTGAAAAAAACAATAAAAAAAGGACAAGTGCATTTCTTGCATTAAAAAATCAAAATCAACAACCCAACTTAACAGGCTATTCCCAACACTTTGAAAAAAACCAACAACAAAGGACTAGCCTATATCTTGCATTAAAAAAACAAAATCAACAACTCAACTCAACATGCTACTTGCTACACTTAAAAAAAAAACACCAACAACAAAAGACTAGTACATTTCTTGCATTAAAAAAATAAACAACCCAACTTAACATGAAACTTGCAACACTAAAAAAAACCCCAGACCAACAACAATGGACTAGTGTATTTCTTGCATGAAAAAAAACAACAACCCAACTTAACATGCTATTTGCAACACTTGAAAAAAACCCAACAACAAAGGACTAGTGCATTTCTTGCAGTAAACAAAATCAAGTAACAAACTTAACATGCTACACCCAACACTTTAAAAACAACAACAACAACAAAGGAGTAGTGTATTTCTTGCATTAAAAAAAGAAAAACCCACCTTAACATGCTACTGGCAACACTTAAAAACAACAACAACAACAACAACAACAACAACAACAACAACAAGGCACTAGTGTATTTCTCGCATTGAAAACTCAAAATCAACAACCCAACTTAACATGCTACTGGCAACAATTTAAAGAAAACCAACAACAAAGGACTAGTGTACTTCTTGCATTAAAAAAACAAAATCAACAACCCAACCTAACATGCTACTCCAACATTAAAAAACCCCCCAACAACAAGGGGATAGAGTATCTATTACATTAAAAACAACAAAAACAACCCAACTTAACATGCTATTCCAACACTTAAAAAACAACAACTGAACAACAAAAGACTAGTGCATTTCTTGCCTTAAAGAAACAAAATCGACAACCCAACTTAACATGCTACTGGGAACACTTTAAAAAAAACCCAACAATAAAGGACTAGTGCATTTTTTGCATTAAAAATTCAAAATCAACAACCTAACATAACATACTACTGGCAACACTTAAAAAAAACAACAAAAAACCAAAGGACTAGTGTATTTCTTGCATTTAAAAAAAACATATTCAACAACCCAACTTAGCAGGCTACTCCCAATACTGAAAAAAAATAACAAAGGATTAGTGCATTTTTTGCCTTAAAAAAACAAAAACAACCCAACTTAACACACTACTTGCCACACTGAAAGAAAAGAACGACAAAGGACTAGTGTATTTCTTGCAATAAAAAAACAAAATCAACAACACAACTTAACATGCTACTGACAACACTTTAAAAAAAACAACAGCAAAGGACAAGTGTATTTCTTGCATTAAAAAATCAAAATCAACAGCCCAACTTAACATGATACTCACTCTTTAAAAAACAACAACAAAGGACTAGTGTATTTCTTGCATTAAAGAACACAATCAACAGCCCAACTTAATATGCTACTGACAAAATTGAAAATGAAAAAAAAAACAACAACAAAGGACTAGTGTATTTCTTGCATTAAAAAAAATCAACAACCCAACTTAACAGGCTACTCACAACAATTTAAAGAAAACCAACAACAATGGACTAGTGTATTTCTTGCATTAAAAAAACAAAATCAACAACCCAACTCAACATTCCACTGTAACACTTTCCTAAAAATTTCCAACAACAAAGGACTAGTGCTTTTCTTGCATTAAAAAAAAAACAAAATCAACAACCCAACTTAACAGGCTACTCCAACACTTTAAAAAAAAAACAAGAACAACAAAGGACTAGTGCATTTCTTGCATTAAAAAAAGAAAATCAACAACCCAACTTAACATGATACTGGTAACATTTAAAAAAATCAACAACAAAAGACTACTGCATTTCTAGCATTAAAAAAAAAAGAAAATAAAACCCAAATTAGCAGGCTATTCCCAAGCTAAAAAAACACACAAAAAAACAACAACAAAGGACTAGTTAATTTCTTCCATTGAAAAAACAAAATCAACAACCCAACTTACACTAATTGCAAGACTCTAAAAAGAATGAACAACAAAGAACTAGTGTATTTCTTGCATTATAAAAACAAAATCAACAACCCAACTTAACATGCTACTGGCAACACTTTAAAAACAACAAACAAGAAAGGATTTGTGTATTTCTTGCATTAAAAAAACAAAATCAACCCAACTTAACATACTACTCCAACACTACAAAAAACCCCAGAGGACTAGTGTATTTCTGGCATAAAAAAACAAAATCAACAACCCTACATGCTACTGAAACACTTTAAAAATAACAACAACAACAAAAGACTAGTGTATTTCTTGCATTAAAAAAACAAAGTCAACAACTGAACATAACATGTTATTGGCAACACTTTAAAATAAAACGACAAAATAAGACTAGTGCATTTCTTGCATTATAAAAACAAAATCAACAGCCCAACTTAACATGTTACTGGCAACACTTAAAAAAAAACAACCAACAACAAAGAACGTCTATTTCTTGCATTAAAAAAAAATCAACAACCGAACTTAACATGTTACTCATAACACTTAAAACAACAACAACAACAAAGGACTAGTGCATTTCTTGCATTAAAAAAAAACAACAAAATCAACAACACAACATAGCAGGCTACTCCCAAGCTTTAACCCCCCCCAAAAAAAACAAAGGACTAGTGCATTTCTTCCATTAAAAAGCCAAAAACAACAACCAAACTTAACACACTACTTGCAACACTTAAAAAACAACAAAAAAGGACTAGTGCATTTCTTGCATTATAAAAACAAAATCAACAACCCAACTTAGCATGCTACTGTAACACTTAAAAAAACAACAACAAAAAAGAACTAGTATGTTTCTTGCATTAGATAAACAAAGTGACAACCCAACTTAACATGCTTCTCACAACACTTAAAAAAACAACAACAAAGGAATAATGCATTTCTTGCATTAAAAAAACAAAATCAACAACCCAACTTAACATGCTACTCCAAACACTTAAAAAAAAACCCAATGACAAAAGACTACTGTACTTCTTGCATTAAAAAAGAAAAAGCAACAACCGAATTTAACATGCTACTTGCAACATTTAAAAAAAAGCAACAACAACAAAGGACTAGTGTATTTCTTGCATTATAAAAACAAAATCAACAACACACCTTAATTTGCTACTTGTAACATTAAAAAAAACAAACCAACAACAAAGGACTAGTGTATTTCTTCCATTAAAAAAACAAAATCAACAACCCAACTTAACATGCTACTCAACACTTTAAGAAAAGAACAACAACAACAACAAGGGACTAGCCTATTTCTTGCATTAGAAATACAAAATCAACAACCCAATTTAACAGGCTACTCCAACATTAACACAAAAACAACAACAAAGGGCTAGAGCATTTCTTACATTAAAAACAACAAAAACAACCCAACTTAACATGCTATTCCAACAAGTAAAAAAACAACAACAACAAAAGACTAGTGCATTTCTTGCATTGATAAGAAACAAAATCAACAACCCAATTTAACATGCTACTCCAACACTTTAAAAGAAAAAAACAACAAACAATAAAGGACTAGTGCATTTCTTGCTTTAAAAATTCAAAATCAACAACCTAACATAACATACTACAGGCAACACTTTAAAAAACCACAAAAAACAAAGAACTAGTGTATTTCTTGCATTACAAAAAAAAATTCAACAACCCAACTTAGCAGGCTACTCCCAACACTTAAAAAAAATGAATAAGGATTAGTGCATTTCTTGCCTTAAAAAAACAATTTCAACAACCCATCTTAGCAGGCTACTCCCAACACATAAAAAATGAATAACAAAGGTTTAGTGCATTCCTTGCCTTAAATAAACAAAAACAACCCAACTTAACACACTACTGGCAACACTGAAAAAAAAGAACAACAAAGGACTAGTTCATTTCTTGCAGTAAAAAAACAAAATCATCAACACAACTTAAAATGCTACTGGCAACACTTTAAAAACAACAACAACAACAACAACAACAACAGCAACAACAACAACAACAAAGGACTAGTGTATTTCTTGCATTAAAAAAACAAAAACCCAAGTTAACATACTATGTGCAACACTTAAATAAAAAAACAAAAAAAAAACCAAAGGACTAGTGTATTTCTTGAATTAAACAAACAAAATTAATATCCCAACTTAACATACTACTTGCAACACAAAAAAACAACAGCAAAAACTAGTTTATTTCTTGCCTTAAAAAAATCAAATAAACAAAACCCAGTCAACATGCTACGACCAACACTTTAAAACAACAACAACAAAGGACTAGTGTATTTCTAGCATTAAAAAAACAAAATTAATATCCCAACTTAACATGCTACTGTAACACTTAAAAAACAACAACAACAACAACAACAACAACAACAACAACAACAACAACACAACAACAACGACTAGTGTTATTTCTTGCATTAAAAAAAGAAAACAAAACAAAGAAATTAATATGCTACTGTAACACTTTAAAAAAAACAACAACAACAAACGACTAGTATATTTCTTGCATAAAAAAAAATCAACAACCCAACTTAACATGCTACTCCAATACTTTAAAAAATAGACAAACAACAAAGTACTAGTGCCTTTCTTGCATTAAACAAAATCAACAACACAACTTAACATGCTTTTGGCAACACTAAAAAAAACCAAAAAAAACAAAGGACTAGTGTATCTTTTGCTTTAAAAACATAACGAACAACCCAACTTAACATACTACTGGCAACACTTTAAACAAACAACAACAAAAGACTAGAGTATTTCTTGCATTAAAAAAAACAAAATCAACAACCCAACTTAACATACTATTCACAATACTTTAAAAGGCACAAACAAGAACTAGTGTATTTCTTGCATTAAAAAAACAAAATCAACCACCCAACTTAACATGCTACTCCAACCTTTAAAAAAAAAAAAGAACAAAGAACTAGTGTACTTCTTGCATGAAAAAAATAAAATCAAGCCCCAACTTAACCTGCTACTGGCTACACTCCAAAAAAAAAAAACCCAACAAGAAAGGACTAGTGTATTTCTTGCATTAAAAAAAACAAAATCAACAACCCAACTGAACAAGCTACTGGCAACACTTTACAAAAAACAAAGGACTTGTGCATTTCTTGCATTAAAAAAAAACAAAATCAACAGTCCAATTTAACATGCTACTTCAACACTTAAAAAAACAACCAACAACAAAGGACTAGTGTATTTCTAGCATTAAAAAGAAAAATTAACAACCCAACTTAACATGCTACTTCCAACACTTTAAAAAAATGAAAACAACAAGGATGGACTAGTGTATTTCTTGCATTATAAAAACAAAATTAACAACCCAATTTAACATGCTACTGCAACACTTAAAAAAAAACCAACAACAAAGGAAAAGTGTATTTTTGCATTATAAAAACAATCCATATGAATTTAACATGCTACTCCAACACTTAAAAAAAAACAACAACAAAGAACAAATGCATTTCTTGCATTAAAAAAAAATCTACAACCCTACTTAACATGCTACTCTGAACACTTAAAAAACACAATAACAAAAGACTAGTGTACTTCTTGCATTAAAAAAAAACAAAATCAGCCACCCAACTTAACATGCAACTGGCAACACTTTAAAAAAAAACCAACAACAACAAAGGACTAGTGTATTTGTTGCATTAAAAAAAACAAAATCAACAACCCAACTTATCATGTTACTCCCAACACTTATAAAAAATCAACATAAAAGGACTAGTGTATTTCTTGCATTAAAAAAACAAAAGAAACCCAAGTTAACATACTACTTACAACAATTAAAAAACAACAACAAAGGACTAGTGTATTTCTTGCATTAAAAAGAAATCAAACCCAACTTAACATGCTTCTCCAACTTTAAAAAAGAAAAGCAACAGCAAAGAACTAGTGTTTTTCTTGCATTAAAAACCAAAATGAACAAAACCCAACTCAACATGCTACTTGCAAGATTTTAACAAAACAACCAACAACAAAGGACTATATTTCTTGCATTAAAAAACAAAATGAACATCTCAACTTAACATGCTACTGGCAACACTTTAAAACAACAACAACAACTAAGGACTAGTGTATTTCTTGCATTAAAAAAATTAACATCCCAACTTAACATGCTACTCAACACTTAAAAAAACAACACCAACAACAAAGGACTAGTGTATTTTTGCATTAAAAAAAATCAACAACCCAACATAGCATGGTACTGGCAACACTTTAAAGAAAAATGAACAACAAAGGACTAGTGTATTTCTTGCATAAAAAAAAAAAATCAACAACCCAACTTAGCAGGCTACTTGCAATACTTTAAAACAACAACAAGAACAACAAAGGAATAGTGTATTTTTGCATTTAAAAAACAAAATCAATAACCCAACTTAGCAGGCTACTTGCAACAATTTTCTAAAAAACATTACAAAGGAATAGTGCATTTCTTGCACTAAAAAAACAAAATCAACAACCCACCTTAACATTCTACTTGCAAAACTTTAAGAAAAAACACAAAAAACAAAGGACTTGTGTATATCTTGCATTAAAAAAAATATCAACAACCCAACTTATCATGCTACTCCCAACACTTAAAAAAAACCCACAAAAAACTAGTGCATTTCTTGGTTTGAAAAAACAAAAACAA
This sequence comes from Stramonita haemastoma, assembly GCA_030674155.1. NCBI lineage: Eukaryota > Metazoa > Mollusca > Gastropoda > Neogastropoda > Muricidae > Stramonita > Stramonita haemastoma. The sequence continues at coordinate 8,543,253 of CM060336.1, forward strand.
CAACTGAACATGTTACAGGCAATATTTTTTAAAAAGACAAACAAACAACTAGTGCATTTCTTCCATTAAAAAAAAATTCAACAACCCAACTCAACATGCTACTCCAACACTTAAAAAAACCCCAAACCAACAACAAAGGACTAATGAATTTCTTGCATTAAAGAAACAAAATAAACAACTGAACTTAATATGCTACTCCAACACTTTAAAAAAACAACTAAGGTCTAGTGTATTTCTTGCATTAAAGAAACAAAATCAAGAACCCAACTAAACATGCAGCAGGCAATACTTTAAAAAAAAAAGCAAAGGACCAGTGTATTTCTTGCATTAAAAAACCAACAACAAAGGACTAGTGTATTTCTTCCATTAAAAAAACAAAATCAACAACCCAACTTAACATGCTACTCGAACCACTTTGCAGAAAAGCAACAACAAAGGACTAATGTATTTCTTGCATTAAAAAAACAAAATAAATAACCCAACTTAACATGCTACTGGCAACACTAAAAAAAACAACAAATACAACAAAGGACTAGTGTATTTCTTACATTAAAAAAATAAATGATCAACCCAACTTAACATGATACTGGCAACACTTTAAAGAAAAATAAACAACAAAGGACTAGTGTATTTCTTGCATAAAAAAAAAACAAAATCAACAACCCAACTTAGCAGGCTACTCGCAATACTTCGAAATAAACTAATAACAAAGGACTAGTGCATTTCTTCAATGAAAAAAAAAAATCAACAACCAACTTAACACACTACTTGCAAAACTTTAATAAAAAAAAAAAAAAAAAACAACCAACAACAAAGGACTAGTGCATTTCTTGCATTAAAAAACAAAATCAACAACACAACTTAACATGCTATTGGCAAGACTTTAAAAAAACACAAAAAAACACAGGAGTAGTGTATTTCTTGCATTAAAAAAACAAAATCAAAAACACAACTGAATATGCTTCTACAACACTTAAAAAAAACACCAACAACAAAGGACTTATGTATTTCTTGCATTGAATAAACAAAATCAAAAGCCCAACTTAACATGCTACTTACAACTCTTAAAAAAACAACAACAAAGGACTGGTGTATTTCTTGCAATAAAGAAAAGAAAAAGGGTAAGAAAAACAGTCTCTCTATAACCACTCCCCCTCCCTCCAAATTCATACAGATGTGAATGTTATTCCTGCTAAACATTCTTATAACCTTCCTCCTTCTCCTCTCCCCCCTCCTCTTCGTCTCACCTCAAGTAACTAAAAGACAACCTTTCAAACATTTTATATAAACACTGGCATGCACCTGTGCATGCAAACATGTGCTCAGGTCTCTACCTTTACACACTACTACATGGACAGTCTTGTTTCACTTCATAAACCTCCATTTAAAAATGTACAAGCATACAATCGTGTTCCTTCATTTTCTTCACATAAAGTGTATAAGGTAAAATTTACAGCAATATGCTAATTACTATTTTTGCCTTCTGCACAGATTAAAAAACAACAACCCCACACTATTGCCATTTTTGTGATAGTCATAGGACA
>CM060336.1:8549796-8554796 GCA_030674155.1 Stramonita haemastoma
GACAGAGACAGAAACAGAGACAGAAACAGAGAGACAGAGAGACACAGAGTCTTTACAAGTAAAAAAACCAGACTTAATGACTCCTAGTATTTTACCAGAAGCCAACTCTAGTTTGCTCAGTCTTTACGAGCTAAAACACCCACTACCTGAATCATGCAGCATAAAGTCACTCCACTTTACCTGCACACTTCTTACATATACTTACATGTCCTAAACATTGGATGAAGTCAAGTTTCCAGACGATGGGCCCAGTTTTGAGGAGACGGCTCCCGGATGATCCACATGATGACTCACCACAGAAGAGGACTCTCAGTTGACCCACATGACCACTCACCAGATTAGGACCCCCATGGAATAAAGTCTGGGAAGGAAGGAGCCTAAGGAAATGCTGTGAACGTGAAAAGTGACAAAACCACAGTCCCTCGTGACCGCTGTCTCAAAACCTTTGTAGGATATGATGTTTTCCAACACCAAGATCATTGTAGGTGGTGGTGTTTACACCAAGATCACTGTAGGTGATGGTGTTTACGGACACCAAGGTTACTGTAGGTGGTGGTGTTTACGAACACCAGGATCGCTGTAGGTAGTGGTGTTTACGGACCCCAGGATCGCTGTAGGTGGTGGTGTTTACGGACACCAGGATCACTGTTGGTGGTGGTGTTTACGGACACCAAGATCGCTGTAGGTGGTGGTGTTTACATCAAGATCACGGTAGGGGGTGGTGTTTACGGACACCAGGATCACGGTAGGTGGTGGTGTTTACGGACACAAGGATCACTGTCACCAAGATTGCGCTCCTTTCATCTCTGGCCCAAGTTTTATTCCCTAGTTTTTAGTTTATATTTTTCATTTCTATTTTTTTTGTTTATAAATTTTATTTCTAAACCCCATGTCCTATTCTATTTCTCGTTTTTAACATGGTTTATGTTTTATCTCATTTATTTTATTCCCTATTCTATGCTTTATTTTCTATTTTATTTTATCAACTTTTATCACTGAGCAAGGACTGAGGAAGCAATCAGAAGAGTGGTGCCCAGCGATCGTTTGACGGCAGGTTACTGACCGGGCAGTCAGTTCAAAGTCCAGCAAATGAACGCGACCGAGTGGACTGGACTGGCCTCGACTTGCGACGGGAAAAAGTTGAAAACCGCACGCGCACGAAAGAAATAGAGGAGGAGGGGGGGGGAAGCTGGTTGACAAATCTCCAGGAGTGCCCCAAGACTACGGGATAGGAGAAAGGTGAAGGTTGGAAATGTGCAGGTGAGACAGGTGTCCCTTTTGCGTGGAGACCATTGTCCAGACCTCTCACAGCTGGTTGTGTTGTGTTTCTGGTCGTGCCTGTGAAATCAGTCGTTGCAAGGCGGCAGTAGTGTGGTCAGTGGCTGTGTGCATGCTGACTGACCTCGGTAGACTTTCCACTGTGCAAGACTGCATGCAGTACGGATACAGCTCACTGCGCGCGCTGAGCTTTGTTTTGTGATGCGAACGGTTACGCAGACTCATGCAAATGTATCGGAATAATTCCAACAAGAGCTCTGTGGCTGAATTTGGTGTGATCGGGAAGCATGCTGGAACCTCCATGAAGAAAGTGAAGCACTGGGACGGAAAGATATCCCCAGTCTGAAAACCCAAGCCCGCTGCCGAAGTCGAGATGCGCGGGGCCCGACTTGTCAGGTGCTTAACGGCAGCGCAACGCATTTTCGCTCATATGACAGACAGAATTAGTTGCTGTCTGAGCGTTCAAGGAAGAAGAAGTTCCGATATTTTCCTATAGACCCAAATCCGAAAAAAAATCCGAAAAAAACATTTAAGGCTTTGCTGCATGTCAAAATCGAAACGGCAGCGTTCCTATGACAGACAGCGCGAGTTGCTGTCTGAGACAGTGTTGGACAACGAACCAGAAGCAGAAGCTTCTTTGCATTTCCTGTGACTTCATTCCCTACCCTTTTATTGACCAACACGGGCTTAGCCAGTGAGAGTCATGCGGGTCATGGATTGTGAGGTTAGGAGGTCAAAGGTTGCTGCCAAGTTGCTAAAGGCAAAGACATACATCCAGGTGTGATTGATAGTTTAAATAGAAAGCGTATATGTGTGGGGGGGGAAAGTGAGGGAGGAAGGGAGAAAAAAGGAGAGGGAGAGAGGGGAGAGAGGGAGGGAGAGAGGGAGAGGCAAGGCAAGGCAAAGTCTTTTATTCGAGGATAATAGATAAGCACTCATGTGCTTTTTTACATCCAGTCCCCGCCCTTTCCAGGGATACATCAAGTTGAAAATATACCAAACAATAAGACTTTACGCAGTACCAAACAACACACAAGAATAAAGGACACTATATATGATAAGGTAATAAAATGCACTCTTTCAGAAGACAAAAATCAGAAGTCACAATAAAAAATTTTGATTATGGAAAAAAAGAAAAGCGTTAGTAGATAAGGAGCAAACAAGAGAACAAAATGAAATAAACAACCGAAAACATCAATCCACCACTATCTATCAAAAATTGTACATGTAATATAAATCATACATTTGGATAAAAGGGGAAATTTTTTTTTTAAACCAGCATCCTTATTGGAGGGGGGGGGGGGAAAGACATACTACCAATAAAGTTATAATATAAAAAAGAAGAAAAAAACCCACATAAAACATCCTAGATGTTTCAAAAAATATATCATTATTTTCAATCGGATAATGTTTTACACACACTCACACTCACTCACGCACAGACACACACACAAAACCAGACACACACAGAACACACACACAGCCAGACACATCACACACACAGACACACAAACAAACTCTCACACACACATCACACACAACACCACACTACATCACACACACACACACACACACACACACACTCACACACATAATACACACAACATAACACACACACACACACACACACACACACATACACACACTCACACTCACATGCACACATGCACACACACACACACTCACACACACACACACACACACACACACACACACACACACACACACACACACACACACACACACACACGCAAGGAGAGAGAGAGAGAGAGAGAGAGAGAGAGAGAGAGAGAGAGAGAGAGAGAGAGAGAGAGAGAGAGAGAGAGAGAGAGAGAGAGAGAGAGAGAGAAAAGAGACAGAGACAGAGACAGACAGACAGACAGACAGAGACAGAGAGGCAGACAGAGACAGAGAGATAGGGGCAGGAGGGAGAGGGAGGGAGGCGGAGGGAGGGGGAGAGAAGGAGGGGGAGAGAAGGGAGGGGAGAGAGGGAGGGGGAGAGAGGGAGGGGGAGAGAGGGAGGGAGGGGGAGGGAGGGAGAGAGAGAGAGAGAGAGAGAGAGAGAGAGAGAGAGAGAGAGAGAGAGAGAGAGAGAGAGAGAGAGAGAGAGAGAGAGAGAGAGAGAGAGAGAGAGAATACTTTACTTCACTACAAAAAACAAATAAAATACATAACCAAACAATTAACACGCACAAGATTTTCCCTCAGAAAACAAAATAAAGTTGAAATGAACAGTCATGACAAAGCTCTTTGTGTGTGTGTGTGTGTGTGTGTGTGTGTGTGTGCGCTCGTGCGTGTGCGTGTGTGCGCGCGTGTGTGCTTTTTTGTTTATGTGTGTCTGAGTGTGTGCACGTGCGTGTGTGCGTGTTTGTTATGTGTGTGTGAGTGTGTGTGCATGCAAGCGCATGCCCGTGCCTGCCTGTCGCCAACAGGCCTACGCACATGGACTAGACATTCACATAATTAAATTATGATGCCAGGTATATCCAGTGTCTACCAAAAAAACTAAAATTTCACGGTACTCACATTGAGATGATGGCTGAAGTTCCACGTCACCGTACCAACAGTGGCAATGACAGCCATCACAGCTACAACACAACTAGCTTGTCGGCCTGAAGTCCTGCTGGTTGGGCGTTCCTGCTTCTTGGCCACTGGGGGAGGGGGGGGTCAGATGCTTCTTTCACAGTGTCTTGTGTAGTGGAGCAGGGCTGTTGCACATCTCTAGTCTGCTGCCAGTCTTGCAAGGGCAATGTTCAGTGTGGTCTGTGTGGAGTTTCAAGTTCTCTCCTTAAATCGTCCTTTCCTTGGTTACAAAAGTCTTCCTCTCCGAGAGAGAAGTTGTTCCTTGGCTGTGGTTTCGGTGGTGGCAATGGTGGTGGTGGTGGTGGTGGTCTGCTGTTTCCATTGTCAGCCGTCTTGATAACACAAGGCTTCTCTTCTCCTTCCATTAATGTCCAGCAGTCAGCAGTTTCACCATTATTAACACTTTTGGCGAAATGCATGTATGTGTGTGTACCTAATCACCATTTCATCTTCATAGTCCTTATCCAGTTTGGGGTGGGGGAGGGGGAGGGGGTTGGAAAGTGGTCCGGCATTTACACATAGCTGTCACTTCAGGCTACTACGGTCGCTTGTCCCACCAGCAGGCTGGCGGTTAGAAGTGCCCCCACACCACCTGGACTGGTGGGCAGGGTGTGAGGCGCCAGACCACAAAAAAATGTTGGGGGGGGGGGGGGAGAGCGAGGTGGGGGGGCGAGCGAGGTAGGTGGGAGGGGGGAGGGATGGGGGTGGAGGTGAGACTAAGTGTCCAGAGGGCCCTCACTGCCCTCAAGCAGAAGGCATCCTAGGAGGGAGGGGGTCTCAGCGACTTCAGCTGGGAGGGAGGGAGTTCCAGTCAGCCACTGTTCTGGGGAAGACTGTACCTCCTGCAGTCGGTGCAGCAGGGGATTGTTTGAAGCTGCAAATCCTGGTTTCCACGCTGACCACTTTCTCTGCCAAATATAAACACAGTGTGACTATTCTTACAGGGATTAGGAGCGTACTGCCCCCGAAGGAAAAAGCATGGACACTTTGTTATTTATAACGATGCAGCGTGAAGACGTATCTTCTGGCTTACTGCTGGGGCCATGAAAAAACCCACCTCAATGCAAAATTTATGCAAATCTGAAATGGAGTGTTTGTGTGTATGTGTGTATGTGTGTGTGTGTGTGTGTGTGTGTGTG
>CM060336.1:8557296-8572296 GCA_030674155.1 Stramonita haemastoma
TCTTCTTCTTCTTCTTCTCTCATTCTTCTTCTCTTGCATTCTTCTTCTTCTTCTGCAATTCTTCTTCTTCTCTTCTTCTTCTCTTGCAATTCTTCTTCTTCGCAATTCTTCTTCTTCTTCTTCTTCTTCTTCTTCTTCTTCTTCTTCTTCTTCTTCTTCTTCTTTCTTCTTCTTCTTCTTCTTCTTCTCTTCTTCTTCTTCTCTTCTTCTTCTCTTCTTCTTCTCTTCTTCTTCTTCTTCTTCTTCTCAATCAGTACCGTGTTAAAGGTATGGGCAAAAGAGTGCAAATTTACTCAGATACACTGTAAAGTGACAAGTCCATTGCTTTTAGAAATAGAATAAAGCAGAATACATCTAAGCAATGTGGCAGTATCCATCAGCTAATCCACAAGAAAACATCACATTAATCTGGCGCTGTACAATCATGTTTGTATTCATCAGATAATCCACAAGATTGATGCTGGGGGCAACAGCAAAGTGAGAGGCTGTATGATCAGTGGCTTTATCCCAGTTCTTGATTAATTTAAACCATTGATGATGGGGGCAACAGCAAAGTGAGAGGCTGTATGATCTGTGGCTTTCTTTCCCACTCACGGAATTTCACTTTACAGCTTAGTCTTTAGTGATGGCTAGGACTCTCTGACTAGGAGGCTTGACTTGCACAGTCCTTATGTGCTGCAGCCCTGGGGGCTAGTTGGCCTTTGAAGAACATCTCCAACGCTGACTGTCCTTATGCCCTCTTGACCGAGAGAGTGGGGATGAACTGTGGGCAAGGCATCTCCACTATAATCAAATTTCAGCCCAGTTCCCGAAACAGCAGCTGCCTCCTCTGCTGTTTTGGAGGTCATCGTGGAACATGACGGACAAATAAACAAACAACAAATCTACAAGGAAATGATTATCACAGTCATTTGGCACTGCAGTCATGCTTGTATCCATCAGGTAATGACAAGAAAACATCCCATTTATTGGCACTGCACAGTCCTGTTTCCTCAGGCCTGATGAGGAACCAGCTTGAAGGCAAGTCTGCCATCACTGCCTCTTTCACCTGTACGTCTTCTGTCAGCAGCAAACACCTTGACTCACCAGACTGTAAAAATAAATAAATAAATAGATCAATAAAAAATACAGAAATAAATAAATTTTAAATAATTTTTGTCGCATCTTTCAGCAGCAAACAGCTTAACTCACCAGAATGTTAAAATGAATACATAAATGAATAAATAGATGAAGTGTTAATTATTCTTTGTCGCTACTTTCATCAGAAAATAGCTTGTATATATATATTATATATATATATATATATATATATATATATATATATATATATATATATATATATATATATATATATTATATATATATATATATACCGGTATATAAGTCCAAAAGCAGACATCCACGAAGCGATTGACGGTCCAAGGGAAAAAACTAATTCAAAAACGTCGCTGATTCGGCACGTGTACTTTCCCTTGGATTTGCACGCCAAGTAAACCGGGATGTTCTGGGTTCCCAGTTTGACAAAAAATTGGAACAGAATGTCAAAGTCCTTGGGATGAAGCTATAAACCAAGGCCCGTGTGCGTGCCTGTTGAAGTGAAAGTCGGGGGCAAACATTTTATTTCCAGATAAGACATTGACTAAGAAGGGCATTGATTTTTACATGAAGCAATCAGTCTGATAAATGGTACATAAGTATATATATATATATATATATATATATATATATATATATATATATATATATATATATATATATATATATATATATATATATATATATATATATACATATATATATATATATATAAGAAGCTAACACACACAAACAATGCAATTAAAAGAAAACCTCCCCCCCAAAAAAAACCCCAAACAAACAAAAAAACCCCCGCTCAACCACGACCCACGTGCGTGTACACAAACACACTGTGTCAAGATAATGTCTCTATACAATCTGGGATATCAGATGGACAAATTCCCTCTGAGGTGGGGGGAGGGGGAGGCTGTCAGTATAGACAGCATCACCACTTTTTTTTTTTTTAAAGTACTGTGCTAAGAATTCCTTCTCTTCTATCTCTCTCTTTGTTTCTGCTTTGGTCATTTTCCTCTTATCTATCGTCTGCCTTCTTGGTTCATTCTTCTGCTTTTTCGCAGAAAGACTGAAAACGTAACAGTTCTCTCCCACTTCTAGAGGGATGCACTGGGCCTGACTTGTCAGGTGTTTAACAGCAGCACTGTGCATATTCTGTGCTAGGCATGTTATGCTCATATGACAGACAACAAAGCTACTGTCTGAGCATTCAAAGAAGAAAAAAGTGGGGAGAAGAAAGGGGAGTGGTAGAATGGGGTGTAAGTTTGTAGCAGTTTGTGTCTGCCATTGTCTGTGTGTGTGTGTGTGTGTGTGTGTGTGTGTGTGTGTGTGTGTGTGTGTGTGTGTGTGTGTGTGTGTGTGTGTGTGGTGTGTGTGTGCACGCGCGCTTGCGTGCATGCGTGTGTACATTCGAGTTTGCTAAAATTATTAATTGTCATTGATTGCTTGTGTGTTGTACAGGTCGAATGCAAGCGCTTTGATTTGTTTTTGAAAGATAATAGTGCTGTTTGTTTTGTTCTGTTTCTGCAAAAACAATACTACAAGGCACTGCCCAAGGAGGAAGAAAAAGAGGTAGACCAAAGAAGAGATGGGAGGACATCATCAGTGAATGGACAGGCCTAAAACTCAACAAAACCCCGAGAAAGGCAGAACAGAGAGGAATAAAGGGAACTGGTTGTAAAGCCCTCAAGAGCTGAGAATGCTACTTTCTGGCAAGGTGATCGGGTGCAGTGTACGCAACAAAAACCAAGCAGGGCGCACTATGATAGTGACAATATACAGGCATATGATGCACCACAGACAAGTGGAGCGTCCCCTCCACATGCGCGCACACAGACAAACACCAGCACGCGCGCGCGCGCGTGCACGCATACCCACCCCCCTGCAGAAAAAGGTGCGGTTTGGGACCAAGACGGGACCCATGGAACCCTTTTTAGGCCCGGCCGACCCCGAATTTTCAAAGGTTACAGACCGCAAGGCACAAAGGCAACATGGCACTGTACGCCCACACGATCCCCTACCATCTCCGACGCGTGTGGCGCCGGACCTGTGGCGACACCGCAGCCCTCAAGAGCTGAGAATGCTACTTTCTGGCAAGGTAATCGGGTGCAGTGTACACAAGAAAAACCAAGCAGGGCGCACTATAATAATGACAATATACAGGCATATGATGCACCACAGACAAGTGCAGGGTCCCCTCCACATGCGCGCACACAAACAAACACACTGACAAACACCAGCGCGCGCGCTCGCGCGTGCACGCATACCCACCCCCCTGCAAAATAAGGTGCCGTTTGCGGCCAAGACGGGACCCATAGAACCCTTTTCAAGGCCGGCCGACCCCGAATTTTGCAGGATTACAGACCCCAAGGCTCCAAGGCAACATGGCACTGTATGCCTACACCCTCCCCTACCATCTCCGACGCGTGTGGCGCCGGATCTGTGGCGATACCGCAGCCCTCAAGAGCTGAGAATGCTACTTTCTGGCAAGGTAATCGGGTGCAGTGTACACAAGAAAAACCAAGCAGGGCGCACTATAATAATGACAATATACAGGCATATGATGCACCACAGACAAGTGCAGGGTCCCCTCCACATGCACGCACACAAACAAACACAATGACAAACACCAGCGCGCGCGTGCGCGCGTGCACGCATATCCAAATCCCTGCAGAAGAAGTGCCGTTTGGGGCCAAGACGGGACCCACAGAGCCCTTTTCAGGCCCGGTCGACCCCAAATTTTGCACGGTTACGGACCCCAAGGCACCAAGGCAACATGGCACTGTATGCCTACACCCTCCCCTAAAATCTCCGACGCGTGTGGCGCTGGACCTGTGGCGACACCGCAGCCCTCAGGAGCTGAGAATGCTAGTTTCTGGCAAAGTAATCGGGTGCAGTGTACGCAACAAGAACCAAGCAGGGCGCACTATTATAATGACAATAATTATACAGGCATATGATGCACCACAGACAAGTGCAGGGTCCCCTCCACATGCGCGCACACAAACAAACGCACTGACATACACCAGCGCGCGCGCGCATGCGTGCACGCATACCCACCCTCCTGCAGAAAAAGGTGCCGTTTGGGGCCAAGACGGGACCCATAGAGCCCTTTTCAGGCCCGGCCGACCCCGAAGTTAACAGGGTTACAGACCCCAAGGCTCCAAGGCAACATGGCACTGTACGCCCACACCCTCTCCTACCATCTCCGACGCGTGTGGCGCCGGACCTGTGGCGACACCGCAGCCCTCAATAGCTGAGAATGCTACTTTCTGGCAAGGTAATCGGGTGCAGTGTACCTAACAAAAACCAAGCAGGGCGCACTATAATGATGACAATATACAGGCATAATAATAAAGTAATAGATGTAGTTGTATATAGTATATACTTAAATTGTTTTTGTTTTTTTTATAAATTGGTATAGTGTTTTGACATCATACCTAAGCCAGAACGGCAACAGTATAGCCTAGTGGTTAGAGTGATGCGCTGCTGATCTGCTGACCCGGGTTTGTATCTCGTTCAAGAGGATATTTCCTGTGGTGTTAACATCAGTGCCGACTCCACTCTCCCCCAAAGTCCATCGGTTGAGACTATAAAGCGAGGCTCCGTGTGCGAACATATACAGAAGAACGTGTGCACACAGCAAAATCCGTTCCACTTTTGCGAAGAGTAGGCTATTGTGTGGCAGTGGGAAAGGATGATGAAATTTACAAAACTGCACACACAGGGGGATTGGATATAAAACAAATATATGAGTGCTTCTTCCATTATTCTCGAAGCAAAAGGATAACATAAATAAAATAAAGTGCAGGTAGGCTACATTTATTGGCAGACAGATACGGTGGCATTTGCCAAAAATAAAACAAAAAAATCTCTCTCTCTCTCTCTCTCTCTCTCTCTCTCTCTCTCTCTCTCTCTCTCTCTCTCTCTCTCTCTCTCTCTCTCTCTCTCTCTCTCTCTCTCTCTCGCTCTCGCTCTCGCTCTCTCCCTCTCTTTCTGTCTCTCCCTCTCTTTCTGTCTCTCCCTCCCTCCCTTCCTCCCTCTCACTCAACACTAGAATCAGGCCGGACGGGGCTTCTTCGGAGGTGTGGCGTCGCAACAAGTCCGGTGCCACGCATATCGAAGATGCTGGTAAAGTGTGTATGCATACAATACCGCACTCTCTTGGTGCCGTGGGCTCTGTTACTGTGCAAAAAGCGGGGCAGCACGGCACTCAAAACCGACCCGTTTTGTCGCATCTTTTCGACAAAGGTGCCGTAATCTTTGGAAGGGTGGTGTGTATGCGCGCGCGTTCGCATGCGCGCGCTCGTGTTTGTGTATGCGTTTGTGTGTGTATGTATGTGGTCGAGGCCCTGCACTTTCTTGTGGTGCATCATACTATTGTCTATTATGAATATTAATATGAGTAGTGCAACGTATTATCGTGGCTTTTCTTCCCACAAACCTGCTAGATTCAGGCTAGATCGGACTTCTTTGGAGATATGGCGTCGCAAAAAGGCCGGCGCCACGCATAATTACAGATGCTGGTAAAGTATGTATGCATACAATACCGCACTCTCTTGGTGCCGTGGGCTCTGTTACTGTGCAAAAAGTGGGACAGAATGGGACTCAAACCAGCCCGTTTTGTTGCATCTTTTCGAAAAAGTCGCCTAATTCTTTGGGAGGGGCTGTGTATGCACGCGCGTTCGCGTGCAGGCGCTCGCGTTTGTGTGTGGGTTTTGTGTGTGTGTGCATGTGGCGGAGGCCCTGCACTTTTCTTCTTCTTCTTCTTCTTCTTCTTCTTCTTCTTCTTCTTCTTCTTCTTCTTCTTCTTCTTCTTCTTCTTCTTCTTCTTTGCAATTCTTCTTCTTCTTTGCAATTCTTCTTCTTCTTTGCAATTCTTCTTCTTCATCTTTGCAATTCTTGTTCTTTTTGTTCTTCTTGTTCTTCTTGTTCTTCTTGTTCTTGTTGTTGTTGTTGTTGTTGTTGTTGTTGTTGTTGTTGTTGTTGTTGTTGTTGTTCTTCTTCTTCTTCTTCTTCTTCTTCTTCTTCTTCTTCTTCTTCTTCTTCTTCTTCTTCTTCTTCTTCTTCTTCTTCTTCTTCTTCTTCTTCTTCTTCTTCTTCTTTGCAATTCTTCTTCTTCTTCTTTGCAATTCTTCTTCTTCATCTTTGCAATTCTTGTTGTTGTTGTTGTTGTTGTTGTTGTTGTTGTTGTTGTTGTTGTTGTTCTTCTTCTTCTTCTTCTTCTTCTTCTTCTTCTTCTTCTTCTTCTTCTTCTTCTTCTTCTTCTGAATTCTTCGCAATTCTTCGCAATTCATCTTCTTCGCAATTCTTCGCAATTCTTCTTCTTCTTCATCTTCACAATTCTTCTTCTTCAGTCTTTTAACCCTTTTTTTCCTTTTCTGGAACAATCATCATACTCATAAGCCAATAAGTCAGTCACTACCACAAAGCCCTGTTTATTCTATCTTTCTAGATATCTATCCCTTAGTCTGGTGACCGTGGGGGCATCCCTGAAGATTTGACAACCAGTTCCCTCCATTCCTCTCTCTGTTCTGCCTGTCTGAAAATCTTTTTTATAACTACTACACCTTTTTAAACCCATCTGTTACTGACTGACTGACACCCTGTCATGTCCCCAATCTTCTTGTCAGTAATCCCTCATGTTTTTAACACCAGACAGTCACGAGTAGAGAGAGAGGTCCACACGGGTTGGACACTGTCCGGCAAGGAAAACGTTGAAACAGACACCGATCAAAATGATTCGCTCATTCCTTCAAGATCCTCCTCTTACGGTAGTAATAGTGGTGACCTGATTCGGTGGTCTAGGGACAGCGTATTCTTGTTGATAGAGAAACAACTTTGGGTCATTTTTTTAACAAAAAAGGGAGGTGCACAAACGCAAATACACACACCCAAGAATAAGGCTTGATATCTTGAAGAAAATGTGACTTTTGCACAGTAACAAAGCCCGTGCGGCACTAGGAGTGTTGTCTACGATATGCATACAGAATATACTACTAGCGTCGTAAAGGTGTTCCCATAACCTATGCAGTCTAGTCCTTGGGGAGTGTGGGGTCCGAAACGTCAGTTCAACTTCTCTAGGAGGCCTGCAATTTTTTTAGGGTGGCGCCCATCTCCTCTCCCTTCGTTGCTTTGCCTTCCCTGTCTCTAAAGAGGAGGGGTGTCTCACAACTGTCAATTTCCCCCCAACTTTCACCTTCTCTCAGCTGCTATCCATCCCAGCCCAGCTGGTGCTGATTATAGCAGGAACTAGCTAGCCACACTTAGACTTGGTTAAAGGAAAGGGTGCCCTAATGTTAACACTGGCCCTGGACCCTTGAAATGATTTATGCTGAATTTGCTAGCTGTGGTCTATTTACAGCTGAGTAATCTCGGGGAGTGTACTGAAGCCAAGGCGCATGAACGGTCATCCCTCGAAGAGGTAACCCCACTCAACGCTGTTTAGCCTTTATTTTTTTTTTTTTTAATTAATTTTGTTCTTTTATATCGAGGATAATGGATTAAGCACTCGTGTGCTTTTTTTCATCCAGTCCCCGTGTGTATGCAGTTTGGTCAATATTGTCATCTGTCCCCATCGGCACACAATGGCCTACTCTTAAGAAAAGCAGAACAGGATTTAACGTGTGCGCAAGATGTTCTGCGTGGGTTCGCACACGGAGCCTCGGTTTATAGTCTCATCCGAAGGACTTTTGGGGAGAGTGGAGTCAGCACTGATATTAACTCCAGGGGAAAAGTCCCCTCGAACGGCAACCGAACCCAGGTTGTCAAATTGCGAGCGCAATGTTCTGACCACTAGGCTATCCCGGCCCCCAAGTCTTCGCTTGGGGAGAGCGAGAGCTCTGACCAGAGAGTTACCCCATCCACAGGGATAAACTACAAGCATTCAAAGTCTCTCTCTCTTCCCCATTCCTCTGTAGTATTCGTGATGGATGTTTAGTTTAGTATTTAGTTTAGATGGATGTTTAGCATTAGTTTTGAATATGTTTTTTTTTCTTTCGAGTCAGGGACTTGTTCATTCACACACACACACACACACACTCATACACACATACACACACATACACATACACACACATACACACACACACACACACACACACACACACACACACACACACACACACGCACGCACACACACACACACACATACACACACATACAGACACATACACATACACACATGCACACACACGCACGCACACACGCACACACACATGTATGAGATGTTTTAACAGTGTGTGTGTGTGTGTGTGCGTGTGTGTGTGTGTGTGTGTGTGTGTGTGTGTGTGTGTGTGTGTGTGTGTGTGTGTGTGTGTGTGTGTGTGTGTCCACGTTCGCGCGCGCACGTGCACGCGCCAGTACTTGCTTACTCGTGTGCACGCATGTAAGGATGGATGCCACTGAGATATAGATATGAACGCTCTTTGTTTAAAAGTATAGGAAAAATTCAGCCTGAAACTCTACTGGGATATCGATCAATTAATTAGTGCTGCTGGTTTATGTTGGATGGGTTTCCCAATTAATCGTTCTGCTGCTACTATTACTACTGCTGTGCTAGGGCGTAAGGGATTTTTTCGTTGTCGTTTCTTTTTCATTTTGTTTGGTGTTGTTTTGTTTGTCTGTTTGTGCTAATCTGATTTTTTTTTTTTTTTTTTTGCGGGCGCGATGTTGTTTCCTGTGACCAATCTATAGTGAAGCTGCTGTTGCTGTCTCTGCTGTTGTTGCTGTTGTTTCTGCTGTTTCTGCTGTTGTTGCTGCTGCTGTTTCTGCTGTTGTTGCTGTTGTTTCTGCTGTTTCTGCTGTTGTTGCTGCTGCTGTTTCTGCTGTTGTTGCTGTTGTTTCTGCTGTTTCTGCTGTTGTTTCTGCTGTTGTTGCTGTTGTTTCTGCTGTTTCTGCTGTTGTTTCTGATGTTGTTGCTGTTGTTTCTGCTGTTTCTGCTGTTGTTTCTGCTGTTGTTGCTGTTGTTTCTGCTGTTGTTGCTGCTGCTGTTTCTGGTGTTGGTGTTGCTGTTTCTGCTGTTGCTGCTGCTGTTTCTGCTGTTGCTGCTGCTGTTTCTGGTGTTGCTGTGCTGTTTATGCTGTTGCTGCTGCTGTTTCTGGTGTTGCTGTTGCTGTTTCTGCTGTTGCTGCTGCTGTTTCTGGTGTTGCTGTTGTTGTTTCTGCTGTTGCTGCTGCTGTTATTGTGGCTGTCTATGCAGTCTCCGCTGTTGCTGTTTTATCTGCTGTTGCTGCTACTGCTGTTGCTGCTGCTGTCTCTGTTGTTGCTGCTGTTGTCTCTGTTGTTACTGCTGCTGTCTCTGTTGTTGCTGCTGCTGTCTCTGTTGTTGCTGCTGCTGTCTCTGTTGTTGCTGCTGTTGTCTCTGTTGTTGCTGCTGTTGTATCTGCTGTTGTTACTGCTACTGCTGTTGTTGCTGCTACTGCTGTTGTTGCTGCTGTCTGCTGCTGCTGCTGCTATCTATGCTTTTTGCTGCTGCTACAGATTTTGAAGCTGTTTCTGCTGTTGCTGCTGTCTCTACTGTTGCTGCTACTGCTGCTTCTGTCTTTTGTTGCTGCTGATTCTGCTGTTACGGCTACTGATGTTGTTCTTGCTGCTGTCACTGCTGTCGCTGATACTGTTGCTGCTGCTGTCACTGCTGTTGCTAATACTGTTGTTGTTGTTGCTGCTGCTGTTGTGCTTGTCAGGCAGGTTGTTGTGTTGCCCCAAATGACTGACTACTGATTCTGATGAAAACCATTGCCATGTCTTTGGGATAAAACAACTGCTGGCCTAGATACTAGGTAAAAACACACGCATTAATTATCTTTTACATACCTGTAGCTGTTGGTCTGTCCCTTATGGAAAGTTGGTCAGAAGCGGCATGCTAGACTGGTCAGTCTTTATCTGTCTGTCTGTCTGTCTGTCTGTCTGTCTGTCTTTCTGTCTGTCTGGGAACAGTGAGGGGAGGGAGACGAAGAGGCAGACATAGGAAACGATGGGAAGACAACATCAGAGAGTGGACAGGCCTTTGGTGGAACGACCTGCTACGAAGGGCGGAGGACCGTGGGGAGTGGAGGAGGCTGGTTGCAAAGTCTTCAGTTGTGCCCCCACGGTCCACGGTACTACGGGACAGGTGAAGGTGAAGGTGAAGTCAGTCTGTCTGTCTGTCTGTCTGTCTGTCTGTCTGTCTGTCTGTCTGTCTGTCTGTCTGTCTGTCTCTCTCTCTCTCACCGTCTCCGTCTCTCTCTCCATCTCACTGTCTCTCCATCTCTCTCTCTCTCTCTCTCTCTCTCTCTCTCTCTCTCTCTCTCTCGCTCGCTCTCTCTCTCTGTCTCTGTCTCTGTCTCTCTCTTCTCCCGGGTGATCTGCCTTGGATAGAGTCAAGCGGAATTCTGCTCTGTATCAAATTGCAGTAGATGACCAGTTTCTACAGTGCCATGCCTGTTGCGGGATTGCCACCAGCACCGGAGAAGACTTGGAGTGCTCTGCTACAGGGGAGTCACCTGACCTCCTGGAAAGTCACAGGAGAAGGCGACAATGCCACTGTTGTTCTATACAACACAGAACTGGCTTTGAATCCGTCAACATGGTTTGTCAAGCATAGCAGTTTTCTTTATGGGGGGGCGGGATAACTTAGTGGTCAGAGCGCTCGCTTTCTCCCAGTCAAGTTAAGCAGCGTCGAGCATGTTTACCAGTTGGATGGGTGACCGTTTGCGCGCCTTGGCTTCAGTACATTCCCCCCCAGTTCACCTAGCTGTAAATGGGTACCTGCCCTCTTTAGGGTCAGGGAAGGTAAAGCAGCGAGGGAGAGGAGATGGGCGCCGCCCTCAATATGCTAGCCTCTACAGAAGTTGAGGTTTCTGACACCTCGCCCCCCTACGACCGCCTAGGTTATGGGACACCTTTACCTTTACCTTTACTTAGCAGTTTTCTTTGCAGTGCTACCCTAAAAAGCCCCGATGTGAGATCAAGAGGGACAATGGGCGAATGGATGAGAGGAGACAGGTAGCTATGAAATCAAGAGTTTTTAAGAAGCTTCATGTCAATTTTCAAATCATGAGAACTGTGGACAATTGTTTGTGCCGACTCCTCCAGTAATTGGCGCTGTCTCACACACCACACTGACACATCCCTTTCACCAGTCAACACCCCCCCCCTCCGCCAGTCTATCTATCTATCTATCTATCTATCTATCTATCTATCTATCTATCTATCTATCTATCTATCTATCTATCTATCTATCTATCTATCTATCTATCTATCTATCTATCTATCTATCTATCTATCTATCTATCCCTTAGTCTGGCGACCGTGGGGGCACCCCTGAAGACTTGGCAACCAGTTTTCTCCATTCCTCTCTCTGTTCTGCCTTTCTCAAAATTTTGTTGAGTTCTAGGCCTGTCCAGCCTAGTGGTCAGAACATTGCGCTGACAATTTGAGGACCCGGGTTCGATTCCCGTTTGAGGAGATTTTTTCTCCAGGAGTTAAGATCAGTGCTGACTCCACTCTCCCCCAAAGTCCTTCGGATGAGACTATAAACCGAGGCCCCGTGTGGGAACGCACGCAGAACATCTTGCGCACACGTTAAATCCTGTTCCGCTTTTCGTAAGAGTAGGCCATCGTGTGCCGGTGGGAACAGATGAAATTTACAAAACTGCATACACACGGGGATGTAAAAAAGCACAAGAGTGCTTATCCCATTATCCTCAATATAAAAGAATAAAATAAAAAAAATAAAAAATAAAAAATCTCTTCCTTGGCCTGCCTCTTTTTCTTCCTCCTTGGACAGTGCCTTGTAGTATTGGTTTTGCTAGTTCTTTCGATTTTGTGACATGCCCGAACCATTTAAGTTTACGCTTCTTTACGACTGATAGAGAAGGTTTTCGTAGCGACCAATGGTTTGCTGGATTCTGAATCCAGAATCCAGATTCCAGTCTTGCACTACTCATGAGAATTCTGCCATGCACCCCCTGATATCACCGTGCCTACCGACACAGTCACAGGAGCTGATCAGCAAAAGGCAAAGCAGCCTTGTTGACGTGCAGACTGCTGAGACTGTGATGGAAGAGAATAATGAGGACTGCTTGGACAAGATACTGTGATGCTGGATACTGTCGGTGTTATTAGACCATGATCTAGGAGAGGGAAACCTCCCCCCCCCTGGGGGGGATTTTTGACTTTGTTTTTCTGAAAGCTTATGATGTTGGTAGAAACATTTGACCTGTTACCCTCTGGGATACAGGTTATTTCAGGAGTGAGAGGTGTATCAACAGTGCATTTTCCCCTCTTTGCGCCCTATATTTAGGTTTTTGGGGTAGGGATGTTCACGCTGCGATTATTGCACAAAATCTGGCTTAACTTCTCATAATTTTATTGTGAATAGCATCTAGTATAATTTTCCCGATTATATTGGCACAGTTTTTTGCTGACCTATTTAAAACAAAACTACAGTGATGACTTTAATGCGCGGCCGTCCGAACCGCACGCAGCTGAAATCTGTCTTACCACTCAACCACAGCCGAGCGCTGTTCCGTTCTCTCACCATCGGTTGAGCGGCACTTTCTCATCTCACGCCTTGTGCGTCGGTGCCAGAAATGTATCCAACTATCAGTATGTTCCACAAAGTATGCACAAATAAGTCTAGATCAAGATGTTATTTTTGATCAGAGAATGTCTGTAACACACAGTAAGTACTGCAACAGCCATAAGTATCATTAACGAAGAGGATGTGTTAACCACAGCGCTTTGAGTCTATGATTTTTTTGAGTTTCTTTTTTTTTCCTCAAGAAATTACACATAATATGCAGATCGGTCGCGCGCCTGTGCACACGTGTAACACACACACACACACACACACACACACACACACACACACACACACACACACACACACACACAGCACATTCAAGTGACACACCATAACATACATCTAAAAATAGAACAAGGCGTGGTCATAATTCGTTGTTCTTTTCAGTTCCGCGTCCTCCACCACAAACGTTGGAGATAAGGCAAACTGTTGAGTAGTACTTTTAGTATCCATTTTAACCATCATGTTTCAGGTCATTTTTTTTTTTATATCGAGGATAATGGAATAAGCACTCATGTGCTTTTTTCATCCAGTCCCCGTGTGTATGCAGTTGTGTAAATATTTTCATCTGTTCCCACCCGCACACAATGGCCTACTCTTACGAAAAGCGGAACATGATTTAACGTATGCGTAAGACGTTCTGGGTACGTTCGCACACGGGGCCTCGGTTTACAGTCTCATCCGAAAGACTTTTGAAGAGAGTGGAGTCACTGGCAAGTGTGCAGTCTCTCACTGAAAGTGTATTTCATCTTCCCCATGTGACGTTTCCTGTATAAAATGAACATTTCAACATGGCAGATGAACATCCAGTGACCTTCAAAAGTACATTTAAGTGCAAAAGAAAAACTTCCAGGGGTGGGAGAACGTGTATAATTCATTTCCCAAATAACAGAAAAGACTAACTCCACTAACTGAAGAAAGCATAAAAAGACTATTTAAAAGTCTCTTCACTTGAGACGTTCTTCAGATGTGGCATGTCATAGACTAGATGAGATTTGTAATTGTATTCCAGGAGACCTTGACTTTACACGCCATGGTTATCACAGAAACTGTTATGCACAGTTTACAAGTGTGAAATTTGCCAGGAAAAGAAAGCGTGAGACAGGTAGTGAAGAGGTTGCAGGACCATGAAAACCTAAAGGACTGTCGCTACTTCAGGCCCATTGCTTCCAAAAGACAGTTGCATTTTTTGCAAGAAGAAATTCAAAAAGAAAGTTTCAAAAGGGGTTCCATGTTTTGGAAAACTTGTAAAATGTATCACCAAGACAGCAGAACAGTCTATACAGGATGCAGCCAAAACTAAACAAGATGACATTTTCACTCATTATCAAGATACAGATCTTGTAGTACCTGAAGCTCACTATCACGAAGGTTGTAGAAAAGACTATCTGAGATGTGAAGACAGGCATGCTGAAACATCAACAGACCAGAAAACTACTGAGCGGCTACAGGCACACGAGAGGGCATTTGAGTACATATGCGAGTATGATGAAAATGCAATAATCAGAGGTTCACAGGTGAAGAGAATGACCATGCTAGGTGAGAAGTACTGTGAATACATGCAACAACATTCTCCTGACTTCTACAACCCAGGATACAAGACTTACAAACTGAAAGAAAAAAAATAATGAGACATTTTGGCTTCAGAATTCAATTCTGGGCTCCGAACCACCGCAGTGATCTTGTTTATTGTGATGAACTTGCCCAGGGTCAGACAGTTGAGACAGCATTTGTGTCAGCAGCTTCAGAAGAAAGACGTCTTGAGGAATCTGCATATGTTCTTCGCCGATACATTATGGATGCTTTCAGGGCAACACCTGATATGCCATGGCCTCCTTCTGCAGAATTTCTTCAGTCTGATGCTGTTAAACCTCCAGATATTTTCACAGACTTTCCAAAAACACTGCTATCTGGAAAGAGTAGTTCTATGGAGCAACCCAAAACCACCAGATTGGCATCCTTAATTGCCCAGGACATATGCTAATCTGTGACAGGAAGGAAGTGGAAAATGCCTAAACATGTTTTGCTTGGAATGTCTGTCAGACATGTAACTGGCAGCTCTGAAATTATAAGTCTGTTGAATAGGTTTGGTCATGTTGCTGGATACAAAACCATTGTGCTACTTGAGACTGCTATGGCCAATTCTGTACTTCAGTGCGCAAGTCTTCTTCCTTCAACAGTGAGTTTGACAGAGAACAAGGTTATCCATTTTTGCAGGGATAACTTTGACCTGAACGAAGAAACTCCATCAGGAGCCAACACAACCCACTCCACTCATGGCATTGTCATTCAAGAGGTTACTGGGGACACACTGCCTGACACTTTTCTGTCTCAGACAGAACCTC
>CM060336.1:8579796-8582296 GCA_030674155.1 Stramonita haemastoma
TGTGGACTTTTCGTTTTTAGTGTGCATGCTCTTGCCAGCTTTAACTTGCCCGCTTGCTTTAGTTCCAGGCGCCATTCTTTGGGGAAACTTTATCGAATGGAATATTTCGGCATATTCTCTCGGCTTCAGAAATGCCTTCATCTATAGTTCTGGAACACTCACTGCCCTCATTGCGACGGAGAGATGTATCTGTGTAGTGTGGCCTTTACAGTCAGCTACCATCGTTAAAACCAAAAGCATAGCGTGGCTAATTGTTGGTGTTATAGTCTTTTTCAACATCCTGTGCTTGTCGTATGGCCTCAAACATGAGATTCGATGGGCAGTTGATGAATCTGGGAATGTTACGGTGGTTGTAGCTGACACTGATTTATTCGTCAACAACAAACTTGCTTTTCAAGTCGTTAGAGACATTGTTCTTCCAGCCATCAGCTTCGCCACTTTCTTCGTCATCTCCTTCGTCACTGTGGTCACTGTCAGAAAGCTGAGAACTGCCATGGACTGGAGACAGAAGACCAGCAGTCATGTCATGGACAAACGACAGATGACGTTGGTAAAAATCCTCATCGCTGTCTCCTGCGTCTATATTGCCTGCAGTTTTCCCAGAATTGCACTGGCCATTGCCAAATTTCGTTTTGAGGAATTTTCCACTCAGGGAAAATACAGGAAATTGTCCTTTTTCACACATGATGTGTCTCTATCCCTCCTGATGATCAACAGCTCGGTCAATGTTTTTATTTACATCAGACAGTCGTCTAGGTTTCGAAAGGAACTGCGTGCTTGTCTCTGCTGCTCCAAAGTCCAAACTGAAGACATTTAAAGGAATGTATTTGAAAATTCCTTGAATAAGATAAATGTGTAGCTATACCCCCTTTTTGAGATGGGAGGATAACATCAGCCAATGGACAGGCCTAGAACTTAACAAAACCTTGAGAAAGACAGAACAGAGGAATGGAGGGACTGGTTGTCAAGTCTTCTGGGGTGCTCCCATGGTCGCCAGACTAAGGGATATATATAATATATATAGATCGATAGATTGACCCCCTTTTTAACAAGTAAATTGCTTATAGTCTAGTATCTATCGTGGCCCTAGTTGGCCACATATGTATATCTTTATGTTTCTTTGGACTGGTTGTCTTAACGAGAAGGTTGGAATGGGTGTTTATGGTTAGAACATTTGAGCTCAGCTGAAGATTTTATTTTCTGCAATGAAATTTGAAGTGTCTCTATTTTTACATGTAGCTTTGCTTTACTTTGTATTTTATTAGAATCTTTTCAAATGAATATGAAACCTCACAAAAGAGACATGCTTCTTCTCTACAAGTAAAAGCTATATCAAAACACAAATATCTTTTGTGATTCAAAAATACGTCGAATCGCAAGTGACGAGTTTATTGCAAAAATCATTTTTCGTAGTTTTATGGGGAAATACAGCCTGTCTCAGTGGTAAAGGTGCGTCACTCTTCTTGTTACTGAAATGGAGAAGTGTCTATATACATGACGAGGTATGCAAAAACATACCAGCCATACTTGCTAGCACTCTCATCCAGCGTGTACATAGCATGGTCACCAATTGATTCTCATATGCAACGAGTGAGAGCGATTGCATATCTGGGGTGGCATATTTTAACGACAGCAGCAACACCAACATAAACAACACAAACGATGACAACGAAGACAACAATAACAACAAGCATTTACACTCCAGAGCTGCTCGTGTGCTTGTAAAATTCTTCTCTCTTCTCAGCATGGAATCCATCGTCTGATTAATCAGATAGATTGTCTGCTACCCAAGGAGACGCCATTGTGTTTGCCACACCGCTGGGTGTGAATAGTGTTGCTATCAGAGGCTGTGCTTTCTATCTATCTAGTAGATAGACAGGCAGACAGACAGACAGACAGACAGATAGACAGAGATATAGACAGACAGACAGATAGATAGATAGACAGACAGAGAGACAGACAGACAGACAGACAGATAGACAGAGAGATAGACAGATAGATAGAGTGAGAGAGAGAGAGAGAGAGAGGAGAGAGAGAGAGGAGAGAGAGGAGAGAGAGATAGATAGATAGATAGATAGATAGATAGATAGATAGATAGATAGATAGATAGATTGATAGATAGATAGATATACAGACAGAGATAGAGAGACAGAGAGACAGAGATAGATAATAGATAGATAGATATTTATTTATTTATTTATTTATTCTTTTATATCGACGTAACAGAATAAGCTATCATGTGCTTTTTTTCATCCGGTCCCCGTGTGTATGCAGTTTTGTAAATCTTGTCATCTGTTCCCACCGGCACACGATGGCCTACTCTTACGAAAAGCGGAACAGGATTTAACGTGTGCGCAAGATGGTCTGCGTGCGTTCGCACACGGGGCCTCGGTTTAAACTCTCATCCGAAGGACTTTTTGGGGAGAGTGGAGTCAGCATTGATGTTAACTCCAGGATAGAAAGATAGAGAGAGATAGGTAGATAGTAGATAGATAGATAG
>CM060336.1:8587296-8592296 GCA_030674155.1 Stramonita haemastoma
GTCTATGTTCGTTTTGTTTTTAAAAAGAGCTTCAGTTCGTAAACGATGGTTTGTCTATGTTAAGTTTTTTTTTTTTTTTTTTTTTTTAATAAAAGAGCTTCAGTTCGTAAACGATGGTTTGTCTATGTTAGTTTTGTTTTTAAATAGAGCTTCAATTTGTAAACGACGGTTTGTTTATGTGTATGAATGTGGAGATACTGGAATGATGATGCAGCGGAATAAAGGAGAGAAACAGACCTCCTGTATGAAGCCTCCTTTTGAGTATTGTCCCACTGTAGAAGCTGTCATTCAGGTGGTCACGTCCTCGATACTGAGTTGTTATGATCACTGTATTTCATTTCTTATGCATCTGTGTTCTCAGAAAAAAACACACAACTCGTTTAATAAAGCGTGTTTATGATAATGCTGCCACTTTGATTTTCAGGAAATCAAAGGAAGATCACATCACTCCATTTTGATGACACTTCATTTGCTACCATATCTCTAACAAAGTTTTAAATAGCTGTTCTAACATTTTAACTCTTAGGAACATCTCTGCCCGTTGTTTTATCTTCTATCCTTTACGCCAATCAGCCTTCAAACTCGCATAGACCAAGCACTAGCAAACAACTCTGTGTACTAACCAATTCAATCCATTCATGTTGTTTATAGCCCCGCCGACCACGGAAGCCATATAGGGGCTATCACCTCGTAAATTGTTTAATCTCTGAATAAAACTGAGCAACTATATACAGATTAAAACTGTATAAAATCAACTCTGGTGTCGTACCAGAAGGGTAAACACAGGATGGGCACCACACATAAAATGAGGTAAATGTCTGGTGGAACATCACGGAAAGGGATCTTTAGGGAACCTTGCGTAAAATACCTCTGCCCAGAATCATATTTGAGACATT
The DNA here is from genome assembly GCA_030674155.1 of Stramonita haemastoma. Classification (NCBI taxonomy): domain Eukaryota; kingdom Metazoa; phylum Mollusca; class Gastropoda; order Neogastropoda; family Muricidae; genus Stramonita; species Stramonita haemastoma. Next base: position 8,588,193 of record CM060336.1, read on the forward strand.
ATTTCAGGACAATAGTCCTGATGTTGCCATCGAGGTTTACACATAGTTGTAGATGCAGCTCTGAACAAAACGTTATCCAACACGTTGTCTGTTACTGTTTCGGTGGAAAAAAAAACACATGTTGACATTCATCTTTGGAGTGTCTGACCATGATGACAGCTTCTTTCAGGGCTGGGGTTTCTGCACGGTAGAATGTCAACAAGTGGGTTTTTTCACTGATGCTCTGTCAGTCCTACAAACTGTGTCTGCAGACAAAGAAACAGAACTGCAACAGAAACTACAACTTCTTGCACAAAACAAACGTGTAACGCTGGAACGTACCCCTGCCCACTGTGGCATACCTTGCAACGAACATGTTGTTGGACTTGCAACACACGGGGTACAGAAAGAATATAATAATAATAATAATAATAATAATAATAATAATAATAATAATAATAATAATAATAATAATAATAATAATAATAATAATAATACATGGAATTTATATAGCGCTATATCTTGTAAAAACAAATCAAAGCGCTTGCACTCAACCCTCACAACAAACAACCAATGACAATAAATAATTCTAGCAAAATCGAAAGCACGCACGCGCGCGCGCACGCGCGCGCGCACACACACACACAACATACACACACACACACACACACACACACACACACACACACACACACACACCATTGCACCAATAGTTCCTAAGATACCACAGTGGGAGCATAGGGAGGCAAAATTTGATATTGATTATACCATCCACAAAAAAGATGACAATATTAATATTTTGACTTCTGATGTAAAACAACATCTTGAAACAAATTATCTAAATCATCTAAAAGTGTTCACAGATGGTTCTGTTTATGACTTAAGTGCAGGATCAGGTTTCGTTATTCCTGCTTTGAAGATACAAAAATCATTCTATCTAGGGAAGGGCTTCTCAATATTCAGCGCTGAGCTCTATGCCATACTTATGGCTTTGATTACTATAAATAACAGTAATTTTGCATTCTTTCAAATCGTATTTTGTGTTGACTCGAAATCTGTACTATATAGCTTACAAGACTGGAGCTCAAAAGTAAGAACAGATTTATTATTTGAAATAAAATATTTGATACATTGTATCATGACAAAAGGTATCGGAATAGATTTTTGCTGGATTCCTTCCCACTGCGGAATATACTGGAATGAAATAGCAGATAATCTTGCGAAACAAGGTGCAAATAGAGATTGCCCAGTTCATAACTTAAAAATTGACTGTCGTGAAATCAATTCATTATTGGAAAATCATGTACATAAGAATAACTTCCATGGAAAATTAGAAATATTAGGCTGTTCAAGACATATTACTAACATCATTTATAAGTTGCGATTGAATTCTTGGAAGACCAAATATTCCCGTAATATAACTTGCTCTTGTTCTGAGCCATTATCTTGTGAACATATTCTTTTTCATTGTTCAGTTTTAAATTCAATTTACAAACAAAATGGCCTTGAAATTCAAAGGGAACCATTGAACATAGTTTCGAGAAAACCGTTGATTACTGATGTTGCTAGGATTATTTCCAGGTCTTCTGTAAATATTTTATGGTAGGTTTTTTGTTTCTTTGTTTGTTTGTTTGTTTGTTTAGTCTAATATCACCAAGTGTGAACAGACTTTAAATTGAACTACAACAACAACAACAACAACAACAAACACACACACACACACACACACACACACACACACACACACACACACACACACACACACACACACACACACACACACACACACACACACACACACACACACCTATAGAGGTTATATATTTTGACAGGGTGAATGGAATTTCAAATGTTGGAGGCAGGGACAAATAGGAGATGAAAACAGAAGGTAAAAATCTTAGGTTTGAAACAAGTGTGTCTTGAGGTTGGATTTAAAAGTGTCATATGTAGGCTTTTGCCGAAGGTGCGAAAGCAGCCTTACCTTCCTTGAAAAGAAGACGATCACGGAATCCATTGCGCGACCTAGAGAAGAAAAGGATGATTACCACCATCTCAAAAGAGAAGAGCAAGTCATAATTCTAAGACTCCGCACTGGGCACAACATACTAAACCTCCATGTTCACAAAGCTGAAACTTGCTCCTTCTCCCCTGTGTGCCCGTGGTAAAGAAAGACAGACAGGCGAGCACATCCTTCAGAGGTGCACGCTATTCAGCGACCTGAGGAAGAATGTGCTGCCAGCGGAGATAACCCTGCAGATCAAACTGCACGGCCCACGAGAGGAGCTGGAAAGGACATGCCATTATTTTTCACAGACACATTTGATGGTGTAAAGCGAACGAGGGAAGAAGACGAAGACTAACTGTTTGAAAAGAGGTCACAAGGATTGTTCAACCTTCCATCTGCTGAGGTTTGCTCCGGGATGCCTCTGAAAGACAATGGTGTTGGCTAAAGTAGAAGCTTTCATCCTGATTGTCTTGTCCTGAATAGTAGACAGACAGCTTCCGTCAACTCTGAGAGGCACAAGTCCCCATCTCCAGCATTAATTTGCTCAACAAAGGTTCGCGAGACTGTCCCCCTCACTGTCGCCTCTGTCACAAAAGTGCTTGTTTAAGGTTTAGTAGTAATAGTTCTCCTCTCTAGAGTGTGTCTTTGACTTTCTTCCCATTCTTTTACCAGTTGGATGGATGGCCGTTTGCGCGCCTTGCCTCAGTACAGTCCCCCCAGTTCACCCAGCTGTCAATGGGTACCTGCCCTCTTTTTGGGTCAGGGAAGGTAAAGCAGCGAGGGACAGGAGATGGGCGCCGCCCTCAACATGCTGGCCCCTAGAGAAGCTGCGGTCTCTGACGCCTCGCTCCCCTACGATCGCCTAGGTTATGAGGCATTTTTACCTTTACCTTTACCTACCATTCTTGTGTGTCTTAGTTTGGCCATCGTTGTCATCATCAGCATTGTTGTGTTCTCAAAGTCACTCATGGTTAGAACTGTCAGAGACTTCAAAGCTGCTGTCACCTCCACCAACAAACCAGGGCATTTAGTGATATATAGTGATATATTTAGTGATGTAGTGTTTGGTGTGTGTGTGTGTGTGTGCACGCGCGCGCGCGTGCGTGCGTGCTGCGTGCGTGCGTGTGTGTGTGTGTGTGTGTGTGCGCGCGGGTGTGTGTGTGTTCGCGCGTGCGTGTGCGTGTACATTCGAACTGTTGACACTGTAAATTGTTATTGATTGCTTGCGTGTTGTATAGGTCGAATGCAAGCGCTTTGATTTGTTTTTACAAGATATAGCGCTATACAAATTCCATGTATTTTTTATATATATATATATATATATATATATATATATATACATATATATATGTATATATATATATATATATATATATATATATATATATATATATATATATATATATATATATAATATATATATCAGTCCTTGTAGGCAAGCTGGAAAAATCAAAGTACTTTTGGGGGAACTTTTTTTTTATATGAATGCATGACAAATGCATATCATAAAATGAAATAATCATATATACCATAATTTCTACAAAGTAAATACCTTTGATACAAACTACCAAAACTGACAAAAAATATAAAGCATGCAATGCACGTCTTTTTTTTTGTTGGGTTCTGATGTGTCAAACATGATACAGGGGTCAAGGGTTATACTCTTTTTGGCATTTCTCCTTGTCCACCTGTATCAGCTGTGATACAGGCACCCTGCAGTAACTCTCATCACTATCATCAGTCAGAGACTTTACAAATATCTTGGTGAAATTGTTCACTAAGTTCACAGTGACTCAATAAGCAATGGATGAGTGAGGCTGGCGCTCACATTTCAGTACAGTGGTAGACATAATGAAAATCACACAAACACTAGAGAAACGGAAAGTAGGTCGACCAAAACAGACCTGGCGCAGAGGCATTGAAGCAGAGACGAAGGCAGCCGGAATGACGTGGGCCGAGCTGAAGAGGATCTCCCAGAACCGAGTCCGTTGGAGGAGTGTTGTTGCGGCCTTTTGTTCCCAAGGGAATTTACAGGCATAAGTAAGAGGAGATTTTTCCCCTGGAGTTATCATCAGTGCTGACTCCACTCTCCCCAAAAGTCCTTCGGGTCAGACTATATA
>CM060336.1:8607296-8624796 GCA_030674155.1 Stramonita haemastoma
CGTCACTGTGGTCACTGTCAGAAAGCTGAGAACTGCCATGGACTGGAGACAGAAGACCAGCAGTCAGGTCATGGACAAGCGACAGATGACGTTGGTGAAAATCCTCATCACGGTCTCTTGTGTCTACATCACGTGCAGCATTCCCAGATTCATACTGGCTTTCGCAAAATTTTTTGTTGACGAATTTTCCACAGTTGGAACATATAGAAACATGTTTTATGTCACACATCATGTGGCTTTATCATTTCTTATCATAAACAGCTCAGTGAATTTCTTTATCTATATTATACAGTCATCCAGGTTTCGAGATGAACTGCGCGCCTGTTTCTGGTGTTCCAGAGATATTCTAGAGGAAACAAGATCAACCACTTAGAATAGACACGTACTGAGGACAAGATTCCTGTCAACAACAGCCCTTCATCATAGATGTGTTTCCATAACACCTGCACAGAAGTACAGAACACAATAAATTTATTGTCTTAAAATAATTGTCCTTCACTGTTGAATGCATGGAACACATACTTTGATAGATTATGTCTATGAGTAGGGTTTGTGGCTCTTAGCAAAACATGCAGAGAAAGATCTTTTTGATTCCTTTAAAAATGTAAGCCTGAAATCATCATACATTGGACAAACAACAGGTGTTGCTCATCTAGGATATGATTTTTACAAAATGGACTAACTTGGTCATGATTAGATTTCTTGTAGCGATGTACATTCTTATTTTGTGGGAGGACGTTCACTCCAACATGCGAAATGGCGACAGGAAACCAATAGAAATCCATATCTAGAATTTATTGTTATTTTTCAAAAATGTCTTAAATAATGTGTATGGTTAGTATACCCATGCCATTTAAGTTTACGTTTCTTTATAATTGTTAGGTTTTCGTAGGGCCCAATGGTTTACTGGGTTCTGTTATACACTTCGTTGCTTAAGTGGTCTTTGTAGGAAGTGCCAAGGAGTCTTTGGAAGCATCTCATCTCTACCGCCTGTACTTTGTCTCTAAATCAGCAGTCAGGTCCCTGATTCACAGGCATATAGGAATATGGATATGACAAGGGAGCGCATTAGTATGATCCTGGAGTTAAGTGGGATATTTTTATCTTTCCAGAAGGAGATGGTGTTCAGTTTTGACAGTGCTGTTATTCTCTTTGCAATCCTGCATACTACCTCTGTCTTGGACCCCTTATCTGATAGGATGGCTCCCAAGTACTTGAAGCTTTCAACTGTTTCCAGCTTCTGGTCATTGACCCTGATATCAGTGCTAATGCCCTTGGCATTATTGGTCATCAGTTTGGTCTTCTCTGCTCTGATTTCCATGCCGTATGTTTTGGATGCCTTATTCGGGTGTTTTGTTAGGTTGGCAAGCTCTTGTTCTGATCCTGCTAGTCCCTCAATGTCAGAGGTTTGTGATCACCCACAAAGCTGCATGCCACACCCTGTTTAATGCCTTCTTAAAATCAATAAATACGTGGTAAAGGTCTTGTTGGTGTTGAAGGTACTGATTACAGAGTATTCTGAGGTTGAATGTCTGTTCAGTTGTGCTAAACCCTGCTCTGAAACCTGCTTGTTCCTCAGCAATGATGTTCTCTGCTTGTGGCTTCAGTCTGTTCAATAATTATAATCTTCAACAGGACCTTGCTTGGGTGGCATATGAGGCTGATTGTGGGGTAATTCTGGCACTGCTGTAGATTTCCTTTCTTGGGGAGGGTGATAATAAGTGACAGTGTCCATGGTGTTGGCCATTTTCCTGTCTGCCAGATCTTGTTGCAGATTTTTAGTAGAGTGTTGATAATGGCTTCCCCTCCAGCTTCAACCAACTCAGCTGAAATTTTGTCAGCCCCTACTGACTTCCCCTTTTTCAGCGATCTGACAGCTGTTTCCATTTCTTCTTGGAGGATATGGTGACTGTCTGTATCTGTGCTTAATGTGCTTTCATGATAGCTTGACCTCAAATGCAAAAATACGCCCTAACTGATAATTTTTTTTTTTTTGACAACCACCAAAAAACAAACAAAAGAGGAAGTGAGGGGGGGGGGGGGGGAGGAGGAGGGGGACAGAAAAAAGTAAAAGTGCATCATCATTTGTGACGCTCCACCACATAAGGAGTCGCTTTGCACCAGAGGTCAATTGTTAGTTATTGACATGTTATTAATTGGCAATGAAATGGCTATACAATACAAAAACCAGATTTAAAATTGGACAATTCTGACAAAAGTTATTATGTCTTGAAATGATAGACTGCAGGAAATGTTGAATGTGAAATTGACAACTTAAGCATAGTGATAGGTGCTCAGAATGAGGACTTCGGTATTTTCAAACGACGTTTAAAGATAAAAGGAAATAAAATCATGCCTTGATATTTCATTACAAGGTAGAATAAGTGCTAAAGTTTAATATTCAATCAAAATCTCAAAATCGACCTCTTCACCCCCACCTGCCTTTAATGGCTCCTAGCCGAAAAGTGGATTATGTGCTAAGCGGCTCATTTCGTCGTGGAGCGTCACATTTAGGGTTTCCTTGCAAGTCATCACTAGACAGCAAACTCTTCGTAAGTTTTTCTCTTCCTCCAGCCCTCAGACAGCAACTATTGTTGTCAGTTATATGTGATGCTCCACCACGAAATGAGTCGCTTAGCACATAACCCACTTTTCCGCTAGGAGCCATTAAAGGCAGGTGGGGGTGAGGTTGCTGATTTGGAGATTTTGATGGATTATAAAACTATAGCACTTATTCTACCTTCTAGTAAAATATCAAGGCATGATTTTGTTCCCTTTTGTCTTTAAACGTGTTTTGAAATCAGCCAAGCCCTCATTCTGACCACCTACTAGGATGCTAAACTTGTCAATTTCTCATTTAGTCATTTTCTGCAGTCTTATCATTTCAATTTGTAATAACTTTTGATAAAACTGTTCGATTTTCAATCTGTTTTTTGTATTGTATAGCAATTTTATTGCAAATTAATAGCATGCCAATAACTAAAAATTGACCTCTGGTGCAATGCAACTCCATTATGTGGTGGAGCGTCACATATGCGCAAAAATGGGCTGTGCAGCCTTTCAGCACCTGACAAGTCGGGGCCAGCTGTATTCCACTTCGGTGGGGGAAAGACTTAATAATTCTTTCTGGTATGGGAGGGAGGAATAAAAAAAAAAAGGGGGGGGGGAGGGAGGGGATAGGAGAATGGACTAAGCTAAGCCTTGCAGGTTGAAACTGAACTCTCACTGTTGAAAGAAGAGGGGCCATGTGTAGTGGAAAGTATCAACGATGGGTGTAGTTTCCCAGCAAAGGGGTGGAGGGGGATGGTAGGAAGGGGGGGGTAGGTGAAGTGTAAAGGAGGAGGGAGGGCTTTCTAGCAAGTTATCATGACCTTTTGACCTCTTATCCGACCCACCCCTTCCGACCCCCAGCACACAAACACACGTGTAAACACACACACAAACATACACACATGTGCATACATACACACACACACATACTTACACACACTCACACGCACACACACTCTCTCTCTTTCTCTCACATACCTCCCCCCCCACACACACACATGGAGTTAACATCAGTGCTGACTCCACTCTCCCCCAAAGTCCTTTGGATGAGACTATAAAGGAGTTCCGTGTGTGAACCCACACAGAATATCTTGGGCACAAATGAAATCCTGTTCCGCTTTTTGTAAGAGAAGTCAAGCTTGTGTGTGTTTTTAAAGTTCAGCATGCAAGATGTGATTGTGGACATTGGCCTGGACAGATATTAGTTGGTTTTCACTTGTTTCAGTTGATTCAAAGCTGCTGCTGACTGTTTGGCCAGTCTATGTTTGAAATCTCCTCCTTCTTCTATTTGGAGTAACAGTGTCTTTTTTCTTTCTGTTTAGTGAAATGGGGATGGGATAGCTCAGTGGTCAGAGGCTTGCTTTCCCCCAGCCGAGTTAATTAAGCAGCGTCAAGCTGGTTGCCAGTTGGATGGGTGACCTTTGTGCGTCTTGGGTACAGTACAGTTTGCCCAGTTCACCCAGCTGTAAATGGGTACCTACCCTCTTTAGGGTCAAGAAGGGTAAAGTAGCAAGGGAGATGAGATGGGCACCGCCCTCAACATGCTGGCTCCCAGAGAAGCTGAGGTCTCTGACGCTCCCCTACGACCACACAGGTTATAGGACACCTTTACCTTATTACCTCAGTGAAACTTGGCCATAATTCTCTGCCCTCCCCACCTCCCCTATTTCACCATCTGCATTAATTTTCATTGTGACAAGTATAATCATTCAGCATTAAGTGGACCTTTTGCCATTTTCACACAGGCCAATGCATCAACAGATGATCCCTATTGTCAGGTTGCAGTGGATCTGTAATAGTATGTTGCTTTATCATGGTATTTGTCATCATGATTATCATAATGTTAAAGTGTAGGTGTCTTGTATGGGGATATGTATGTGTGTGTGTGCTGCGCGTGAGAGAGAGAGAGAGAGAGAGAGAGAGAGAGAGAGAGAGAGAGAGAGAGAGAGAGAGAGAGAGAGAGAGAGAGAGAGGTGTGTGTGTGTGTGTGTGTGTGTGTGTGTGTGTCTGTCTGTCTGTCTGTCTGTCTGTCTGTCTGTCTGTGTCTGTGTGTGTGACTTAAGTGAAAGAGTGAGTCTTACAGTGCATCATAATAATAATAGTAATAATAGTAATAATAATAATAATGATAATAATAATAATAATAATAATAATAATAATAATAATAATAATAATAAATATTTTGGAATTTATATAGGGCTGAATCTTGTAGAGCACACAAATCAAAGGGCTTGGTCTATCATAATATCATTACTATTGTTGTTTTTATTGTTAGTGTTATTATTATCATCGTTAATTTTCTTTAGTTCCTTTTGAGTTTATTTTGTTGTTATGAGTTGTAACAGTGTTGTAGCTAAACATATTTTGGGTAGTTTTTTTTGGTTGTGTTTGTGAGGCTCCACCACGAAATGAGTCGCTTAGCACATTACCCAATTTTGCCCTAGGAGCCATTAAAGGCAGGTGGAGGTCAAGTTGTCAATTTTGAGATTTTGATCAATTATCAAACTATATCCGTTATAGTACCTTGTAATGAAATATCAAGTCTTTTCTTATATTCCTTTTGCTTTTAAATGTGTTTTGAAAATACTCAAGCTCTCATTCTGACAACCTGTTACCAAAAAAAACTTGCCCATTTCTCAGTTTGTCACATCCTGCAGTCTATCATTTCAATTTGTAATAACTTTGCACAGAAATGTCCGATTTTCAATCTGTTTTTTTGTATTGAATAGCCTTTTTTTTTATTTTATTGCAGATTTATGACTTGTCAATAGCTGAAAATGCCCCCCCCCCCCCCCCCCCCTGGTGCATTGCGACCCCTTATGTGGTGGAGCATCACATTTACTTGTTTGCTTGCTGCTTCATTTTTGTCAGTTTGTCATTCTTTTTTGTTTAAGTGGCTTATGTTTTTTTTGTGGGTTGTTTTGTTTTGTTTTGATTTAATTGTTTTACTACATAGATGGTTTGATGAAAAAAAAGCTAATTCATTGCTTACTCAATGTACCATCTGGAAATAAAATTTTGACTTTGACTTTGGAAAGTAAGTAGATTAGGAAAATTTTGTTGTATTTTGGGGGTTCCAAAACAAAGTTCAATGACTTAGCTTACAACAGGACAAAATGTCTATGTACTCCCCCCCCCTCCCCCCTGCAGACACATACACATACGATATAGATGCTCTCAAAAACTAGCTTTCCTTTGGGACTATCTTAATTAAAACACAGCTTTGTTTCTGAAAGTCGCTATTTTGTGTCGTACTCTTTTTAGCCCTGTAAAAAACAAAACACGAAAAAAAAATTGAGTAATAGTTTAGCATTGTAGGGATAAATATCTAGGCAATGGGACTTTTGTTGTTGTTGTTGTTGTTGTTGATTTGTTATTTACTGGTTTCTGTTGATATGGTAACTATATGATTTCACTTTACCACTCAGCAGAACCCTTTGCTCTCTCCCCCCCCACTCTCCTCCAACCCCCCTTTTATTTCTTGTCACCCATCACAACCCCCATGCCCCCCTTCCCTCCCCCACCTCTTTCACTTCTGCTCCCCCCCTCCCCCCTCCTCCCCTCTACTCTGAATTATTCTTCCAGCTACATCCTAGGTACACGGGCAGTGCATGTTTCAAAATCAGACATAATTAGATGTTGTTTATACTGGCTAGTAGTGTTGACGCTGATGTGTCAAACATTAAGCAAGCTTTCTAAGAAAAAAGCCTTTGGCAGCTCCGGAACTGTAGACATGCAAAATAAAAATGAACACCACTTATTTTTTATTTTTATGTTTATTATTTTTATGTATTCTTTTTTTTTTTTTATCAAGGATAACGGAATAAGCACATGTGTGCTTTTCTACATCCAGTCCCCGTGTGTTTTGTAAATCTTGTCATGTGTTCCCACCGGCACACAATGGCCTTCTCTTACGAAAAGCGGAACAGGATTTAACGTGTGCGCAAGATGTTCTGCGTGGGTTCGCACACGTCTCATCCAAAGGACTTTTGGGGAGAGTGGAGTCAGCACTGATGGTGTTAACTCCAGGGGAAAAATCCCCTCGAACCAGGGTTGTCAAATTGCCAGTGCAATGTTCTGACCACTAGGCTATCCCGTTGTGTATGGTTGTATTGGCTGAACTGGATGACAGACATGAGCCGGGTTAGAAGGGGGGGGGGGGCAGGTTCTGATGAAAGATAAACAGTTCTGGTCAAGGTAAGTGGGGGTGGATCATTTAACACAACACGTCCTGCCGCCTTCAATGTCTGTGAGAGACATCATGAATAAACAAACGCCCCCCGTGCCTACACGGTTCCAGACCACGCAAAAGTACAGAGCTAATAGTTAAAAAATGAATGCTGCTGCTTCCTTCCTGTTCGTCACAATGTGTTGGCCTAATACAACTGGGACCAGGCAATAATTATAGGGCTTACGCTTAAACATCCTCCTTCGGCACGATCCCACCCCCTTTCTCCTTGCCACCACCCCCTCCCCCCTCTCCCTCATCCCACTACAACCCTTTATGCTCCTTCTAATTTCCTTTCTACCCATTTTCATCTCCCCTCCCGCACACATTTGTCTCTTTCTTTTTTTTTGATTGGGGGGGGGGGGGGGGGGGGGGGGGACAGAAAGTATGTGTTCACTTTCAGTTTCAAATAAATTTTGATTTATTAGATTTTGATCGATTTAGCAGAAAACTTAAAAACTTGCAGCTAGCAGCAATACCTGATTGAACAAAACACCCCCCGCCCCCCCCCGCCCCCCCAAAAAAAAAGTGAATAGTTATGGTGTGGGGGTGGGTGGGTGATATGAAGAGACATGCAGAGTTGCCCCTCTTTACCCACGTCACATGGCGCGTTGTTTGCAGGTGAGTTCCATGTTGAATTGCTGATGGAAGAATTTAATATTTTGTGATGTTTAGTGGTTATGGTCTGCAGTTTTTAAGTTCCCCTACGAATATATCGTGTTGATCCGCACGACTGGTCGTCTGCACACAGACTGTTGCAAGGTAATAATTATTATCCATTGCATTTTTCACGACCGAGGAGGTAAACTCAGTTGTCACATTCACAGTGAAACTGGAGATATCTACTCGCAGTGCCAGTGGAACCAAGCTTTATAATTAATATCCAGGTTAGCTCTGACGTTAAGCATGATTTACAAGTTGCATTTTACAAATCTCAGGCTTTGTTTTAACATGTCCTTTTACTATCGCAGTATCGGCCAGATACAGTTCTATTTTTAGCATTAAATGGTTGAAAAATGTTCTCGTTCCTCAGGTGGAGCTCCCAGCTCAGGTCTCGACAATGGTGACATTTTGATTTTTCGTATGGGACTGTTTGCCAACCATTGACAATTTAAGATAACTGTAGGCCCTACTCAGATTGCAACTATATTCCATTGCAGAGAGGATTGCTAAATCATGTAAATGCAACCTTAATGTGGATGTGTTTCGGAATTTTGTTATCAGTTCCTAATATATGCAATATGACTGTAGGTATTCTGAAAGGCTGAATAAGTTTTTACTTGCAGGCAAGATGTTCAGTATGCAAACTCCCACAGGCAACCACACATACACACAAGCGCGCATGCATGCAGACATGCGAACACACACATTAATTTTTTTGCTTTTACATGTTTATGACACATATGTTTATGTCTGTTAACAGATACTGGCTGGCTGTCATGAACCTTGTCACAAAGGACACAGGGATGAAAATGTCAGCTCTACAAATCCGGCAGACTACAGGACATCTTCACTGTATGTTTTTCTTTCTTAGGATCTCTCTTTGAGAAGGGATGGTAAGATAAGTGGTTCAACAAAGATTCGAAGGGCTTCATTACTTGGTGTCTGGGACCAGAAGGTATGCTGGTCTTGGCCTGTAGAAATATGATATTAATTTTTAATTTAGTGCTTTTAAAGTTGATGCTTAAAATTGCAGGTTTTCAGATCTTTCAAGACAGAGCTACAGCACTGATGGTCAGAGTGCTGCAGTGCAAGGCAGTTCCACTACATAACATTGCAAAACACAAAATAACAGAAAAAAGAATAAAGATTAAACCAAAAAAAGCATAAACAAAACCAGGATAAAACAATAAACTATATAAAAAAAGGGAAACAAAACTGAAAATACTAAACAAAATGAAGCGTACGAGCAAGAATCCAATCTATACACAACAAAAAAAAAGATATACACAAAACAAAGCAAATGAAACAAAAAGTGACAAACAAGTATGAAAAGTAAAACAAAAATTGGAATTGGATTAAATAAACTAAACTGAAAATACGAAACAAAATGAAACGTACGAACATGAAGCCAAACTATACACAAAAAAAGAACATGTACGCAAAACAAAGCAAATAAAACAAAATATGACAAACAAACAAAAAAAAAGTATAAAAAGTGAAACAAAAATTGGAATCGAAAAAATAAACTAAACTGAAAAAACTAAACAAAATGAAGCGTACGAACATGAAGCCAAACTATACACAACAAAAAAGAACATGTACGCAAAACAAAGCAGATGAAACAAAAAGTGACAAACAAAAAAATAATAAAAAGTAAAACAAAAATTGGAATTGGAAAAAATAAACTGTGCAGAACACCTGGACTGGTGCTTTGCAGATGACAAAACTGTAAAAGTGAGATAAACTAAAAGAAACAACTGAAAAAAGAAAACCCAAAACCAAAAAACCGGTGTCACATAAACTCAAATGATAAAAATAAAATGAAATATAACCGGTTATCCATCAAAAAAATGTTCTGCCAAGAAGTGGGACATACCTGCTCAGCAGTAAAAAGAAAATGTAAACTAAAAGAGTGAACCACCACTACCCTCACCACCGATACAAACAAAAACGGGCACACCAAGTGCAAAACTTCCCAACCAAAGAAAAATAACCAAAAAAAAAACCACAGAAAAACCACTTGGGGGGAAAAGTTCTTGCAGGAGATCAAAAGAGAATATGTATCAACATCATCGTCATTATCATCAGTCCGTTGACCAAAATGGTCATCATCATCATCATCATATCATCATCATCATCATCATCATCATCATAGAAGGACATGAGCAGTGCAGTAGGAAATATAGTTTTTTAAATATTTTTTTAAAAGCTGCTCTGTCTTCATCCTTTCACTGCAGCACGGACATTCTTGGTTTGAAAAAAAAAACCAACGGCAGCTTGTGAGAGATAGTGACTCATGTATTTACATGCAGATTTTTTTTCTTCTGAATGATGATAGATTTGTTTTACCAGGTACCAGCTGGGTCTGAACAGGTTCATACAGGTCTGGCAGTATCACAAGCATTCTTCATCACTTCACTCATCAGGTACAGAGTAATCTGTATTTTTTCTATCTTTCTGTCTTGTCTGATCTATGCACACACACACACACACACACACACACACACACACACACACACACACACACACACATATATATATATATATATATATATATTATATATATATATATATATATATATTATATATATAGGATATATCTTTATTATATAAATACTGTATTTAATTTGATTTGTTTGTTCTGCCCCCTCTCCCTCTTGATGTGTTTGGTATGTCATTGGAAGATTGCATTTTGTTTTTCTGTCTTTTAGTCTGGCATTTCTGTCTGTCTTTTAGTCTGGCATTTCTGTCTTTTGCCTTTTTTTGGTCTTATTTTTTTCTAGAGAGGGGGGCCTTTATTCCATGTTAAAAATTGAATTGTTGATATCATTCATTTGTTTCTATGTCGAGCATCCACTCTGCCTGCCTGTCTCTGTATTGTTTGGGTATGCATTTCTGTCTGTCTGCCTGCCTGCCATTTTCTGTTGGTCTGTCAGTCTGTCTGCTATTTTCTGTTTGCCATTTTCTGTCTGTCTGACTGCCATTTTCAGTATGTCTGCCATTTTCTGTCTGCCATTTTCTGTCTGTTTGCCATTGTCTGTCTTGTTTGTCTGCCATTTTCTGTCTATCTTCCAAAGGGTCTGTGTTTCATGTTCAGAATGTTTGAACACTGTAATATGATAGAATCAAGTCTGTCATCAGATAGCGGCTGCCCCTGATGTAAACACCTGCCAGCATTCAGGGGAAACTTCTGTGACATCAACACCTGCCAGCATTCAGGGGAAACTTCTGTGGCAATCAACACCTGCCAGCATTCAGGGGAAACTTTTCTGACATCAACACCTGCCAGCATTCAGGGGAAACTTCTGTGGACATCAACACCTGCCAGCATTCAGGGGAAACTTCTGTGCATCAACACCTGCCAGCATTCAGGGGAAACTTCTCTGACAAAATGCAGGTGAGGGAATTATTTCCTTCAGCCATTCAGCCCCAAAATGTATTTCTAGTCACTAGTTCATTGACACCTAAAAGGCTCTTACAGCAGCTTTTACTGTGTTCTTCCATGTCAGTAAAGAAAAAAAACTAACATGTTATTTATTTATTCATTTATTTATTCATTTATCTGTTTATTTTAAATAATCGTAAATTTTAATCTTTGAAAATGTTATCAAATCATTTAAAAATTTAAGGAAATAAAGCAATGAAGAAATAATGACATGGACAGTAAAGAATAAAAGTCTGAAAAGCGGATTCTGAAGTTTTGTTCAAAATTCTACACTCCCTGGGGAGAGTGCATTGCCACAAGTGCAGGGCCTACCCATTATATATATATATATATATATATATATATATATATATATATATATATATATATATATATATATATATATATTATATATATATATGCCCTGGGGACTCCAACTCCCCGACTTTTCCTCAGGGATGGTGTCTGAACACACCTGTGTGCATGCTGGTTTAAATTTTTTTTTTATCATCCGTTCCTACCCGCACACAATGGACTGCTCTTCCGAAAGGCAGAATGGGGTTTAACGTGTGCGCAAGATGTTCTGATTACGTTCGCACATGGGGCCTTGGTTTATAGTCTCATTCGAATGTTTCAAAATGAAATGATTAGATGAATGTAATGTTTCAAGTCGAGAGATTTTCAGTGAAGCTCATCAGTTGTTTGTATTTTCAGGAACTATGAGGGTAGACTGAATCAAGCACCAGAATCCAGTGCCAAGAATCTGCTGTGGACAAGTCACCGGGGACTGAGCAGGTATAGTTTTTTTCACACTTCTGTGTCTAAACTTTTCCCCCCTCCATTAGACCATGAGTGGTGGTCTTGATGCTTGTCTTTCGGACGAGATGATAAACTGAGGTCCTGTGTGCTACACATCATTATTTAGCGCACGTAAAAGGACCCACGGTAACAAGAGGGATGTCCCCAGCAAAATTCTGTAGAAAAAAATCACTCTGATAGGGAAACAAGTACAGTTGCAAAGGGGAAAAAACCAAACAAATAAATAAATAAATAAGCAAAGTGTAAACTGTAGTATGTGACAAGTCGCAGAGGTCACTTTGTAAAGAAAATAAACAAAGCAAAAAAACCAACACAAAAAACCCATGTTGTGGCTTAAGAGTTTGTGTGAAATGTGGTGTACTCCATTGTATTTGTTTGCAGGAAGTGTGATTAAGGTGTACATCTGGACAAACCCCAGGTGAACAAGAAAACGGTTTGCTTTGTACCTCCTCTTTCTATGAGAAAAATATTTTGTGAAATAATGATATACTTTGCAAAAGAAATTGGAGATTGCTTTTTTTGCAGGTGGAGATGTTTTAAGTGTGCATTGTCAGATTAATCAGTCAGCAGAAAGATCAAAATAATTCTTGTCTCAGATAATAGGCCAGTGTTAGAGATCTCTCACAGTTCACACAACATAATCAGTGTACTACCCTCTTCATAGTTTTATCAAATTCTTTCAGATGTTTATTTATTAAAAACATAGCTTGAGAAATTTCTTTCAAATGAGTTTATTTTATTCATAAAAAAATAGCTTGAGAAATTTCTTTCAAATGAGTCTTTTTTGTAAATAGTAAAGTGAGAATATTGTTTCTTGCATGTGAGGATTTTTGTCTTTATTTGTAAAGTGATGAAGCAACACAAAAATAAATAAAAAATTAAAAACTGAATTTAAATCCTACACTAAAATTGCAAATAAAAATAACTTGTCTCAAGAACAAAAGAAATTCCTTTTTAGTTTTGTAATTCTGAATGTAATAAGACAGTGCTGTAAGTGTGTTGTAAATTTACTGAAGTACAGGACACCATCTCAAAGTGTTTGAATCAAACCGTGGTAGTCTCTCAGCTTACTGAAGCTACTGACTGCTTTCAGGAGAGCTGTGGAGCCAGAATCCAGTGCCAAGAATCTGCTGTGAACAGGTCACAGGGGACTGAACAGGTATGGGGTGTTTTTTTTCACACTTCTCTAAGCAAAGTGTAAACTGTAGTATGTGACAGGTCGCAAAGGTCACTTTCTAAAATGGACAGAAAAAACCCAACTCTAAAACAAAAAACTCAAGTTGTGGCTTGAGTTTATGCAATGTGGTATACTACATTGTATTTGTTTGAAGTAATTGGGATTAAGGTGTGCATCTGGACAAACCCCAGGTGAACAAGAAAACAGTTTGCTTTGAACCTCCTCACTCCATGAGAAAAATATTTTGTAAAATAATAATATACTTTGCGAAAAGAATTGGAGATTGCTTTTTTTTTTGATAGTTAGGGATGTTTAAGTGCGCATTGTCAGATTAGTCAGCAGAAAGATCAAAAGAATTCTTGTCTCAGATAAAAGGCCAAGTGTACTCTTCACATTTCACACCACATCATAATCAGTGTGCTACCCTCTCAATAGCGTTATCAAATTCTTTTAAATGAGTTTATCTTATTTATTTAAAAAGATAGTTTGAGAAATTTCATTCAAATGAGTTTATTTCATTCATTAAAAAATAGCTAGAGAAACTTTTCAAATGAATTTTTTTTTTAGTAGTAAAGTGAGAAGATTATTTCGTGCATGTATTTTTGTCTATATTTGTAAAGTGATGAAGCAACACAATTTTATTAAAAAAATTAATAACCGTATTTAAATCCTACACTAAAATTGCAAATACAAATACTTAAGAACAAATGAAATTCATTTTTAGTTTTGTCTGTAAGTGTCTTGCAAATTTACTGAAGTATATGTAAACATCTAAAAGTGTATGAATCAAACTGTGGTAGTCTCTCAGCTTACTGAAGCTACTTACTGCTTTCAGGAGAGCTGTGGAGCCAGAATCAGTGCCAAGAATCTGCTGTGAAAGGTCACAGGGGACTGAACAGGTATGGGGTGTTTTTTTCACACTTCTCTAAGCAAAGTGTAAACTGTAGTATGACGGTCACAAAGGTCACTTTCTAAAATAGAAAAAAAAGAACTACAAAACCAAAACACTCCACAAGTTGTGGCTTAGAGTCAATGCAATGTGGTGTACCACATTGCATTTGCAGTAATTGGGATTAAGGTGTGCATCTGGACAAACCCCAGGTGAACAAGAAAACCGTTTGCTTTGTACCTCCTCATTTGATGAGAAAAATATTTTGTGAAATAATGATATACTTTTGAACAGAAATTGGAGATTGCTTTATTTTGTAGGTGGGGATGTTTAAGTGCGCATTGTCAGATTAATCAGTCGGCAGAAAGATCAAAATAATTCTTGTCTCAAATAATAGGCCAGTGTTAGAGATCTCTCACATTTCACAGTACATAGTGTGCTACCCTCTCCATAGCTTTATCAAATTCTTTCAAATGAGTTTACTTTGTTTATTTAAAAACATAGTTTGAGAAATTGCTTTCAAATGAGTTTATTTTATTTTTAAAACAGCTTCAGAAATTTCTTTCAAAGGAATTTTTTTTAAATAGTAAAGTAAGAAGATTGTTTTGTGCATATGCAGATTTTTGCCTTTATTTGTAAAGTGATGAAGCAAACACAAAATTAAAAAAAAATAACTGAATTAAAATCCTACACTACAATTGAAAATACAAATACTTATCTCGAGAACAAAAGAAATTCATTTGTAGTTTTATCATTCTGAATGTGATAAGAGAATGCTGTAAGTGTGTTGTAAATTTACTGAAATACATGACAACATCCAAAGTGTTTGAATCAAACTGCTGTAGTCTCTCAGCTTACTGAAGCTACTTATGCTTTCAGGAGAGACTGTGGAGCCAGAATCCAGGCCTGAGAGTTTCAGACACCTGCAGTGTTGGTCAGGTAATTAGAGCAACACTCTCAAACTCACATCCATAAAGTGGATGAAGCTCAACTGTGTGGTCCCAGTCTTCCCACTGAGCTAACAGCACACTCACTCTGGGTAGGAGCCGGCCAGTGTCTGAAAAATCCCTATGACTCTTATAGTAATCGAACCCGCAACCTTCCAGTCTGAAATCCAAGGAGCTAACCACTACGCCAATGGTGGCTGGTGGGTGGCCCTGCTCTTGTGATGACTACATGATGATCACTAGATTGTGATTTTTTTTTTAAAGATGAAAAGGTAGTTATTTTACCTTAAACTGTGGATTGTTTATAATTTTCAGAATTTAATCAGAGTTCTCAATCTTTGTTTTGCTCGAGAGGTAAAAGTTGGAGAATGTTTCTGGTCCCAAAAAGTATTTTTACAACTGTTCTTGAAGCAAGACAGGCTGAAAGCATCATGATGACATGTTTGGAGACAGATTGATAGGCTTGCTTTTCCAGTCATGTGTATGCATATATATATATATACATATATATTTATGAGTTTTTTGTTTAAGTTTGACAAGACATGTTATGTCTCACTGTTAGTAAGGTCATGTGCAAGGGATGTGCGTGTATGTGTGTGTCTTTAAAAATTCTTTTATTTACAAAACAATGGAGTAAGCACTTGTATGCTTTTTTACATTGAGTCCCTGTGTGCATGCAGTTGTCAAATTTGTCATCCATTCCCACTGGCACACAATGGCCTACTCTCGCAAAAAGCCGAACAGGTTTTTACATATGTGCAAGATGTTTTGCCTGCGTTCACACACAGGACCTTAGTTTGCAGTCTCGTCTGAAGGACCTTTATGAGAGTGGAGTCGGCACCAATGTTAACCGAAATGGAAAAAAATTGCCTTGAGTAGGATTTAACCCAGGTCAGCAGATTGCACGTACAAAGCTCAAACCACCAAACCATCCTGTCCCCTAAACGTTTGTGTGTGTGTGTGTGTGTGTGTGTGTGTGTGTGTGTGTGTGTGTGTGTGTGTGTGTGTGTGTGTGTAAGTATGTGTGTGTGTAAGTATGTGTGTGTGTGTAAGTATGTGTGTGTGTGTGTAAGTATGTGTGTGCGTGTGTGTGTCGAAAGTCAAGTCAAAGTCTGAATCAAAAACACTTTAATCATCCCTGAAGGGCAATTACAATACTGACAGGCATATTGATACAAATCATAATCAAACACACGATATAGCTACATTTCATATTTGTTCAGACATTATATGATAACTTCAAATAAAAATGTCACAAATACTCACACTCTACGCACACGCGCTTGCACACACGCAAACACACGCATACACACACACCAATGATTAGATACAATGTTCTTAAAAAACCATTGACTAGAAAAGACGTGTGTGTGTGTGTGCATGTGGTGTGTGTGTGGTGGTGTGTGTGTGTGGTGCGTGTGTGCGTGGTGTGTGGTGCGCTGCTTGTGAGTGCGTGTGGATGTGTGCATTCTGCGCGCGCGTGTGTGTGTGTGGTGTGTGTGTGTGTGTGTGTGTGTGTGTGTGTGTGTGTTGTGTGTGTGTTGTGTGAGGGGTATTTGGAAGAAGGAAGATAACATTCAATTTAATAGGAGAGGTATTCAAGAAGGGGTGGGGTTTTTCTTTGGGGGGGGGGTAGTTTTTTTTGTTATTGAGGATAGTGAAATACACTCTTGCATGCTTTTTCAACTTCTAGTCCCAGTGTGTATCTGAGTTTTGTCAATTTTTGTCATGTGTTTCCATGGTAAACAGTGGCCTATTCTTTGGAAAAGTGGAACAAGTTTTTAATGTGTTGGCAAGGTATTCTGCTGCTTGTATTCGCTCACGGCATCTTTGGTCAGTGTGGAGCCACGATAATTGAATGAGTCAGTTTCTTCATGTTGTTGGACCACTCATGATAATGCTCAATGAAACGTCGTTGGTGCTGTCAACCTTGCTCTTCTTTGCACTGATCTCTTTACCGTTAGTGTTAGCTCATTCTCCTAGTTTGCATCTGATACCACAAAGGTTTGCTCATTCTGTCTTGCATATAATACCATTAGGGTTAGCTCATTCTGTCTTGCATATAATACCATTAGGGTTAGCTCATTCTGTCTTGCGTATAATACCATTAGGGTTAGCTCATTCTGTCTTGCATATAATACCATAAGGATTAGCTCATTCTGTCTTGCATATAATACCATTAGGGTTAGCTCATTCTGTCTTGCATATAATACCATAAGGGTTAGCTCATTCTTCTAGCTTGCATATAATACCATAAAGGTTAGCTCATTCTGTCTTGCATATAATACCATAAGGGTTAGTTCATTCTGTCTTGCATATAATACCATTAGGGTTAGCTCATTCTTCTAGCTTGCATATAATACCATGAGGGTTAGCTCATTCTGTCTTGCATATAATACCATTAGGGTTTGCTCATTCATCTAGCTTGCATATAATACCATGAGGTTAGCTCATTCTTTGGGCTTGCATTCAAATTTAGATTCAAATTCAAAAATACTTTATCATCTCGTAGAGAAATTCACGCGGGTTACATGCCACACATAAAAAGCAAATGTAAAAAGCAACATCACAGGAAAAAGCAAACGAAAAAAACACACACACACACATAGTATCCGAACATCAGCTCGCTCACATGATATAAAAATCACCCACAATTCAACAGTACCTCACCCAGTCATAAACTCACCAAAATAAAATCTCAACCAATCCTACGCACACCAGTTTGCTCACGTATTCACACACACACACACACACACACACACACACACACACACAACACACACACACACACACACACACACAC
>CM060336.1:8632296-8654796 GCA_030674155.1 Stramonita haemastoma
TATCACCATCATCATCATCATCATCGTCATTGTAAGTGTATCTCCCCTCCATTGGTCACCCCCCCCCCCCCCCTTAATTTTCATCATTATTATCGTCATCAACATAACTATGTTAGGCCCATTTCCCTTAATCATACATCACCATCATCATCAATGCCGGTGTGACCAACTTCTTTTGGTCACACACCCCTATCATCATTGCCATCATCATCATCATCATCATCATCATCATCATCGTCGATATTAATGTTGCCAAATTCCCTTGTTCAACCACCCCTATCATCATCATTATCATCATTATCTTTATCATTGATGCAAGTGTAGCTCCCTTCCCTTGGTTACTCTCCCCCTACCCCCCTTCTATTTTCATCATTATCATCATCATCATCGTATGTCGGGCCCATTTCCCTTGATTATACATCATTATCATTATCATCATCATCATCATCATCATCATCATCATCATCATCATCATCATCATCATCATCATTCTCACCATCAATGCCAGTGTGGCCCACTTCTCTTGGTCACACACCCCTATCATCATCACCATCATTATCATCATCATTGTAAGTGTATCTCTCCTCCATTGGTCACCCCCCCCCCTAATTTTCATCATTATTATCATCATCAACATCACTGCATGTTAGGCCCATTTCCCTTAATCATACATCACCATCATCATCAATACCGGTGTGACCAACTTCTTTTGGTCACACACCCCTATCACCATTACCACCACCACCATCATCATCATCATCATCATCATCATCATCATCATCATCGATATTAATGTTGCCAAATTCCCTTGTTCAACCACCCCTATCATCATCAGCATCATCAGTATCATCATTATCTTTATCATCGATGCAAGCGTAGCTCCCTTCCCTTGGTCACTCTCCCCCAACCCCCCTTCTATTTTCATCATTATCATCATTATCATCGTATGTCAGGCCCATATCCCTTGATTATTCATCATCATTATCATCATCATCATCGTATATCAGGCCCATATCCCTTGATTATACATCATCATTATCATCATCATCATCGTATGTCAGGCCCATATCCCTTTATTATACATCATCATCATCATTATCGTCATCGTCATCATCATCATCATCATCATCATCATCATCAATGCCAGTGTGATCCACTTCTCTTGGTCGCACACCCCTATCATCATCACCATCATTATCATTATCATTGTAAGTGTATCTCCCCTCCATTGGTCTCCCCCCTCCCCCTTAATTTTCATCATTATCATCATCAACATCACTGTTTGTTAGGCCCATTTCCCTTAATCATACATCACCATCATCATCATCAATGCCGGTGTGACCAACTTCTTTTGGTCACACACCCCTATCATCATTACCATCATCATCATCATCATCATCATCATCATCGATATTAATGTTGCCAAATTCCCTTGTTCAACCACCCCTATCATCATCATTATCATCAGCATCATCATTATCTTTATCATCGATGCAAGTGTAGCTCCCTTTCCTTGGTTACTCTCCCCCCACCCCTTTCTATTTTCATCATTATCATCATCATCGTATGTCGGGCCCATTTCCCTTGATTATACATCATCATCATTATCATCATCATCATCATTCTCATCATCCATGCCAGTGTGGCCCACTTCTCTTGGTCACACACCCCTTGGGATGAGACTTTAAACCGAGGCCCCGTGTGCGAACGCACGCAGAACATCTTGCGCACACGTTAAATCCTGTTCCGCTTTTCGTAAGAGTAGGCCATCGTGTGCCGGTGGGAACAGATGACATTTACAAAACTGCATACACACGGGACTGGATGTAAAAAAGCACAAGAGTGCTTATCCCATTATCCTCGATATAAAAGAATAAATCGAATCAAATCAATCAAAATCAAATCATCACCATCATTATCATTTTCATTGTAATTGTAACTCCCCTTCATTGGTCACCCCCCCCTTAATTTTCATTATTATTATTGTCATCAACATCACTGT
This sequence comes from Stramonita haemastoma, assembly GCA_030674155.1. Classification (NCBI taxonomy): domain Eukaryota; kingdom Metazoa; phylum Mollusca; class Gastropoda; order Neogastropoda; family Muricidae; genus Stramonita; species Stramonita haemastoma. The sequence continues at coordinate 8,634,299 of CM060336.1, forward strand.
ATGTTAGGCCCATTTCCCTTAATCATACATCACCATCATCATCAATGCCGGTGTGACCAACTTCTTTTGGTCACACACCCCTATCACCATTACCACCACCATTATCATCATCATCATCATCATCATCATCATCATCATCATCACAGTCATCACCATCATCATTAATATTAATGTTGCCAAATTCCCTTGTTCAACCACCCCTATCATCATCAGCATCATCATTATCTTTATCATCGATGCAAGCGTAGCTCCCTTCCCTTGGTCACTCTCCCCCACCCCCCTTCTATTTTCATCATTATCATCATCATCATCGTTGTATATCAGGCCCATTTCCCTTAATCATACATCATCATCATCATCATCATCATCATCATCATCATCATCATCATTCTCATCATTAATGCCAGTGTGGCCCAGTTCTCTTAGTCACACACCCCTATCATCATCACCATCATCATCATTATCATTGTAAGTGTATCTCCCCTCCATTGGTCACCTCCCCCCTTAATTTTCATTATTATTATCGTCATCAACATCACTGTATGTTAGGCCCATTTCCCTTAATCATACATCACCATCATCGTCAATGCCGGTGTGACCAACTTCTTTTGGTCACACACCCCTATCACCATTACCATCATCATCATCATCATCATCATCATTGATATTAATGTTGCCAAATTCCCTTGTTCAACCACCCCTATCATCATCATTATCATCAGCAGCATCATTATCTTTATCATTGATGCAAGTGTAGCTCCCTTCCCTTGGTTACTCTCCCCCCACCCCTTTCTATTTTCATCATTATCATCATCATCATCATCGTATGTCGGGCCCATTTCCCTTGATTATACATCATCATCATTATCATCATCATCATCATTCTCATCATCAATGCCAGTGTGGCCCATTTCTCTTGTTCACACACCCCTATCGTCATCACCATCATTATCATTGTAAGTGTATCTCCCCTCCATTGGTCTCCCCCCCCCCTTAATTTTCATCATAATTATCATCATCAACATCACTGTATGTTAGGCCCATTTCCCTTAATCATACATCACCATCATCATCAATGCCGGTGTGACCAACTTCTTTTGGGCACACATCCCTATCACCATTTCCATCATCATCATCATCATCATGATCATCATCACAGTTATCACCATCATCATTAATATTATTGTTGCCAAATTCCCTTGCTCAACCACCCATATCGTCATCATTATCATCAGCATCATCATTAGCTTTATCATCGATGCAAGTATAGCTCCCTTCCCTTGGTTACTCTCCCCCCCCCACCCCTTTCTATTTTCATCATCATCATCATCATCATCATCATCATCATCATCATTGTATGTCAGGCCCATTTCCCTTGATTATACATCATCATCATTATCATCATCATCATCATAATTCTCATCATCAATGTAAATGTGACCAACTTCTTTTGGTCACACACCCCTATCACCATTACCATCATCATCATCACAATCATCATCATCACCATCATCATTGATATCACTGTTGCCAAATTCCCTTGTTCAACCACCCCTATCATCATCTTTATTATCAGCATCATCATTATCTTCATCATCGATGCATGTGTAGCTCCCTTCCCTTGGTTACTCTCCCCCCACCCCTTTCTATTTTCGTCATTATCATCATCATCATCATCGTATGTCGGGCCCATTTCCCTTGATTATACATCATCATCATTATCATCATCATCATCATCATTCTCATCATCATCATCATCATCATCATCATCATCATCATCATCATCATAATTCTCATCATCAATGCAAGTGTGGCCCACTTCTCTTGGTCACACACCCCTATCATCATCACAATCATTATCATTATCATTGTAAGTGTATCTCTCCTCCATTGGTCACCCCCCCCCTTAATTTTCATCATTATTATCGTCATCAACATCACTGTATGTTAGGCTCATTTCCCTTAATCATACATCACCATCATCATCAACGCCGGTGTGACCAACTTCTTTTGGTCACACACCCCTATCACCATTACCATCATCATCATCATCATCATCATCGATATTAATGTTTCCAAATTCCCTTGTTCAACCACCCCTATCATCATCAGCAGCATCAGCATTATCATTATCTTTATCATCGATGCAAGTGTAGATCCCTTCCCTTGGTCACTCTCCCCCCACCCCTTTCTATTTTCATCATTATCATCATCATCATTGTTGTATGTCAGGACCATTTCCCTTGATTATACATCATCATCATCATCAATGTTGTATGTCAGGCCCATTTCCCTTAATCATACATCATCATCATCATCATCAATGTCAGTGTGGTCCACTTCTCTTGGTCACACATCCCTATCATCATCATCATCATCATCATCATCATCATCATCATCATCATCATCATCAATACAAGTGTAGCTCCTTCCCCTTGGGCACTTCTCCACCCCCCCACCCCTCCTCCTACTTTCATCATCATCATCATCATCATCATCATCATCATCATCATCATTGTATGTCAGACGCATTTCCCTTAAACATCATCATCAATGCACCTGTATCTCCCTTCGCTTGGTTCCCCCCCCCCCCCACTTTTTTCATCATCACTTTATGTAAGCCCCATTTCCCTTGGTCATCCAACCCTCCCCCCCCCTCCCTCGTCATCACAATCTTCATCATCCATGCCCTTGTGGTTCACGTCTCTTGGTCACACATCCATTTCATTATCATCATCATCATCATCATCATCATCATCATCATCACCATTGTAAGTGTACCTCCCCTCTATTGGTCATCCACCCTTTATTTTCATTATTATCATCATCATCATCATCATCATCATCATCTTCATCATCATCATCAATGCAAGTTGACCCATTTCTCCTGGTAACACATCCCTATCATCATCATCATCATCATCATCACCATCATCATCGTCATTGTAAGTGTACCTCCCCTCCATTGGTCAGCCCCCCTTAATTTTCACCATTATTATCATCATCAACATCACTGTATGTTAGGCCCATTTCCCTTAATCATACATCACCATCATCATCAATGCCGGTGTGACCAACTTCTTTTGGTCACACACCCCTATCACCATTTCCATCATCATCATCACAATCATCATCACAGTCATCACCATCATCATTAATATTAATGTTGCCAAATTCCCTTGTTCAACCACCCCTATCATCATCTTTATCATCAGCATCATCATTATCTTTATCATCGATGCAAGCGTAGCTCCCTTCCCTTGGTCACTCTCCTCCCACCCCCCTTCTATTTTCATCATTATCATCATCATCATTGTTCTATGTCAGGCCCATTTCCCTTAATCATACATCACCATCATCATCATCATCATCATTCTCATCATTAATGCCAGTGTGGCCCAGTTCTCTTAGTCACACACCCCTATCATTATCACCATCATCATCATTGTCATTGTAACTGTATCTCCACTCCATTGGTCACCCCCCCCCCCCCTTAATTTTCATTATTATTATCGTCATCAACATCACTTTATGTTAGGCCCATTTCCCTTAATCATACATCACCATCATCATCAATGCCGGTGTGACCAACTTCTTTTGGTCACACACCCCTATCATCATTACCATCATCATCATCATCATCATCATCATCATCATCATGATGATCATCATCATCATCACAATTATCATCATCACCATCATCATTGATATTACTGTTGCCAAATTCCCTTGTTCAACCACCCCTATCATCATCATTATCATCATTATCTTTATCATTGATGCAAGTGTAGCTCCCTTCCCTTGGTTACTCTCCCCCCACCCCTTTCTATTTTCATCATTATCATCATCATCGTATGTCGGGCCCATTTCCCTTGATTATACAGCATTATCATCATCATTATCATCATCATCATCATCATCAATGCCAGTGTGGTCCACTTCTCTTGGTCGCACACCCCTATCATCATCACCATCATTATCATTATCATTGTAAGTGTATCTCCCCTCCATTGGTCTCTCCCCCCCCCTTAATTTTCATCATTATCGTCATCAACATCACTGTATGTTAGGCCCATTCCCTTAATCATACATCATCATCATCATCAATGCCGGTGTGACCAACTTCTTTTGGTCACACACCCCTATCACCATTTCCATCATCATCATCATCATCATCATCATCATCATCATCATCATTGATATTAATGTTGTCAAATTCCCTTGTTCAACCACCCCTATCATCATCTTTATCATCAGCATCATCATTATCTTTATCATCGATGCAAGCGTAGCTCCCTTCCCTTGGTCACTCTCCCCCCATCCCCCTTCTATTTTCATCATTATCATCATCATCATCGTTGTATGTCAGGCCCATTTCCCTTAATCATACATCACCACCATCATCATCATCATCATCATCATCATCATTAATGCCACTGTGGCCCAGTTCTCTTAGTCACACCCCTATCATCATCACCATCATCATCATTATCATTGTAAGTGTATCTCCCCTCCATTGGTCCCCCCCCCCTTAATTTTCGTTATTATTATCGTCATCAACATCACTGTATGTTAGGCCCATTTCCCTTAATCATACATCACCATCATCATCAATGCCGGTGTGACCAACTTCTTTTGGTCACACACCCCTATCACCATTACCATCATCATCATCATCGATATTAATGTTGCCAAATGCCCTTGTTCAACCACCCCTATCATCATCTTTATCATCAGCATCATCATCATCATCATCATCATAATCGTCATCATCGATATTAATGTTGCCAAATTCCCTTGTTCAACCACCCTATCATCATCTTTATCATCAGCATCATCATTATCTTTATCATCGATGCAAGTGTAGCTCCCTTCCCTTGGTTACTCTCCCCCCACACCCCCCCTTCTATTTTCATCATTATCATCATCACATGTATTCGGCCCATTTCCTTGATTATACATCATCATCATTATCATTATCATCACAATTCTCATCATCAATGCCAGTGTGGCCCACTTCTCTTGATCACACACCCCTATCATCATCACCATCATTATCATTATTGTAAGTGTATCTCCCCTCCATTGGTCCCCCCCCCCCCCTTAATTTTCATCATTATCATCATCAACATCACTGTATGTTAGGCCACTTTCCTTAATCATACATCACCATCACATCAATGCCGGTGTAACCAACTTCTTTTGTCACACACCCTATCACCATTACCATCATCATCATCATCATCATCATCATCATCATCGATATTAATGCTGCCAAATTCCCTTGTTCAACCACCCCTATCATCATCTTTATCATCAGCATCATCATTTTCATCATTTCATCATCATCATCATCATCATCATCGTATGTCAGGCCCATTCCCTTTTATACATCATCATCAATATCATCATCATCATTCTCATCATCAATGCCAGTGCGGCCCACTTCTCTTGTCACACACCCTATCATCATTGTCACCACCATCATCACCATCATCTCATCATATCATCATCAATGCAAGTGTGGCCCACTTCTCTTGGTCACATACCCCTATCTCATCATCATCACCATCATTATCATTATCATTGTAAGTGTATCTCCCTCAATTGGTCACCCCCCCCCCCCTAATTTTCATCATCATCCGGTTTGACCAACTTCTTTTGGTCACACACCCCTATCACATTACCATCATCATGATCATCATCATCATCATCATCGATATTATGTTGCCAAATTCCCTTGTTCAACCACCCCTATCATCATCTTTATCATCAGCATCATCATTATCTTTATCATCGATGCAAGCGTAGCTCCTTTCCCTTGGTCATCCACCTCCCCCCACCCCTTCTATTTTCATCATTATCATCATCATCATCGTTGTATGTCAGGCCATTTCCCTTAATCATACATCATCATCATCATCATCATCATCATCACCATCATCATCATCATCAATGCCAGTGTGGTCCACTTCTCTTTGGTCACACATCCTATATCATCATCATCATCATCATCATATCATCATCATACAAGTGTAGCTCCTTTCCCTTGGTCACTTCTCCCACCATCCCATCCTCCTACTTTCATCATCATCATCATCATCATCATCATCATCATCATATCATCATCATCATCATCATCGTTGTATGTCAGACGCATTTCCCTTAATCATCCTCATCAATGCACCTATAGCTCCCTTCGCTTGGTTTCCCCCCCACACACACTTTCTTCATCATCACTTCATGTGAGCCCCATTTCCCTTGGTCATTCCAACCCTCCGCCCACCACCCCCCTAGTCATCACAATCTTCATCATCCATGCCCTTGTGGTTCATTCTCTTGGTCACACATCCATTTCATCATCATCATCATCACTCATCATCATCATCATCATTGTAAGTGTACCTCCCCTCTATTGGTCATGCACCCTTTATTTTCATTATTATCATCATCATCATCATCATCATCATCATCATCAAGGCCAAGTTGGCCCACTCCTCTTGGTCACACATCCCTATCATCATCACACCATCATCATCATCATCATGTCATTGTAATGTACCTCCCCTCCATTGGTCAGTCCCCCCTTAATTTTCACCATTATTATCATCATCAACATCACTGTATGTTAGGCCCATTTCCCTTAATCATACATCACCATCATCATCAATGCCGGTGTGACCAACTTCTTTTGGTCACACACCCCTATCACATTTCCATCATCATCACAATCATCATCACAGTCATCACCATCATCATTAATATTATGTTGCCAAATTCCCTTGTTCAACCACCCCTATCATCATCTTTATCATCAGCATCATCATTATCTTTATCATCGATGCAAGCGTAGCTCCCTTCCCTTGGTCACTCTCCCCCCATCCCCCTTCTATTTTCATCATTATCATCATCATCATTGTTCTATGTCAGGCCCATTTCCCTTAATCATACTCACCATCATCATCATCATCATCATCATTCTCATCATTAATGCCAGTGTGGCCCAGTTCTCTTAGTCACACACCCCTATCATTATCACCATCATCATCATTGTCATTGTAACTGTATCTCCACTCCATTGGTCACCCCCCCCCCTTAATTTTCATTATTATTATCGTCATCAACATCACTTTATGTTAGGCCCATTTCCCTTAATCATACATCACCATCATCATCAATGCCGGTGTGACCAACTTCTTTTGGTCACACACCCCTATCATCATTACCATCATCATCATCATCATGATCATCATCATCATCATCATCATCACAATTATCATCATCACCATCATCATTGATATTACTGTTGCCAAATTCCCTTGTTCAACCACCCCTATCATCATCATTATCATCATTATCTTTATCATTGATGCAAGTGTAGCTCCCTTCCCTTGGTTACTCTCCCCCCACCCCCTTTCTATTTTCATCATTATCATCCATCATCGTATGTCGGCCCATTTCCCTTGATTATACAGCATATCATCATCATCATTATCATCATCATCATCATCATTCAATGCCAGTGTGGTCCACTTCTCTTGTCGCACACCCCTATCATCATCACCATCATTATCATTATCATTGTAAGTGTATCTCCCCTCCATTGGTCTCTCCCCCCCCCTTAATTTTTCATCTATTATCGTCATCAACATCACTGTATGTTAGGCCCATTCCCTTAATCATACATCCATCATCATCATCAATGCCGGTGTGACCAACTTCTTTTGGTCACACACCCCTATCACCATTTCCATCATCATCATCATCATCATCATCATCATCATCATTGATGTTAATGTTGCCAAATTCCCTTGTTCAACCACCCCTATCATCATCTTTATCATCAGCATCATCATTATCTTTATCATCGATGCAAGCGTAGCTCCCTTCCCTTGGTCACTCTCCCCCCACCCCCCTTCTATTTTCATCATTATCATCATCATCATCGTTGTATGTCAGGCCCATTTCCCTTAATCATACATCACCACCATCATCATCATCATCATCATCATCATCATTAATGCCACTGTGGCCCAGTTCTCTTAGTCACACACCCCTATCATCATCACCATCATCATCGTTATCATTGTAAGTGTATCTCCCCTCCATTGGTCCCCCCCCCCTTAATTTTCGTTATTATTATCGTCATCAACATCGCTGTATGTTAGGCCCATTTCCCTTAATCATACATCACCATCATCATCAATGCCGGTGTGACCAACTTCTTTTGGTCACACACCCCTATCACCATTACCATCATCATCATCATCGATATTAATGTTGCCAAATGCCCTTGTTCAACCACCCCTATCATCATCTTTATCATCATCATCATCATCATCATCATCATAATCGTCATCATCGATATTAATGTTGCCAAATTCCCTTGTTCAACCACCCCTATCATCATCTTTATCATCAGCATCATCATTATCTTTATCATCGATGCAAGTGTAGCTCCCTTCCCTTGGTTACTCTGCCCCCCCCCCCCCCCCCCCTTCTATTTTCATCATTATCATCATCATCATTGTATGTCGGGCCCATTTCCCTTGATTATACATCATTATCATTATCATCACAATTCTCATCATCAATGCCAGTGTGGCCCACTTCTCTTGATCACACACCCCTATCATCATCACCATCATTATCATTATTGTAAGTGTATCTCCCCTCCATTGGTCCCCCCCCCCCTTAATTTTCATCATTATCATCATCAACATCACTGTATGTTAGGCCCATTTCCCTTAATCATACATCACCATCATCATCAATGCCGGTGTAACCAACTTCTTTTGGTCACACACCCCTATCACCATTACCATCATCATCATCATCATCATCATCATCATCATCATCATCGATATTAATGCTGCCAAATTCCCTTGTTCAACCACCCCTATCATCATCTTTATCATCAGCATCATCATTTTCATCATTTCATCATCATCATCATCATCATCATCGTATGTCAGGCCCATTTCCCTTGATTATACATCATCATCAATATCATCATCATCATTCTCATCATCAATGCCAGTGCGGCCCACTTCTCTTGGTCACACACCCCTATCATCATTGCCACCACCATCATCACCATCATCATCATCATCATCATCATCATCATCAATGCAAGTGTGGCCCACTTCTCTTGGTCACATACCCCTATCATCATCATCACCATCATTATCATTATCATTGTAAGTGTATCTCCCCTCAATTGGTCACCCCCCCCCCCCCTAATTTTCATCATCAATGCCGGTTTGACCAACTTCTTTTGGTCACACACCCCTATCACCATTACCATCATCATCATCATCATCATCATCATCATCGATATAAATGTTGCCAAATTCCCTTGTTCAACCACCCCTATCATCATCTTTATCATCAGCATCATCATTATCTTTATCATCGATGCAAGCGTAGCTCCTTTCCCTTGGTCACTCTCCCCCCACCTCATTCTATTTTCATCATTATCATCATCATCATCGTTGTATGTCAGGCCCATTTCCCTTAATCATACATCATCATCATCATCATCATCATCATCATCATCAATGCCAGTGTGGTCCACTTCTCTTGGTCACACATCCCTATCATCATCATCATCATCATCATTATCATCATCAATACAAGTGTAGCTCCTTTCCCTTGGTCACTTCTCCTCCACCCACCCCTCCTCCTACTTTCATCATCATCATCATCATCATCATCATCATCATCATCGTTGTATGTCAGACGCATTTCCCTTAATCATCATCATCAATGCACCTATAGCTCCCTTCGCTTGGTTTCCCCCACACACACTTTCTTCATCATCACTTCATGTGAGCCCCATTTCCCTTGGTCATCCAACCCTCCGCCCCCCACCCCCCTAGTCATCACAATCTTCATCATCCATGCCCTTGTGGTTCACTTCTCTTGGTCACACATCCATTTCATCATCATCATCATCATCATCATCATCATCATCATCATCATCATCATCATTGTAAGTGTACCTCCCCTCTATTGGTCAGCCACCCTTTATTTTCATTATTATTATCATCATCATCATCATCATCAAGGCAAGTTGGCCCACTCCTCTTGGTCACACACCCCTATCATCATCATCACCATCATCATCATCATCATCGTCATTGTAAGTGTACCTCCCCTCCATTGGTCAGTCCCCCTTAATTTTCACCATTATTATCATCATCAACATCACTGTATGTTAGGCCCATTTCCCTTAATCATACATCATCATCATCATCAATGCCGGTGTGACCAACTTCTTTTGGTCACACACCCCTATCACCATTTCCATCATCATCACAATCATCATCACAGTCATCACCATCATCATTAATATTAATGTTGCCAAATTCCCTTGTTCAACCACCCCTATCATCATCTTTATCATCAGCATCATCATTATCTTTATCATCGATGCAAGCGTAGCTCCCTTCCCTTGGTCACTCTCCCCCCACCCCCTTCTATTTTCATCATCAGCATGTTAATTTCGGTTGTTGATTTTGTTTTTTTTAATGCAAGAAATACACGTTCTTTGTTGTTGGGTTTTTTTAAGTGTTGCCAGTAACATGTTAAGTTGGGCTGTTTGGATTTTGTTTTTATAATGCAAGAAATGCACTAGTCTTATTTTGTCGTTTTATTTTAAAGTGTTGCCAATAGCATGTTAAGTTCAGTTGTTGACTTTGTTCTTTTTATGCAAGAAATGCACTAGTCTTTTGCTGTTGTTGTTATTTTTAAAGTGTTACAGTAGCATGTAGGGTTGTTGATTTTGTTTTTTTATGCCAGAAATACACTAGTCCTCGGGTTTTTTTTGTAGTGTTGGAGTAGTATGCTAAGTTGGGTTGATTTTGTTTTTTTAATGCAAGAAATACACTAGTTCTTTGTTGTTCATTCTTTTTAGTCTTGCAATTAGTGTAAGTTGGGTTGTTGATTTTGTTTTTTTAATGGAAGAAATGAACTAGTCCTTTGTTGTTTTTTTTTGTTTTTTTTAAGCTTGGGAAAAGCCTGCTGTTTTGGGTTTCATTTTCTTTTTTTTAATGCAAGAAATGCATTTGTCTTTAGTTGTTGATTTTTTAAAATGTTACCAGTATCATGTTAAGTTGTGTTGTTGATTTTGTTTTTTTAATGCAAGAAATGCACTAGTCCTTTGTTGTTCTTGTTTTTTTTTAAGTGTTGGAGTAGCCTGTTAAGTTGGGTTGTTGATTTTGTTTTTTTAAAGCAAGAAAAGCACTAGTCCTTTGTTGTTGGGAATTTTTAGGAAAGTGTTACAGTGGAATGTTGAGTTGGGTTGTCTATTTTGTTTTTTTTAATGCAAGAAATACACTAGTCTTTTGTTGTTGGTTTTCTTTAAATTGTTGTGAGTAGCGTGTTAAGTTGGGTTGTTGATTTTTTTTAATGCAAGAAATACACTAGTCCTTTTTTGTTCTTTTTTTTCATTTTAAATTTTGTCAGTAGCATATTAAGTTGGGCGGTTGATTGTGTTCTTTAATGCAAGAAATACACTAGTCCTTTGTTGTTGTTGTTTTTTTAAAGAGTGAGTAGCATGTTAAGTTGCCTGTTGATTTTGATTTTTTAATGCAAGAAATACACTTGTCCTTTGTTGTTTTTTTTGTTTAAAGTGTTGTCAGTAGCATGTTAAGTTGTGTTGTTGATTTTGTTTTTTTTATTGCAAGAAATACACTAGTTCTTTGTTGTTCTTTTTTTCAGTGTTGCAAGTAGTGTGTTAAGTTGGGTTGTTTTTGTTTTTTTAAGGCAAAAAATGCACTAATCCTTTGTTATTTATTTTTTTAAGTATTGGGAGTAGCCTGCTAAGTTGGGTTGTTGAATATGTTTTTTTTAATGCAAGAAATACACTAGTCCTTTGTTTTTTTGTTTTGTTTTTTAAGTGTTGCCAGTAGTATGTTATGCTAGGTTTGTTGATTTTAATTTTTAATGCAAGAAATGCACTAGTCCTTTATTGTTGGTTTTTTTTTTAAGTGTTCCTAGTAGCATGTTAAGTTGGGTTGTTGATTTTGTTTCTTTAATGCAAGAAATGCACTAGTCTTTTGTTTTTAAGCGTTGGAATAGCATGTTAAGTTGGGTTGTTTTTGTTGTTTTTAATGTAAGAAATGCTCTATCCCCTTGTTGTTGGGTTTTTCTTTTTAATGTTGGAGTGGCATGTTAGGTTGGGTTGTTGATTTTGTTTTTTTTTAATGCAAGAAATACACTAGTCCTTTGTTGTTGGTTTTTTCAAAGTGTTGGGAATAGCCTGTTAAGTTGGGTTGTTGATTTTGATTTTTTAATGCAAGAAATGCATTTATCCTTTTTTATTGTTTTTTTTTAAAGTGTTGTGAGTACCATGTTAAGTTGGGTTGTTGATTTTGTTTTTTTAAGGCAAGAAATGCACTAATCCTCATTGATTTTTTTTAAAGTGTTGGGAGTAGTCTGCTAAGTTGGGTTGTTGATTTTTTTTTAATGCAAGAAATACACTAGTCCTTTGTTTTTTTTTGTTTTGTTTTTTTTTTTTTTTGGGGGGGGGGGGGGTAAGTGTTGCCAGTAGTATGTTATGTTAGGTTGCTGATTTTGAATTTCTAATGCAAGAAATGCACTAGTCCTTTATTGTTGGTTTTTTTTAAAGTGTTCCATGTAGCATGTTAAATTGGGTTGTTGATTTTGTTTTTTAAATGCAAGAAATACACTAGTCCTTTGTTACTGGTTTTCTTTAAATTGTTGCCAGTAGCATGTTAAGTTGGGTTGTTGATTTTTTTTTAATGCAAGAAATACACTACTTCTTTGGGTTTGTTTTTTTTTTGGGGGGGGTTAAGTGTTCCGATGAGCATGTTAATTTATGTTGTTGACTTTGTTTTTTTAATGCAAGAAATACACTAGACCTTTGTTATTGGTTTTCTTTAAAGTGTTGGGAGTAGCATGTTAAGTTGGGTTGTTGATTTTGTTTTTTTAATGCAAGAGATGCACTAGTTCTTTGTGTGTGTTTTTAAAACTGTTGCAGTAGCATATAAAATTTGGTTCTTTATTTTGTTTTTTTAATGCAAGAAATGAACTAGTCCTTTGTTGTTGGGTTTTTAAAGTGTTGGGAGTAGTATGTTAAATTGGGTTGTTGATTTTGTTTTTTTTATGCAAGAAATGCACAGGTCCTCTGGTTTTTTTGTTGTTGTTTTTTTAAGTGTTACCAGGTAGCATGTTAATTTGGGTTGTTGATTTTTTTTAATGCAAGAAATGCACTAGTCCTCTGTTGTTTTATTCTTTTAAAGTTTTACAAGTAGAATGTAAGTTGTTCTGATTTTTTTTAATGCAAGAAATGCACTAGTTATTTGTTGTTTGTTTTTTTAAAGTTTGGGAGTAGCATGTTAAGTTGGGTTTGATTTTTTTTTTAATAATGCAAGAAATGCACAAGTCCTTTGTTCTTTTTTTAAACTGTTGAAGTAGGAATTAAGTTCGTTTTTTTTTGTCATTTTTTAAATGCAATAAATACACTAGTCCTTTGTATTTTGTAAAGTGTTCAGAGCAGTATGTTAAGTTGGGTTGTTGATTTTTTTAATGCAAAAATAGCACTAGTCCTTTGTTGTTGTTTTTTATTAAAGTGTTGCCAGTAGCATGTTCAGTTGGGTTGTTGATTTTGCTTTTTTAAAGCAAAAATGCATTAGTCCTTTGTTCGTGTTTTTTTTTAAGTCTTGGAGTAGCTTGTTGAGTCGGTTGTTGATTTTTGTTTTTAATGCAAGAAATACACTATGCTTTGTTGTTTGTTTGTTGTTGTTTGTTGTTGTTGTTGTTGTTGTTGTTGTTGTTGTTTTTTAAAGTGTTGCCAGTGGCATGTTAAGTTGGGTTTTTTCATTTTTTTAATGCAAGAAATACACTAGTCATTTTGTTGTTGTTGTTCTTTTTAAAGTGTTGAGTGCAGTATGTTAAGTTTGGTTTTTGATTTTGTTTAATGCAAAGAAATGCACTAGTCCTTTGTTGTTGGGTTTTTTTTTCAAGTGTTGCGAATAGCATGTTAAGTTGGGTTGTTGATTTTTTTTAATGCAAGAAATGTACTAGTCCTTTGTTGTTGTTTTTTTTTAAAGTGTTGCAAGTAGCCTGTTGAGTTGAGTTGTTGATTTTGTTTTTTTAATGCAAGAAATAGGCTAGTCCTTTGTTGTTGGTTTTTTCAAAGTGTTGCGAATAGCCTGTTAAGTTGCGTTGTTGATTTTGATTTTTTAATGCAAGAAATGCACTAGTCCTTTTTTTTTTTATTGTTTTTTTCAAAGTGTTGTGAGTACCATGTTAAGTTGGGTTGTTGATTTTTGTTTTTTTAATGCAAGAAATACTCTAGTCCTTTGTTGTTGGTTTTTAAGAACTAAGAATAAAACAAAATTTGAGCAAGGTCTTTGCTTAGAGTTCTATTTATGCCTGACTGACAGTGTTTGAAAGTGCGGAGTATGTGCATGAGGTCTGTGATCCATCTGCCTGTCTGTCTGTCTGTCTCTGTCTGTCTGTTTCTCTGTTTCTCTGTTCTCTCTCTCTCTCTCTCTCTCTCTCTCTCTCTCTCTCTCTCTCTCTCTCTCTCCTCTCTCTCTCTCTCTCTCTCTCTCTCTCTCTCTCTCTCTCTCTCTGTTTTTCTCTCTCATGAATCTTGAAATTGATTTTCCTGTACCCTTTGTATTTAGTATTTGCTTGTTCGTTCGAAAGTATTTTCATTATCTATTTTCATATTGTGTACATTTGCATCTTTTCATGTATATTGTTGGGGTTGTGTTTGCTTGTTTATCTTTTGTTTTGGGTGTGTTGGGGGGGGGAGGTGTGAGGGGGGGGGGTCTTTTCCGAGGGATGGATGTAAAAAAGCAATCTTTGCTTATTCTATTACCCTCTTTGAATAAAGAAAGTTTTCAAAGTTTTCAAAGTTCGTTCTCTCTCTCTCTCTCCTCTCTCTCTCTCTCTCTCTCTCTCTCTCTCTCTCTCTCTCTTCTCTCTCTCTCTCTCTCTCTCTCTCTCTCTCTCTTCCTCTCCTCTCTCTCTCTCTCTCTCTCTTCTACACTCGCACTGCATTACCAAAACAATCGTAATTGATAATGTATAGCACAAATATAAATGATGGTATTAAGAATTGTATTCAATGATGCAATCACTAGCTCTTACAATAACACTCTGTGTCGAAGATGGCTATATCAGTGATGTTCTCAGTCATGTGTGTGTTTGAAGAATATGTTGCATCGCCAGACTGTAACTAATATGTATATGTGTATATATACCCTGGGTGACAAATGAGGTTCTTGACCTCTGTGACAAAAGAAGAGAACTTAAGAAACAAAGTTCACAAGTCAAGAAGCTTACAAGAAGTACATGGATAGCCACAGAGAAGTGAGGAAAAAGATGAGAGAAGCCAAAGAAGGGTGGATAGAAGAACAATGCAACAACATCGAAGCTGGAATGACCAAGGGAAATAGCAAAACAGCTTACGACACCTTGAAAGCACTAACGAAAACCACACAGCCTAAAGCCTCTGTTATTGAAGACAAAGAAGGAAATCTTTTAACGGAAAACAATGCCATCCTCCAACGCTGGACAGAATACTGTGAGAGATTGTACAACTACCCACTACGCCCAGATACCAACATAGTTTCTGACAAACCCCCTGAACACCAAGATAAAGACCCAGCTGAACTCATAAAAAAATGGAGGGAATGAAACAGCAAGGCGATTCACAGAACTTTGTCAGAAGATCCACGACACCAGAGAATGGCCAAAAGAATGGACACAGTCTCTTGTAATACCCCTGCCAAAGAAAGGAAACCTCAAGCAATGCCAGAACTACAGAACCATCAGTTTCATAAGCCATCCTAGCAAGATCATGCTGCAGGTAGTCCTCAACAGACTGAAATACCAAGCAGAGAAACTCCTGGCAGAACAAGCGGGCTTTAGACCAAAACGCAGCACAATGGAACAAATTTTCAATCTGGGAATTCTGATAGAAAAGCATCTCCAATACCAAATAGACTTGTACCACAATTTCATAGACTTCAAAAAGGCCTTTGACAGGGTATGGCATGACGGCCTCTGGCAAGTACTCAGGCACTTCAACATTGACAACTGCCTAATTGAAGTCATCAAGGCACTGTACGAGAACGCAAAGAGTGCAGTTTTCATGGACAATCACGTGGGCGAGTTCTTCAAGACCACGGTTGGGGTCCGCCAGGGCTGCCTTCTCTCACCTGCGCTCTTCAACCTCTTCCTCGAAAACATCATGACAGAGACACTGCAAAACCACCACACTTCCATCTCCATTGGTGGAAGACCCCTTTACAACCTCAGATTTGCAGATGACATTGACCTCATGGGCAGCAGCAAACAAGAACTGCAAATCCTCACAGTCTAACAGATTGAGCGAGTGCATACGGCATGGAGGTCAGTACAGAGAAATCAAAGATCATGGTCAACAGCGCAAGTAATGACATCACGGAAATAAAGATGAATGGAGAAATACTGGAAGAGGTGAGACAATTCAAATACTTAGGCTCCATCCTAACAAAAGATGACACATCAAACAATGAAGTGAAAGCTTGCATTAACAGCAACATCTGCTCTAGTCAGACTCGAGAGGATCATCAGAAGCAACAACATCAGCTCCTGCACCAAATACCACCTCTACAAATCCCTCGCGATATCTATCCTCCTATATGGCTGTGAATCATGGACTCTGACAGCAGAGTTAGAGAGGAGAATCCAAGCATTCGAGAACAAGTGCCACAGAAGACTCCTCAAAATATCATACAAAGAACACAAGACCAATAACTATGTGAAAGAAGAAATCAAAAAGCGTGTGGGCCCCCAAGAGCCTTTGCTCTCCACCATAAAGAGGAGAAAGCTGATGTGGTTTGGTCACACCACAAGATACAACACCTTAGCAAATACCATCTTGCAAGGAACAGTCGAGGGCAAGAGAAGTAGAGGCCGCCAAAAGAAGTCATGGGTTGACAACATCAAAGACTGGACCGCCCAACCCCTGCAACACCTCCTACTGGCCACACAGGATCATGAAGCATGGAAAAAAATCTCTGTTCGTCTTCTCTCATGTCCCCCCTACATCCTTTGGGACATGCGACTGAGTGAGTGAGAGTGAGGCATCCGTCAGTCTCGGGAGGCTGTGGAGTTACACTCTAGACTCTAAGAGAGCGCAGAGCCTTGGTGAGTAAGTATGGAGGGTAAGCTGTTACCCATGCGGCAGATCCCACCCCCTTCCTCTCTCTCTCCGCGTTGCTGGAATGGTTTATTGGAAAGGTAATCGCTGATATGAATAGTTCCAGTGCCGTTGCAGGAGCCGCCAGAACGTTGTCATATACAGCCACTCCTGGAGTAAACGTTACCACCAACTCTGTTGTTGTTGTTGTTGTTGTTGTTGTTGTTGTTGTTTGTTGTTGTTGTTGTTGTTGTTGTTCTTCTTCTTCTTCTTCTTCTTCTTCTTCTTCTTCTTCTTCTTCTTCTTCTTCTTCTTCTTCTTCTTCTTCTTCTTCTTCTTCTTGATAAAAAAGTGCTGCCCTGCCGTTTTCAAGTGCCTGACAAGTCAGGTTCAGTGGTTTGGTATGGGTGAGAATTGTTATCTTCCAAGTCTCTTTAAGCCGCTGCTGTAGTCTAGTGGTCAGGGCATTGGACTCGTAATCTAAAGGTTGCGGGTTCGATCCCAGCTTTTGGCTATGGCGTTGTGCCCTTGGAAAAGGCACTTTACGGCTATTTTCTCATCCCATCCAGGTGTAAAAGGGGTACCAACCTTGTGTTGGGGGTTGACCGTGCGATAGACTGGTGTCCTATCCAGGGGGAAGTCTATGACTCTCAGTCGCTTAACACCACAGAAACCGGGATAAGCACCGGCCTGATGAGCCTTAGGCTCGGGACAGACTTTAACTTTTAACATGTGGAGGGGAGCCTGCACTTTGCTGTGGTGCATCATATGCCTGTATATTGTCATTATTATTGTGCGCCCTGCTGGGTTTTTGTTGCGAACACTGCATCCGATTTCCTTGCGAGAAACTAGCATTCTCAGCTCTTGAGGGCTGCGGTGTCGTCTCAAGTCCGGCGCCACTCGCATCGAAGATGATAGGAGAGGGTGTGGGCATACAGTGCCTTGTTGTCTTCGTGCCTTGCGGTCTGTAACCGTGCAAAACTTGGGGTAGGACGGGCCTGAAAAGGGCTCTATGTGTCCCGTCTTTGCCCCAAACCGCATCTTTTTTGGCAGGGGGATGGGTATGCGTGCGCGCACGCGCGCGCGCGCTGGTGTTTGTCAGTGCGTTTGTTTGTGTGCGCCACACGCATCGGAGATGGTAGGAAAGGGTGTAGGCATACAGTGCAATGTTGTCTTGGTGCCTTGGGGTCTTTAACCGTGCAAAATTCGGGGTATGACGGGCCTGAAAAGGGCTTTATGGATCCCGTCTTGGCCTAAACCGCACCTTTTTCGGCAGGGGGTTGGGTATCCGTGCGCGCACGCGTGCTCGCTGTTATTTATCAGTGTGTTTGTTTATGTGCACGCATGTGGGGGGGACCCTGCACTTCGCTGTGGTGCATCATATGGCTGTATGGTGTCATTATTATTATGCGCCCTGCTTGGTTTTTGTTGCTTACACTGCACCCGATTTCCTTGCCAGAGATTTGCATTCTCAGCTTTTGAGGGCTGCGGTGTCGCCACAGGTCCGGCACCACATGCATTGGAGATTGTAGGAGAGGGTGTAGGCATACAGTGCTATGTTGTCTTGGTACCTTGGGGTCTATAACCGTGCAAAAATTGGGATAAGACGGGCTTGTAAAGGGCTCTATGCGTCCCGTCTTTGCCCCAGACCGCACCTTTTTCGGCAGGGGATGGGTATGTGTGCGCGCTTCTGTTTGTCAGTGTGTTTGTTTGTGTGCGCACATGCGCGCTGGTGTTTGTCAATGATTTTGTTTGTGTTTGTGCATGTGGAGGGGACCCTGCACTTTGCTTTGGTGCATCATATGTATATTGTCATTATTATTATGCGCCCTGCTTGGTAGCAGAGGGTGTAGGCATACAGTGCGATGTTGTTCTGGTGCCTTGGGGTCTGTAACCGTGCAAAAGTTGGGGTAGGACGGGCCTGAAAAGGGCTCTATGCGTCCCGTCTTTGCCTCAAACCGCACCTTTTTCGGCAGGGGGATGGGTATGCGTGCGCGCACGCGCGCGCGCACTGGTGTTTGTCAGTGTGTTTGTTCGTGTGCGCACATGTGGCGGGGACCCTGCACTTTGCTGTAGTGCATCATATGGTTGTATATTGTCATTATTATTGTTCCGTTTCATAGTAACGGTCATCCAAATAGGGATATCGTCTGTATGGTGTACTAAAACATTTATAAAACACAGTACACCTTCAAGTTGAAGAGGCACACACACGTGCATGCATTTGTCCACGTACACACATGAACAAGGCAGTACTCATGGGCGAGAGAGAGAGAGAGAGAGAGAGAGAGAGAGAGAGAGAGAGAGAGAGAGAGAGAGAGAGGAGGAGAGAGAGAGAGAGAGAGAGAGAGAGAGAGAGAGATCAATCAAATCAAATCAAATCAAATCAAATCAAATCAAATCAAATCAAATCAATCAAATCAAACTCAAATCAAATCAGAATTTTATTTCCAGATGGTACTTTGAGTAAGCAATAAATGGCTTTTCTCCTCAAGCCATCTATCTAAACAATACAAATTTAATTAAAACATTATTTATTAAAAAAACCTGCATGTACACAAGAACCCCCCCCCCCCCCCCAGCAAAAACCAAAACTAACAGAAAAACAAAAACTCATTTAAACAAAAAACACTAACAAATGAAGCAGCAAGCAAACAAGCAAGTTAACTAAGAAAACTCCACCCAAAAACTATATAGTTACAACATTGTTACAATTTTTAACAAAAAACATTGACTCAAAATGATCTTAAGAAAATACAATGATAAGAACCACAGCAATAATAACAACACTAGTGATAATAATAAAACAGAGAGAGAGAGAGAGAGAGAGAGAGAGAGAGAGAGAGAGAGAGAGAGAGAGAGAGAGAGAGAGAGAGAGAGAGAGAGAGAGAGAGAGAGAGAGAGAGAGAGAGAGAGAGAGAGAGAGAGAGATCAACAGCACATTATAGAACGAGGTCAAAATGGGAGTTCACTGGTACAACTTTTAATTTTACAGGCTGGGAAGTTATCTCCCGTGAAAGCTAAAATCAGAACCACTTCATTATTACGTAAACGATGAGTAGACCTACTTCCTGCTCGCCATAGCTTACCTGCTGCCACAGGTAAGATATTCTGTGATCTTAAATGAAATCATTGGTTATGTACATGGTGCAGTGTGGAGGTGTGTCTGCTGTCTAAATATGATGTTCCTGTTTTCATACTGATTAATATGTTTTATATGTCGGTTATCTAAAAGTATGTGCTGCTGGTTTGCTCTCATATGCGTTTACATGTCTGCTGACTGAATAATGTGATGCTGCTGTTTGCACGCGCTTGTGTGTGTGTGTGTGTG
>CM060336.1:8659796-8667296 GCA_030674155.1 Stramonita haemastoma
AGCGCACGCAAAACAACTTGTGCACATGTTAAATCCTGTTCCGCTTTTCGTAAGAGTAGGCCTTTGTGTGCCGGTGGGAACATATGACATTTACAAAACTGCCTGCACACGGGGACTAGATGTAAAAAAGCACATGAGTGGTTATTCTATTATCCTCGATATTACAGAATAAATCAAATAAATATTAAAAATAAAAATAAAAAAAGAATGATATTATACTATATCCTATATTAAGAATAAATCAAAATAAATATAAAAAATAAATAATAAAATAAAATAATAATAATAATAATAATAATAATATAATAATAATAATAATAATAAACACATACACACACAAACATACATACAACACACACACACACACACACATAAACACTACAATACTATACATACATACATACATACATACATACTACATACATACATACAACAATACATACATACATACATACATACATACATACATACATACATACATACATACTACATACATACATACATACATACATACACATACATACATACATGCATACACATGCAACGACGCACGCAACACCACGCACACACGCATCAGTGGCAACACCACTTCCCCCAAATGTCCTTCGGTCAAGACTATAAACTGGAGTTCCGTGCATGAATGCAGGCAGAACATCTTGCGCACACATAAACCTACTTCGCTTTTTGGAAGAGTAGGCCATTGCATACCGATGGGAAAAGATGACAATAAATACCAAAACTGCGTGCACCCGGGCCTGTAAATAAAAAAAGCAAATGAGTGTTTATTCCATTATCTGCGATATAAATGTTTGAAATAAGATAAATGAATACACACATACACGCATGCATGCATGCATGTGTGTATATACAAATCACATATGTGTGTATATAAACATATCTCATTCTTATACGTGTGTGTGTGTGTGTGTGTGTGTGTGTGTGTGTGTGTGTGTGTGTGTGTGTGTGTGTGTGTGTGTGTGTGTGTGTGTGTGTGTGGTGTGTGTGTGAGAAACCTAATTATAGGTGTAAAGTAGACAAATACGAATTTGATAATTACAGAAGTATAACCTTGTTGAGTTGTATTGCTAAAACTTTTCACTTTTGTATTAAATATCAGGCTGTCAAAATTTCTTGACACAAATAGGATACACTTTGGAAAATTAGGAAAGTTCAGACAGTAAACATTCCCACATAGATAATTGTTTCATTTGAAACTATCTTTTAGATATTTTTCTAAGTAAAACGTCTCTGACGCCTCGCTCCCTTACGACTACATAGGTTATGGGACACCTTTACTTTTTTAAAGACCCCGTTATACTGTGCTTTTGTTAATTATCAGAAGGTTTTCGGTTCTGTATGGCGTAGTGCTTTATGGTCAAAACTGGCGAAACAAAATGTGAACAGAAAAGTATTGAAAGTCATAATGAATATGAATGTAGATGTAAAATATTGTGTTTTTGTTAAAATGGAACCCGTTTAGACTATTTCAAAAGTTTTACAGGCATTCGTCAAGGGATACCTTTTTCCTGTATTGTTTTCTCTGTTTCTGAATGATTTAGAACAATATTTGACAAATAGAAATAGTTTGCCATTGAATATTCAATTTTCATGTCATAGGAAAATGTTAACCACTTTTGTTAAACTTTTAATTTTGCTATATGCTGATGATACCATTTTATTCTCCAAAACAAAGAAGGGGTTACAAGATATTTATATGATTTATATGCTTATTGTTTTCAGTGGAAACTTGTTGTGAATCCAGAAAAACAAAATCCATGATATTCGGCGGTAATATACCTCGTAAGATGTTTACGTATGGTGGAAAAGCGTTGTCAGTTGTTAACAGTTTGAAATATTTAGGAATTACTTGAAGTAAGAGTGGCAGTTTTGCAAAATACAGGAAAAATGCTTATGTTAAAGCTACTAAAGGCTTGTCTAGTTTGATAGGACTGCGCGGCAAAAAGAACTACCTACACATGTGACACCTGATTTATTCGATAAAATCGTTGTTTCTGTTTTGCTGTATTGATATAAAATTTGGGGATATGAAAAACTGACAATAACTGGTGTTTCAGTAAACAAAAAAAATCTTAAGTTACGGTAGTAGGCATCCGTCAGTGTTGGAAGACTATGGAGGTGCGCACTAGGCTCTAGAGTATAAAAACTATGAGATCGATTTTGGTATGGAGAAGTATATAACTTCTTCTCTCTCTCTCTCTCTCTCTCTCTCTCTCCTCTCTCTCTCTCTCTCTCTCTCTCTCTCTCTCTCTCTCTCTCTCTCTCTCCTCTCTCTCTCTCTCTCTCTCTCTCTCTCTCTCTCTCTCTCTCTCTTATTCAATGGTATCTTGTAACCCCTTCTTTGTTTTGGAGAATAATTTTGTCCACTACCACATAAAATATAATTAAAAACATACATTTTATGATTGTGCTCAGAAGATTGATAAGATATAAGATATTAGGGTATATATGTCCCAAAATATGTGCCTTACAGCGGATAGATTCCTCTTGTGTTCCGTTCGGTTATGATTTCACTCAGAATCAAGGCATATATTTCCTTAGAATGAAGTGGTTTTTTTTGATGAAATGTGCGAGAACCAGTGAAAATGTGTGTGTGTGTGTGTGTGTGTGTGTGTTGTGTGTGTGTGTGTGTGTGTGTGTGTGTGTGTGTGTGTTGTGTGTGTGTGTGTGTGTGTGTGTGTGTGTGTGTGTGTGTATGTGTGTCTATATGTGTGTGTGTGTGGTGTTTGTGTGTGTGTTTGTGTGTGCGTGTGTGTGAGTGTGTGTGTGTATGTGTGTGTGGTTGAGTGTGTGTTTCTGTGTATATGTGTGTGTGTGAGAATGTGTGTGTGTGTGTGTCTGTGTGTGTCTATGTGTGTGTCTGTGTGTGTGTGGTGCGTCTGTGTGTGTGTGTGTGTGCGTCTGTGTGTGTCTGTGTGTGAGTGTATGTAGAACATTATCCGATTGATAAAAATGTTTTGCCTATTTTGAAACATCTAGGATGTTCTATGTAAAAAAAAACATAATAATAATAATTCTGATTTATTTTATTTATGTTTTTATTGGTAGTATGTCTCCCCCCCCCCCTCAAATAAGGATATTAGTTTTTAAAATTTCCCCTTTATCCAAATGTATGATTTATATCACATGTATAATTTTTGACAGATGGTGGTGGTTTGATGTTTTTTCTTGAGTTGTTTATTTCATTTTGTTCTCTTGTTTGCTCTTTATCTATTAACGCTTTCTTCTCTTCCATAATCAAAATCTTTTATTGTGACTTCAGATTTTTGTTTTCTGATTGAGTGCATTTTTTTTTTATTACCTTCTCATATATAGTGTCCTTATTCTTGGGTGTTTTTGGTATTGCGTAAAGTTTATTGTTTAGTATCTTCTCAATTTGATGTATCCCTGAAAAGGGCGGGGACTGGATGTAAAAAAGCACACAAGTGCTTATCTATTATCCTCGAATAAAATACTTTGCCTTGCCTTGCCTTGCCTTGCCTTGCCTTGCCTTGCCTCTCTCTCTCTCACTCTCTCTCTCTTCTCTCTCTCTCTCTCTCTCTCTCTCTCTCTCTCTCTCTCTCTCTCTCTCTCTCTCTCTCTCTCTCTCTCTCTCTCTCTCTCTCTCTCTCTCTCTCTCAATATGTCACTCTGAGTCTCTGTCTGTCTGTCTGTCTGTCTGTCTGTCTGCCCTCCCTCTCCCACCCTCTCTCTTTCTCCGCGCGCGCGCACGCGCGTGTGTGTGTGTATGTGTGTGCGTGGTGTGTGTGTGTGTGTGTGTGTGTGTGTGTGTGTGTGTGTGTGTGTGTGTGTGTGTGTGTGTGTGTGTGTGTGTGTGTTAGTGACTTTACTGATCTGATGAACATACTGTTGGTGGATTACAATGATGTTTACATTCCTTTCTGTGTCCAGATCTGCTGGTGACTCTGCCCAGAAACGTTCAGTCAAAGTACAAAATAAATAATCCCCATGTCCGGGTGGATGTCGTTTTTCCTGATGTTTACGGCTGTGAGGTCACTGTCAGGGAGAAATACGTCGCTATCAACGTGGGTCATGACGTCATCACCAGGATCGCCCGTGACAAACAATGGCGAAAATGTTTCCTGGACACAATAAGGTATGGTAGATCTACTGCTGCCTGTGTGTGTTTTGTGGAGACTGGTCACATAGTTGTGACATCTACAGCTGATTCATGGGTATGGAAGTGGAAAACCCTGTATGCACTAGTCAGATTTCTCCATCCCTTTCAGGGTATGTTGCCAACAACTCCACTGCCAGTCACAGACAGATGCCTTGCCCAGTGCAGCAGAAGACCTGGACATGATCTGTCATCAGCTGACCCAGATGACTGCCATACTGATGCACACATTAAACCTCGCACTGAACTGTCTGAAGCCATCATCAGTAAAGACACATACCTCAGGAAAGTGAAAACAACATACCCACAGCTACAGTTCACTTTACGATGCAAACGAGGCGACACTGGACATAACTGGGAGATATCATAATGTAGAGATAGCATTAAAAGACATTTTGAATGATGGTTAGCGATCTGTCCGAAATACTGCATCCTGCTGACAGAACACCAGGCCATGATGATGGAGAAGACTGAGGCACAGCACTGGTTCCAGCAGACACTTGACAGTGAGGGCGTGTGTTGTGGATGGCACCTTGACTTCCAGCGACAGACAGAAAAACAAGAGACATCTACACCAAAGATTCTTAAGCTAGTTAATTTGCGGTCTGATGAAAAATCAAGTAAAGAGGTTTTTAAAAAGTTTCTGAAGTCTTCTTTTCGGACATCTAGTATCAAGCTTGACAATGATCGGAGTTCATGTTTACAGTCAGACGCCTGGAAACAATTATGTGATGACCTGCAAAGGTCAAATGGAGACAGCATTTCACCGGTGCTGAGAGTTGAACAAAATGCCATTACCATTTGTGACGTAGCGTCACGCATCAACCTTACCCGTGCAGTTGTACGTGACATGTTGGACAGGTGTGGTCATTGATTCCCGTCTCGAGATGTACAACATAAAGAGGACAAAGACCATCAGAGCACTGCAGCCTTGGCAACTGAAGCTTCTCACCTCAGCTCGAGACAAGAATCAACTTCCAGCATGTCTCCAACAGACCGTGACAGTGAACTCTGAAATGAACGTTGTCCACATCCATGCTCCCTTCCACACAATCGAGAAACACGTCAATGTATTGCTGAGTTATATCGTCAGTCTGTCACCTCAGGAGATACAAACTGACAGCACAAGCGAACAGCATGGAGACCAGCCTACTGCAGACAGAAGAACAAGATGTGACAGCTGTGCACAGACAACGGCATGTGGATGATCACCTCCACCAAGACACAGAGCAGCAAGCAGACAGCGCTCACACTGAGGACAAACTGTTCCTCACAGAAATTGAGGGCAGGGAGTTAGGGAAGTCCAAACAGAAATGAGACATGAAGTGAAAGAAGTCCAAACAGAAATGAGGCAAGAAGTGAAAGAAGTCCAAACAGAAATGAGGCAAGAAGTGAAAGAAGTACAAACAGGAAATGAGGCAAAAAAAGAGAAAGAAGTCCAAACAGATAAATGAGGCAAGAAGTGAAAGAAGTCCAGGCAGCTATGAGTCAGGAAGTGAAAGAAGTCCAGACAAACAACAGCAATATCAGAACAGAGGAAAAACTGACACCAGACCTGTACCAGTGGTGACCTAAAAAAAGGGAGTGCAGACAACAGAGAACACAGCAGTACAGATGGAAGACGCACAGACAACAGAGAACACAGCAGTACAGATGGAAGACGCACAGACACAGACAACAGAGGACACAGCAGTACAGAGGGAAAGAGACAAAGACAACAGAGGACACAGCAATACAGATGAAAGAAAGGCACAGACACAGACAACAGAGGGACACAGCAATACAGATGGAAGAGACAAAGACAACAGAGAACACAGCAGCACAGATGGAAGACGCACAGACACAGACACAGGTCCGGCAACTGGAGCACAGACAGCAACAGACAGTGGAAACCAGAGTGACTACAGAGGGAAGACAGAGCAGAGGCCTGGTTAACAGGAAACTCACAGCAGAGAGAAGACACGGATATGGAAAAACAACCGTACCCTTCCTCTGTCAACGGAAGACATAGAAAGAGAGCTGCCAAGCAGACACTGCCGATACACAGACAACACAGAGACACCAACAGACAGAAGTAGAAGGCAGTGACACAGATGACCCCCCATCACACCAAGGAAGACACAAAGAAAGGCCTCAGTCCTCCCCACACAAACTGTCCATGACAGTCACATGACCTGACTGCACACGGCCTTCACCTTCACAGTCCCCTGTCTGCAGTTCCTTTCACAGAAGGTAAATAATCACCGCTGTCATCTTCTGCTGAAGTAGAATGATTCTGTGACTGAGTATGTTATATTTTATGTGTTTTTTGTTGTTGTTACTGTTGTCAAAAAATATTACTGTTGCAGTTATTGAGCGTTCCCCAGCTTAACATCTTGGAAATTTCCCAAGAAAAATGCACCATGCTAAGTTCTCTTAACCTTGGAATCAGTGTGAGACAGTACCAGCACACAGGACGAGAAGTTTTGCCTGTGTGGCTGTTTTCCATTCCCGCACATCAGACACAGCCAGACTCTGACTTCAGCGGCTTGTTGTCCTCTGATGGAGAGTACAGGCTGCTATGCCAAGAGGTGGTCATGGCTGAAGACAATCTCAACACAACATTACAAAGCATAACAACATTCAATGCAAAACTTGGAACTTAGCGTGCATCAATAACTAACAGAGATTTCGACCTGGGCCATTTCTTTATGTGTAAAAGAAAGTAGTACAAATTGCAAGCAAGTTTATTATAATTTATTGCTTATGTTTTTTAAAGAGAAGTGGCTATGTTGTGAAAAAGTATACTTGCTTATAAACCTAAAACATCATACGGTATCCATCCTCTACAGAATACCTTCTGACTGTTTATAAGATGGTTTTTTTCACTGATATCATTTCTGTCAGTTTAACTGATAATCTTTCTCTCTCCTGAAAAATACTCTTTAAAAGAACTCAAGCTAAACAAAAAACAACGAATGTTCAAATCAAATTGCTTATAGTAGTTTTTTTAAATGCCTTTGTATTTTTCATTATGGACTTTTACTGGTTTTGGAAAGACCCAATCATTGACTGAATAATTGATCGATTTAATCATTGATAGATTACTTGATTGATTAAATCATTGATTGATTGATTGATTCATTCATTCATTCATTCACCCATGTTCATGCAGCACTCAGCTTACAACACATGACCCTCTGTTCACTGTCTCCATGCAGCATTCCCTGGTCACCCAGAGGTGGACACACACCAGAACCAGAGTCCTCCATCACGCTTCAGAAATTCGTCGTCAGCTCACAGGTATACATCTGTGCTGTTTGCAGCATGTGCTGTTGTTGATGTGCTTGGTGGTGGTGGCGATGGTGGTGATGGTGATGATGGTG
>CM060336.1:8674796-8677296 GCA_030674155.1 Stramonita haemastoma
ACATTTTTAGGGAGGAGAGTACATAGGAAACTGTATATAAAATCTAAACGGAGTTACCGACTTTTGCTGGTAGTATTTATAAACTTTGGTAGTGTGACAGTACATTTTTGATTGGGCAGGGGGCATTGTTACACCATGAAATAGTACATTCAAATTACTATTTACCACAAATTAATGAGTTACCGTCATTTGGTTATTAGTGTTAATACACATTGAAAGTGTGACAATATATTTTTGATGGGGAGAGCATTGTTACTCCATAAAATTGTATTCTAAATTAACATATAAATCACTGAGTTACTGACATTTTGCCAGTAATGTTTATAATATTAGATAGTGTGACAGTATATTTTGGATGAAGGGGGGAGGAGGGATCATTGTCTCTCAAAAAAACTAAGGGTACACACTGACTATCTCTACAGTGTAATCCTCATAGCAACTGTTATCAGAAACCAGTTTAAGATCTTCAGGCTTATGCAGAACTAACAGTGTATTTTGAACATGTGACACATCAGACTTATGCAGAACTAACAGTGTATTTTGAACATGTGACACATCAGGCTTATGCAGAACTAGCAGTGTATTTTGAGCATGTGACACATCAGGCTTATGCAGAACTAGCAGTGTATTTTGATCATCTGACACATCAGGCTTATGCAGAACTAGCAGTGTATTTTGAACATGTGACACATCAGGCTTATGCAGAACTAGCAGTGTATTTTGAACATGTGACACATCAGGCTTATGCAGATCTAGCAGTGTATTTTGAACATGTGACACATCAGGCTTATGCAGAACTAGCAGTGTATTTTGAACATGTGACACATCAGGCTTATGCAGAACTAACAGTGTATTTTGAACATGTGACACATCAGGCTTATGCAGAACTAACAGTGTATTTTGAACATGTGACACATCAGGCTTATGCAGAACTAGCAGTGTATTTTGAACATGTGACACATCAGGCTTATGCAGAACTAGCAGTGTATTTTGATCATCTGACACATCAGGCTTATGCAGATCTAGCAGTGTATTTTGAACATGTGACACATCAGGCTTATGCAGAACTAGCAGTGTATTTTGAACATGTGACACATCAGGCTTATGCAGAACTAGCAGTGTATTTTGATCATCTGACACATCAGGCTTATGCAGATCTAGCAGTGTATTTTGAACATGTGACACATCAGGCTTATGCAGAACTAGCAGTGTATTGTGATCATCTGACACATCAGGCTTATGCAGAACTAGCAGTGTATTTTGAACATGTGACACATCAGGCTTATGCAAAACTAGCAGTGTATTTTGAACATCTGACACATACATTTTGTAAACGTTGTCAGCTGTGGGAAATGTTATCAAAATCATCTTTCAAATTATTTTCTGGATTTTATATATGGTCTTCATAAGTGCCACCTTGTAAAATTAGTGCATGTTCATTCACATGAAACAGAAATCATTGCATTTAGATCATCATTGTTCCAGTATGATTTTGTGTAGGACAACTGTTTTGTGGCAGATTTGTGCACTCTTGTTTGAATTGAGTGAGATTGCATATTTTATGTGACTGAACAGCAACACATCTGTTACTTGTATTACAATATATTTTCTCGACTTGCCGTATTCTTTATTGGATGTGTAAAATATCATATAAATAGTATGCTGTTCTGAAAGTTCATGAAAATTCGTTGATAATGAACTAGTCGATGTACTTCCAGTTAGTAAAACTATTATATGATGTGATAACGCAAAGAACCACTGGCTTATGGTGTGTAAAATGATAATGTTACAAAATTTCCCAGAATTTTTGCTTAAAAAGAAAGTTCAGAGCTTTGTGATTGGTGTTTAGTTCAAGCCTGCTTGGCAAGGGAGGTAACCTGTTAACTTTTTTTTTTATTCCTGTAAAACAATTGGTGCATATGCATAGACACTATTGCCCTTCTTTTGCCACATATATATATATATATATATATATATATATAATATATATATATATATATATATATATATATATATACTAATAATAATATATATATATATATATA
The DNA here is from genome assembly GCA_030674155.1 of Stramonita haemastoma. Lineage (NCBI taxonomy): Eukaryota > Metazoa > Mollusca > Gastropoda > Neogastropoda > Muricidae > Stramonita > Stramonita haemastoma. The sequence continues at coordinate 8,676,842 of CM060336.1, forward strand.
TATATATATTATATATAATATATATATATATATATATATATATATATACATTGTTATAAGTTTTATATATTTAAATGTTATATATATATATATATATATATATAATATTATATAGTATATTATATTATATAAATATATTATATATATATATATATATATTATATATATATATATACTATATATAGTTTTATATTTGTATATATATTTATGCAAGTATACTTATCTTTGCTTATTTTTTACATGTTGTCGACATATTGTGGTTTGTTCTTTTTGTGCTTCATTATGTAGTAGGTTTTTTTTTTTTTTATTGCTTTTTGATTTTGGATTTGTTCTGATTGGGGTTTTTGGGTTTTTTTTTTGTTTTTGATTTGAGGTTGGGTTTGGGTGTATTTTTTTGTTTGTTTGCTTGTTTTTCTTTTTTTTGCTGCTTCATCTTCTGTAACATCCCGCCCTGC
>CM060336.1:8682296-8712296 GCA_030674155.1 Stramonita haemastoma
TGTTGATATTATTCTTATTGTCATCATTATAATCATTGTATTATCTTTAGTTCCTTCTGAGTTCATTTTGTTGTTATGAGTTGTAACAATGTTGTAGCTAAGTATTTTTGGGTGGACTTTTCTTGGTTGCTAAGTTGTTTATTTCATTATGTTTCTTTGGTTGCTCTTTATCTATTAACGCTTCTCTTTTCTTTTATAATCAAAATCATTTTATTGTGGCTTCTGATTTTCGTCTTCTGAAAGTGTGCATTTTTATTATCTTATTATGTATAATGTCCTTATTCCTTTATGTTGTTTGGTACTGCATATAGTTTCACTGTTTAGTCTCTTTTTATCTTGATGTTTTCCCTGAAAAGGGCGGGGACTGGATGTAAAAAAGCACATGAGTGCTTATCTATTATCCTCGAATAAAAGAATTTTGCCTTGCCTTGCCTTGCCTTGCCTTGCCTTGCCTGTCTCTCTCTCTCTCTCTCTCTCTCTCTCTCTCTCTCTCTCTCTCTCTCTCTCTCTCTCTCTCTCTCTCTCTCTCTCTCTCTCTCTCTCTCTCTCTCTCTCTCTCTCTCTCTCTCTCTCTCTCTCTCTCTCTCTCTCTCTCTCTCTCTCTCTTTATTCCAACTGTTTGCATTGTCCCTCATTAATGGGGTTCTTTCATTGATAGTTAACAAAAAAACCCCAACAACTCCTTATGTACTTTCTGATGGAAAGGACTCCACTGAAGGGTTAGTCAAATATGGAGTCCACCAAGGTGTTAGCCTAAGCCTAATTCTGTTTTAAATGTCTACCTCAGTGACCTACTATTATCAATATAAAAGAATAAATAAATAAATGAATAAATAAACATATGAATAAATAAATAAACAAATAACTAACTAACTAAATAAATAAATAAATATTAAACACAAATGTCACAACTGATTTATGATGACTTTTCAATCCTAATCACTGCAAACAACATTCAAGCGAGTGAAACTTGTCTCCGGCAAAGATTTAACTGACTTCCATAGTGGTGAAACTCTCAACTCTATAATATATCCTATCATAGCTAAATCTATGGTTATAGCAACCCACCAAACACATCAACTAGCTCTCCTTTCGTTATTCCTATGATTAGATAATACTTTAATCCACCAAGTGTTTCAATTTTTGTTTCCGTTCCTTGGCTAGAGCTCTGAGGTTCACCAATTTCTCAAAAGGCTGCGGTGTCGCCACAGATCCGGCGCCACACGCGTCGGAGATTGAAGGGGGGGGTGGGCGTACAGTGCCATGTTGCCTTGGAGCCTTGGGGTCTGTAACCTTGCCAAATTCGGGGTCGGCCAGGCCTGAAAAGCGTTACATGGGTCCAGTCTTGGCCCCAAACGGCACCTTTTTTATCAGGGGGGTGGGTATGTGTGCACGCGCGCGCTCGCAAGCTTGTCTCTGTCAGTATGTTTGTCTGTGTGCGCGCATGTGGAGGGGACCCTGCACTTGTCTGTGGTGCATCATATGCCTGTATATTGTCATTATTATAGTGCGCCCTGCTTGGTTTTTGGTGCGTACACTGCACCCGACTACTTTGCAAGAAACTAGCATTCTCAGCTCTTGAGGTCCGCCACAGGTCCGGCGACACACGCAACGGAGATGGTAGGGGAGGGTGTGGGCGTACAGTGCCATGTTGCCTTGGAACCTTGGGGTCTGCAACCCTGCATCATTCGGGATTGGCCAGGCCTGAAAAGGGCTCCATGGGTCCCGTCTTAGCCCTAAACGGTTCTTTTTTCAGCAGAGGGTGGGTATGCGTGAACGCAGGCACGCGCGCTGGTGTTTGTCAGTGTGTTTGTTTGTGTGCACGCATGTGGAGGGGACCCTGCACTTGTCTGTGGTGCATCATATGCCTGTATATTGTCATTATTAAAGTGCACCCTGCTTGGTTTTCGTTGCGTACACTGCAACCGACTACCTTGCCAGAAACTAGCATTCTCAGCTTTTGAGGGCTGCGGTGTCGCCACAGTTCCGGCGCCACACGCGTCGGAGATGGTAGGGGAAGGTGTGGGCGTACAGTGCCATGTTGCCTTGGAGCCTTGGGGTCTGCAACCCTGCATCATTCGGGTTTGTCCGGGCCTGAAAAGGGCTCCATGGGTCCTGTCTTGGCCCCAAACGGTTCCTTTTTCAGCAGAGGGTGGGTACGCGTGCACGCGCGCACGCGCGCGCTGATGTTTGTCAGTGTCTTTGTTTGTGTGCACGCATGTGTAGGGGACCCTGCACTTGTCTGTGGTGCATGATATGCCTGTATATTGTCATTATTATAGTGCGCTCAGCATTGTTTTCGTTGCGTACACTGCACCCGATTACCATGCCAAGAAACTAGCATTCTCAACTCTTGAGGGCTGCGGTGTCGCCACAGGTCCAGCGCCACACGCGTCGGAGATGGAGGCGAAGGGTGTGGGCGTAAAGTGCCATGTTGCCTCGGAGCCTTGGGGTCTGTAACCCTGCATTATTCGGGGTCGGCCGGGCCTGAAAAGGGCTCAATGGGTCCCGTCTTGGCCCCAAACGGCACCTTTTTCAGCAGGGGGGTGGATATGCGTGCGCGAGCGCGCTAGTCTCTGTCTGTGTGTTTGTTTGTGTGCGCGCATGTGGATGGGACCCTGCACTTGTCTGTGGTGCATCATATGCCTGTATATTGTCATTATTATAGTGCGCCCTTCTTGGTTTTTGGTGCGTACACTGCACCCGACTACCTTGCCAGAAACTACCATTCTCAGCTCTTGAGGGCTGCAGTGTCGCCACATATGCGGCGCCACATGCGTTGGAGATGGTAGGGGAGGGTGTGGGCGTACAGTGCCATGTTGCCTTGGAGCCTCGGGGTCTGTAACCGTGCATCATTCGGGGTCGGCAGTACATGAAAAGGGTTCCATGGGTCCTGTCTTGGCCCCAAACGGCACCTTTTTCAGCAGGGGGGTGGGTATGCGTCCACGCGCTCGAGCTCGCGCTTGTGTTTGTCAGTCTGTTTGTTTGTGTGCGCGCATGTGGAGGGGACTCTGCACTCTTCTGTAGTGCATCATATTCCTGTATATTGTCATTATTATAGTGCGCTCTGCTTGCTTTTTGTTGCGTACACTGCCCCCGATTACCATGCCAGAAACTAGCATTCTCAGCTCTTGAGCGCTGCTGTGTCGCCACAGGTCTGGCGCCACACACGTCGGAGATGGTAGGGGAGGGTGTGGGCGTACATTGCCATGTTGCCTTGGAGCCTTGTGGTCTGTAACCCTGTAAAAGTCGGGGTCGACCGGGCCTGAAAAGGGCTCCATGGGTCCCGTCTTGGTCCCAAACCGCACCTTTTTCTGCAGGAGGGTGGGTGTGCATGCATGCGCGCACGCGTGCTGGTGTTTGTCAGCGTGTTTGATTGTGTGCGCGCATGTGGAGGGGACCCTGCACTTGTCTGTGGTGCATCATATGCCTGTATATTGCCATTTTTGTAGTGCGCCCTGCTTGCTTTTTGTTGGGTACACTGCCCCCGATTACGATGCCAGACACTTGCATTCTCAGCTCTTTAGGGCTTCGGTGTCGCCACAGATCCGGCGCCACACGCGTCGGAGATTGTAGGGGAGTGTGTGAGCGTACAGTGCCATGTTGCCATGGGGCCTTGGGGTCTGTAAGCGTGCAAAATTCGGTGTCAGCCGGGCCTGAAAAGGGTTCCATGGGTCCCGTCTTGGCCCCAAACCTCACCTTTTTCTTCAGGGGGGTGGGTATGCGTGCACGCGCGCGCGCGCGCGCTGGTGTTTGTCAGTGTGTTTGTTTGTATGCGCGCATGTGGAGGAGACCCTGCACTTGTTTGTGGTGCATCATATGCCTGTATATTGTCATTCTTATAGTGCGCCTTGCTTGCTTTTTGTTGCGTACTCTGCACCCGATTACCTTTCCAGAAACTAGCATTCTCAGCTCTCGAGGGCTGCAGTGTTGCCATAGGTCCGACGCCACACTTGTCGGAGATGGTAGGGGAAGGTGTGGGCGTACAGTGCCATGTTGCCTTGGAGCCTTGGGGTCTGTTACCCCTCAAAATTCGGGGTCGGCCGGGCCTGAAAAGGGCTCCATGGCTCCCGTCTTGGCCCCAAACCGCACTTTTTTTTTGCAGGGGTGTAGGTATGCGTGCGCACACGCGCACGCGCACTGGTGTGTGCCAGTGGGTTTGATTTTTCCTGCGCACATGTGGCGGGGACCCTGCACATTTTGCTGTGCTGCATCATATGGCTGTATATTGTCATTATTAGTGTGCACCCTGCTTGGTTTTTCTTGCGTACACTGCACCCGATTTCCTTGCCAGAAACAGGCATTCTCAGCTCTTGAGGGCTGCGGTGTCGCCACAAGTCCGGCGCCACACGCGTCGGAGATGGTAGGAGAGGGTGTGTGCATACAGTGCCCTGTTGTCTTCGTGCCTTAGGGTCTGAACCGTGCAAAAGTTGGGGTAGGACGGGCCTGAAAAGGGCTCTATGGGTCCCGTCTTTGCCACAAACCGCACCTTTTTCGGCAGGGGGTTGGGTATGCATGCGCGCATGTGCGCGCGCGCTAGTTTTTGTTAATGTTTTTGTTTGTGTGCATGCATGTGGCGGGTATCCTGCACTTTGCTGTGGTGCATCATATATCTGTATATTGTCATTATTTTATTTTCGTTTCATAGTAATGCTCATCCAAATAGGCATATTGTCTGTATGTTGTACTAAAACATTTATAAAACACAGTACACCTTCAAGTTGAAGAGGCACGAACACGTGCATGCATTTTAGTACGCACACACAAAGCAATTCAGTACTCATGGGCAGAGAGAGAGAGAGAGAGAGAGAGAGAGAGAGAGAGAGAGAGAGAGAGAGAGAGAGAGAGAGAGAGAGAGAAGAGAGAGAGAGGAGAGAGAGAGAGAGAGAGAGAGAGAGAGAGAGAAGAGAGAAGGCAAGGCAAGGCAAGGCAAGGCAAAGTATTTTATTCGAGGATAATAGATAAGCACTCGTGTGCTTTTTTACATCCAGTCCCCGCCCTTTTCAGGGATACATCAAATTGAGAAGATACTAAACAATAAAACTTTACGCAATACCAAACAACACCCAAGAATAAGAACACTATATATGATAAGGTAATAAAAAATGCACTCGTTCAGAAAACAAAAATCTGAAGTCACAATAAAACATTTTGATTATGGAAGAGAAGAAAGCGTTAATAGATAAAGAGCAAACAAGAGAACAAAATGAAATAAGAGAGAGAGAGAGAGAGAGAGAGAGAGAGAGAGAGAGAGAGAGAGAGAGAGAGAGAGAGAGAGAGAGAGAGAGAGAGAGAGAGAGAGAGAGAGAGAGAGAGAGAGAGAGAGAGATCCACAGCACATCATAGATCGAGGTCAAAATGGGAGTTCACTGGTACAACTTTTAAGTTTACAGACTGAGAAGTTATCTCCCGTGAAAGCTAAAATCAGAACCAATTCATTATTATGTAAACGTTGAGTAAACTTACTTCCTGCTCGCCATAGCTTACCTGGTGCCACAGGTAAGATATTCTGTGATCTTAAATGAAATCACTGGTTATGTACATGGCGCAGTGTGGAGATGTGTCTGCTGTCTAAGTATGATGTTCCTGTTTTCAAAATGATTAATATGTTTTTAAATGTCCGTTATCTAAAAGTATGTGCTGCTTGTTTGCTTTGATATGGGTTTACATGTCTGCTGACTGAATCATGTGATGTTGCTGTTTTCGTGTGTGTGTGTGTGTGTGTGTGTGTGTGTGTGTGTGTGTGTGTGTGTGTGTGTGTGTGTGGTGTGTGGGTGTGTGTGTGTGTGTGTTTGTGTGTGTATGTGTGTGTGTGTGTGTGTGTGTGTGTGTGTGTTGTGTGTGTGTGTGTGTGTGTGTGTGTGTCTGTGTCTGTGTCTGTGTCCGTGTGCCTGTGCGTGTGTGTGTTTGTGTGTGTGTAAGTGTGTGTGTGTGTGTGTGGTGTGTGTGTGTGTGTGTGTGTGTGTGTGTGTGTGTGTGTGTGTGCGTGTGTGTGAATGTGTGTGTGTGTGTGAGAGAGAGAGAGAGAGAGAGAGAGAGAGAGAGAGAGAGAGAGAGAGACAGAGAGAGACAGAAGAGAGAGACAGAGAGAGACAGAGAGAGACAGAGAGAGACAGAGAGCCAGAGACAGAGACAGAGAGACAGACAGATATTGTTATCAACAGACATGCTAAGAGATACAGAGAGACACTCAACACAGTTCTTACAGCATACAGCCTGTGCTTCTGTAATTAAACCCATCTAAAAAATTTTAATAGCAACACTTCACATGACATCGACACTGACTGAAATATTTCCTGCTCCCCCATACCTTACCAACTGCTACAGGTGAGACATTCTTTGCTGTTATTACACTCTGTGTATACTGCATAGTATTAAACATACATATGTTACTTTTCATGGCTTTGTAGTATTTACAAATTTACAAACAGTTCACTGTTCTTTCTTTTTCTGAAGATATTTCTAATCAAACATTGTCAGGAAGAATATGGTATCGAAACTGATAGAGGGTGAAACAAACTAACTGACATACTTGTTGTTCTCTTGCTAGTGTCTGCTTTCCTGGTGCACAGACAGACAGACAGACAGACAGACAGACACACACACACACACACACACACACACACACACACACACACACACACACACACACACACACACACACACACACACACACTGTCATTATTCCATAACACCATAATTATGTGTTTTTCCATAGAAAATTTGATTCCCTATTATATACTAATTTAGATTGTAAGTTTGTTTTCGGAATGTTTATCTGCTCTGATTTAAAACATATTTTTTACGTGTTTCGTTTCATAGTAACGGTCATCCAAATAGGCATATTGTCTGTATGTTGTACTAAAACATTTATAAAACACAGTACACCTTCAAGTTGAAGAGGCACACACATGCGCACGCATTTGCACACGCACACACATGAACAAGGCAGTACTCAAGGGCAGAGAGAGAGAGAGAGAGAGAGAGAAGAGAGAGAGAGAGAGGGGAGAGAGAGAGAGAGAGAAGAGAGGAGAGAGAGAGAGATAGAGAGAGAGAGATGAGAGAGAGAGAGAGAGAGAACTCGAACTCGAACTCGAACTCGAACTCGAATGTTTTATTGAGGAAATATGGATAAGCCAGAGGCTTCTTTACACCAGGTCCTCATAAAAAAACAAAACACCCACACACAAACAAACCAAAAACAACAAACCCACTGGCAAACAATCATAAAGAATTATATGACATATAGATATAGCAAAGCAAATGATAAGCTTAATTACTTAGTTATTTATATAACCAACTATCCAACTACACTTACAATACAGGCACAAGCAAAATCTCAATATACACTATTTCAAGTCACAACCCTTACAATACCAAAGCACAACTAATACAAATTCAATATTCACTATTTCAAGCCACACCCTACTACTAATTCTTATCCAAACTGACACTCTAGATTACAATTTTCCATTTTCAACGTCAGCACAACCATCCCTACCTCTATTCTTCAATGCACAAGCAACTCTCAACTCAGATTTCTCTCTCTCTCCTCTCTCTCTCTCTCTCTCTCTCTCTCTCTCTCTCTCTCTCTCTCTCTCTCTCTCTCTCTCTCTCTCTCTCTCTCTCTCTCCCCTCCCTCCCCTCTCTCCACTTCTCCTCTCTCTCTCCCTCTTCCCTCCTCTCTCCCTCCTCTCTCAACCCCCCCCCCTCACACACACAATTAAATCACACTCATAAAATTATACAATTTATATGACAGCCTATAGGATTTAACATACCATCTAAGACGACATTCTAATAATAAATCCAAATCATTTTACTCATGATCCAAATCATGATTTTACAAATCATTTAATAACATTAGGGAATGAAAAAAAGAACAGAACAAAAGAGTTCTAATTAATTAAATTTCAATGCACACACACACGCAGACGCACGCACACACACACACACACACACACACACACACACACATACACACACACATACAATAACATAAATATACAATTGAATAAGAAAAAATCCAATACCTTATCTATGCAATACAATAATTCTACACACATTATACATTATACATTATACATCAACCCTTCAATATCAATGATATAATAGCAAAAAAGTGGGAATACAAAAAAAAAAAAAAAAAAAATCAAAATGTCACACACACACAACACACACACACACACACACACACACACACACACACACACACACACACACACACACACACACAACACACACACACACACACACACTCTCTCTCTCTCTCTCTCTCTCTCTCTCTTACACACACACACACACACACTCTCTCTCTCTCCTCTCTCTCTCTCTCTCTCTCTCTCTCTCTCTCTCTCTCTCTCTCTCTCCACACACACACACACACACACACACACACACACACACACACCACACACACACACCACACACACACACACACACACACACACACAATCAAAGCACAGTAAAGGCCAGACAGTGGAAAATACAACCAGCAATGAACAGAATAAGTAAGTATATGTTTTGGTCTTTACAAAAGACAAGATCATATTTCATTCAGAACATTTCAAATAAATATTTATGGTAAGCTTTCTTGAATGAAGAGAGACTAGATTTCTGTTTTATTTTATCTGGAATTTCACCCCATTCTTTGCTACCTGAATAGATGAGGGATGACTTAAAGAGATCAGTTCTTGGACGGGGTATACAAATAGTACTCTTGCCCCGAATATTCCTTATCGAAAATCTTTTAGAAAGATATTCTGGAGCAAGATTATTCGGGGCAAGAGTTTCTTTATAATCTATATCTTGCAAAGATGTTGATTTAAGGAGTACAATTTTTAATGAACGTCTATATAAACTCTCTAGTCGCTTAAGGCAATTTTTACTAGCTAAGTCCCAACAGGTAGAGGCATAATCTATATCTGGTTGTATGTAAGCATGAAAAAATAACTTCCGGGTATGTTGATCTAGCAAATGTTTTATTCTATTTAACTGAAAAATTTTTTGGGCTAGCTTCTTAGACAGAATTGAAGCATGCCTTGACCAAGACAGATGATTATCAATATTTAAACCAAGCAATTTATGAGAATCCACTTCTTCTAAACTTTTGTGATAGACTTTAATATCTGGTAGTTGAGATTTTATATTTTGTCTTTTTTGCATTGTTGTAACTAGCATGAATTTCGACTTTTCAGGATGGAGAGCCATGTGATTAATTTCAGACCATCTAATAAGGTTATCAATATCTTTTTGTAATTCAGAGCATACAACACTGGCATCCTTAGCTTTATTATGAATTGTGGTGTCGTCAGCAAACAATTCACACGTATTGGATACACTTAAAGGCAAGTCATTTATATAAACCAAAAAGAGAATGGGACCTAGGACAGATCCCTGTGGAAACACCATAGACAATTGGCTTAAAAGAGGATGTGAGACGGTCCTGGTAAACTACTTGTCTTCTATCTTTAATGAAGGAGGATATAAGTTCAACTGATTCTGGGTGTAAACCATACATGTGTAATTTTCTTAGTAAGAGAGCATGATCAATAGTATCGAAAGCCTTAGCAAAATCAACAAATATAGTTCCAGTAATCATATCATTATTGATGTTTTCATGCCACTGTTCTATAAGATTCGTGAGTAAAGTATGGCATGAATGATCTTTTCTGAATCCACTTTGATTTGCATGAAACAAGTTATAATTAGTAAAATGGGATAAGAGGTGGTGTTTAAGATGTTTTTCGAGTGGCTTAGATAACGTTGACAGGATTGAGATTGGTCTGTAGTTTGTGGGATCATTTGGATCACCAGATTTATAAAGTGGTAGTACTTTAGCGTCTTTAAATGCTTGAGGAAAGATTGATTTTTCAATACAAAGGTTATAAATATAAGCAATGTGTTCAGAAATTATGGGTGCAGAAATTTTCAAAATTTTGCTGTCAATGTCATCCAAGCCCCGCGATTTTGACTGTTTTGATGAACACAGCTCCTTGTACACCTCATGAACACCAATGAATCCAAATTTCAGCTTTGATTGACAATGTTTGGAATTGCAAAAATCCTGCAACAGAAATAAATTGTTATAATTAGTATAATCAACCGGAACAACTTTTTCTCCTACAGTAGAGAAATGTTTATTCATTTCTTCAACTGATAGGTTATTCGATAATGGGGCTATAGATATTGAAGGTTTACCAGATAACTGGTTTATGGCTTTCCAAAGGGATTTTGCATCTTTTTTAGATGAAATGAGCTCACTGAAATATTTCTTTTTTGCTGCTCTTTTTAATACTGTTACCTTATTCCGTTGTTTTTTGAAGGTGTCATCCTTACCTGTTGATTTCAATAGGAAATCACGTTTAGCTATGGCTGTAATAATTTCATCAGAAAGCCATGGAGGCTTTTCTTTGAATTTGACACGTTTCGTTTTGAGTGGTGCATGTTTGTTATAAACTGAGAGAAAGGTTTGGTACCACACATCAAGAGCCTCTTTAGGGTCATTATACTGGTAAACTTCTGAAAAATTGGCCATACATAAATCAAAAATAAATTTGTCTGTATCAAATGATTTGTAGCTTCGGAAAGAAATGCATTTGTGCCTACAAATGGGAATTTTAGAACCCTTTTTGGACCAAGTTAAGCAAATCGGAAAATGATCACTGAGCCCAAATATAGGTACAGATGTTTCTATTATATTAGATGAATTAGTTGTGTAAATGTGATCAATCAATGTTTCAGAGGATGACACTTTTCTTGTTGAGGTGTTAATTAATTGTGATAGACTATATGATTCATAGAGGCTTTTCCATTTGTCATGGGGTTTATGTAAATCAATATTAAAGTCACCAAGTAATATTAGTTCTGTTGAATGGCTTGATACATCATCCATCAGGAGTTCAAAACGATGAAACCATTCAACTCGTTCGTCTGGGTTTCTGTAAAAGAAACCAATTAACATCGGTTTAGTCCCTTTTAAATTAATTTGTATCCATATACACTCAATACCATATTTATCAAAATGGCTAATCTGTTTATAACTAACTGATTGGTGTACATATACTATTTGTCCTGTTTGAAGAGTGGCTTTAGCATCTCTTCCGATGATATTGTATCCGGGAATTGATACAATATTATTTGATACTTTATCTGACAATCTAGTTTCAGAAAAACCAAAAACATGAAAGCAATCATTTTTGTTAGTAATAATGGGGTGTATGTCAGATAGTTTGTTTAACAGGTGGCATATATTTAGGTATCCTACTTTGAAACCAAATTTTGACAACCACTTCTCCACTTTGAAATTATTTGCCATTATACTGCAAATAACCCGTTATAGATCAAAATAACAAATAGTTGGAAACTTACATACAATTAATAACCTTATCTATTTAATTATACTAACACGACAACTACACACTTTAACTTTAAACATTTACACACAAGAAAAACAACTGGCAAAATATATGCTGAAGAAAAAGTAATCCAACTAACTGGGTGTGAACAATATTATAGTCAAAGAAATCAGGAATGCAATGGTAAATGATATGAACAAGTAAAAATCCAATGTAAACCAATGTGGTTACAAGGAAGAAATGAAACACCAAAATCCGATATACCACCTCAAATGAACAAGCAGACCCAGTATACCACCTCACAATGAACGTAGTGGTAGGGAAAATACCGTGCAAAACAAAAATGCAATTCAAAATCTTCAGAGAGAGAGAGAGAGAGAGAGAGAGAGAGAGAGAGAGAGAGAGAGAGAGAGAGAGAGAGAGAGGAGAGAGAGAGAGAGAGAGAGAGAGACAGAGAGAGAGAGAGACAGAGAGAGAGACAGAGAGAGAGAGACAGAGGAGAGCAGAGAGAGAGAAAGAGAGAGAGAGAGAGAGAGAGAGAGAGAGAGAGGAGAGAGAGAGAGAGAGAGAGAGAGAGAGGAGAGAGGAGAGAGAGAGAGAGAGAGGAGATCAAATCAAATCAAATCAAAATTTTATTTCCAGATGGTACATTAAGCAATAAATTTGCTTTTTTTTCATCAAGCCATCTATCTAAGTAATAAAAAAACAAAAACAAACCCAGCATGCACACAAGAAAAAAAAACAAGCAAAAACAAAAACTAAAACTAAAACAAAAATCCATTTAAACAAAAAACAGACTAACAGAAATGAAGCAGCAAGCAAACAAGCAAGTTAACTAAGAAAACTCTACCCAAAAACTATATAGTTACAATAAAATTGTTACAATTTTTAACGAAAAAAAAGACTCAAAAGGAACTTAAGAAAATACAATGATAAGAACCACAACAATATAGTTATATATATATATATATATATTTTTTTTATACCACTTTATGTCACAGCAGATTTCTCTGTGTGAAATTCGGGCTGCTCTTCCCCAGCCGTGGCCACAAGTGCAGCGCCTACCCATTATTTTTTTCCCCTCAGGGACAGTGTCTAAACACGACACCTGTGTGCATGCCGTTTTTTTTTTGTTTTTTTTAAAAATAATTTTGACATCCTCTCCTACGGGCACACGATGGCCTGCTCTTTCGAAAGGCGGAACGGGATTTTAATGTGTGCACAAGATGTTTTGTGTGAGTTCGCACACGGGACCTCGGTTTATAGTCTCATCCCAATGATTTTGACATTGAGTTCGACTTTTTCGTCAAACTGGGAAGAAAGGGCGAGCTGGGTACGAGTCCAGAAACTCCCGGTTTACATGTTGGCAGGCAAACGTCTTAATCATCCTGCCACCCTCCATCCACATAGTAACAACAATAGGGATAATAATAATAATAATAATAATAATAATAATAATAATAATAATAATAATAATAATAATAAGAGAGAGAGAGATTTGATTTGATTTGATTTGATTTATTCTTTTCTATCGAGAATAGTGGAATAAGCACTATTGTGCTTTTTTCATCCAATCCCCGTGTGTATACATTTTTGTAAATGTCATCTGTTCCCACCGGCACACAATGGCCTACTCTTATGAAAAGCGGATCAGGATTTAACGTGTGTGCAAGGTGTTCTGCGTGCGTTCACACAAGAGAGAGAGAGAGAGAGAGAGAGAGAGAGAGAGAGAGAGAGAGAGAGAGAGAGAGAGAGAGAGAGAGAGAGAGAGATCCACAACACATAAAAAGTCCGAGATTAAAATGGGAGTTCAGTGGTACAGCTTTTAAGTTTGCGGACTGAGAAGTTATCTCCCGTGAAAGCTAAAATCAGAACCACTTCATTATTACGTAAAACAGGTAAGATATTCTGTGATTGTAAATGTAGTCTGTGAATACATTCTGTATTCTCTCTCTCTCTCTCTCTCTCTCTCTCTCTCTCTCTCTCTCTCTCTCTCTCTCTCTCTCTCTCTCTCTCATTATTGTGACAAAAGCGCTGACAGTGAAGTGTGTGACCACTGAGTAGTGAGTGGACTGTTTCCTGAATTGCCTAACTGCTGACGTCATCAGACACGCCTCAGTAATTATTGTAGGCAGTTGCAATACTGCCTCTCTTTGGACACCTGCAAGCCTTCAAGTGGCCTTTAGAAGCACATCGCTAAGAGACTCTAAAAGTGACGCGACTGTGTTGAAACTTCTAATTCTACTGAGGAGTGTGTTTGACTTTGAAGCAGCTGTTGTGATTCATACCAGCTCAGACTTCTGAGTCTGTATTGTTTCTCAGTTTTGCTTATTTTTAATCAATTTCCCCATTATTCTTTTCTGGTGTCTTCCAATTTGTTTGCTTCATTTTGTTTTCTTTTTACTCATTGAAGTGTGTTGATACTTCCAATTTTACTGTCAAATTTGTTTGACTTGAAGTAGCTGTTGCCATCCATATCAGCTCAGACTTGATTTCTGTATTGTCAATTTTGAGTAGTTGAATCACTTTACCTATCTATATTTGGGGGGGTTATTTCCAGTTGCTGTTTTGATTGTTTTTTCTTACTTATTATCTCCCCCCCCTCTCTCTAACACACACATTTACAGCTAAAACCAACACACATTGATGCATTCAAGACACAACATGTGGCCCTCTAAGGAAGGTCTACGAATTTGCCACTTAAACGTAAATCACGCAGTTAATAAAATTGACGACATATCAACACTTATTAGAAACCATGGCAAACCATTTCACATACTAGGGTTATCCGAATCAAGACTTTCGAAGCACATAGTTGACACTGATTTATATATCCCTGGATACAAATTCATACGAAAGGATCCACAAAAGCAAAAAGAAACAGGAATCATCATATACATCAGTGAATCTATAACATTCAAGCGTCTCATCCATCTAGAACATTATGATGTAGAATCTGTCTGGTTTGAAGTGTCAATAAAAGGTTCACCACCTATTGCAATGGGATTCTGCTATAGGAATCCAGCAGAAAGAAAAAATTGGATTGACAAGTTTGATGCAATGATGAACGCAGTCTTATTAGAATCCAGGGAAGTTATACTACTAGGTGATTTTAATATTGATCTAACAAAAGTAAATAATGCATGGACGCAAATTACTAATTCATTCAACCTTCACCAACTAGTTAGTTTACCCACGAGAGTCACACAAAACTCAAGCACAATAATTGATCACATCTATGTATCAAATCCTAAAAACATCATAGAAACATGTGTCCCTGTCTATAACTGCAGTGATCACTACCCAGTATGTACTACATGGTCAAAAAAAGGAACAAAAATTCCCAAACCTGGCCATAAAAACATAACATATCGTTCCTTTGCAAAATTTAATGAAAAGCTTTTCCTTCTTGAACTAAGTAACTCGATGCTCTCAGAAACATTCAACATTACTGATCCAGACTCGGCCATCGAGTTTTGGATAAAAACTTTCACTGAAATTTACAATAAACATGCTCCACTTAAAACCATAAGGGTCAAACATGTCCCCAAACCGCCTTGGCTCACAAAAGAACTAGAAGAAGCATGCTATCTTAGAGATTTCTTAAAAAAAACATAAATACCATGAAGAGTCAAGAAGATTACGAAACGCCATAAACTCACAGAAACGTCGAGAAAAAAAGAAATATTTCCAAGATTTACTATCTTCCAAACAAAACTCAAAAATCATTTGGAGGGCCATTAATCAAATAACAAACAAACAATCATCTTCCAAATCAAATGTAATCAAAGATGTTACTGCTGAACAACTCAACAATCACTTCATAAACGTTTCTACTAATGTTGTTAGCAATGACAATTCAAAATCCAATAACCTAAACACATTAAAACAATACTGCCAAGAAAAGCATATTCCCTCAAAACTCCACATACCATTTATCTCTGTTTTTGAGGTCCATAATTACATGATTCACCTCAAACAGTCAAGGACACGAGGTCTTGATGGAATAGACAGCAGAATTCTAAAACTTTCAGCTCCAGTTATCACAGACACTCTCACAATATATATATATAACCAATGTCTTGAAAAGAACTATTTTCCCAATGCCTTCAAAACTGCTAAAGTGATCCCCATCTACAAATCTGGTGACACTTCAGATCCCTCAAATTATAGGCCAATCTCTATTATATCCCTTCTTTCAAAACCCCTGGAAAAACATATAAATAAACATTTAGTCAGTCATATAGAAACTAACAACCTACTCCACCCTAATCAGTCAGGATTCAGACAAAATCACTCGTGTCATACTGCACTGACTTGTCTCATAGACAATTGGCTAACAAACATTAATGAAAATAAATTTTGTGGAGTATTATTTGTAGATTTCAAAAAAGCATTTGATACAATTGACCACACACTTCTCATCAGAAAGCTAGACCTGTACAATATATCGTCAAATAGTCTAGAACTACTTGCTTCTTATCTCAAGAACAGACAACAGTGTGTTTCAACAACTACATCCACATCCAATCTAAAACCCATTCATTATGGAGTACCACAGGGATCTATACTAGGACCAATTCTCTTTTTCTTATACATAAATGACCTTCCTCTACATATTGCATCCAAATGTGAACTATTTGCTGATGACACAACCATACATACAAGCCATAATGACATTGACTCTCTTGCAACCATATTACAACAAAGCTGTAATGATCTTGTCAAATGGACAGATCTGAACCACATGTCTATTCACCCCAAAAAAACAAAATGCATGCTTATCACCACCAGACAAAAGCGACAAAATTTACCTCATAATCAGTTTCCAATACATATAAAAAAGGAAGCAATCGAACAAACCTCTCATCACAAAGTTCTAGGAGTGACAATTGATGAAAATCTCAGCTGGATCTACCACATATCTCACCTATGCAAATACTTGTCCCAAAGAGTATACCAGTTGACTAAAATTAAACACTTCCTTGACTACCATTCAAGGAAATTATTCTTTCAAGCTTATATACAATCCTCAATAGACTATGCCTCAACCCTATGGGATTCTGCCAGTGCAAACACTATGAAACCCTTATCTAGTCTGTATAAACGTGCTCTCAAACTTATCCTCCTGAAGAAAACAACATTACTTCACGTGGATTATACTCAGTTAAGTATTCTTCCCCTACAACAAAGACTAAAATATAACAAGGGCATCCTGATGTTTAAGATAATGGCAGGAGCTGTCCCCACATCCTTAAGAGATAAATTCCCAATGAATCGTTCCAGAAATACTGAAAAGCCAAGTATCCCAATCCCAAGAATAGACTTGTTCAAGTCCAGTTTACTATACTCAGGCCCTGTACTGTGGAACTCCCTTCCCGATTCAATTAAACAGCACCAATCATTGTCGATCTTCAAAAATCACCTAATGCACTTGATGCATCAAAACTAATGAACCAGTACTCATCCTGTTGGATATATATAATTCTCCCCCTTTCTCTCTCTTCTTCTGTGTGTGTGTGTGTGTGTGTGTGTGTGTGTGTGTGTGTGTGTGTGTGTGTGTGTGTGTGTGTGTGTGTGTGTGTGTGTGTGTGTGTGTTTAAATGTATCTTATATGTATTTTATCTTTGTGCACTTGTAACTGATTTCAAAGAGTAAATTTTTAATATTTTATTTTCATGTCACATTTATCATATGGTATATTCTCTATATATGCATAAGTAAAAGATAGGGAGTGTTAAGTGATGATATTATTGGTCAGTTGAAAATTGTGCGCAACAATACCTGGATAAAAATGTACTGTGTTTCTCTCTCTCTCTCTCTCTCTCTCTCTCTCTCTCTCTCTCTCTCTCTCTCTCTCTCTCTCTCTCTCTCTCTCTCTCTCTCTCCTCTCTCTCTCTCTCTCTCGTTGCCTAAACATGTTATCATCCATATTGAGAAATACTTTATTCACTTTTTGTATTATTTAATAATCACGTGTTGAATGCAGTTGATTTTGTATAATTTTTTAATTCTCAAGTAAGCTGAATAATTATGTTCATTATGATTACAAAATGGTTATGAACGTGATTTCTATGACCATAAATACATAATCATAAGATTCAGGTATTAGAATATGTATGTTTTAATATATATGCCTTACAGCGGATGGATTCTTTTGTGTTCCGTTACATGACTTGATTAAAATTAGGCATATACTTCCTTTAAAATGAAGTTTATTGATGACATGAGCGCGAACTGTGTGTGTGTGTGTGTGTGTGTGTGTGTGTGTGTGTGTGTGTGTGTGTGTGTGTGTGTGTGTGTGTGTGTGTGTTGAGTGTGTTTGGGTGTTGTGTGTGTGTGTGTGTGGGGGGGGGGGGTGGATAATTGTTTTTATTTGTCGTCTCCCTTTGTATTAAAATATTATGATTTGCATGACTTTTGTTGTTGTTGATAGGTCCTACCTCAAGTTTTTGATGTTTTGTTCTTGGTTTTTTTTTTTTTTCTGTTTTAACTTTGCTGTTTGCTTTTGTTTCTTCTTTTTTATATGAAGTATGAATGTAAAAGAAAGGATAATATTGTCACCTGATATGATTGTTTGACTTGTATATTTCTTCTTTTTTCTGTGACAATTTTTTTTTTTTTTTTTTTTTTAAGAAAAAAAAACAACAAAAAACCTACCACCTCAAGTACATGTGCGCCTGCGGATATGTGCTTATAAATATAAGTGTGAGTAAGTGTGTGTGTGTATGTGTGTGTGTGTGTGTGTGTGTGTGTGTGTGTGTGTGTGTGTGTGTGTGTGCATTTGTGTGTGTGTGTGTGTGTGTGTGTGTGTGTGTGTGTGTGTGTGTGTGTGTGTGTGTGTGTGTGTGTGTGTGTGATTTGTATGTGCATTTGCCTGCGAGCGTGCATGCGTGAGTGAGTTGCGTATATGCATGTATGTATGTATGTATGTATGTATGTATGTATGTATGTATGTATGTATGTATGTATGTATGTATGTATGTATGTATGTATATGTGTGTGTGTGTGTGTGTGTGTGTGTGTGTGTGTGTGTGTGTGTGTGTGTGTGTGTGTGTGTGTGTGTGTGTAACCTACGTGTAGGAGTGAGTTTTACGTGTATTATTATCATACTATTATCACTATTGTTGATATTATTCTTATCGTCATCATTATAATCATTGTATTATCTTTAGTTCCTTCTGAGTTCATTTTGTTGTTATGAGTTGTAACAATGTTGTAGCTAAGTATTTTTGGGTGGACTTTTCTTGGTTGCTAAGTTGTTTATTTCATTATGTTTCTTTGGTTGCTCTTTATCTATCAACGTTTCTCTTTTCTTTTATAATCAAAATCATTCTATTGTGGCTTCTGATTTTCGTCTTCTGAAAGTGTGCATTTTTATTATCTTATTATGTATAATGTCCTTATTCCTTTATGTTGTTTGGTACTGCATATAGTTTACTGTTTAGTATCTTTTTATCTTGATGTTTTTCCCCTGAAAAGGGCGGGGACTGGATGTAAAAAAGCACATGAGTGCTTATCTATTATCCTCGAATAAAAGAATTTTGCCTTGCCTTGCCTTGCCTTGCCTTGTCTCTCTCCTCTCTCTCTCTCTCTCTCTCTCTCTCTCTCTCTCTCTCTCTCTCTCTCTCTCTCTCTCTCTCTCTCTCTCTCTCTCCCCTCTCTCTCTCTCTCTCTCTCTCTCTCCTCAAAGCCACTGTACCTACTGATAGATACAAATTATCATGTTTTATCTTTCATGCAACCAATAGAAGAAATAGGATAACTTTCTAGAAATTGATATTTGTATTGATGAATAATACATCTAAAGCAGTGTTGTTTATGATAGGTGTGAATTGTTCGGTGATTAAGGGTTAAGATATGGCTTATATAAATTTCTTGCTTTATAAGTACTCATATATTATTTCATATACATATGCGTGGATAGTAATATGTTTATAACACCTATGTCATATGCACACACTCTATGCCCACCCCTTTTTTTTTGTATTGTGGCCTAAGGCCGATGTACATTAAACAATTTCAGTGTTCAGTGTTCAGTGTTCCCTCTCTCTCTCTCTCTCTCTCTCTCTCTCTCTCTCTCTCTCTCTCTCTCTCTCTCTCTCTCTCTCTCTCTCTCTCTCTCTCTCTCTTTTTTTATTATTATCACTATTGTTGTTATTATTGTTGTGGTTCTTATCATTGTATTTTCTTATGTTCCTTTTGAGTCAATTGTTTTTGTTAAAAATGTATTCTGTGAATACATACAGAATACATTCTGTGATCGTAAATGAAATCACTGGTTATGTACATTGCACAGTGTGGAGGTGTGTCTGCTGTCTAAATATGACGTTCCTGTTTTCA
Organism: Stramonita haemastoma; assembly: GCA_030674155.1. Classification (NCBI taxonomy): domain Eukaryota; kingdom Metazoa; phylum Mollusca; class Gastropoda; order Neogastropoda; family Muricidae; genus Stramonita; species Stramonita haemastoma. Next base: position 8,701,997 of record CM060336.1, read on the forward strand.
TACTGATTAATATGTGTTTTATATGTCCGTTGTCTAAAGGTATGTGCTGCTGGTGCTGCGAGAAGAGAGAGAGAGAGAGAGAGAGAGGAGAGAGAGAGAGTGAGAGAGAGAGAGAGAGAGAGAGAGATGAGAGAGAGAGAGAGAGAGAGAGAGAGATCCACAGCACATTAAAGATTGAGGTCAAAATGAGAGTTCACTGGTACAACTTTTAAGTTTACAGACTGGGAAGTTATCTCCCGTGAAAGCTACAATCAGAACCACTTCATTATTACATAGACTATGAGTAGACTTACATCCTGCTCGCCTTAGCTTACCTGGTTCCACAGGTAAGATATTCTGTGATCTTGATTGAAATCACTGGGTATGTACATGGTACAGCATCGAGGTGTGTCTGCTGTCTAAATATGATGTTCCTGTTTTCATAATGATTAATATGTTTTTATATGTCCGTTATCTAAAAGTATGTGCTGCTGGTTTGCTTTCATTTGTGTTTCCATGTCTGCTGACTGAATGATGTGATGCTTCTGTTTGTGTGTGTGTGTGTGTGTGTGTGTGTGTGTGTGTGTGTGTGTGTGTGTGTGTGTGTGTGTGTGTGTGTGTGTGTGTGTGTGTTTGTGTGTGTGTGTGTGTGTGTGTGTGGCGTGTGTGTGTGTGTATGTGTGTCCGTGGATGTGTGTGTGTGTGAATGTGTGTGTGTGAATGTGTGTGTGTGTGTGTGTGCATGTGTGTGTGTGTGAGACAGACAGACAGACAGGCAGACAGATTTTGGTATCAACAGACACACAGAGAGACACTCAGCAAACCGAAAGCAGTCAATGCAGTTCTTACAGCATACAGCCTGTGCTTCTGTCTACAAACACAACTAAAAATAGCAACACTTTACATGACATGACATGACACTGACTGAAATATTTCCTGCTCCCCCATACCTTACCTACAGCTACAGGTGAGACATTCTTTGCTGTTATTACACTCTGTTTATACTGCATAGTATTAAACATACAGATGTCACTTTTCATGGCTTTGTAGTATTTTCAAATTTACAAATAGTTTGTTGTTCTTTCTTTTTCTGAAGATATTTCTAACCAAACATTGTCAGCAAGAATATGGTATCGAAACTGATAGAGGGTGAAACAAACTGACTGACATACTTGTGGTTCTCCTGCTAGTGTCTGCTTTCCTGGTGCACAGACAGACAGACAGACGGACAGACGGACAGACAGACAGACAGACAGACACACACACACACACACACACACACACACACACACACACACACACGCACGCACACACACACACACACACACACACACACACACACACACACACACACACACACACACACACACACACACACACTGTCATTATTCCATAACACCATATGTGTTTTTCCATAGAAAAGATGAGTCCCTATTATATACTGATTTAGATTATCAAGTTGCTTTTGGAATGTTTATCTGCTATGATTTAAAACTATTTTTTACGTGTTTCGTTTCATAGTAAAGGTCATCCAAATAGGTATGTCGTCTGTATATTGTACTAAAACATTTATAAAACACAGTACACCTTCAAGCTGAAGAGGCACACACACACACACACACACACACACACACACACACACACACACACACACACACACACACACACACACACACACACTCACGCACACACACACACACACACACACACACACACACACACACACACACACACACACACACACACACACACACACACCTACGTTTGTGCATGCACACACATGAACGCACGTACGTACTCACGGGCAGAGAGAGAGAGAGAGAGAGAGAGAGAGAGAGAGAGAGAGAGAGAGGAGAGAGAGAGAGAGAGAGAGAGAGAGAGAGAGAGAGAGAGAGAGAGAGAGAGAGAGATATTTGATTGATTTGATTTATTCTTTTATATCGAGGATAATGGAATAAGCAATCATGTGCTTTTTTACATCCAGTCTCCGTGTGTATGCAGGTTTGTAAATGTCATCTGTTCCCACCAGCACACAATGGCCTACTCTTACGAAAAGCGGAACAGGATTTAACGTGTAGGCAAGATGTTCTGCATGTGTTGGCACACGGGGCCTCGGTTTAAAGTCTCATCAGGGGAGAGTGAAGTCAGCACTGATGATAACTCCAGAAGAAAAATCTCCACCGGAATCGAACTGGGGTTGTCAAATTGCCAGCGCAATGTTCTGACCATTAGCCTATCCATCCTGAGAGAGAGGAGAGAGAGAGAGAGAGAGAGAGAGAGAGAGAGAGAGAGAGAGAGAGAGAGAGAGAGAGGAGAGAGAGAGAGAGAGAGAGAGAGAGAGAGAGAATGAATAAATGAATGAATGAATAATCTTTATTTTTCAAGGGTAACAGAGTAAGTATTATATACTTTTTTTCATCCGGCCCTTGCCCTGATCAGGGAATAAAGCTAAGAAACCCCCTCCCTACCCCTACATACCAGCATCACCACCAGAAGCAGTTCAACCAATATTTTAAAAGAAGAAAACAGAATACATTCAACAAAACGCGTCATCCTAACTGGATACACTGATAATTATTTAAACAAAAAATAACATAGCAAAAAAATATTTAAAAATAGCAAATATTTAGGACCATGAAACAGAAGGCATTACAAATCTATAATGCGTGAGCGTGTGTGTGTGTGTGTGTGTGTGTGTGTGTGTGTGTGTGTGTGTGTGTGTGTGTTGTGTGTGTGTTTGTGTTTGTTTGTGTGTGTGTGTGTGTGTGTGTGTGTGTGTGTGTGTGTGTGTGTGTGTGTGTGTGTGTCTGTGTGTGTGTAAGCGGGAAAACAAGCAAAGTAGGCATAAAAGGGGAATAAAACAGATTTAAAAAACAACAACAACAACAACAAAAAACAACAACAACAACATAAAATCCTTTAAACACAAAAAGCTATATGAAAACACATTTCTATATTCAAATGGTAAGAATACAGTTTGAATCTAACATAACAACCAAAACACTCTTCTCCATAATAAGTCTAGGATAGAATATGTGAAGGTGGAAGTTGGAGGGGAAAGTAAAGGGAAAGGAGGCATAAGAGAGAGAGAGAGAGAGAGAGAGAGAGAGAGAGAGAGAGAGAGAGAGAGAGAGAGAGAGAGAGAGAGAGAGAGAGAGAGAGAGGAGAGAGAGAGAGAGAGAGCATCCCAAATTACATCGTCATCAAAACAAACCAGTCAACAAAAATATTCCAAGAAACTCACACTTCCATAAAAATAACTATCATCAATGAAATCTAAAAGCTCGCAATTTGACCAAACCTAACAAGGAAAAGAAAACCCAGAGAGAGAGAGAGAGAGACAAGGCAAGGCAAGGCAAGGCAAGGCAAGGCAAAATTCTTTTATTCGAGGATAATAGATAAGCACACATGTGCTTTTTTACATCCAGTCCCCGCCCCTTTCAGGGATAACATCAAGATAAAAAGACAGCCTCTACTAAAACAAGAACAATTATAATGATCCAATTACCAAGAGCAAATCATACAAAGTATCAAACAACAGGTAAGAAATAAGACAGAGATACAATATTAAGGTAATGTGATAAAAAAAGGCACTCATTCAGAAACGAAAATAAGAAGTAAGAATCAGTGATGATTTTGATTTGGATAATAAACAAGCAAACAAACAAACAAAGAAAAAATTTTTTTTTTTTTTTTAAATGAAATAAAATAAAATTAAAAAAAAAAAAAAATAATAATAATAAAAAATAAATAAATAAATAAATAAATAAATAAATAAAAAACAAAACAAAACAAAAAAAAAGCCAAACAACCAAACAAACAAAAAGGCGCAATGATTCTAGATCAAACATGAGAATATGATGAGGTTAGATGACTGAAAACATCAATCCACCACCATCTTTCATCAAAATATGTCCCATAAAACATAAGATTTTGATCAGGGTGAGAAAGAACAACAACAGGTAAGAAATAAGACAGAGATACAATATTAAGGTAATGTTATAAAAAGGCACTCATTCAGAAACAAAAATATGAAGTAAGAATCAATGAACAATTTGATTTGAGTACAACAAACAAACAAAAACCAATCAAAGCAACAACAACAACAACACAAAAAAGGCGCAAGATTAAAGAGCAAACATGGGAATATGATGAGGTAAAATGACTGAAAACATCAATCCCACCATCTATTATCAAAATAAGTCCCATAAAGCACAAGTTTTTGAACAAAAAAACCCCCAAAAAACCAACTCACACCACACACACACACACACACACACACACACACACACACACACACACACACACACACACACACACACACACACACACACACACACCTCACTTAGTCTTATGATTATAGTCATAAGATCATCATAATCAGAGAGAAGTGAAGAGGGAGAGGGCAGATAGTTGGAGAGGGGGGAAGTGTGGTTTGTTATTTTTGATTCATCAAGTAGATTAGAAGGTGATTTTTGAATGTTGTTAATGATTGATGCTGTTTAATTGAGTCAGAGAGGGAGTTCCATAGCGTAGGGCCTGAGTATAGTAAACTAGTTTTGAACAAGTCTATTCTTGGGATTGGGACACTTGGCTTTACGGTATTTCTGGAATGATTCATTGGGAATTTGTCTTTTAAGGATGTGGGGACATTTCCTGTCAGTATCTTAAACATCATGATGCCTTTGTTATATTTTAGTCTTTGGTGTAGGGGAAGGATATTTAACTGAGTATAATCCCCTTCTAGCAAGGTTGTTTTCTTCAGAAGGACCAGTTTGAGACCACGTTTATACAGACTTAGTAGTGGTTTCATGGTATTTGCACTGGCAGAGTCCCACAGGGTTGCAGCATAGTCTATTGAGGATTGTATATAAGCTTGAGAGAGAGAGAGAGAGAGAGAGAGAGAGAGAGAGAGAGAGAGAGAGAGAGAGAGAGAGAGAGAGAGAGAGAGAGAGAGAGAGAGAGAGAGAGAGAGAGCATCTTCAAATTACATCAGAACAAACTAGTCAATATTTCAAAACACTCTCACTTCTGTAAAAAAAATATTCATCATCAATTTTCTATAAACTCATAATGTAGCTTTTCCTTACAAGGAAAAGAAAACCCCAAAAGGCAAACAAGAAACAAAAGAGCAAGATTGTATAAAAATTATTTTTTTTAAATCAAATAGGAGCGAAACAACATTTAAAATTATAAATACAAACCAATTTTAAATCAAACTCTATGCATTAAAAGTAATATATATATATATATATATATATATATATATATATATATATATATATATATATATATATATATATATATATATATATATATATATATATATATATATATATATATACTAATGAAGATGAAAAAATAGCAAATAATCAGGACCAGACAGAGAGAGAGAGAGAGAGAGAGAGAGAGAGAGAGAGAGAGAGAGAGAGAGAGAGAGAGAGAGAGAGAGAGAGAGAGAGAGAGAGAGAGAGAGAGAGAGAGAAGGCAAGGCAAGGCAAGGCAAGGCAAGGCAAGGTAAGGCAAGGCAGGGCAAAATTCTTTTATTCGAGGATAATAGATAAGCACTCGTGTGCTTTTTTACATCCAGTCCCCGCCCTTTTCAGGGATAACATTAAGATAGAAAAAAATAAAAATAATAGTCACAATTACACAACAACAATTATAATGATCCAAATACCAAAAGTAAGGAACCATACCAAGTATCAAACAGGCAAGAAATAACACAGAGATACAATATTAAGGTAATGTTATAAAAAGTCACTCATTCAGAAACGAAAAAGGAGTAAGAATCAATGATAATTTTGATTTGAATAAAGGAAAACAAACAAAAACAAAACAAACAAAAACAAAATAAAACAAAACAACAAAAAAAGCGCAATAATTAAAGAGCAAACATGAGAATATGATGAGGTTAAATGACTGAAATCATCAATCCACCACCATCTATCATCAAAATAAATCCCATAAAACATAAGATTTTGATAAAAGGGGAGAAAAAACAACGACAGGTAAGGAATAAGACAGAGATACAATATTGAGGTAATGTTACAAAAAGGCACTCATTCTGAAACAAGAATATGAAGTAAGAATCAATGATGATTTCGATTTGGAAAACACACACACACACACACACACACACACACACACACACACACACACACACACACACACACACACACACACACACACACACACACACACACACACACACACACACACACACACACAAACAAACAAATAAGCAAACAAAACAAAGCAACAAAAAAAAAAGGGGGGGGGGCGCAATAATTAAGGAGCAAACATGGGAATACGATGAGGTTAAATGACTGAAAGCATCAATTCACTACCATCTATCATCAAAATAGTCCCATAAAACATAAGTTTTGATAAAAGGGAGAAGCACAACAAAACAGGTAAGGAATAAGACAGAAATACAATATTAAGGTAATGTTATAAAAATGCACTCATTCAGAAACAAAAATATGAAGTAAGAATCAATGATGATTTTGATTTGAAGAAGAAAAACAAACAAACAAACAAACAAACAAACAAAAACACAGCAACAAAACAAAAAACAAGCAAACAAACAAACAAAAAAACAAGCAAACAAACAACAAACAAACAAACAAAACAAAAAAAAGAAAGAAAAAAAAGAAAGAAAAGAGGGCGCAATAATTAAGGAGCAACATGAGAATACGATGAGGTTGAATGACTGAAAACATCAATCCACCACCATCTATCATCAAAATAGTTCCATAAAACATAAGTTTTGATAAAAGGGGAGAAAGAACAGCAACAAGAGAGAGAGAGAGAGAGAGAGAGAGAGAGAGAGAGAGAGGAGAGAGAGAGAGAGAGAGAGAGAGAGAGAGAGAGAGAGAGAGAGAGAGAGTCATCAAATTGCATCATCATCAAAACAAACCAATCAACGAAATATTTCAAAACACCAACAAAACATTTCTGTAAACAAAATTTATCATCAATGAAACCTATAAGCTCACAAAACATTCGTATGAAAATTAATATATCCCGTGTGTGTAAGTGTGTGTGTGTGTGTGTTGTTGTGTGTGTGTGTGTGTGTGTGTGTTGTGTGTGTGTGTGTGTGTGTGGGGTGTGTGTGTGTGTGTGTGTGTGTGCGTGCGTGCGTACATACTTGTGTGTATGTGTGTGTGTGTGTGTGTGTGTGTGTGTGTGTGTGTGTGTGTGTGTGTGTGTGTGTGTGTGTGTGTGTGTGTGTGTGTGAAGGGGGAAAAACGAGTAAAGAAGGCATAGTAGGAAATAGACACGAAGAAAAATTAAAAAAAATAAAATGATAATAATAAAAATAACAATAAAAAAATTAAAATTCGTATCTTTATATTTAAACAGTAAAACTACAATTTCAATTCAATTTTTTTAAGAACCGAAACATTCCTATCCAATAATAAGACTAAGATAGCATATGTAAAAGTGGAAAATGGAAGACAAAAAAAAAATAATAATAAAAAAATAAAATAAAATAAAAATAAAATAAAAGGCATCTTTAAATTACATCATGATCAAAACAAATCAGTCAACAAAGTATTTCAAAACGCCCACAAAACACTTCTGTAAACAAATCATCAATAAAACCTATAGGCCCAGAGAGAGAGAGAGAGAGAGAGAGAGAGAGGAGAGAGAGAGAGAGAGAGGAGGGAGAGAGAGAGAGAGAGAGAGAGAGAGTGTGTGTGTGTGTGTGTGTGTGTGTGTGTGTGTGTGTGTGTGTGTGTGTGTGTGTGTCCACAACACATAAAAAATCGATATCAAAATGGGAGTTCACTGGTACAACTTTTAATTTTACAGACTGGGAAGTTATCTCCCGTGAAAGCTAAAATCGGAGCCACCTCATTATTACGTAAACGCTAAGTAGACTGACTTCCTGCTTGCCATAGCTTACCTGGTGCCACAGGTAAGATATTCTGTGAATTTAAATGAAATCACTGGTTATGTACATGGCACAGTGTGGATGTATGTCTGCTGTCTACGTATGATGTTCCTGTTTTCATACTGATTAATATGTGTGTTATATGTCCGTTATCTAAAATCATGTGCTGCTTGTTTGCTTTCACATGTGTTTACATGTCTGCTGTGTAAATATAATGTTGCTGGTTTCATAATGATTAGTATGTGTTTATATGTCTGTTATACAAAAGTATGTGCCACTGTGTTGCTTTTATATAATGTTTATGTGTCTGCTGTGTAAATACTGTGATGTTGCTGTTTTCGTATATCTCTGTGTTTATAAGTCTGCAGCTTCACAAATTATAGGACATGCATACTTTTCTCTCTGTCTCTGTCTCTCTGTCCCTGTGTCTCTGCAACTGTTTTACTTTTCTTCTTCCTCTGTCTCCTTCTGTCTCTCAATCTGTCTGTGTCTCTTGTCTCTGAGGTTCTGTGTATGTTTGTCGCTTTGTCTGTCTTTGCCTGCCTCTTTCTCTTTATGTGTGTGTGTTTGTGTGTGTGTGTGTGTGTGTGTGTGTGTGTGTGTGTGTTGTGTGTGTGTGTGTGTGTGTGTGTGTGTGTGTGTGTGTGTCCGTGCGTGCACACGTGTGTGTATGTGTATGTGTGACATATTCATTCATTCATTCATTCATTTATTTATTCTCCTATTTTTAGGATGATGGAATAAGGTCTCATAGGCTTTTTTTACATCCAGTCGCTGTGTGTATGCAGGTTTTGTAAATGTTGTCATATGTCCAACCAGAACACATTGGCGCATCCTTCCAAAAAGCGAAACTAGTTGTAACGTGTGCGCAAGATGTTCTGCTGAGTTCCCACACGGGACTCTGATTTCTAGTCTAATCCAAAGGACTCTGGTGCTTTCTTCAATTTAACGTCTCTTCACTCATAGTGATATTAGACGAGAAACAAAAGTAGAATAAAATTAATTGTGTCACTTGTGTGCGTGAGTGTGTATGTGCGAGTGTGTGAGTATGTATGTCAGTGCACATGCCTGCATGTGGATATGAGCAAGTATGTGTGAGCGTGCATGTGCAAAATCATTTGTGTGTGTGTGTGTGTGTGTGTGTGTGTGTGTGTGTGTGTGTGTGTGTGTGTGTGTGTGTGTGTGTGTGTGTGTGTGTGTGTGTGTGTGAATGCGTGCAACTGTGCATGTAGGTTTGGGTTTGGTAACTAAGGTGGGTGTGTATGTATTTATCCCGTTGAGTGACTGAGAGAATTAAAAGTAAAATGAATAGAATAACCTCACCTACATGTGTCTATCACTTATCAATCTTAAACCCAGTTTCAGACCCATATAATCTATTTCTTGAAGAAAAACGGGAAGGGGGGGGGGGGGGTAAATTTCTGAACAAATTAAACTCCTAACAAGAAAATTTACAAAAATTCGCCAACAGGGCTTTTAACTAAACTTTTAACTATTTCAAACATAATCACATTATCATCCAATACTTTTTCATATGACATTAATGAAAACTTATCTATGAGAGTACTATGAAAATAAGGTTGAAGTAGTTTACAGTGAAAAATTATATGTCTAGGTGATAAATCAGAGCCACATATACATCTTATTTCTTTACAAAATTTAGTTCTAAAAGCGTCCAATCGAAATCTATATACCAGGCTTCTTAACAGTCTGTTATAACAATGGCGCACTCTGTCACATCTCAGTGACTCTGCTCTTGAAGAATTCTTTCGTAAATTATAAAAATGGTTCCAACAAGCTTTTTCCAGTAAATGGTTGCCCTCCTGAAGACTAAGTGGAAGATTTAGAGGTGTTGTATCTTCAGCATCAATGTCCATTGCAGCAGCTTTTGCAGAGCTGTCAGCCCATTCGTTTCCATGAATTCCACAATGTGATGGAATCCAGCAAAAGGCAATGGTAGTACCTCGTAAAGACAGAAAATGTACAAGATGAGTAATTTCAATGATTAATTCTCCTCTTACTTTTGTGCTAAAAGTTTTAAGTGCTTGCAAAACAGATTTAGAATCAATGCAAAACAACACCTTATATATATTCATTGGTAAATCTAATAACAAAATTTAAAGCCATTAACACAGCAATAAGTTCTGCAGTAAATATAGAATAACTTTTGCCTATATCATAGGATTTTTCTATCTGCAATGTTGGAACTACAAAAGCAGATCCAGCCTGCCCACTTTCAACTACAGAACCGTCAGTAAAAACTTTAAGATAACCATTATAGTTTTCGTCAATATGAGCTCTAGCTATAGCAGCTACAACAGGGCTTTCTTCTTTTCTGATATTAGTATAATCAATATCATACTCAGCTCTGTTTAGTTCCCACTTTGGAATGGTAGAAAAAGCTGGTCGAGGAGCTAC
>CM060336.1:8719796-8724796 GCA_030674155.1 Stramonita haemastoma
CTATGGAGGTGTGCACTAGGCTCTAGAGCGCAAAGCCTGAGTAAGTAAGTATAGAGGGCAAGCTGTTACCTATACAGTAGACCCCCCCCCCCCCCTTAACCTGACTGGAATGGTCCATTGGGAAGGCAATCGCCGATACCAATGGTTCCATTGCCGTCGCAGGAGCCGCCATAGCGTTGCCATATAGCCTACAGCCACAAACCGCCCTGGGGACTCCAACTCCCCGAGTTTTCCTCAGGGGTGGTGACTAAACAGGACACCTGTGTGTATGCTCTTATTATTTTTGTTTGTTTTTTTGTCATCCGCTCTTTCTGCTCTTCCGAAAGGCGGAACGGGTTTTTGACGTGTGCGCAAGATGTTCTGTGTGCGTTCGCACACGGGGCATCGGTTCATAGTCTCATCGGAATGACTGACTTTGGCGTAGTTGGCGTATAACGTCAACATCCTTAGTATATTATGGAGAAACGGGCAGATGTCTCTTGTTTGTTTTGGTTTCTGTTTAAATGGTTCGTTTCTGGATGCGGCTGCTTGACTTCCAGTCTGAAAAGCTGTCATCAAATGTTTATCAGTTGATGGCAGATTTGCATGACATATCTTAGATTCAATCACCATGGCTAAATAAGGTAAAACATATATTAGTACAAAGCGGATTTGACTGTCTGTGGGAGAGACAAATTTGTCAAGTATTAATTTTACAAGTTCACATATCTAAGCCTTCTTAACAGAATACTTTGTTAATGAATGGAGAATTGAGATGTCGGATAATAGTAGATGCCTTCAGTATAAAAACCATAAGATCGATTTTGGTATGGAGAGGTATATAACTTCTCTCTCTCTCTCTCTCTCTCTCTCTCTCTCTCTCTCTCTCTCTCTCTCTTCTCTCTCTCTCTCTCTCTCTCTCTCTCTCTCTCTCTCTCTCTCTGTATGTAAATATGTCACTCTGTGTCTGTCTATCTGTGTGTGTGTGTTGTTGTTCTTCAGTTTAACGTCCTTCCACTAAATAGTGATATCAGACAGGCAAGTGTGTGTGTGTGTGTGTGTGTGTGTGTGTTATGTGTGTGTGTGTGTGTGTGTGTGCGTGTGTACGCGCACACGCGCGCGTGCGCGCGTGCGTGTGTCTGTGTCTGTGTGTGTGTGCGTGAATGCGTGCGTGAGTGTGAGTGTATGTGTGTGTGAGTGTGTGCGCGCGCGTGTGCGTGTGTGATTACGCTTTGACAGTCTATATTACAAAGTATTAAAGAGACACGAAAAAAAACAAAAACAACAAAAAAAAACCTAGCTGCAAGTAGGCCTATGGTTTTGGACTATAAGGGAACAAAAACAGCAACAAAAAACCCACTAACCCTTCAAGCTAAAAAATGAAAGTAAACAAGAACTTAACTATTAACTAACAAATAGGAACTATGATATGCAGACAAATTTTGGATTTTGGATACATTTACACACACTGATGTATATAATGTGCCCAAAGTTGGGGTGAGGTGGGGGGGGGGGGGGGGGGGGAGACTAGAGCTATTGAAGAGGTATACAGAAGAGGTCAAAGAATTTCCATTAAAACAAAATGATCAATCACAGGAAGATACCAACTGAGCTGTGTAACAGACATTCAGAGATTCTGCAAAGAAGTATATCATTGTTGAGGATGCTTTTAAGCGTTTCAGATGATTCTAAAAAGAACGGATCTTTCAATGTAATAGAAATAAATTCTTTAATTTGAGGACAACAAGTAAGCAGATGTTTAATACTAATTTGTTTTCCACACATGCATAGTATGTTCTTACAATATTTTGTGCGAAGGGCATTTAGACGAAATCTATAGACTAAGCTTGAGATTTGTCTGGAAACAGACATAGATGAATTTGCATAGAGGGGTTTGGTGTATTTTGCATTGAGGCAATTTTGAGAGTAATAACTATTCGAATTTTTCAGTTTTTTAATTGCCTTATCGTAGGATATATGTTTTAAAAGTTCATAACCCTCTCGAAGGTCTAAAGGTATATTAGCTAAAAGTGATCCTTCAACATTGCATGCTCCTCTTCGCGCAGCTCTATCAACCCATTCATTAGCAAAAATACCACAATGAGAAGGCACCCAACAAAACGTAACTCTAATGCCTTTCAGGGACAGTAGATGAAGAACATGTCTGACTTCAGTAATCATTTTTAGTCGAGTACTTTCATTTAGGGAATTTAAGGCATACAACACAGATTTAGAATCAACACATAGTACAATTTTTAAATAATTCTGAGGTAATGAAACAAGATAATTCAGGGCCTTTAGTACGGCAAAGAGCTCTGCGGTAAAGATAGAAACCCTACCAGTAATATGGTATTTTTCCTCAACGTGAAGGGCTGGTATAACAAAAGCTGCTCCTACATGTCCGTTATCAAGTTTTGATCCGTCTGTGTATACTCTTAAGTGGTCTGAATAGTGATTATCAATGTGCGAATTCACTACGCTGGCAAGGATGTTAGGTGAATCGCTTTTTGATAGATTTGTATGAGGTGTGTGTGTGTGTGTGTGTGTGTGTGTGTGTGTGTGTGTGTGTGTGTGTGTGTGTGTGTGTGTGTGTGTGTGTGTGTTAGTGACTTTACTGATCTGATGAACATACTGTTGGTGGATTACAATGATGTTTACATTCCTTTCTGTGTCCAGATCTGCTGGCGATTCTGCACAGAAACGTTCAGTCAAAGTACAAAATAAATAATCCCCATGTCCGGGTGGATGTCGTTTTTCCTGATGTTTACGGCTGTGAGGTCACTGTCAGGGAGAAATACGTCGCTATCAAAGTGGGTCATGACGTCATCACCAGGATCACCCGTGACAAACAATGGCGAAAACGTTTCCTGGACACAATACAGATTGGTAGATCAACTGCTGCCTGTGTGTGTTTTGTGAGAACTGGTCACATAGTTGTGACATCTACAGCTGATTCATGGGTATGGATGTGGAAAACCCTGTATACACTAGTCAGATTTCTCCATCCCTTTCAGGGTATGTTGCCAACAACTCCGCTGCCAGTCACAGACAGATGCCTTGCCCAGTGCAGCAGAAGACCTGGACATGATCTGTCATCAGCTGACCCAGATGACTGCCATACTGATGCACACATTAAACCTGGCACTGAACTGTCTGAAGCCATCATCAGTAAAGACACATACCTCAGGAGGATGAAAACAACATACCCACAGCTACAGTTCACTTACGATGCAAACGAGGCGATACTGGACATAACTGGGGGATATCATAATGTAGAGATAGCATTAAAAGACATTTTGAATGATGTTAGCGATCTGTCCAAACACTGCATCCTGCTGACAGACACACAGGCCATGATGATGGAGAAGACTGAGGCACAGCACTGGTTCCAGCAGACACTTGACAGTGAGGGCGTGTGTTGTGGATGGCACCTTGACTATCGCAGCGACAGACAGAAAAAACAAGAGACATCTACACCAAAGATTCTTAAGCTAGTTACTTTGCGGTCTGATAAAAAGTCAAGTGTAGAGGCTTTTAAAAAGCTTCTGAAGTCTTCTTTTCAGACATCTAGTATCAAGTTTGACAATGATCAGAGTTCATGTTTACAGTCAGACTCCTGGAAACAATTATGTGATGACCTGCAAAGGTCAAATGGAGACAGCATTTCACCGGTGCTGAGAGTTGAACAAAATGCCATTACCATTTGTGACGTAGCGTCACGCATCAACCTTACCCGTGCAGTTGTACGTGACATGTTGGACAGGTGTGTCATTGATTCCCGTCTCGAGATGTACAACATAAAGAGGACAAAGACCATCAGAGCACTGCAGCCTTGGCAACTGAAGCTTCTCACCTCAGCTCGAGACAAGAATCAACTTCCAGCATGTCTCCAACAGACCGTGACAGTGAACTCTGAAATGAACGCTTGTCCACATCCATGCTCCCTTCCACACAATCGAGAAACACGTCAATGTATTGCTGAGTTATATCGTCAGTCTGTCACCTCAGGAGATACAACTGACAGCACAAGCTGAACAGCATGGAGACAGCCTACTGCAGACAGAAGAACAAGATGTGACAGCTGTGCACAGACAACGGCATGTGGATGATCACCTCCACCAAGACACAGAGCAGCAAGCAGACAGCGCTCACACTGAGGACAAACTGTTCCTCACAGAAATGAGACAAGAGTTAAGGAAGTCCAAACAGAAATGAGACATGAAGTGAAAGAAGTCCAAACAGAAATGAGGCAAGAAGGAAAGAAGTCCAAACAGAAATGAGGCAAGAAGTGAAAGAAGTCCAAACAGAAATGAGGCAAAAGAGAAAGAAGTCCAAACAGAAATGAGGCAAGAAGTGAAAGAAGTCCAAATGGCAGAGAAAGAATATCAAACAGAAAGAAATGAATGAAACCACAGAATGGACATGTAAGGTGACCTAACAAAAGGGAGTGCAGAACAACAGAGAACACAGCAGTACAGATGGAAGAACGCCACAGACAACAGACAACAGAGGAAACAGCAAGTACAGAGTGGAAGACACAAAGCAAACAGAAACACGGGCAATACAGATAAGAGGCACAGACACAGACAACAGAGAACACAGCAGTACAGAGAGAAGAGACAAAGACAACAGAGGACACAGCAGCACAGATGAAAGAGGCACAGACAACAGAGAACACAGCAGTACAGTAGGAAGATGCACAGACACAGACAGCAGAGAACACAGCAGTACAGATGAAAGAGCACAGACAACAGAGAACACAGCAGTACAGAGGAAGAGACAAAGACAACAGAGGACACAGCAGTACAGAGGGAAAAGATGCACAGACAACACAGAACACAGCTGTACAGATGGAAGACGCACAGACACAGACACAGGTCCGGCAACTGGAGCACAGACAGCAACAGACAGTGGAAACCAGAGTGACTACAGAGGGAAGACAGAGCAGAGGCCTGGAAAAGTAAGCTTACAGCAGAGAGAAGACACGGATATGGAAAACAACCGTACCCTTCCTCTGTCAA
>CM060336.1:8729796-8737296 GCA_030674155.1 Stramonita haemastoma
CATTTCAATCTCCCCGCCACAGCCATACCCGGATTTGCAGTGTCTCATCCTCGAGATCGGCAGTCCACAGGGAGTCCATCAATATTAGGCTGCCGAGGGGCCACCAGCCAAAGGGGCCCTGCACTTCTGCTGGGTCACTTTGGTGGTTTTCAGTGGTACCTGTTCTGAGCTAACATACGTCATTTCTGATTTTGTGCACATCTGCACTCTAAATAGATTTACCCAAATATTCTGTCACACTCTCTCCACATTCAGAGCCAGACACATTCGTTTCTTCCTCAGCATTCACTGTTCCTCTCTCATACATCTCTTCTGCATTACCATAAGTGTCACAGGTTTCTTCGTGGTACTCCAGTGTCACTGTCTGTGTATCTGTAACACTCTGTGGCATATCGATGCCCACTGGCTGGCTAGGAAACTCGGGCAAGGAAGATTGGCAGAGCGCTCACGTAAACATTTCTTTCTTTCTTTCTTTCTTTCTTTCTCTTTTCTTTCTTTTCTTTCTTTCTTTCTTTCTTTTTTTTTTTTTTTTGTTTGTTTGTTTGTTTGTTGTTTGTTTTCTTTCTTTCTTTCTTTCTTCTTCTTTCTTTCTTCTTTCTTTCTTTCTTTCTTTCTTTCTTCTGTTCTGTCTTCTTTCTTTTTTTCTTTTCTTTCTTTCTTTCTTTCTTCTTTTATTTCGAGGATAATGGAATAAGCACTCATGTGCCTTTTTACATCCAGTCCCAGTATGTATGAAGTTAAGTAGATTTTGTCATCCGTTCTCTCTGGCACACAATGGCCTACACTTCCGAAAAGCGGAACAGGTTTTAACGAGTGTGCAAGATGTTCTGCGTGCGTTCGCACACGGGGCCTCGGTTTATAGTCTCATCCGAAGAACTATCTCATGTTAGAGTCAGACCCACTTCTTAAATCTTCATTCTCCCGGTCAGCATTGCAACACAGGCTAGGCGGAATTGGAATAAACAGGTTCGAAAGAGATGGTTTGCGAGCTTGCTTTTTACGATTTGCTTGGAATATTTCAGCCCCTCGTCTATCACGGTTCTGTTGTGAAACACATTTTTTTATGTAGATCTCGATGCTACTGTTGACTGCCTCTGAGTATTTTGTCTTCATAGCCTACCAGGAAAGGGAAGCAACCTAGATAGATAGAATAGATAGATAGATAATAGAATAGATGGATGGATGGATGAGGATGGATGGATGGATGGATGGATGGATGGATAGATGGATGGATGGATGGATGGATGGATGGATGGATAGAGAGAGAGTTAGATAGATGGATGGATGGATAGATAGATAGATAGATAGAGATAGAGAGATAGAGAGATAGCGAGATCGATAGAGATATAGATATAGATAGATAGATATAAGATAGTAATAGATAGATAGATAGATAGATAGATAGATAGATAGATAGATAGACAGACAGACAGACAGACAGACAGATAGATAGATAGATAGATAGATAGATAGATAGATAGATAGATAGATAGATAGATAGATAGATAGATAGATAGATAGATAGATAGACAGATAGATTATAGATAGTACACTCTTTTCTCTCTGATATACACTTAAGAAATTGATTGCTCATAATCAGTTTGCCTCTTTTCAGCCTTGAAGACATTCCAAATGGACTTATCAATGACCTCATCACAAAAGACTATGATGTCACTGACTACAACAATCTGGAAACAAACGGAAGTGACGTCAGTGAATCTTGCTCCAGTAGTGTAGACTACAACTTACCTGGACAGCGCTCTATTTGTCACTCTCCCTCTGCTACAGGGGGTTCAGATTCAGAGAGTCTCCCTTCTCCCAACTCTGCGTTGTTTGCTTCATCCTCACTGGCACTGTCAGATGACTCAGAGCACACAGCTTCATCTTCACTGGGAATGTCAGATGACCCGGAGCACACAGCTGTCAAACGTCCTCCAGAGACGGACACCACAGCTTTCTATCCTGCGTTATCTGCCCAGGATCCAGTCCCTCAAGGATCTCAGAGTGCCCAGGACCCAGTCCCCCAGCAGCCTGGCTGTTCCAGAACACCCCCCAACCCAGGACCACCAGCTCCCAGCTCCTGGAGGATCCTCCACAGGCTTCTGGGATCAGTGGTGCCCGTGCACCTGGTCGTGTCAGTTCTGTCCACGCCCACTCCCATCCTGACTTGAGCTCTGCAGAGCTTATCAGACGTATCGGGAATGAAGACACCAGGCTTCTTGCAGAACTGATGTTGGGTTTGGCCAACAGGGGGGAGCAGCAGCATGATGAGGTGATGGAGGTTCTGGGTAATGGTGGTCCTTGGCAGGATGACAGTCAGTCTGAGTGATGTCGGTCTGAAACCCTTCAGACACAGATTCTGTGTCATCTGAGCCTCCTTCATTGCCAGTTGAGCCTCAGCAGCAGCAGCAGCAGCAGCAGCAGCGCAGCACAGCATCAGCAACAGCAGCATCAGCAACAGGATCAGCAGCAACAGATCAGCAACACAGCAGCATCAGCAGCAAGAGCAACAGCAGTACCAACAACTGCAGCAACAGCAACAGCAACAACCGATGCAACAGCACCAACAACAGATCCAACAGACCCGACAGCACAACAACTGATGCAACAGCAACAGCTGATACAACAGCAACTAATGCAACAGCAACCTATGCAACAACAGCAGCAGCATCCATTACTCCTGCTGACTACTACATGTGCTACAACAACTGCAGCATCAACAGTAGCAGAACAGCAGACGTAGTATCAGTAACAACAGCAGTATGTCAGAAAGCTGAGAAACATTGTTGAAATCATTGAAAACCTCAGTGTATGTAGTCAGCACTAGGAATGATAAACAGTAACGATTGTTTTCTCAGCTGTACAGATTTTTTTATGGTATGCGCTACACATCTTACCTGCAGCTTCAGGTATTCATGTATATTTTGACTTTTTAGAAATATAGATCTATATCATGGACAATGTTAATAGATATAATTGACAGTGTTGTAGTATTCATATCCAAAGTCGTAGTAGTTTTGATAGGTAAAGTGGGGTGAGTTACTTTGTCTTTTTTAAATATGGTACTGAGCCATCAGTGTGGACTGTTTTGTGTTTTGCTAAATTGTGATAATTATTTTGAATGCTGCAGTGTTCTGGATTAAAATGTTCTGGTTTAAAATGGATCAGTGGTCTAGAGGTAACGCGCCTGTCTAGAACGTGAAAAGTCCGAGTCAAATGTGCGTAGTTTGAATCCCGTTTGGCCCAAAACTTTTCCCCCATCCATTAGACATGAGTGGTGGTCTGGGTGCTAGTCTTTCGGATGAACCGATTAACCGAGGCCCGTGTGTTACACATAATTATTTAGCGCACGTAAAAGAATCCCTGGCAACAAGAGAGTTGTCCCTGGTAAATTCTTTAGAAAAAAGCCACTCTGATAGAAACAAATACAGTTGCAGACAGGAAAAAAGAGAAAAAAATAATAATGGATGGCGCTGCTCGTTGGCGAAGCGCTCTCCCCGGGAGAGCACCTGATTTCACGCTTTGAAGTCTGTGTGACTTAAAGAGGTGCAAAATGTAAAATTATGCAAATGATATATTGAGAATACATAATAAAATCAACCAATCTGCAGCTAAAAGAACAGCTCCCAATTTTGCTGATTTAAAAAAAAAACTTTCTTTTTCACTGATTCTTTATCATATTGTTTTGAGAATAATCGAATTGATTATCATTTGCCTTTTTAATATAGTACCCATGTACGTGCAGCTTTGTAAATTTTGCCACCTGATCCCACCAGCACAAATACTATTTGGAAAGTTTGATTATTTTTGCAAGATATTGGAACAGATTCATTAATAATAAAATAATAATAATATAATAATATAAGAATATAATAATAATAATAATTCTTCTTCTTCTTCTTCTTTTCTTCTGTCTTCTTCTTCTTCTTCTTGTTCACGTCGTCGTCGGTTCATCATTATTATTATTATATTATTATTATTATTATTATTATATATATTATTATATTATTAATTATTATTTATTATTGTTGTTGTTGTTGTTGTTGTTAACATGTTTCCAAGATGTTCTGCGTATGTTTGCACGCAGAAATTGGTTTATAGTGTCATTGAAGGATTTTTATGGAGTGGAGTCGGCAGTGTTTGTTTAAAATGTTTAGATCACATTGATATTGTTCCCATACATTTTTGTAGGGAGGAGAGTACATAGAAAATTGTATATAAAATCTAAACGGTGTTACCGACTTTTGCTGGTAGTAATTTTATAAACTTTGATAGTGTGACAGTACATTTTTTATTGGGCAGGGGGCATTGTTATCCATGTAATAGTATATTCAAATTACTATTTACCAAAAATTAATGAGTTACTGAGTTTTGGTTCTTAGTGTTAATACACATTGATAGTGTGACAATATATTCTTGATGGGGAGAGCATTGTTACTCCATAAAATTGTATTCTAAATTAATATATAAATCACTGAGTTACTGACATTTTGCCAGTAATGTTTATAATTTTTGATAGTGTGACAGTACATTTTGGATAAAGGGGGGGAGGAGGGATCATTGTCTCTCAAAAAAAAACTAAGGGTACACACTGACTATCTCTACAGTGTAATCCTCATAGCAACTGTTTTCAGAAACCAGTTTAAGATCTTCAGGCTTATGCAGAACTAGCAGTGTATTTTGAACATGTGACACATCAGGCTTATGCAGAACTAGCAGTGTATTTTGAACATGTGACACATCAGGCTTATGCAGAACTAGCAGTGTATTTTGAACATGTGACACATCAGGCTCATGCAGAACTAGCAGTGTATTTTGAACATGTGACACATCAGGCTTATGCAGAACTAGCAGTGTATTTTGAACATGTGACACATCAGGCTTATGCAGAACTAGCAGTGTATTTTGAACATGTGACACATCAGGCTTATGCAGAACTAGCAGTGTATTTTGAACATGTGACACATCAGGCTTATGCGGAACTAGCAGTGTATTTTGATCATCTGACACATTCATTTTGTAAACATTGTCAGCTGTTGGAAATGTTAACAAAATCATCTTTCAAATTATTTTCTGGTTTTTATATATGGTCTTTATAAGTACCACCTTGTAAAATTGGTGCATGTTCATTCACATGAAGCAGAAATCATTTCATTTTGATCATCATTGTTCCAGTATGATTTTGTGTATGACTACTGTTTTATGGCAGATTTGTGCACTCTTGTTTGAACTGAGTGAGATTGCATATTTCATGTGACTGAACAGCAACACATCTGTGTACTTGTATTACAATATATTTTCTCGACTTGCCGTATTCTTTATTGGATGTGTAAAATATCATATAAATATTGTGCTGTTCTGAAAGTTCATAAAAATTCGTTGATAATGAACTAGACGATGTATTTCCAGTTAGTAAAACTATCATATGATGTGATAAGATTTTTTCCTTCTGTTTCCATCTCTTGTTTGTCCCCGCTTTCGACATCTACCTGCCAAAGTGTATAGCCTTTGTGTGCGTGTGTTGTGTTGTGTGGGGGGGGGGGGGGGGGGGGGGGGGGGGGGGGGGGGCGCGCGCGCGCGCGCGTGTGTGTGTGTGTGTGTGTGTGTGTGTGTGTGTGCGCTTGCGTGTGTGAGTACGTTCGAATTTGCTAGGACCATAGATTGTTATTGATTGCTTGTGTGATGTATAGGTCGAATGCAAGCGCTTTGATTCATTTTTACAAGATATAGCGCTATAGAAGTTCCATGCAGTAGTAGTAGTTAGTAGTAGTAGTGGTAGTAGTAGTGTTGTTGTTGTTGTTGTTGTTATTGTTTGTTATTATTATTATATATTATTATTATTATTATTTATTATTATTATTATTATTATTATTATTATAACGCAAAGAACCACTGGCTTATGTGTGTAAAATGGTAATGTTACGAAATGTCCCAGATTTTTTGCTTATAAAGAAAGTTCAGAGCTTTGTGACTGGCCTGCAAGCCTGCATGACAAGGGAAGTAACCTGTTAAGTTTTTTATTCCTGTAAAACAATTGGTGCATGTGCATAGACACTATTGCCTTTCTTTTGCCATATATATATATATATATATATATATATATATATATATATATATATATATATATATATATATATATATATATAATATATATATATATATACATACATACATACATACATTGTTGTAAGGTCTTGTCATTTGTAACCAATGTTTATGCAAGTATACTTATCTCTTTGCTTATTTTTACATGTTGTAGACATATTGGTGGGTTTGCTCTTTTTGTGCTTTCTGTAAGTAGTTTGTTTTTTGTTTAGTTTGCCTTTATGCTTTTGAATTTGTTATGATGTTTTTGTTTGGGTTTTTTTGTTTTAGTTTTTTTCTAGTTTTGCTTTGGAGGTTGGGTCTGGGTGTATGTTTTTGGTTTGTTTGCTTGGTTGTTGTTTTTTTGCTGCTTTATCTTCTGTAGCATCCCCGCCCTGCTGTTCCCACGTCGCTCGTTTCCATCTCCCTGCCACAGCCATACCCTGATTCGTTGTGTTTCATCCTCAGGGTCGGGAATCCACAGAGAGCTCATCAATATTAGGCCTTTGTGGGGCCACCAGCCAGAGGGGCCCTGCACTTCTGCTGGGTCACTTTGGTGGTGTTCAGTGGTGCCTGTTCTGAGCTAACACACGCAAGACACCACCTACTAAGCCCCCTACTAACGACAGTATCAGCTCAGTCGCGGAGTCAGACTGAGTGAGTCACCCACCCGAGATGGCGACCACCACAACGTCACTCCAACGACTGTCTCCCACGAAACCCCAGCCCCAAAGGCTTTGACACAAACTCACCACAGGCACAGAAGTGCATGGGTAAACCGAATCTGAGGTCACCGTAACACCAGAGCAACGGTGGCCACCGAATCAGAAGCAATTTTTATTATTGCATGATAATCAATGGTGATGAGGATGATGTAATGATGCTGCTGTGGAAGTACATCCGCTTTGAGACTACTTGACAGCGTTGTATTCTACGCTTACTTTTATAATATATCCCGGCGTCAACCGGGCCCAAGAGATACAGACAGCTGCAGTATTGGTCAGGTAATTTGAGCAACACTCTCAAATTTGCGGCTGGTTTGTTTGTTATTTCTTTGGTAAGTGGGTGCTTGGTTTCTTTTAGTTTATTTTGTTTGGTTTGGGGTTTTGTCTTGGAGGAAATGGGCCTTTTTTCTTTTTACTTTTTGAATTGTTGCATCTCTCTCTCTCTCTCCTCTCTCTCCTCTCTCTCTCTCTCTCTCTCTCTCCTCTCTCTCCTCCTCTCATCTCACCTCTCTCTCTCCTCTCTCTCTCTCTCTCTCTCTCTCTCTCTCTCTCTCTCTCTCTCTCTCTCTCCTCTCTCTCTCTCTCTCTCTCCCCTCTCTACCACATCTCTCACCTATGCAAGTATTTATCACAAAGAGTATACCAGTTGACTAAAATTAAACACTTTCTTGACCTTCACTCAAGGAAATTA
>CM060336.1:8744796-8777296 GCA_030674155.1 Stramonita haemastoma
TCTCTCTCTCTCTCTCTCTCTCTCTCTCTCTCTCTCTCTCTCTCTCTCTCTCTCTCTCTCTCTCTCTTCCAAAAAGGCCCTTGATCTTGTTGATCCTTGCATCCTGCAGACAGAACTAAAGCTCTGTTTGCATTGTCCCTCATTAATGTGGTTCTTTCATTGATAGTTAAAAAAAATAATTCCTTATGTATTTTTTGATGGAAAAGACTCCACTGAAGGTTCAGTCAAATATGGAGTCCACCAAGGTGTTGTCCTAAGCCTAATTCTGTTTTGAATGTCTACCTCAGTGACCTACTATTATCAATGTAAAAGAATAAATAAAAACAATAAAAAAATAGATAAATAAATTATTTAATTAGATAATTTAATTAATTAATTAGTTAATTAATTAATAATAAATAAATAAATAAATAAATAAATAAATAAATAAATAAATAAATAAATGAATATCAAACACAAATGTCACAACTGATTTAAGATGACTTATCAATCCAAATCACTGCAAACAACATACAAGCGAGTGAAACTTGTCTCCGGCAATAACTTAACTGACTTCCAAAGTGGTGAAACTCTCAACTCTATAATACATCCTGTCACAGCTAAATCTATGGTTATAGCAACCCGCCAAAAACATCAACTAGCTCTCCTTTCGTTATTCCTACGGTAAGATAATACTTTAATCCATCAAGTATTTCAATTTTTGTTTTCGTTCCTTCGCTAGAGCTCCGAGGTTCACCAATTTCTCAAGGGTTGGGTATGCGTGCACGCGCGCGCGCACTGGTGTTTGTCAGTGTGTTTGTGTGCACGCATGTGGTGGGGACACTGCACTTTGCTGTGGTGCATCATACCGCTGTATATTGTCATTATTATAGTGCGCCCTGCTTGGTTTTTGTTGCGTACACTGCACCCGATTACCATGCCAGAAACTAGCATTCACAGCTCTTGAGGGCTGCGGTGTCGCCACAGGTCCGCCGCCACACGCGTCGGAGACGGTAGGGGAGGGTGTGGGCGTACAGTGCCATGTTGCCTTGGAGCGTTGGGGTCTGTAACCCTGCAAAATACGGGGTCGGCTGGGCCAGAAATGGCTCCATGGGTCCCGTCTTGGCCCCAAACCGCACCTTTTTTCTGCAGGGGGGTGGGTATGCGTGCAAGCGCGCGCGCGCACTGGTGTCTGTAAGTTGTTTGTTTGTGTGCGCGCATGTGGAGGGACCCTGCACTTGTCTGTGGTGCATCATATGCCTGTATATTGTCATTATTATAGTGCGCCCTGCTTGGTTTTCGTTGCGTTCACCGCCCCGATTACCATGCCAGAAACTAGCATTATCAGCTCTTGAGGCTCCGGTGTCGCCACAGGTCCGAAGCCACACGCGTCGGAGATGGTAGGGAGGGTGTGGGCGTACAGTGCCATGTTGCCTTGGAGCCTTGGGGTCTGTAACCTTCAAAAGTCGGGGTCGGCCTGGCCTAAAATGGGGTTCCATGGGTCCCCTACTGGCCCCAAACGACACCTTTTTTCTGCAGGGGATGGTATGCGTGCACGCGCGCGCGCGTGCGCTGGTGTCTGTCAGTGTGTTTATGTGCCACATGAGGACGGACCCTGCACTCTTCTGTGGTGCATCATATGCCTGTGTATTGTCATTATTATAGTGCGCCCTGCTTGGTTTTTGTTTCGTACACTGAAACCCGATTACCTTGCAGAAACTAGCTTTCTCAGCTGTCCTCTGCGGTCTCGGCGCAGTCCGGCCCACAACGCGTCGAAAATGGTAGGAGGTGGTGTGGGCGTGCATGCTATGTGTGCCTTGAGACTTGGGGTCTGTAACCCTGTAAAAGTCGGGTCGGCCGGGCCTGAAAATGGTTTTTCCATGTTCCCATCTTGGCCCCAAACTGCACCTTTTTGCGAAAGGGGTGGGTATTGGTTCACGCGCGCGCGCGTGCGCTGGTGTTTGTCAATGTGTTTGTGTGCACGCAGGTGGAGGGGAACCTGCACATGTCTGTGGTGCATCATATGCCTGTATACTGTCATTATTATAGTGCGCCCTGCTTGCTTTTTGGTGCGTACACTGCACCCGATTTCCTTGCCAGAAACTTGCATTCACAGCTCTTGAGGGCTGTGGTGTCGCCAAAGGTCCGGCGCGACACGCGTCGGAGATGGTAGGGGAGGGCACGTGCGTACAGTGCCATGTTGCCTTGGAACCTTGGGGTCTGTACTCTTTAAAATTCGGGGTCGGCCGGGCCTGCAAAGGGTCCACGGGTCCCGCCTTTCTTGCAAACTGCACATCTTTCTGCAGGGGGGTGGGTATGCATGCACGCGCGCGTGCGTGCGCTGGTGTTTGTCAGTGTGCTTGTTTGTGTGCGCGCATGTGGAGGGGACCCTGCACTTGTCTGTGGTGCATCATATGCCTGTATATTGTCATTATTATAGTGCGCCCTTCTTGGTTTTGAGGCTTACACTGCACCCGATTACCTTGCCAGAAACTAGCATTCTCAGCTTTTGAAGGCTCCGGTGTCGCTACAGGTCCGGCGCCACACGCGTCAGAGATCGTAAGGGAGGGTGTTGGTCTTCAGTGCCATGTTTCCTTGGAGACTTGAGTCCGTAACCTTGCAAAATTCGGGGTCGGCCGGGCCTGAAAAGGGTTCCATGGGTCCCTCTTCCTCTCAAAACCGCATTTTTTTCTGCAGGGGGTTGGGTATTCGTGCACGCGTGCGCGCGCGCGCTGGTGTCTGTCAGTGTGTTTGTTGTGTGTGCGCATGTGGAGGGGACCCTGCACTTGTCTGTGGTGCATAATATGCCTGTATATTGTCATTATTATAGTACGCCCTGCTTGGTTTTTAGTGCGTACACCGCACCGAACTATTTTGCCAGAAACTAGCAATGTCAGCTCTTGAGGCTGCGGTGTCCCCACAGGTCCGGCGCCACACGCGTCGAGATGATAGGGGAGGGTGTGGGCGTACAGTGCCATGTTGCCTTGGAGTCTCGGAGTCTGTAACCCTGTATAATTCGGGGTCGACCGGGCATGAAAAGGGTTCCATGGGTCCCGTCTTGGCCCCAAACGGCACCTTCTTCTGCAGGGGGTGGGTTTGCGTGCACACACGCACGCCCGCGCTTGTGTCTGTCAGTGTGTTTATTTGTGTGCGCGCATCTGGAATGGACCCTGCACTTGTCTTTTGTGCATCATATGCTTGTATATTGTCATTATTATAGTGCGCCCAGCTTAGTTTTCGTTGCGTTCACCGCACCCGATTACCATGCCAGAAACCAGCATTTTCAGCTCTTGAGGGCTGCGGTGTCGCCACAGGTCCCGCGCTACACGCGTCGGTGATTGGAGGGGACGGTTTTGGAGTACAGTGCCATGTTGCCTTGGAGCCTCGGGGTCTTTAACCCTGCAAACTTTGAGGTCGGCCTGGCTTGAAAAGCGTTCCATGGGTCCCGTCTTGGCCCCAAACGGCACCTTTTTCAGCAGGGGGGTGGGTATACGTGCACGCGCGCACGCGCGCGCTGGTGTCTGTCAGTGTGTTTGTTCGTGTGTGCATATGTGGAGGAGACCATGCACTTGTCTGTGGTGCATCATATGCCTGTATATTGTCATTATTATAGTACGCCCTGCTTGGTTTTTTGTTGCGTTCACCGCACCCGAGTACCATGCCAGAAACTAGCATTCTCAGCTCTTGAGGGCTGCGGTGTCGCCACAGGTCCGGTGCCACACGCGTCGGAGATGGTAGGGGAGGGTGTGGGCGTACAGTGCCATGTTGCCTTGGAGCCTCGGGGTCTTTAACCCTGCAAACTTCGGGGTCGGCCTGGCTTGAAAAGGGTTCCATGGGTCCCATCTTGGACTCAAACGGCACGTTTTTCAGCAGGGGGGTGGGTATGCGTGCACGCGCACGCGCGCACGCTGGTGTCTGTCAGTGTGTTTGTTTGTATTCGCGCATGTGGAGGGGACCCTGAACTTGTCTTCTGTGCATCATATGCCTGTATATTGTCACTATTATAGTGCACCCTGCTTGGTTTTTGGTGCGTACACCGCACCCGATTACCATGCCAGAAACTTCCATTTTCAGCTCTTATGGGCTGCGTTGTCGCCACATGTCCGGCGCCACACGCGTCGAAGATGGTAGGTGAGGGTGTGGTCGTACAGTGCCATGTTGCCTTGGAGCCTCGGGGTCTGTAACCCTGCAAAGTTCGGGGTCGGCCGGGCTTGAAAAGGGTTCCATGGGGCCCGTCTTGGCCCCAAACGGCACCTTTATCAGAAGGGGGTGGGTATGCGTGCACGCGCGCGCGCGCGCGCTGGTGTTTGTCAGTGTGTTTGTTTGTGTGCGCGCATGTGGAGGGGACCCTGCACTTGTCTGTGGTGCATCATATGCCTGCATATTGTCACAATTATAGTGCGCCCTGCTTGGTTTTTGGTGAGTAAACCGAACCCGACTACCTTGCCAGAAACTAGCATTCTCAGCTATTGAGGGCTGCAGTGTCGCCACAGGTCCGGCGCCACACGCGTCGGAGATGGTAGGGGAGGGTGTGGGCCTACAGTGCCATGTTGCCTTGGAGACTCGGGGCCTGTAACCTTTCAAAATTCGGGGTCAGCCGGGCTTGAAAAGGGTTCCATGGGTCCCGACTTGGACCCAAACGGCACCTTTTTCAGGAGGGGGTGGGTATGCATGCAAGCGCACGGGCGCGCTGGTGTCTGTCAGTGTGTTTGTGTGTGTGCGCGCATGTGGAGGGGACACTGCACTTGTCTGTGGTGCATCATATGCCAGTATATTGTCATTATTATAGTGCGTGCTTCTTGGTTTTCTTTGCGTTCACCGCACCCGATTACCATGCCAGAAACTAGCATTCTCAGCTCTTGAGGGCTGCGGTGTCGCCACAGGTCCGGCGCCACACGCGTCGGAGATGGTAGGGGAGGGTGTGGGCGTACAGTGCCATGTTGCCTTGGAGCCTCGGGGTCTGTAACCTTGCAAAGTTCGGGGTCGGCCGGGCTTGAAAAGGGTTCCCTGGGTCCTGTTTTGGCCCCAAAGGGCACGTTTTTCATCAGGGGGGTGGGTATGCGTGGACACACGCGCGGGTGCGCTGGTGTCTGTCAGTGTGTTTGGGTGCGCACATGTGGAGGGGACAATGCACTTGTCTGTGGTGCATCATATGCCTGTATATTGTCATTATTATAGTGCGCCCTACTTGGCTTTTGGTGCGTACACTGCATCCGATTACCTTGCCAGAAACTAGCATTTTCAGCTCTTGAGGGCTGCGGTGTCGCCACAGGTCCGGCGCCACACGCGTCGGAGACGGTAGGGGAGGGTGTGGGCGTACAGTGCCATGTTGCCTTGGAGCCTTGGGGTCTGTAACCCCGTAAAATGCGGGATCGGCCGGGCCCGAAGAGGGTTGCATGGGTCCCGTCTTGGGCCCAAACCGCACCTTTTTTAGCAGGGGGGTGGGTATGCGTGGACTCACGCGCGGGGCGCGCGCGCGGTTTTTTGTCAGGGGTGTTTTTTGGGTTTTCCGCAGGGAGGGACCCTCCCACTCTTCGGTGGTGCATCATATGCCTTAATTTTGGGTCTTTAAACACGGGGCCCTGTTTGGTTTTTGGGCGACACTGCCCCCCGGATTCCCTTTTGCCAGAAACTAGCATTCTCACCCTCTTAAAGGGCCCCCTGCCCCGCCACGGGCCCCGGGGCCCCACACGCGCGGAGACGGTGGGGGGAGGGGGGTGGGCGAACATTGCCATGTTGCCTTGGGGGTTTGGGGCCCTTAAACCCCTGAAAAAAATGGGGGGTCGCCGGGGCCCCGGAAAAGGGTTCCAGGGGCCCCGTTTTTGGCCCAAACCGCCCCTTTTTTTTTCCGCGGGGGGGGGGGAAAGCGTGCCGGGGGGCGCGCGCGCGCCCCCTGGTTTTTGTCAGTGGGGTTTGTTTGTGTGCGCGAAATGTGGAGGGGACCCTCACTCTTTGTGGTGCCATCATACCCCTTTATTGTCATTTTTACACGGGGCCCTGTTTTGTTTTTTGGTGCGAACCATTTCCCCCGGGTTTTCCCTTTGGGCCAGAAACAGAAACCCTAAAGCTTTTTAAAGGCCGCGGTTTTGCCACGGCCCGGGCGCCACACGCTTGGGAGACGTAGGGAAAGGGTGTGGGCGAAACAGTGCCTGTTCCCTTTTGGGGTTTGGGGGTCTGAAACCCCGTAAAATGCGGGGCCCCGGCCCGGGGCCCGAAAAGGGGTTGCATGGGCCCCCGTTTGGCCCAAACCGCCCTTTTTTCCCGGGCAGGGGGGTGGGTATGCTTGCACCCCGGCGCGCGGGCCTGGGGTTTGTCAGGTGTTTGTTTTTGGGGGCCGTTTTTGGAGGGGACCCTGCACTTTTCTTCTGGGGGCATCAAATCCCTGTATATTGTCATTATTAAACAGGGCCCCCCGGGTTTTTTTTTTTGCAAAACACTGCCCCGGATTCCCTTTTCCCAGAAACAAGAAATTCTCAGCTTTTTTAGGGGGTTTTCGTGTCGCCCCCCGGGTCCGGCGCCACCCCCCGCCCCGGAAGGGGTAGGGGGGGGTGTGGGGTACAGTGCCATGTTTGCCTTGGACCTTGGGGCCCTGTAACCCGTAAAATCCGGGGGGGCCCGGGGCCCCGGGAAAGGGTTGCATTGGCCCCCGTCTGGGCCCAAAAACCGAAACCTTTTTTTCCGCGGGGGGTGGGTATGCGTGACCCGCGCCCCGGCCCCGGGGTTTTTTTTGTCAGGGGTGTTTTGTTGTGTGCCGCATTTGGAGGGGCCCCGGGCACCCTTTCTGTGGGGGGCTTCATATCCCCTTTAATTGTCATTAAAAGGGGGGGGCCCCCAATGCTTGGTTTTTGGGGTTGGGCACACCCCCGGGTTTAACCTTGCCAGAAACTGCATTCTCACCTTGGGGCCCGGGTTCGCCACGGCCCCGGCCCACACCGTCGGAGACGGTGGGGGAGGTGTGGGCGTACTTTTGAAAGTTTGGCCTTTTTGGATTTGGGGTCTGTAACCCTGAAAAAATGGGGGGGTCGGCCGGGCCCAAAAGGGTTGAAAAGGTCCCGCTTGGGGCCCAAAACCCCCGCACCTTTTTTTTCCGCAGGGGGGTGGGTAGGGGTTTTGAAACGCCCCCGCGGCGCGCTGTGTTTGTCAGTGTTTTTTTGTTTGTGTGCCGCATGTGGGGGGGACCCTGAAACTCTTCTTGGGCACTTTTGGGCCTGTAAAATTTTTCTTTAATTAAAAAGGGGCCCCCTTGTTTGGGTTTTTTTTTTGCGTACACTCCCACCCAAATTACCTTCCAAGAAACTACATTCTCAGCCTTAAAGGGCGGGTTTTTTCCCCGCCACAGGTTCCGGCCCCCCACACGCGTCGGAGAGGGTGGGGGAAGGGGGGGGGGCGTATAGTCCCATTTTTCCTTGGAGCCGGGGGGTCTGTAACCCTGAAAAATTTTTTGCGGTTGGCCCTGAAAAGGGGTTTCCAGGGGCCCCCCTGGGCCCCAAAAACCGCCCCTTTTTCCCGCAGGGGGGGGGGAAAATGCGAAGCGGCCCTTGGGGCGCTGGTTTTTTTCAGTGTTTTGTTTTTTGCGCGCATGGGGGGGGAAAACCCTGCACTCTTCTTTTTTTGCACCCTATGCCGGAAATTTGTCAAATTTTACGGGGGCCCCCTTCTTTTGGTTTTTTTGTGCGAACCGGGCCCCCGGATTACCTTTCCAAAAACTAGCATTCTCAGCCCCTTGAGGGTTGCGGTTTGGGCCAAGGTCCGGGCCACACCGTCGAGCCCGGGTAGGGGGGGGTTGGGGGCGTACTTTTGGGCCAAGGGGTTCCTTGGAGTTTTGGGGTTTTAACCCGTAAAATGGGGTCCCGGGCCGAAAATTTCAGGGGTTCCCGCCTTGGGCCCAAAAAGGCACCTTTTTCCGCAGGGGGGGGGTTAGGCGGAACGCGCCGTTTGCGCCCCTGGTTTTTTTGTCTTTTTGTTTGTTTTTGTGCGCGCATGTGAGGGGACCCTCAACCTTTTTGGTGGTGCATCAAAAGCCAAAAATATTGTCAAAATTACACAGGGCCCTCCCTTGGTTTTTTGTGCTCCACTGAAACCCAATTCCCTTTCCGAAACTGGGCTTCTCACTCTTGAGGCTGCATTTGCCCGCCAAAATTCCGGCGCCACACGCGTGGGAGCCCGGTAGGGGAGGTGTGGGCTTACAGTGCCAAGGTTGCCCTTGGGCCTTTTGGGATGTAACTTTTTTTAAAGTTCGGGCCCGCTGGGCCTGAAAAGGGTTCCAGGGGGTCCCTCCGGGGGGCCCCAAAACCCGCCCCTTTTTTTCCCGGGGGAGGGGGGGGGTTTTGGGGTGCAGGGCCCCAGGGGGGCCCCCCTTGGGTTTTGCATTGTTTTGTTTGTGTGCGGCTTTTGGGGAGGGGACCCTCCTCTTCTTGGTGCTCAAAACCTGTAAAATTGTCATTTTTCCCACGGGGCCCTTTTTCTTGTTTTTTTTTTCCCTACACTGCCCCCCGTTTTAATTTTGGGCCGGGAAACTAGAATTTTCTCGTTCTTGAGGGTTTCGGTCGCCACGGGCCCTTTGGGGATCCAAAGAAGATTTAAAACAACCATTTCCCCTTTTTTTTTTTCTCTGTGTTCCCCCCTTTTCTCGGGGTTTTTTTTTTTTTTAAAGGCCCTTTCCATTTACTGATTATGTCCTCGACCTCTTTTTTTGGTTTTCCTCCTTTTTTTCCCTTTCCCTTGGGCATTTCCTTTGTAGTATTTTTTTTTTGCAAAAATATACAAAAAGAAACGCACATTACTTGGAAAAAAAAATAAAAAGGCTTGAAATTCCCGACCTTTCCCAACACCCCAAGAAGCAATAAATCACAATAATATTGGGAAACTCGAATGTACACACGCAAGGAAACGTAAGGGGGCTTTGTGGGGGCCGGGGCCAAACACCCCAACCAAAAAACACACACACACACACACACACCCCAACAAAAAACCCAAACACAAACCCCCCTGCTACCAAAACTTACCACCCCATTCTCCCCAAACCCCCCTTTCTTCCCCCATTTTTTTTTTCTTTGAATGCTCAGACAGTAGCTCTTTTTTGCCCTGCCCAAAATGAGAAAAACCCTTTGCCAAGCCCCCAAAAAAACCCAAATAGTGCTGCTGTTAAACACCTGAAAAGGGTCGGGCCCGTGATCCCTCTAAAATGGGAGAGAACGGAAACTTTTCAGTCTTTCGGCGAAAAAGCAGAAGAATAAACCAAAAAGGGCAAAACGATAGATAAGGGGAAAAATTTGACCAACCCAGAAAAAAAAGAAGAGATAAAAAAGAAGGAATTCTTAGCACGGGAACTTTAAAAAAAAGGGGTTTGATGCTGTCAAATACTGACAGCCCCCCCCCCCTCCCCCCCCCCTAAAAGGGGGAATTTGTCCATCTAAATACCCCAGTTTGGGTATAGAGACTTTAAATCTTGACACAGTGTGTTTTGTACCCCCACGGGGGCCCCGTGATTGGGGGTGTTTTTTTTTTTGGGTTTTTTTTGGGGGGGGATTTTTTTTTATTTTTTTAAAAATTTTGAAAAAAAATTTTTTTTTTTGTTTTGGCCAATTTCCCCCCTTCCGAACTTTTTTCCCCCCACTTCAACGGGCACCAAAA
This sequence comes from Stramonita haemastoma, assembly GCA_030674155.1. Taxonomy (NCBI): domain Eukaryota; kingdom Metazoa; phylum Mollusca; class Gastropoda; order Neogastropoda; family Muricidae; genus Stramonita; species Stramonita haemastoma. The sequence goes on from CM060336.1 coordinate 8,754,409, forward strand.
CGGGGCCTTTGGGTTTTTTATAGTTTTCACCCCAAGGGATTTTGACATTTTTGGTTTCCAATTTTTCGTCAAACGGGGAAAAAAGGGCCCGAGACTGGGAATCGAACCCAGAAAAATTCCCCTTTTATTTTGTTGGCGTGCAAACCCAAAGGGAAAGACAACGTGCCGAATCAGCGACGTTTTTGAATGATTTTTTTTTTCCCTTTGGGAAACCGTTTTTCGTTGGGAATTTTGCAAAAAAATTAACCTTTTCTTTAAAAATTATTTTTTATTTTTTTAAAATTTTTTTATTTTAAATTAAATTTATTTTTTATTTATTCTTTTTAACTTTTTCCGGTGATCAAGCTTTTTTGCTGCTGAAAAATGGAAAAAAATTGATAAAAAACCCAATTTATTTTTTTAATTAGTTAAAAATTAAATTTTTTTAATTTTTTTTTTTAAAATTCCGGGAGAAACCCTTTTTTTTGCTGCTGAAGAAAGCAAACAAAAAAAATTTTAAAAGGTTTTTTTAAATTCATTTTTTTTTTTATTAAACTATTTATTTATTTATTTTTACATGCGGTGAGCCAAGGTTTTCCCTGCTGACAGAAGACGTACAGGGGGAAAGGGGGGGCAGGATGGCGGGAGTTCCCTTTCAAGCTGATCCCTCATCAGCCTGGGGAAAAACGGGACTGGCGGGGCCAATAAAGGGGGAATGTTTTTCCTTGTCATTCCCTGAGGGGTACAAGCATGACTGCAGTGCCAAAGGGACGGTGAAATTTAATTTTCCTTTTGTAGATTTTTTGTTTGTTTTTTTGGGCCCGTCATTTTCCCCCGATGACCCCCAAAAACAGCAGAGGGGGCACCTGTTTGTTTCGGGAACTGGGCAAAATTTGTTTAAATTGGAGATGCCTTGCCCACTTTTCACCCCCAAACCTCTCGCCCAAAGAGCAAAAGGGACAGCAGCGGGGGAGATTTTTCTTAAAAAGGCCAACTACCCCAGGGCTGAAAGCAATAAAAAAAATAAAAATAAAATTTAATAAAAATAAAAAAAAAATTTTAAAAATAATTAATAAAAAATAAAAATAAAAAGGGATTTTTGGGGGGGAGAGAGGGATGATGATGATGATGATGATGATGTTTGAAAAAAAATTAAAAAAAAAATAAAAAAAAAAAAAAAAAAATAAAAAAATAATAAAAAAATAAAAAAATAAAAAATTAAATAATAATAATAATCAAAAAAAAATAAAAAAAAAAAAAAAAAAAAAATAATAATAATAAAAAATAATAATAATAAAAAAATTTAAAAAAAAATTTTTTTTTGTGTAAGGGTTTTTTTTTATTTTAAATTTTTTCATTTTTCATTACTAAATTTTTGTTTTGGTTTTAACCCCACTTCCCTCCCCGTTCCCAAACCTTTATTTTTTTGTGTTAGTTGGGGGGGGGGGGGGGGTTGTTTTTTTTTTCAGTGGTGAGGGTGAAATTTATATTGTATTTTTATCGAAGTTTTTTTTTTTTTTGGTTTTTTTTTGGTATTTTTTTTCTTTTTGGACTTTTGATTTTTTCCCCCCCTTTTGTGTATAAAAGAAATGAATTAAAAAGGGAAATGGGGGATATTGAAACCCTAATGAAAAATTGTAACCTATATAAATTCCCCTTTTTTCATTTTTTAAATAAGGGAAATTAGGGGATATTGAAACCCGATATTTTTTGTTTTTTTAAAAATTTTTTTAAAAAAACTAAAAATGTGTGCATGACCCAATAAAAAAACTTGTTCGTGAAAGCAAGCGCGCCCATCCCTGCACGCGCTGCGCGTGGTTTTGTGTTTTGGTGTTTTTGTGTTTGGTGGGGGTGTTTTTTGTTTTGGTGTGGGGGAAGGTGTGTGTGGGGGGTTTTGGGGTGTGTGGGGTGGGGGAATTTGTTTTGTGTGTGTTTTGGGGTTTATTTTGGGGGGAGGTTTTTTTTTTCCTTCGTCTTCTTTTTTTTTGTTTTTTTTTCTTTTTTTTTTTTGTTTTTTTAAATATGTAAAAATTTTTAAATTTGGGGCGTTAAATAAAATTTTAAAAAAATTTTGGGGGAAATTTTATTTTTTTTCCCCTTTTTTTCCCCTTAAAGATAGAGGGGCCTTATGAAAAAAAAGCAAATCAATCTTTACAAGGTCCCCTCGGGAAAAAAAAAATTTGACTTGACGTTGACTTGACTTTGAACGGAAAAAAAAAAGGGAAAAAAAAAAATTAAAAAAAACGAGAAGAGAGAAAGAGAAGAGAGAAAAAGGGGAGAGAGAGAAGGAAAAAAAAAGAAAAAAAGAGAGAGAGAAAAGAGAGAGAGAGAGAGGGGAGAAAAGAGAGAGAGAAAAGGGGAGGAAATAAAAGAGAGAGAGAAGAGAGAAGAGAGACCGAGGGGGGGGGGGGCCTGGAACTCCAAATTTAAAGCACCCTTTCCCCTGATCCCGTGAAACCCGAACTGTACTGTCTTCACCCCCACAAGTTTCAGGTGAGGTGGTAGCACGGGCCCTTGAAAGCTGGCCCCACCTTATCTCCCATCATTTCCACTTCCCCTCCACTTTCGCCCGGGGCCCGACCCCTTCGTGTCTATCAGGCACAACATTTAGGGACCACCCCTTTTTTTGAAGGGAAACTTTGCCTTTTCCCGGGCATTTTTAACCCAAAGGGGCTACAGGTAAAAAACTGTTGGTTTTTTTTTGTGTAGTATTCCCGGGTTTTTTTTTTTTTGGGGGGGGGGGGTTTTTTATTTATGTTTTTTTTTTTGGGGGGGGGGAAGGGGAAAGGGGTGGGGTTTTATTCCCCTTACCAGGGGAAAGGGGCCCCAAAGGGTTTCACAATGGGGAAATTTTGTTTCCGGGGGCCCCGGTTTTTTTTGTTTTTTTAAAACCAAGCATAAAGGTAGCCACATTCTTTTTTTTGGGAAGGGTGTTTTAAAAAAACGGGAAGAATTGGGGGGGGGGGTGTTTTTTTTTAAAAAAAATTTGTCTCTTTTTTCCCTCCCGGTATGCAATGGCCTGCTTTTTCCAAAAAAGGTAAAGGGGTTTAAAAAGGTTTAAATTTTGGGCAGAATTTTTTTTTGGTTTTGAAAAAGGGGCCCTTTTTTTTTTGTTTTTCCCAAAAAGGATTTATGGGGGAGGGTTTTTTGGCCCCTAAAATTGCCCCCAAAGGGGAAAAAAAACCCCCAAAAAGGGAAAATTTCCCTTTTTGGGGGGTTTCTGGCCCCTTTGGGGAAAACAAAGCTAAAGGGGAAAAACCCAAAAAAAGGGCCAAAACCCCCCCCCCCCCCTTTTTTTTTCAAAAAGGGTTTTTTGTGTGAAAATAAAAATGGGAGGGTTTTTTGAGAAATGATTTTCCCCCTTTTTTTAATTTTGGAAAAAAAAACAAATGGAAAAAAAATTTGGGTTATTACAAAAAGGGTTTTAAAAAAATTTTTTCCCCCAAACCCGAAACAAAAAATTTAAAACAAAAAAAAAAAAACCCCCCAAAAAAACACACACAAAAAAAAACCCCCACACCCACACCCAAAAACCCCCCACACACAAAACCCCCAAAACCCCCACAAAACAAAACACACAAAAACCCACCCCTTTAAAGTTTTGCAAAAATTTTTCCTTTGAGGGGGGGGGGTTTTTTTTCTTTCCCCCAAGCATAAACCAGAAGAGGGGGTTTTCCCCCGCTGCCCCCGTTAAAATTTTAACAAAGTGTCCATGTTTTTTCCTTCGGGGGAAAAAAATTTTTCCTTTAACCCCTGAAAAAATTTTGCCCCCCACTGGGTTTTTCTTTGGAAAGAAAAAAGGTGGGGGCCACCCCAAAAAATTGGAACCCCAAAGGGTTTCTTTGGGGCAAAGGTTTTTGGGAAGCCGGCCCCCCTCCCCCCGGGGGAAAACCCTTTTTGTTTGGGGGCCCTGGGGGCCCTTTTGGACACGTTGGTTTTCCCCTTTTCCCCCCCATCCCCCCCCCCCTCCCCCCCCCCGCTCCCCCCCCCCCCCCCCCCCCCCCCAAACCTCGCCCCCTCGAAAGGGTTTGGCCCCCCCCAACAAGAAAAAGTGAAAACCCGGGGGTTCCACTCCCCCAAAAGGGGGTGAAAGAACCCCCCGGGGACCCCCCCCCCCCCCCCCCCCCAGGGGGCCGGGGAAGTTTAAAAAGGCAATTTGGGGGAGGACCTCATTGAATCTCCCCTTTTTTTGCGGGAGATTTGAGTTTTTCTTTTCACTGGGGGGGCCCCCCAAAAAAAAAGGGCCGGAACCCCAAACCCAAAACCCGGGACTTTGGGGGGCCCGGAAAAGGGGTTGTTTTTGGGCTGTGTGGCTTTTTCCACCCCCAAAACTTTGGACGGGGGCGGGGAAAAACTTCACCCAAAACATCTCAATGTGAGCCCGTAAAATTTTTTTTGGGGTTTTTTTGGTAAAAAAATGGTTTCCCCCGGGCCCCAACAAAATTTTAAAAATAAAAATTTTCCCTAGTCCATGGGGGGGGGCCCCCTTTGGGGGGACAGGCAGGCACGGGGCACCCCTTTTGGAAAAAATTGGGAAAAAAAAAACACCCCCACCACCCCCAAAAAAAACCGCAAAAACCGAAATCGCGCCCACACTGCCCCCCAAAAAACACCACGCCCCACCCCCCGGCCCCACAACAAAACCCCCCAAAACACCACACCCCAACAACAAAAAACAAAACCCCCCCACAAAGGCTTTGAAAAAGTTTTTTTTTCCCTTTCCCCAACTTTTTTTTTTTTGGGGGAAAAAAATTTTTGGGGCCCCGTTTTTAAATTTTTTTTGGGTTTTTAAATTTTATTTTTTTTTTTTTGGGGTTTTTTTGAAGTAAAATTTTTTTTCCCCTTTTTTTTCTCTCTCTCCCCTTTTCTTCTCTTCTCTTCTCTCTTTTCTCTCTTTCCCCTCTCTTCTCCTCTCTCCCCCTCCCCCCCCCCCCCCCCCTTCCCCCCCCTTTCTCCCCCCCTTTCCCCCCCCCCCCCTTCCCCCCTTCCTTCCCCTCCCCCCTCCCCCCCTTTCTTCCCCCCCCTTTCTTTTTCTGTCTCTTTTTCTGTTTTCTCCTTTTCTGTCTTTTTCCTTCCCCTCTCTTCTTTTTTGCCGTTTTTCCCCCCTCCTTCCTTCCCCCCCCTTTCCCCCCTTCCCCCCCTCTCTTTTCCCCTCTCTCTCTCCCCCTTTTCCCCTTCCCCCCCCCCTCCCCCCCCCCCCCCCCCTTTCCCCTCCTCCCCCCTCCTTTTTTCTCTCTTCCCCCTCCCTTTTTTTTTTTCCCTTTCCCCCCCTTTCATTTTCCCCCCCCAAAAATTTTTCCCCTTTTTTCTTTTAAAAACTACCAAAAAACCGGAAATGAAATTCTTTGCTTTTAGCAACTTGGCAGCAATTTTTCCCCCCCAAACCCCAAAAATTTCCATGCCCCGATGATCTCACGGGTTTAAGCCCTTTTGGGGTCAAAAAAGGGTGGGGAATAAATTTCACGGGAAGGGGGAAAAAAAGTTTTCGTTCCCTTTTTGGGTTTGCCCAAAACACCCCCCTCAAAACAGAAATCGCGCCCCCTTCATGGAGCCCTTTTTTAAACCCCCCTGAAAATTCGGGCCCCAGCTTTTGATTTTGAAGGGCAGAAAAGCCTTGAATTTTTTTTCCCCGGATTTTTTCCGGATTTTGGGTCTACGGGAAAAATATCGGAACTTCTTTTTCCCCTTTTAAAACGCTCAGACCGGGGCAACTATTCCTGTTTTTGTCATATGAGCAAAAATCCCGTTGCGCTCCCGTTAAGCGCCTGACAAGTGGGCCCCCCGAGCATTCGACTTCGGCAGCGGGTTTGGGGTTTTTCCCGACGGGGGATATCATTTTTTTCCCAGGGGCTTCATTTTCTTCAGGGGGGTTTCCCAAAGCATGTTTCCCCGTTTCAAAACCCGAATTCAGCCACGAGCTCTTTTTGGGAATTATTCCGATGCATTTGAAAAGAGTCTGCGTAACCGTTCGCTTCACAAAAGCAAAGCTCAGCGCGCGCGGGGAGTTTGTACCCGTACTGCTTTGCAGTCTTGCACAGTGGAAAATTTTTACAGAGGCCCAGTCGATGCACCCCACCCACGACCCACTAGGGCCGCCTTGCAAAACCGATTTAACGGGCCACGACCAAAAAACAAAAAAAACCCCAGCGGGGGGGACGTTGGACAAGGGTTTCCCCCACAAAAAAGGGGGAACACCTGCCCTCACCTGCACTTTTCCAACCTTCATTTTTCTCCTACCCCGTAGTCTTGGGGTACTCCTGGAGATTTGTCAACCAGCTTCCTCCCCTCCTCCTCCATTCCTTTCGCGCGCGTGCGGTTTTCAACTTTTTTCCCGTGGCAAGTCGAGGCCCGTCCAGTCCACTCGGTCGCGTTCATTTGCTGGGACTTTGGGATGACTGCCCGGTCAGTAACCTGCCGTCAAACGATCGTGGGCACCACACTTCTGATTGCTTCCTCAGTCCTTGTCAATGATAAAGTAGATAAAAATAAAATAAAATAGAAATAAAGCATAGAATAGAGAATAAAATAAATGAGATTAAAACATAAACCATTTAAAAAATGAAAAATTTGAATTAGGACATGGCGTTTAGAAATAAAATTAATAAACAAAAAAGAATAGAAATGAAAAATATAAACTAAAAACCCTTAGGAATAAACTTGGGCCAGAGTGAAGGAGCGCAATCCTGGTAAACAGTGATCCTGGTGTCCGTAAAACACCCACCACTTACCGTGACCCTGGTTTTCCGTAAACACCACACCCCTACCCGTGATCTTGGTGTAACACACCAACCCTCAGCGATCTTGGTGTCCGTAAACACCACCACTCAGTGATCTTGGTGTAAACACCACCACCTACAGCGATCTTGGTGTCCGTAAACACCACCCCCTACCGTGATCCTGGTGTCCGTAAAACACCACTCCTACAGCGATCCTGGTGTCCGTAAAGACCACCACCTACATTTGATCTTGGTTTAAACACCCCACGTACATGATCTTGGTGTTGGAAAACATCATATCCTACAAAAGTTTTGAGACAGCGGTCACGAGGGACTGTGGCTTTGTCACCTTTCACGTTCACAGCATTTCCTTAGGCCCCTTTCCCCTTCCCAGAACTTTATTCCACGCGGGTCCTAATCTGGTGAGTGGTCTTGGTGGGTCATTGAGAGTCCTCTCCTGTGGTGAGTAATCATGTGGATCATCCGGGAGCCGTCTCCTCAAAAACTGGGCCCATCGTCTGGAAACTTGACCATCAAATGTTTAGAACATGTAAGTATTTTGTAAGAAGTGTGCAGGTAAAGTGGGTGACTTTATGCTGCATGATTCAGGTAGTGGGTGTTTTGCTCGTAAAGTCTGAGCAAACTAGGTTTGGGTTCTGGTAAAATACTATGAGTCCTTAAGTCTGTTTATTTTAAATTTAAAGACTCTGTGTCTCTCTGTCCCCTCTGTTTCTGTCTCTGCTTCTCTCTCTCTATCTGTGTGTGTGTGTGTGTGTGTGTGTGTGGTGTGTGTGTGTGTGTGGTGTGTTTTGTGTGTGTGTGTGTGTTGTTGTGTTTTTCGTGCGTACGTGCGTGTGTACGTGCGTGTGTGTGTGTGTGTGTGTGTGTGTGTGTGTGTGGGGTGTGTGTGTGTGTGTGGTGGTGTGTGTGTGTGTGTGTGTGATTGTGTTGTGCGCGCTTGCTTTGATTTGTTTGCTGCTTATTGTATTGAAAGAATGCCTCCTTGCTGGGATATTTATTCAGAAAAAAATATGTGCAGAAGTAGTAGTGTACTTGATAACTAGTTTATTTTTGCTAAGTTAACATCAGTACCGACTCGACTTTTTCACGAAAGGTTTGGTTGAGGACTATAACACAAGGCCCCTCCTGCAAAACGCACGCGGAACATCTTGCGCACATGTTTTAAAATTTCCGTTCCGTGGGTTTTAGAAGAGTAGGCCATGGCATTTTGGCAGGAACAGAGGGAAAAAATCTCAAGACCGCACGACACATGATGTGTGTGTAGGGCTTAAACCCCGAGTCGGAATGCAGCTGTTTTAAACAGTGGGTAAAACCCTTGTCACTCATGGGTAAATCTACGCCATTGGTGAATTTGGGAAGGTTAGCCGAACAGGGAACAAGTAAACCCGGGGAAAATCAAATTTAGTTCAACAAACCAAGCTAATAAAAAGATGTAAGGTTTTCAGTCTTAGGGTGAGGAACTTTTGCTTTAAGGGGGCTGGGTGAGTCAGGAAAACCAGTGACCTGACCTGACCTGACCGACCTGACCTGACCCGACCTGACCTGACAGTGTTGTGTGAGGACAAGCCCTCATGACCTGCCTGTTCAAACAAAGGGGGGTATCCGTATCAGCAAGTCCCGAAACCAAGATGGCGCAGGGTTAAAAAAAGAGTACTTATAGGTTTTCGTTTTTTTTTAGTTACCATTTTTACTCAACTCCCCCGAAAGTCCTTCGATTTGACTATAAACTGAGGTCCATGTGCTAACTACCCACTCAAAATTGCGTACATTAAAAAACCCGTTCCCGCCTTTTAGATGAGTAGACCATGAAAGGGAAGCATTTAAAACAGAAAATAAAAACAGAAAACCGCATGGCCCCGCTGCGTATCAGATTTTAAACCCCCGAAGTCGGAATGCGCCTTTACGGGTTCACAGGGGGAGCTCTTAGTGGGGAAAAGAAAAAATAAAAAGGATGTTCACAAGTGCACAACCACACATGCACACAACTAATCAAACGCACGCGCGCATTACACACGCACCCCACACACCGTACAAAACAAAATACCCACACACACCAGTCACTCTCTCTTATCTCACACTCACACTCGGCACTCGCAAGTCACTCGCCCCACTTGCACCCACTCTCCACTCACTCTTCGCACTCGCACAACACTCGGGGCCACTCTCTTCGCACTGCACCACTTCGCGCACACACTCGCACTCGCACTCACACTCACCACACCACACACGCACACGCCCACACACACACACACCCACACAAACACACACACACACACCCCACAAAACCACACCACACACACCGAACAAAACACACACACTAAAAACCCCACACACACACACAACACACACACCACACCACATACATACCACACACACAACACACGTACACACACACACACACAACAAACACCACACACGTACACACAAGTACACACACCCACACACACCACACAAAACACACACACACACACACTCACACACACACACCCACACACACACACACACACCACACACACAAGCCTTCAATCGCTGCTTTTTTTTTGTCTATGGGAAATTCATCACAGGGGAACCCCTTCCCCGGGTCATCTTCGCCCACCGTCATCTTCACCGTCATCTTCCCCACCGTCACCTTCACTCCTTACCTTCACCGTCACCTTTCCTTCACCTTACCTGTTCAACCTTTACACCCGAAGATTCAACAGCTTCCTTGTGTTGGTAATTTTGTGGGCGACCCCCCACAAGTACCCAACCCCCCCCCCCCCCCCCCCCCCCCCCCCCATAGAAAACCACAAAGAACCCCAGTTTAGTGTTGGTTTTCAAGTCAGGGGCGAAAACCAGAGCGCCAAGAAGACAACCAGCCCCAAAGAAACTACGTCACCAAGGGAAGACTACAAGTCCCCAGGTAGACTACAGTCCACCAAGGAAGACTTACGTCCCAAAGGAAGATTAGGGTCACCCAAAGGGAAAAGAACTACAGTCACCAAAAATAAACTAGTCCGAGGAAGACAATACAGTCGCCGAGGGGAAAAATACAGTCATCAAGGAAGACAAACCAGTCACCATGGAAAAATAAAATACGTCACCAAGGAAAACCACAAAAACAAGGGGAAGGAAAACTACAGTCATCAAGGAAAACCATAGTCGCCAAGGACAAACTGCCCATCAATTCATGAGGCAACACTGGTAGGGCAGTGAGGGAGGAGGAGGAGGAGGAGGAGGACTTCAGGTGAGAAAAACCGTGACATTATACATGTCCTAGAGCAGAAAGGCCCAAGATGTTTGAAGCAGTTTAGCCAGATGACAACACGAACCATGCAAAATTGAGGTAAAAACAGTGATATACACTAGGAATGTTTCACATAATGCAACTTGGGGGTAAACGACATTACAACAGAAATGCTGCACACCCCTGCAAAATTGGGGTAAAAAACAGTGGCTTTCAAACAGGAATGCTCCCTACATCAAGCAGGAATGAATTTTCCATATTTTTTGTTGGGTTTTTTGGAGTGTGGAATCCCGGTTTTTTTTTTTTTTTTTATCTTAGAAATTTGGGAATTTGAAAGAACAGTGTCCTCACATACCCCAATGTTGCCTGTAAGACCAGCAATCTTTTTCTTTTTTTTTTTACCGAGTTTGTACTCCATTTACTATTTTTAATCAATTGGACTTGATAATAAATTTTGTGAGAAAATTTCGCTAATTTCAATTTTTCGTTTGTAGAAATGGCAATAATCGTGATTGCCTTTTGGATTGGGTCTTTTTGTTGTTTATGACTTGGATAAGTTTTTGTTCGAATGTTTGTCAAATGCCCCGTAATCCTTGGAAGGATTTTGTGATTTTTTTAAAAAAGTTTTTTTTTTCTTTTTGGAAAATGCACAAACATGAGTGATGGGTGCAGGTGCTTTATTATTGTTTTATAGCAGTTGTGGGTAGAAGTAGAAAAAGAGGGAGAGAGAGGTTTATGATAGAAGAATCAAGTTTTACAGTAATGTGAAAAGTTAAAAAGATAATCCACCATGGATAATATATCGTTCCAAGCTGCAATGTAGTGAAAAGAAAAAACAATAGCGGTTTAATGTCAGTTAATTTTTTTAAGTGAGACATTTCTGTCGGCTTTATGGAAAATAACATTGGAGAGAGAGAGAGAGAAAGAGGAGAGTGAGGGAGAGAGAGAGAGAGGAGGGAGAGGAGAGATGGAGAGAGGAGAGAGGAGAGGGGGAAAGGGGTGTGTGTGTGTGGTGTGTGTGTGTTGTGTGTTGTGCGCGGTGGTGTTGCGGTTGTGTGCGCGTGTCGTGCGCGGTGTGTGTTTTGGGGGTATGTGTGTTAGAAAAGGGGGGGGGTAAGGAGGAGACATAACTTTTGGTAGATGTATTTTAAGCGAAAGGAGGGGCTTGGGAAAAAGGTTTTGGCTAGTAATGGTTATCTTTGGATGTGGGGGATGAAAAAGGGGAATTGCTGATAGTTTTTGTTCTTTCGGGTTCATTTTTGGCTATTCCTTTTAAATAAAAAGATAAAAAAAAAAATTTTGCGTGGTTTTTTGGGGGAGTAATCCATCCTTTCAAAAAAATATCGGGGGTTTATTTTTGGCCGTTTTTTCTTTTTAAAAATGAGAAAACTTGTTTCAAAAGTGTCGACTATAAAGTCCATTTGCTTTAGGACATAATCGTTTCTTTTCAAAGGGAGAAAACATAACTGAATTGGAATTTCCTTATCAAAAACTGAACACTGAAGTCCAACAAAAACCCTAGGTGTTGATAGGAGTGGGTCTTTCAGTATTTTAACACTTCTGCCTTCCTAGCTAGGCTAAATTTTTTAATCCAGGGATAAAGCCATCAATATCGATCTATTGTGTTTAACAGCTACGCACCATTAGTGTCTACCTGTTTTTGTGTCCACATGCAATGCATGCAGACAGACCAGCCAATGACTGACAACCCTTACCCAATATTAAACCTTTAACATTAACCCTAACCCTTTACAACTAACCTTTACTGTTTCTTAACCCTGGCCCCACATGTGGACACAAATGGCAGGTAGATTCCTTGGTACATGCTGACACTCTGGCAAAACATTTTTTCTCCAGGAGTTGGGGGTGGTTTTAAAATATCTTCTTCATCCTTAAATGCCCAGACAGCAAACATTGTGACATTAGCGAAAATGTGTGGCGCTGCCTTAAAGCGCATGTTAAGTCTGGCCTAGTGCATCAGACTTCAGCATGGGAGGACGATTATTTTATTTTAGTCTTGAAAAAAAGGCAGGAGAATAGACAAAGAAGGCAGAAAATAGACAAGGAGGTGACGGGAAGAAAAGCAACAAGGCAGAAAGAAAGAGAGGGATAAAAAAGAGGGAAATCCTAGCACAGAGTTTCCAGAAGGTGAGGATACTATTTACACTGAGAGCAACCCCCCCCCCCCTTCCTATCCCCTGGGCTGAAGATGGAGAGGGGGGGGGGGAGAATTTTAGGGAGAGATGCTAGGAAGGACAGAGGGTTAAGATGTTTTAGGTCCATGGGAATAAGTGATGACTGAATATGTGTAGATAGAGGGGAGTAATAAGTGATGACTGAATGTGTTGTAGAGGGGAGATAATAAGTGATGACTGGATGTGTGTAGATAGAGGGGAGATAAAAAGTGACTGTGAGTGTGAATAGGGGGAGGAAAAGAAGTCATGGGCACTGAATGTTAGTGGAGTAGAGGGGAGTCGGTAGGGGGGGGGGGGGGGGGGGAGCTACGAAGTATTATAGGACATGTTGTGTTAACATAAGTGGTAGAAAGTATGTTTAGGTCAGTAAGAATGAAGACACTCGGGTGTGTGTGTGTGTGTGTGTGTGTGTGTGTGTGTGTGTGTGTGTGTGTGTGTGTGTGTGTGTGTGTTGTGTTTTTTTTAAGTGGAAAAGGCAGTTAGGGATATCATAATTGCTATTTGTTAGTTTTGGACGGATGTTTGGTGTGTGAGCAACAGTGGTGTCTTAGGTGGATTTTTGTTGGTTTTTTGTTGTGATGGTGGCTTTGGTTTTTTTAAAAAAGTTTTTCGCTATGTTAGTTTAGATGTAAGATCAGATTAAAGTGATATTGTTCCTATGACTATCACAAAAATGCCAATAGGGGTGTTGTTGTTTTTTAAAATCTTTGCAGGAGGCAAAAATAGTAATTAGCATATTGCTGCGAATTTTACGTTATACTTTATGTGAAGAAAATGAAGGAATATGAGTGTATGCTTGTACATTTATAAATGGAGGTTTATGAAGTGAAACAAGACTGTCGATGTAGTAGTGTGTAAAGGTAGAGACCTGAGCACAAGTTTGCATGCACAGGTGCATGCCAGTGTTTATATAAAATGCTTGAAAGGTTGTCTTTTAGTTACTTGAGGTGAGGGGGGAGGGGGAGGGGGGGAGAGGAGGAGGAGGAGGAGGGGGGAAGGTTATAAGAATGTTTAGCAGGAATGATGAGGTTCACATCTGTATGAATTTGGAGGGGAGGGGGGAGTGGTTATAGAGAGACTGTTTTTCTGGCACGTTTTTGTTTCTTTATTGCAGAAATACACCAGTCCTTTTTTTTTTTTTAAAGAGTTGTAAGTAGCATGCTAAGTTGGGTTTTTGATTTTTATTTTTTCAATACAAGAAATACACAATCCCTTGTTAGTGTTTTTTTTTTTAAGTGTTGTAGAAGCATATTAAGTTGGGGTTTTGATTTTGTTTTTTAATGTAAGAAATACACTACTCCTGTGTTGTTGTTGTTGCTGTTGTTGTTTTAAGTCTTGCCAGTAGCATGTTAGGTTGTGTTACCTTGTTGATTTTGTTTTCTAATGCAAGAAACATACTTGTCGTTTGTTTTTTGTTTTCTTTAAAGCTGTTGCCAGTAGCATGTTAAGTTGGGATGTTGATTTTGTTTTTTTAATTTAAAAAAATGCACTAGTCCTTTGTTGTTCGTGTTTTTAAAAAAATGTTACCAGTAGAATGTTAATTGGGTTGATGATTTTGTTTTTTTTTTAATGCAGGGAAAGACACTAGTCCTTTGTTTTTTGTTGTTTTTTAAAGTGTTGGTGTAGCATATTAAGTTCAGTTGTTTGATTTTGTTTCTTTAATGCAAGAAAATTCACTAGTCCTTTGATGTTGGTGTTTTGTTTTTTTTAAGTGTTGGAGTAGCATGTTAAATTGGCTGTTGATTTTTTTTAATGGAAGAAATGCACTAGTCGTTTGTTGTTTGTCTTTTTAAAAAGTATTGCCAGTAACATGTTAAGTTCAGTTGTTGATTTTGTTTTTTCAAACCAAGAAATGCACTAGTCTTTTGTTGTTGCTTTTTTTTTAAGTGTTGGGAGTAGAATAAGTTGGGTTGTTAATTTTGTTTTTTTAATGCAAGAAATACACTAGTCTTTAAATTTTGTGTTTTTTCTAAAAGTTTTGCAAGTAGCATGTTAAGCTGGTTTGTTGATTTTGTTTTTTATGCAAACAAAACACTATTCCTTTGTAATGTTGTTTTTTTTTAATTGTTGTGAGTAGCCTGCTAAGTTGGGTTGTTGATTTTGTTTGTAAATGCAAAAAATACACTAGTCCTTTGTTGTTGTTGTTTTTCTTAGTTTTGCAAGTAGCATGTTAAGTTGGGTTGTTGGTTTTGTTTTTTTAATGCAGGAAATACGCTAGTCCTTTGTTGTTGGTTTTCTTTAAAGTGTTGCCAGTAGCATGTTAGGTTGGGTTGTTGATTTTGTTTTTTTTAATGCAAGAAGAACACTAGTCCTTTGGTTGTTTTTTTTAAGTGTTGCCAGCAGCATGTTAAGTTGTGTTGTTGATTTTGTATTTTTAATGCAAGAAATAGGCTAGTCCTTTGTTGTTGTTGTGTGGGTTTTTTGTTTTTTTTATTATTGAAGTTTTGCAAGTAGTGTGTTAAGTTGGATTGTTGATTTTTTAATGCAAGAAATAGGCTAGTCCTTTGTTATTTGTTTATTTTGAGGTGTTGCGAGTAGTCTGCAAAGTGGTGTTGTTGATTTTTTTTATGCAAGAAATACACTAGTCCTTTGTTGTTCATTTTCTTTTAAGTGTTGCCAGTACCATGTTAAGTTGGGTTGTTGATTTTGTTTTTTTTAATGCAAGAAATACACTAGTCTTTTGTTGTTGGTGTGATTTTTTTTAAGTGTTGCAGTAGCATGATAAGTTGGGTGGTGGTTTTCATTTTTTAATGCAAGAAATACACTAGTTTTTTTGCTGTTGCTTTTCTGTAAAGTGGTGCCAGTAGCATGTTAAGTTGGGTTGCTAATTTTTTTTTTTTATTGAAGAAATTCACTAGTCCTTTGTTGGTTTTTTTTTTTTTTTTTTAGAGTGTCACAGTAGCATGTTAAGGTGGGGTGTTAATTTTTTTAATCCAAGAAATTATACTAGTCTTTTGTTGTTGTTGTTGTTTTAAAGTGTTGCCAGTAGCATGTTGAGTTGAGATGTTCATTTTGTTTTTTAATGCAAGAAATATAGTCCTTTGTTGTTGGTTGTTTTGTTAAAGTGTTGCAAGTGGCATGTTGAGTTGAGTTTTGTTGATTTTGTTTTTAATGCAAGAAATACACTAGTCCTTTGCTGTTCATTTTTTTTAAGTGTTGGAGCAGCATGTTAAGTTGGGTTGATTTCTTTTTAATTGCAAGAAATGCACTAGTCCTTAGTTGTTTTTTTTTTTAATTGTTGCAAGTAGTATGTTAACTTGGGTTGTTTTTGTTTTTTTAATGCAGAAATACACTAGTCCTTTGTTGTAGTTGTTTTTTTTAAGTGTTGGAGTAACATAAGTTCGGTTGTTGATTTTGTTAATTTTTTAATGCAAGAAATACACTAGTCCTTTATTTTTTGGGATTTTTTTTTAAGTGTTGCAAGTAGGGTGTTAAGTTGGGTTGTTGATTTTGTTTTTTAAATTGAAGAAATACACTAGTCCTTTGTTGTTGTTTTTTTTAAAGTGTTGCCATTAGCATGTTAAGTTGGGTTCTTGATTTTTTTTTTATAGTGGAAAAAATACACTAGTCCTTTGTTGTTCTGTTGTTTTTTTAAGTGTTACAAGTAGTGTGTTAGGTTGGGTTGTTGATTTATTATTTTTGATGCAAGAAATGCACTAGTCCTTTGTTATTGGTTTATTTTAAAGTGTTGCCAGTAGCCTCCTAAGTTGGATTGTTTATTTTGTTTTCTTTAATGTAAGAAAAGCACTAGTCCTTTGTTGTTGCTTTTTTTTTAAAGTGTTGCCAGTAGCATGTTAAGTTAGGTTGTTGATTTTTGTTTTTTTAATGCAAGAAATGCACCAGTCCTTTATAGGGTATTTTTTTAAGTGTTTGCAAGCAGTTATGTTAACTTTGGTTGTTTTTTTATGCAAGAAATAGACTAGTCCTTTGTTGTTGTTGTTGTTTATTTATGTGTTACCAGTAGCATGTTAAGTTGGGTGGCTGATTTTGTTTTTTTTTTAATGCAAGATGTACACTAGTCTTTTGTTATTGTTTTTTTAAGTGTTCCAAGTAGCATTTTAAGTAGGGTTGTTGATTTTAATTTTTTAATGCAAGAAATGCATTAGTCCTTTGTTGTTGTTTTTTAAATGTTGGAGTAGCATGTTAAGTTTATTTTTTTTATTTTTGTTTGTATGCAAGAAATACACCAGTCCTTTGATTTTTTTAAAGTGTTGCAGTAGCATGCCAGTCCTTTGATTTTTTTAAAGTGTTGCAGTAGCATGTTAAGATGGGTTGTTGATTTTGTTTTTATAATGCAAGAAATACACTAGTCCATTGTTGTTTTGTTTTTTTAAAGTGTTGGAAGTAGAATGTTAAGTTGGGTTGTTTTTTTTCTTTTTACTACTAGAAAATACACTAGTCGTTTGTTGTTGGTATTTTTTTTAAGTGTTGAAGTAGCTTGTTAAGTAGGGCTGTTGATTTGTTTTTCTAATCCAAGAAATACACAAGTCCTTTGTCTGTTTTTTGGAAAGTGTTGCCAGCAGCTTGTTTAGTTTGGTTGTTGATTTGGATTTTTAATGCAAGAAATACACTAGTCCTTTCTTGTTGGTTTTTTTTTTTTTTTAGTGTAGCGGTAGCATGTTAAGTTGCAGCTTGATTTAATTTTTTCATGCAAGAAGTACACTAGTTCTTTGTTTTTTGGGTTTTTTTTTAAAAGGTTGGAGTAGCATGTTAAGTTGTGTTGATTTTCTTTTTTTAATGCAAGAAATACACTAGTCCTTGTTTTTGCCTTTTAAAGTATAGTGAATAGTATGTTAAGTTGGGATGTTTTGTCTTTTTTTAATGCAAGAAATACACTAGTCCTTTGTTTTTTTTGTTTTTTTTAAGTGTTGCCAAGAGCCTGTTAAGTTGGGTTGTTGATTTTGTTTAATGCAAGAAATGCACTAGTCCTTTGTTATTGTTGTTGTTTTTTAAAGTGTTGGAGTAGCATATTAAGTTCCGTTGTTGATTTTGTTTTTTTTATGCAAGAAATACACTAGTCCTTTGTTGTTCATTTTTCTTTTAAGTGTTGCGAGTAGCTTGTTAAGTTGGGTTGTTTATTTTGTTTTTTTAATGTAAGAAATACACTAGTCCTTTGTTGTTGGTGTTTGTTTTTTTTTAAGTGTTGCAGTAGCATGTTAAGTTGGGTGGTGGTTTTTCATTTTTTAATGCAAGAAATACACTAGTCCTTTGCTGTTGCTTTTCTGTAAAGTGGTGCCAGTAGCATGTTAAGTTGGGTTGTTGATTTTGATTTTTTTGTTGAAGAAATTCACTAGTCCTTTG
The DNA here is from genome assembly GCA_030674155.1 of Stramonita haemastoma. Lineage (NCBI taxonomy): Eukaryota > Metazoa > Mollusca > Gastropoda > Neogastropoda > Muricidae > Stramonita > Stramonita haemastoma. The sequence goes on from CM060336.1 coordinate 8,771,847, forward strand.
TTGGTGGTTTTTTTTTTTTTTTAGAGTGTTACAGTAGCATGTTAAGGTGGGATGTTAATTTTTTTAATGCAAGAAATATACTAGTCCTTTGTTGTTGTTGTTGTTTTAAAGTGTTGCCCGTAGCATTTTAAGTTGAGATGTTCATTTTGTTTTTTAATGCAAGAAATATAGTCCTTTGTTGTTGTTGTTTTTGTTAGTGTTGCAAGTAGCCTGTTGAGTTGGGTTTTGTTGATTTTTGTTTTTTAATGCAAGAAAAACACTAGTCCTTTGGTGTTCGGTTTTTTTTTTTAAGTGTTGGAGCAGCATATTAAGTTGGGTTGATTTCTTTTTAATGCAAGAAATGCACTAGTCCTTTGTTTTTGTTTTTTTGATTGTTGCAAGTAGTTGTTTAACTTGGGTTGTTTTTGTCTTTTTAATGCAAGAAATACACTAGTCCTTTGTTGTTGGTGGGTTTTTTTTTAAGTGTTGCGAGTAATTTAAGTTGGGTTGTTGATTTTGTGTTTTTTTTAATGCAAGAAATACACTAGTCCTTTTTTTTAATGTTGCAAGTAGGGTGTCAAGTTGGGTTGTTGATTTTGATTTTTAAATTGAAGAAATACACTGGTCCTTTGATTTTTGTTTTTTTAAAGTGTTGCCAGTAGCATGTTTAGTTGGGTTGTTGATTTTGTTTTTTTTAATTCAAGAATTACAGCAGTCCTTTCTTGTTGTTTTTTTTAGTGTAGCCAGTAGCATGTTAAGTTGTGGCTTGATTTAAATTTTTCATGCAAGAAGTACACTAGTTCTTTGTTCTTTATCTTTTGAAAAGGTTGGAGTAGCCTGTTAAGTTGTGTTGATTTTTTTTAATTGTGTCTTTTAAAGTATTGTGAATAGTATGTTAAGTTGGGATTTTTTGCTAATGGAAGAAATACACTAGTCCTTTGTTGTTGTTGTTTTTTGTTTTTTTAAAGTGTTGCCAAGAGCATGTTAAGTTGCGTTGTTGATTTTGTTTTAATGCAAGAAATGCACTAGTCCTTTGTTGTTGTTTTTCAAAGTGTTGGGAGTAGCATGTTAAGTTGGGTTGATGATTTTTTTTAATGCAAGAAATGCACTAGTACTTTGACATTTGTTAATTTTTTTAAAGTATTGGAGTAGCATGTTAAGTTGGGTTGTTTTGTTTTTTTAATGCACGAAATATACCAGTCGTTTGTTGTTGGCTTTTTATAAAAGTGTTACAGTAGCATATTAAATTCTTTGTTTTGTTTTGTTTTTTTAATGCAAGAAATACACTATGCCTTTGTTGTTGTTTTTTAAGTGTTACAGTGGCATGTTAAGTTGGGATATTATTATTTTTTTAATGCAATGCACTAGTTCTTTGTTGTTGTTATTGCTTTTTTTAAGTGTTGCTTTTTTTTTAAGTGTTGCTAGTAGCATGTTGACTTGGGTGTTGTTGTTTTTTTTAAGGCAAGAAATACACTAGTCCTTTGTCGTTGTTTTTTGCTGTTGGTTTTTTTTGTGTTGCCAGTAGCATGTTAAGATGGGTTCTTGACTTTGTTTTATTAATTCAAGAAATACACTAGTCCTTTGTTTGGTTTTTTTTTTTAGTGTTGCACATAGTATGTTAACTTGGGTCGTTTTAGTTTTTTTAATGCAAGAAATACACTAGTCCTTTGTCGTTGTTTTTTGTAACAGTGTGAGTAGCATGTTAAGTTGGGCTGTTGATTTTGTTGTGTTTTTAATGTAAGAAAGACAATAGTCCTTTGTTGTTGTTGTTTTTTTAAAGTGTTGCCAGTAGCATGTTAAGTTGTGTTGATGATTTTGGTTCTTTATTGCAAGAAGTACACTAGTCCTTTGTTGTTCTTTTTTTTTCAGCGTTGCAAGAAGTGTGTTAAGTTGGGTTGTTTTTGTTTTTTTAAGGGAATAAATGCACTAATTCTTTGTTATTCATTTTTTAAAAGTGTTTGGAGTATCCTGCTAAGTTGGGTTGTTGAATTTGTTTGTTTTTTTAATGCAAGAAGTGCACTAGTCCTTTGTTTGTTTTTTAAAGTGTTGCCAGTAGTATGTTATGTAAGGTTGTTGATGTTGAATTTTTTAATGCAAGAAATGCACTAGTCCTTTATTGTTTGTTTTTTAAGTGTTTCGAGTAGCATGTTAAATTGGGTTGTTGATTTTGTTTCTTTAATGCAGGAAATGCAGTAGTCTTTTGTTGTTCGTTTTTTTTTTTTTAAAGTGTTGGAATAGTATTAAGTTGGGTTGTTTTTGTTGTTTTTAATGTAAGAAATGCTCTAGCCCTTTGTTGTTGGTTTTTTTAATGTTGGAGTAGCATGTTAAATTGGGTTGTTGATTTTTTTTTTTGTAGTGCAAGAAATACACTAGTCCTTTGTTGTTGTTTTTTGTTTAAAGTGTTGAGTGGCGTGTTAAGTTGGGTTGCTGATTTTGTTTTTTTAATGGAAGAAATACACTCGTTCTTTGTTGTTGTTGTTGTTGTTTTTTAAGTGTTACAGTAGTGTGTTAAGTTGGGTCCTTGATTTTGGTTTTTTAATGGAAGAAATGCACAAGTTCTTTTTTATTGTTTTTTTGTTAAAGCTTGGGAGTAGCCTGCTATGTTGGGTTGTTGATTTTGTTTTTATAATGCAAGAAATGCACTAGTTCTTTGTTGTTGTTGTTTTTTTTTTAAGTGTTATGAGTAGCATGTTAAGTTGGGTTGTTGTTTTTTTTTTTAATGCAAGAACTACACAAGTTCTTTGTTGTTGGTTTTCTTTAAAGTGTTGCCAGTAACATGTTAGGTTGGGTTGTTGATTTTGTTTTTATAATGCAAGAACTGCACTAGTCTTTTTTGTCGTTTTATTTTAAAGTGTTGCCAATAGCATGTTAAGTTGGGTTGTTTTTTTTTAATGCAAGAAATACACTAGTCCTTTGTTGTTGTTGTTGTTTTTTAAGTGTTGCAGTAGCATGTTGGGTTTTTGATTTTGTTTTTTATGCAAGAAATACACTAGTCCTCTGGTGGTTTGTTTTTTTCTAGTGTTAGAGTAGTATGTTAAGTTGGGATGTTTTTGTTTTTTAATGCAAGAAATACACAAGTCCTTTCTTGTTGGTTGTTTTTAAAGTGTTGCCAGAAGCATGTTAAGTTGGGTTGTTGATTTTGTTTTTATAATGCAAAAAATACAGTAGTCCTTTGTTGTTCATTCTTTTTAAAGTCTTGCAAGTAGTGTGTTAAGTTGGGTTGTTGATTTTGTTTATTTAATGGAAGAAATGCACTAGTCTTTTGGGGTTTCTTGTTGTTTTTTTAAAGCTTGGGAGTAGCCTGCTAGTTTTTGTTGTATTTTGGGTTTTTTTAATGCAAGAAATGCACTAGTCCTTTGTTTTTTTGTTTTTTTTTTTAAGGGTTGGAGTAGCCTGTTAAGTTGGGTTGTTGATTTTGTTTCTTTAATGCAAGAAATGTACTAGCCCTTTGTTGTTGGGATTTTTTTTAAAGTGTTACAGTGGAATGTTAAGTTGGGTTGTTAATTTTGCTCTTTCTAGTGCAAGAAATACACTAGTCCTTTGTTGTTGGGTTTTTTTTTTAGTGTTGTGAGTAGCATGTTAAGCTAGGTTATTGATTGTTTCTTTAATGCAAGAAATGCACTAGTCCTTTGTTGTTGGTTTTCTTTAAATTGTTGCGAGTAGCCTGTTAAGTTGGGTTGTTGATTTTTTTTTAATGCAAGAAATACACTAGTCCTTTGTTGTTCTTCTTTTTTTTTAAATTTTGTCAGTGGCATGTTAAGTTGGGTTGTTGATTTTGTTTTTTAATGCAAGAAATACACTAGTCCTTTGTTGGTAGTATTTTTTTTAAAGTCCTGGTGATAACATGTTAAGTTGGGATGTTATTTTTGTTTTTTTAATGCAAGAAATACACTAGTCCTTTGTTGTTGGTTTTTAAGTGTTGAGAGTAGCATGTTAAGTTGGGTTTTTGATTTTGTTATTCTATCGCAAGAAATACTTTAGTTCTTTCTTTTTGTTTTTTTAGGTGGTCCGATTAGCATGTTAATTTCTGTTGCTGATTTTTTTTTAATGCAAGAAATACACTACACCTTTGTTGTAGGTTTTCTTTAAAGTTTTGGGAGTAGCATGTTAAGTTGGGTTGTTAATTTTGTTGTTTTTTTTATGCAAGAGATGCATTAGTCCTTTGTGTGTGTTTTTTTAACTGTTGCAGTAGTATATAAAATTGGGTCTTTATTTTCCGTTTTTAATGTAAGAAATGCACTAATCCTTTGTTGTTGGGATTTTAAAGTGTTGGGAGTAGTATGTTAAGTTGGGTAGTTGATTTTGTTTTTTTGATGCAAGAAATGCACAGGTCCTCTATTTTCTTTTCTTTTTTTTAAGTGTTACCAGTAGCATACTAATTTGGGTTGTTGAATTTTTTTAATGCAAGAAATGCACTAATCCTTTGTTGGTTTTTTTCTTTTAAAGTTTTACATGTAGAATGTTAGGTTTGGTTTCTGATTTTTTTAATGCGAGAAATGCACTAGTTGTTTGGTTTTTTTTTTTTAAGTGTTGCCAGTAGCATGTGGAGTTGGGTTGTTGATTTTGTTTTAATAATGGAAGAAATGCACGAGTCCTTTGTTCGTTTGTTTAAACTGTTGAAGTAGGATATTAAGTTCATTTTGTTGTTGTATTTTTAAATGCAATAAATAGACTAGTCCTTTGTATTTTGTAAAGTGTTCGGACTGGTATGTTAAGTTGGGCTGTTGATTTTGTTTTTATAATGCAAGAAATACACTAGTCTTTTGTTGTTGTTGTTTTTTAAGTGTTGCCAGTAGCATGTTGAGTTGGGTTGTTGATTTTGTTTTTTTGATGCAAGAACTGCATTAGTCTTTTGTTCGTGTGTTGGAGTAGCTTTTTAAGTCGGGTTGTTGATTTTGAGTTTTTAATTCCAGAAAATACACTAGTCCTTTGTTGTTTTAAAGTGTTGTCAGTAGCATGTTAGGTTTGGTCTTTCATTTTTTTAATGCAAGAAATACACTAGTCCTTTGTTGTTGTTGTTGTTTTAAGTGTTGGGTTTAGCATGTTAAGTTGGGTTCTTGATTTTGTTTACTGCAAGAAATACACTAGTCCTTTGTTGTTGTTGTTTTTTTCAAGTGTTGCAAATAGCATGTTAAGTTGGGTTGGTGATTTTTTTTCATGCAAGAAATACACTAGTCCTTTGTTGTTGGCATGGGTTTTTTTTGTGTTGCAAGAAGTATGTTAAGTTGGGTTGTTGATTTTTTTTAATGCACGAAATGTACTAGTCCTTTGTTGTTGGTTTTTTCAAAGTGTTGAAAATAGCCTGTTAAATTGGGTTGTTGATTTTGTTTTGTGAATGCAAGAAATGCACTAGTCCTTTTTTATTGTTTTTTTCAAAGTGTTGTGAGTACCATGCTAAGTTGGGTTGTTGATTTTGTTTTTATAATGCAAGAAATGCACTAGTCCTTTGTTGTTGGTTTTTAAGAACTAAG